>CM060920.1:854836685-856091685 GCA_030737875.1 Allium sativum | reverse complement strand
GGTTTCAAAATCCAATATAATAATACATATTACTAATAAACTAGAAATTTGAATCCGATTCAACAATCATATTTTCAAAATCCATCAGAACCTACAAAATAAATAAAACAAAATACAAAACGTTAGCAAACACAATAATATGATCAACATTAATCTTGTGTGAACTGCAAAAAATGAAAAAATAAACAAAAACAAGCAAAAAACAAAAAAATAAACAAAAGGCGCGCCATTTTGCGCCGTGCGCCTTTTTTGCGCCGCGCGCCTTTTGCGCCATTTCGTGCGCCTTCTCATATTCGCCGCGCCATAAGCCAAAATGGCGCAGATGCTGCGCCGCGCCGCGCCGCGCCGTGCGCCATGGCGCGCCATTGATAACTATGGGTTCCACCATTACATACACAACATAGGCGAACTATAGTGAAAACAATATCTCCTTGTTGATTATGAATAATATCTATGAAAAAAGGATGCATATGTATATATGATTGGAAAAATCACTATGCAAACGCTACGTGGTGGTGGGCATAGATTAGGAATTCATCAGTTAAATGGGATTTAATCGAAGACTGAGTGCTAAATTTATATGATTCAAATGTATCAATTTTTCTGTCATATTGAACAGGAGCTCAAGAGAAACTAGAGGTCATTTAGAGCTACAGAGCAGAAGTTTTTGAAGTTTAAAGTTTAGAAGAAAATTGGTCAATATGATATTCATAGGGAAACCAGGGAGTTCAACGGTAAACCGGTATCACCCTTGGTTGTTAACTGTTCAATGCCCTAAGGGTGTTAAATTGGTTCGTTCGACCAACTGGTCGACTGCTAACTCCGCAGCGATCGACCAATCATGTCTCCAACTTATATTTGTGGGTGTTGCGTTGTACATTTTCTGGTTAAACTCCATATCAACAGTAATAAATCTCTTGACTTCATCCAGATGTTCTAGCTAGATATTACATAAAACACCATAATCAACCCAATTTCTTCACTAATGTGATATCTCCAAAAAATAATGGAGGCTTTCTATATTTGTTGAACGCTAATTGCAACTCCGAACATCTTATAGAGATTGAAGACATTCTCCACTTTATTGTAATGTATAAATATTTGATCTAGTGTTCATAAACTCTTGTAATTGTTGAAGTGAATAAAGAAGTCGTTGCTCTATGGACTCAAAGTAGATCTGATCAACACACGTTAAATATCTCATGTTCTTTTGATGTGTTAGGATTTGTGTTGAGAGTCGTATACATAGTATTAGTTGTAATTGGTGAATAATCAACATGCTAGATTTTTGGTTTTTCGCAAAAAAAGGTGGAACCCAATGCACGAGGCTTCCATGCAACAGCAGGCTCTAGGTACGTAGACAATGTACGAAGTCTTTCCCTCGCATTGCAAAGAGGTTGTTTCCAAATTCAAACCTGGTCGCTCAGATCATCATGTGGGTGACCTAACAATTGCGCCAAGGCTGAATAGAAAATCACATTTGGTCATTTCAAATATCATAGTGCCGTGAAGAAATATACATCATAGGGGGTTCTACAATTTATTGTTCAAATAATCCAATATGGTCGTCCTAAAAAACACGAAAGCATATGAAATGCATAAACATGATCATCCGTGACCTACATTTCATGATTATTGATTGTTCTTAAAAAAAAACATGATTCTAAATGTCTATGGTGAACAATACACGTTACTTTTCATCATTTGCATGTAAGACTTAGAAGTCATTGTAGATTTAGAGTAGAACATGAAATCACATGAATCGCTTGAACAATTCAATATGCACTTGAACAATTCAATATGCACGTTAATTTCAATTAAATGTAATGGTAGGCAAATTTGTGTTTATCACAAGGTTTAATACAATATTGGAAAATATATCCTAAGTTTATATGATATAATGATTCGTAGAATCTATGCAACAGTGTCGCACGAGACCCACTCATACAATCAGATGCAGTGTTATTAATGGCGTAAAACCTCTTGTAGCCTTAGTGCATGGCTTGATAAATGGCATGCGCCTTCTTAATTTACTGCATGTTTAATTATTTTTTAATAAATTTAACAGTTAACAAAAATTTAAAAAAAAATCTATATTTTTTGGTAAGACATACGAAAGAAAGATTTATATGCATTCTAAAAAAAACGCATAATCAAATATAATATCATAAGCATAAATTTTCAAATACAATAATTTTCAAATTTAAAATAACAATATATATTACTGATAAACTAGAAATCTGAATATGATTCAACGACTATGTTGCCTGCATCATCGGATTCATAAGCTTCAACATCCTCCTCATCCGTATCATTTAAATTTGTTTCTTTTTCGTGAATATGTAAAGGAGCCGAAGTAGATGCTGAAAAACCTCTCGATGTGGATGTTCTTCTACATTGATATACAGCTTCCTCCACTCCTGTTGCTCTAGCAGCAACACCCTAAGTCCACTCAATGTCATCATCAAATACAAGCTCACCTTCAGCATTAGATGCATTATTCATATTTTCCGTTAATCATTCATTACAATCATCAATATCATTCAAAAATATTGAGTTATTGGAATTTTGGTAATACAATATTTCCAAAATTAATTAGATTTTGGAGGTATTCAGGGTAATTTGATTACTCGTTTTGTGCAAGAAAGAAACGGAAAGAAATATTAAAGAGATAGAGATATTGGAGATATTCTCCATTTATTTTGTTGCCATATTTCATGGAAGAAGAAACGGAACGAAATTGGAAAAAGAATTGACTGATGGAGAAAAGAGAAAGTTATTAATCAGTTATATGACAATAAAATTAATGGGAATATTAATCTTCCATGAATTGATTTATTTACATAAATCAATTACTTCATCCCTAAGTAATTTTTTCCTCTATATAAAGAGAGGCATAAAGAATGTTATTTTTATAAGATCATTTGTATTTCTTTGTTCTACTGTAAAACTCTGTAATCTATTGAATATTAATAAAATCTCTTCCACATTGAAGTGGACGTACACAATCTCGTGATAGTGGAACCACTATAAATATTGTGTGTTCTCTATTGCCTTATATTTTTTTTAAGATCTGTGATTGATAATCATTTCAATTTGTTTGTTCTATCACATCATTGCAAGATCTTATTGAGGTTTTCCGCTAAAAGGGATTGAGCACCCCATACAACTAGTATCAGAGCTAGATTTGCAAAGAAGATGTTTGGTAGAATGACAGGAGAAGATGAAAATAGTACAAATATATGTCAATGCCAGTAGATGCTCCATACGTTAGAGGCTTATGTGGCGTCAGGATCACAGTTGACGATAGAGAAGTCGAATGGTGAAGGAGATTTGAAAAGTGACAGTGGATGATGAAAGCAGTTTTGAGAAGAAATCGCGTTCATCGAGTAGTATTTGATACAGAGTCTTTGTCTACTGATATTTCATCAGTAGAATAAGAAGAGATGAAAGAATGACCTTTACTACTCTTCAACTTGTTATGGGAAAGAATGTAATTTATGAAATCAGTCAGGAAACAACAGCTAAAGACATTTGGAAGAAGTTGAAGGACCTCCACGTGAAGAAATCATTAACTAACCGTCTGAACCTATTGAAGACCTTCACTTATAAGATGAAGGAAGATTCTTCAATTAAGACACACCTAAGTGTGTTTGATAACCTGCTGATGAAGATGAAGTATGTAACTGTTGAGTTGAAAATTGATGAAGAACAAAAAGCAATGGTTCTGTTGTGTTCGCTCCCAGAGCGATACACTAGTTTCGCTAACAACCTTATGTATGGTAGAGATACATTGAAATTGGATGACATGAAGACATTTTGCTCAGTGAAGAGTTGAGAGATCAGATGAAAGATTTTGGTGTTGGTGAAAGTAGTGGAGGTAGTAGTTCAGATTTATTTGTTGAGAGAGGAAGAGCAGAGAAGAAAGTGAAGAATAATAGGGGCATTCTAATTCTAGGAAGCCTCATTCGCAGAGTAAGTCTAAAGATGGAAAGTGTTATAATTGTAAGAAACCAGGCCATTGGAGAAGAGACAGTCCAGATTTGGAGAACAAGGTTGATGGTTCTTCATATGTTGCGATGGAAAAAGATGACAGCGATTTATTGGCAACGGTTGTATCAGATGTTGCAGACCACTGAATTCTAGATTCTAGAGCATCATTTCACATGACCCCTAACAAGGATTATTTTTCTTCCTTCGATGCCAAAGAATAAAGTTTTATCCTTATGGGGAACGATGCTACATGTAAGTCTATGTGAGTTGGTTCACTTCGCATGTATGATGAGATTGTCCGCACACTTTCAAATGTTCGCTATGTCTCAGATCTTCGGAAATCATTGATATTATTAGACCAGCTGGCATCATTGGGATGTAAGATAACCATTGTTAGAGATGGTTTGAGAGTTTCTAGAGAGGCACTTGTATTGGTGAAGGGTGTTATGGTGTGAAATATGTATTTGCTAATGAGTACCACTGTCCATGGAGAATTATGCATTGGAGTCGATAGTTCTAAAAGTTTGGATGCTACCAAGCTATGGCATATGAGATTAGGCCATACATCGGAGAAGAACTTAGAGTTGCTTCGTAAGAAGAAAAAGATCAAGGGAGAAATCTTCAACAAGTTGGACTTTTGCAAGGAGTGTGTATTGGCAAAGCAAACCGGAATTTCTTTTGGTGATGGCATGCATACTTCTAAGAGGGTACTTGATTATGTGCATTCAGATATTTGGAGGCCATACTTTACAGCTTCTATTGGCGGAGCTTATTATTTTGTTTCATTCGTTGATGACTACTCGCGCAAGGTTTGGGTGTATGTAATAAAAGCTACGTCAGAAGTATTTGAGAAGTTTAAGGTTTGGTTAGCTCTTGTTGAAAACCAAACAGGAATGAAATTGAAGATTCTTATATCCAACAATGGTGGCGAATATGTCTCCCAAGAGTTCCTCAACTACTGCAGACAACATGGTATTAGAAGATATTTTACTATACCTGGTGATCCGCAATCCAACGGGGTTGCTGAGAGAATGAATAGGACTATACTTGAAAAAGCCCGTTGCTTCATATTGACTGCGGGTAGGTCTAAGGGTTTTTGGGCTGGAGCTATTTTGACTGCAGCACATATTATTAATCAGATTCTATGCTCAGCCATTGATGGAAAGATTCCAAAGGAGTTATGGAGAGGTAAAAAAACTTTATTACGTTATTTTTGTATATTTTGATGTCCAGTTTATGTTCACAATGCAGGACATGATAAGTTAGAGCCTAGGACATCCAAATGTTTATACATATGGTATAAAAGATATAGAATTCAGAATCCAGTTAACAAGAAAGTTATACATTCCAGACATATGACTTTTGATGAGTCGGCAATGCTTTAACTTTTGGAAGGTTTATCAGAGGGTTCAGATTCAGTTGATGAAAAGCCTGAAAAGACCGAGATTCCCAATTTTCAAACTCGAAGTAGAGCTATTACTATTGATAATAGTGACAGAGCAGTTGATGATACATCACATGATAGTCTACAGAATTCCTCTAGTAGTGATGGTGATGGTCATGAAGCTAGAGAGAATTCAGCTCAAGGTGGAGCTGAAGGAGAGTCGAACGATATAGCCATTCGGGCTAGTCAAAGACCAAATAGTGCTCCAATTAGATATGGAGATTGTCTGTGTGCAAATTTGAGTCTTGATGATCAGTTCGAGTATGCTTTACATGTAATTCATGATGAACCATTGAGCCTTGAAGAAGCCATGAAGTCGAGTGATAACTCGAAGTGGAATTGCGCTATGGAAGAGGAGATATAGTCTTTGCAAAAGAACAAGACTTGGGATTTTGTATCACTACCTCAAGGAAGTTGAGTCATAGGTTGCAAGTGGGTGTTCAAGGTAAAAGATGATGGTAGATACAAAGCAAGATTAGTGGCCAAAGGGTTTTCACAAAGAAAGAGATTAGAGTATGATGAAATATTTGCTCCAGTTGTTAGACAAACTTCAATTCGAATCCTACTTGCAATAGTTGCTGCTCAGGATTTGGAGTTAGAACAACTTGATGTGAAGAGCGTTTTCTTGCACGGTGATTTGGAGGAAACCATTTACATTAAGCAGCCAGAAAGATTTATTGTAGATGGAAAGTTGGATTGGGTATGCAAGTTGAAGAAATCTCTTTATGGTCTAAAACAGTCGCCTAGACAATGGTACAAAAAATTTGATTCTTTTATGCTTTCACATGGTTTTAATCGTAGTACTAAAGATGCATGTGTTTATTTCAAGCATTTAAAAAATAATAATTGGATGTATTTGCTTTTGTATGTGGATGATATGTTGATTGCTTCTAAGGATAAAGCTGAAATTGATGAGTTGAAGTTGAAATTAAAAGAGGAATTCGATCTGAAAAATCTTGGAAAAGCAAAGCAAATTTGGGGAATGGAAATTCAAAGAGATAGAAAGCTTGGAATTTTGAGACTTATTCAAAAAGAATATATTCAAAAGGTGCTTGCTCAATTTAGCATGGATGGAGCAAAGACTATCAGTACACACATGCCTTTGCATATACAACTTTCTAACCATGGCTCTCCGATCCCAGAAAAGGACAAGGCCTATATGAAAAATGCGTATAATGCAAGTGCAATAGGTAGCTTGATGTATGCTATGATATGCACTAGACCTGACATTGCTCAGGCTGTAGGATTAGTTAGTAGTTATACGGCAAATCCAGGAAAATCGCATTGGGAGGCAGTAAACTATATTTTTAGATATCTTAGAAGAACGTCATATAATGGGCTTGTTTTTTGCAGCAGAAATAAGAATTTTAACTTGGTCGGATTTTGTAATTCAGACTATGCCGGAGATAGAGATAGAAGGAAGTCAACCTCAGGCTATGTGTTCACTCTTGGAGGAACAACTATTAGTTAGAGAGCGAGGTTGCAGACTACAGTTGTTTTCTACTACAGAGGCAGAGTTGATAGTTGCAGTTGAGGCAACAAAGGAGACACTTTATTTGAAGAAATTATTGTATGATTTGGGCTTCATACAAGATGCTTGTTGAATTGTGACAGCCAGAGTGCAATTCATTTAGCTGAAAATCTGGCTTTTAGTTCTAGAACAAAAATATAGAGGTAAGAGAGGCTTTCCTTATCTCTATGAATGAGGGTAAGTTAATTCGTCTTCAGAAGATTTACACAAGTGACAATGCAGCAGACATGTTTACGAAGGCATTACTAGCTACTAAGTTCGAGCATTACTCGAACTTGATTCACTTGATGAAGTGCTAGGTGCCACATGGTAGCACTATGGGGAAGAGAGTGACTTGGTTGAAGTCAAAAGAAGATGTGGTATTCTTCTTGTATAAAGAAATAGGAGTTAGTTGCACGAAGTCTACCTTATTTTTTGAATGCTTCCAACACTTTGTTGGTGGGCGGTGACCATGCTGGAGTTCACTAACAAAGTGCAATTAGGGGTGGCTTTTACAGAAATTCATTGGGAAGCATTCACATTGGAGTCTCTTGGTTACAAGAGATATTGTATCAAGGTGAAGATTATTGGAATTTTGGTGATACAATATTTTTCAAAATTAATTAGATTTCGGAGATATTTAGGGTAATTTGGTTACCCGTTTTGTGCAAGAAAGAAACGGAAAGGAATTTTAAGGAGATAGGAATATTGGAGATATTCGCCATATATTTTGTTGTCATATTTCGTGGAAGAAGAAACGGAAAGAAATTAAATTGGAAAAAGAATTGATTGATGGACAAAAGAAAAGTTATCAATCAATTATATGACAATAAAATTAATGGGAATATTAGTCTTCTATGAATTGATTTATTTACATAAATCAATTACTTCATCCGTAAGTAATTTTTTCCTCTATATAAAAAGAGGCATAGAAAATGTTATTTTTATGAGATCATCTCTATTTCTTCGTTTCTTTGCTCTACTGTAAAACTGTGTAATATCTTGAATATTAATAAAATCTCTTCCCATTGAAGCGGACATACACTATCTCGCGATAGCAGAACCACTATAGATATTGTGTATTCTCTATTGCCTTTTATATTTTTTCTGTGATTTGTGATTGATAATCATTTCAATCTGTTTATTCTATCACATCATTGCAAGATCTTATTGAGGTTTCTCCGCTGAAAGGGATTAATAACCCCTTACATCAATGATGTCACAAATGTTATAACTTATCTTTAATGCTCGATTTTATTTAACAAATACCAAATCATAAAATATTTTTATGTTTTAAACAAATCGTACAAAGATATTGGACATACTTTACAAATGCATTTTTTTTATCTAAGTGTATGCTTCCAAGCTACCTGAATTTTATTTTTCGAGAATGTTATCTCTTCCTCCAAAGTTGCTTCTCTTGATTTATCGTTCGTATATTCTCAGTCCCATTCGTTTGCTTATGCATTTATGCTAGACAATATTTTATGATCTTTTATACATTACATTATATATTTCTAACAATAATAAAATTAATTTAAACTATGTTGTATAATAAAACATACGTCGATTTTAAATGTCGGCATGCTAAGGTCAGTTAATTACATAATTGTAGAGTTATTTACTCGTTGATGATAATTGAATATATGATGTAATTTCATCCAACTGAAAAACAGATATTACCAAAATTATTCACATTTTGTGACATTATGATAATAATAGTAATAGTGGTAGCGATGGTGGTTATAGCGATGGTAACAATATTTGTAGTAGTACTTACTGCAGTTTGAAATGCAGAAAAAACAAAGAACCATAAAATAAAGAAATAGTTGTTGCAGTTTGAAATGCAAAAAAAAAAAAAAAAAAAAGAACCATAAAATAAAATAAAAAGACACGCCATTTTACGTCGTGCGCCATTTGCATCATTTGACGTGCCTTTTCATATGCGTCGTGCCATAAACAAAAATGACACAAACGATGGGCCGCGCCGCACTATGCACCACGGCGTGCGGGTTTCACAGAGCACACCAAAGAAATATTATTTTGAAAGTTGAAACACTTTTTTATGATTAAAAAAACAAAACAAAGACAAAACAAAAAATTAAGTGAAAGGAATACATGCGCGCGCGCACATACACATAATATAACCTTGACCTTGTGATGAAAAAAAAAACAATCTGTTATGATGCAAATGCATTAACCCCTTTTGCTTTTTCAGCAAGTTTTCTCTTCCGTATTAAGATGGATTTTCTTTCCATAACATAAGCAAACCGTCAAAATTTAAGTATATTGTGAAGTGTTACTTGGTATCAAAATTAAACCACCAAACCAAAGGTTTTAGAAAAATTAAAATAATTTTATTACTTGGTACTGGATTTTAGGACGAACAGAAATTTTGATGTTGAAATACAAGGTAATTTGTAATGATCATCATGCTATAAAGTAAATAACATATGATGTTATAATAAGATAACTACAAGTTGTAGTTTGCTCTATTCATTAATCATGATTGTTTTGTCTGATGAGTCTTTTAAAATAAAGCCAATAAGAGAAATCAAGCTAATGTTTTTATGACTTTTTTGGTTAAATTAACAAAAGAACTAAGCTTCACCCACAAACCTCAAGGAATGGTATACAACAAAACAAAAAACCCTGGGTACTTACTGGGGATTGTCGTTTTTGGGGTCTGAACCCATGACCTTTGGTCTCGTATTCGTGACTATCAACTAATTGGGGTAACCCTACATGACTTCATTTTCTAGTGCACGGTAAAAATATATATATATATATATATATATATATATACACATATTATCAATAATGTAACAAAGTACCTTTCCCCTCTTGGCCAAGTACGTTTTCTTCAGGAACAAAGCAATTCTCAAAAACAAGCTCACATCTGAAAAAAAAAAAAAAAAAAAAAAAAAAAAACCTCCAATATAAGAAAATTATTTTGTTCCATGCGATTAATTTCATAATTTACGTAAGAGACCCAAGAAGCTTACGTATCACTCCCTCGCATTCCAAGTTTATCCAACTTTTGAGCAGTAGAGAAACTGTAAGAGTAAAGAATCAACTTAAATTAAATAACAATTAAATGTTATTTGTGTCCACTACTCACATGTTTATTTGTTATTGTTTTTCATCTTCCCAGCTAAAGAAAAATAAGAAACAATGCATTTATTTATGCAAAAAAAAAGTTCACATAAGTCCCAAGAGAAATCTGAAAACTGAAAATGCAATAGAACAAATATCATTAATACCCTGGCATTCCTTTCTCGATGATAAATGCAGTTATTCCTTTAGATCCTGCTGTGATGTCGGTTTTTGCATAAACTACCTGCATCAATCAAACAGACAACAATTATTTTTTAAATGTCGACCAGTGGTTGACTAGAACCAGATAAACAAATTATAAATGGCTACGGTGTCATGCAAATTTTTTCCCCGAAAGCAGTGAACTACACTCTAACAAGTTTTTTCCCTGAAAGCAGTGAACTGCACTCTAACTAGTAGCATATTTATGAATTTAAATGCTGATAAATATGATTATTTATGTTCCACATACGGGAAATATTACTATAAACTCTGAAACAAGCTTCACACAATTTAACAATTTTCAAAAGGGAGTAGCTACTGAGATACAGTGGTGACACAATGGATTTCAACCAGTGAATCCCATTAAGTTTGGGATACAAATTAGAAAACAGCAAGATCAGACAGCTATTTTGTCACCAATTTGTATACCAATAGGCTTCACCTTTACAATAAGCAGCATCTGGTTAAAATTAGTAAAAAATGGTCCCAAGAAAAGAGGATACTAAAAGTACCAGTGTTTGCGCAGTTGGTCCATTAGTACACCACATCTTGTTTCCGTTAATGACATAGCCACCAGCAACTTTATCAGCTTTGCATTTCATACTAACAACATCGGAGCCAGCTGGGCACAAAATAGAAATCACAGGTGTTACGAACATGGTTAAAAATATTTTTGTGCATATCAGAGACTAGCTATATAACATGTAAAGTGATTTCATTATATACCATTGGGTTCGCTCATTGCTAATGCTCCAACATGTTCCCCACTGATCAGCTTCACAGTATAATACACAATTAAGAGAAACTAATGAGCGGAGAATAAATTTGATAGCACACTAAAATTAA
Source organism: Allium sativum (assembly GCA_030737875.1). NCBI lineage: Eukaryota > Viridiplantae > Streptophyta > Magnoliopsida > Asparagales > Amaryllidaceae > Allium > Allium sativum. Next base: position 856,080,574 of record CM060920.1, on the reverse strand, counting down.
ATGATACATGCATAGTACTTTCTTGCACAACTTTAAGGAACCACTAAAATTACTTTAAAAAGATGAAAGAAAAAATATATATAACATGTGTTCACATATGAAGCTTGCATATTTTTAGGCTGTGCTTGATTGAAAACTTCATATGCATTTAGAATGTTTTGGATATTTGATTTAAGAATGTCAACAATGGTACAAGAACTACAAAAAAATGTTATGTTTGCTCATAGTTGCCCAAAATAAAATAAAATAAACAGGGTTTACTAAACAAAATTGATTATGCTAGTTTTGAGTTGTATAGCTTAGAAAAATTGTGTGCAATGTGGGGTATTGAGTGTTACTGCAGTAGTTTTGTACTTTAAAAGTTTTCAAGGGATTAACTTTCATTAAGTGGGCAATCAGCTTAACACACAGCACACAATTGCATCCTAGACGGTTCACAATTGTGCTTCATTTTAAATTAAGAAATGTGGTCACAGTTGTAAACTGCAACCCCACATATATAACTAATAGACTTGGGATACATTATTTTCCAAGGCGAAAGGGACAGACAAAAGCATCATTTAAAAAGGAGTATGAAAGAAGTTGGTTCGATGGTAACGGAATATGTTTTTCCATTACGAAAGTAGCAGGAAAAGGAGTTATTTTTTTTTTTTCAGATTGGCACTATTTAACAAACTTATTGTGCAATTAGACCACTTTCAAAACTAATAACAAAATATACTAGTTTTGGCCAGCTCAGCACCACATTAACCAAAACATACAGAGGATATTTCAGATATTGTCTGCAATTTCTATATAAATCTGTACGACTGCAATTTGAAACGGCATCAGTTTTATTTCATAGAAAAACTATACAGGCACAATTTGAGAACTCGCCTTTTTTAAAATAAATTGCACCTACTATTCCACTGCAAAAGGATAGCACTCGAACACCCCCACCAATCCTTTTTCTCTTCATTACCAAAGAAAACCAAACTTATAAATAAGAAAAATTAGTACTCACTCTTTTTCTATTTCAAAAATCTCTTTTAATTTTCATAAAAACAATCAAAAAAATTGTTTAATACATCTAATTCAAGGATAATATATCTCTTTGCCTTGGATAATCAAGATATGATTTTGCAAACCCTAAATTTTTCGTTAGAGTATTTTTTAGCTGATGATTGTCTGATGTTGTATTCGTTGTTATCATAAAATGTCTCCTAATTTAGTATCAACTAGTTGTCATTTTGATGACGAGTTTGTTATCAATGAACAAATGTGTGAAAAATATATCGGTGGTTCTCATAAACCGGTAAAAGTTCATAAATGTTGCAACAATAAATAATTGAAAAAAATTGGTTTGCATCAAAAAAAAAAAAAAAAAAAAAAAAAAGAGAGAGAGAGAGAGATAAAATCTGAGGAGTTTGATAGAGATCTTGTTTGCAATTGGTCATACAATATTATATGAAAACTAGTGTGTTAGTAATCAACTTGATGTTATTAATATGTGTGAGTGTTCTACCATTTTTTTTATTTATTAAATATATGAAGGTGAGTGATAATTTATCTATAAAATATTCGCCACTACGGAGGGAAAGCCCAACGGTGGCAAACCTCTAAATAGGGTGCAGGGTAATGTTCTTGTGGATCACGATCCACTTAACTTGTTGGGACGTAGGGGGTCTAGAGACAACCCCCTTTCGTAAAATGGTAAATACTATATTTGTCATTTTTTTACTTTTATATAAAAACTATTGCAGCATCTGACATTCTCTGTGATGGAAAGATCCCTCAGAAGCTTAAAGGAAAGTTATATAGAACAACAATTAGGCCGACAATGTTATATGGTGCAGAATGTTGACCTACTAAAAGGCACTCCGTCCAGAAGATAAGTGTAGCAGAGATGCGTATGCTGCGTTGGATCTGTGGGCATACTAGACGAGATCGGATTAGGAATGATGATATTCGGAACAAACTTGGAGTTGCACATGTTGAAGATAAATTAGTCCAACACCGCTTGAGATAGTTCGGACATCTCCAACGAAGATCGCACGATGTACCCATGCGCGTTGGAATTATAGACCGCGCCAAAGGCCCAAGGAGAGGTAGGGATCGACCTAAAATGCATGGGAGAAGATAGTAAAAAGAGACTTAAGGAATTGGAATATATCTGAAGAGCTGGTTTCAGATAGGAGTGCATGGAAGTTAGCAATCTATGTACCAGAACCTTAGATTTTTTTTTTTAAACCTTTGTTTTACTTTCACGAAAGTTTTTAATCTTTGTATTTTTTTTTTCAAACCTTTATTTTATTTTCACGAAAGTTTTTAATCTTTTTTAGGGTTCCATATATAGCCAACCCCAACTTGTTTAGGATTTATGACTTAGTTGTTGTTGTATATAAAAACTATTGCAATAGTATCAATACTTTTACAAAATATGTGTATTAGTTTTATTGCATATTTACAAAAAGTTAACATTTTTACAAATTAAAACTGTCCATAATATTTATGTTTGATTATATATTACTATTTATTGTTCTTTTTAAAATTTAATTACACATTGCTATTATTAGCATTTCCAAATTAGAAATGAATTGTTGGTGTTCAACACATTGGAATGGATGCATTATCCACAACCTATCCAATTTCCTCCATAGAGAACAAACAAAGTTGTTCCGTGCTCTGTTTCGTCCAATGCATTGAAAACATGAATGGGCACAAGTTGTCTACAAAAATACCCTGACGTCAAATAAATGAGATCAACACACACAAAAAAAACTATATATATATATATATATATATAATGTGTGTGTGCGCGCGCGCGTGCGCACTTGTGCATATGTACATGTATCAATGTTAAAAAAATTACTTTCCGTTTTTGTTTGTCATTGATGGATTTTGAAATTCTAATTCCGACTTGGAAATTCCATTCTGATTTCTGAATTCCAGTAGTTTTTTATATTACTATGTTAATACATATTCAGTATTAAGATAATTTTGCATTATATTCTTTGGATTATATATAAAATACATATCTGGTTAAAAAATGTAATTGTACTAATTTTAATACAAATTATTAACTAATTCATTCATATAATAATTTAATCCAAAGTATTTATACTAACTAATCTACACTAAGTTTCAGGTTTTTGATTCCTGGTTTCGTTTATTTCATTTAAATTTTTTAAAATTTGGATCAATTATGGAAACTTCACATATGATTCTATTTTGGATTCTTATTTTTTCTTTCCTTATAGAAATACATCGGTTGTATCAGAAAAAAAAAGTATGTATGAGATAACTAATTAGACTATGTATATTTTCATGTTATTTCTGCTAATTTATGTTTGAATCGACAGAAGTATCACGATCTTTTCTCATTTATTCTTTTCCTTTTTGCTATCTTTTTAATTCTTTTACGTGTTACAGCTTTTTCCTGCTATATTTTTCCAACTATTTTTTCAGTGTTTAAAAGTCTAAACCCCGGCATTTGAACTGAAACTGAAATTTAGACCAGATTATGTTGTTTATGGCCAGGACAGTAACGGAATTTACCGATTGTCTGGAATTCCAACGAATTTAAAAACATGATGTGTGTGTGTGTGTGTGTGTGTGAGAGAGAGAGAGAGAGAGAGAGAGAGAGAGGCCGTTTTAACAATAATATGATATTCAACCTAACCACCATATTATTTCGGACCATGTTAACCTATAACAGGGTGAAGGATCTTGATATGTGTATTTCTAACAAACTTATTGAAAAACTGGTATATTGTGTCGGACCACTCGCTAACAAATGACCTACATATGCTTCCTATAGCATTTTGAGGCACATTGCACACCATTGCTTAGGAAAAAGAATCAAGGGAATGCATGACATAGCGGTCTATATTTGCTATGTGCATTTAGAATAACCTAGAAAACAAGCTAATCTAGAAGAATGACAGTCTATTTTAAGGTGGAAAATGACAGTATGATGGTATTCAAATATTAGCATGAATTAATTGTATGCTACAGAAGATTAGTTGTCGTTTCGTACCTATGGAAATATCTATAATTCAATGTGCAAAAAATGGTCACTTAATATATGTATATATTTAACCAAGTAGATTGTTTAATACAACATGGATGCTTGACGATGAGGTTATGTTCATGTGGCACATAAATCACAAGGAACCACGTTTAGTTCCTTTACTCACAGAACTATGTTGCATATTAATATGATACGCTTAAAAAAAATTCAAAATCAACGTTCCGGAAAGTTGGATTAAATGTTTCGGAATATTAGATTGAACATTTTGGGACGTAAAATTCGACTTTGTGGAACGTCAAAATCAGCATACCAACTCATTGTTGAAGTTTATTGCGACACTATATGTCGGATTGAAGTGGCGAAGATAGCTTGGAAATGGTTGAGACGACTTGCAATTTGGAGCTACGGAGCTCAAGATATCGCGTAATGAAGTTGGCAAGCTTCAAAAAGTAGTTGTAGTGGACTGTGACTCAGCTCAAACGCCTGAGCTTGGATCTAAATGTCTGAGCTAGACCCAGGAAATTTTCAAAGTTTGCAGTCATACGTTTGTTTCCCAAGTCAAACGTCTGACGTGTTGTTCTGAAACAGAGGCTAGATTCAGATGTTTGAACCAAAGCTTAGATGCATGAATCAAGTGTTGGGCTATTTTAGCATGTTTTCTTGGAGAATTTTTCCGAAGGTCTGAAGGGGCAAAACAGACATTTGCCTGAACGGGATTCTAACATATATAAGTTATTTCCAATTTTTTAGGGTTCGAATTCATGTGAATAAATGAAATCTAAACCAAATCAGAAATTTGTTTACAGTAAACAATTTCAATTTTGATCCATCGTAGATTTTAATCTTCATCAAAACAATTTCTTCATAATATAAGAATTTAAAGTAAATTCATTTATTATGATGAAATTGTTTCGATGAAGATTAAAATCTGTGATGGATACAAAATTGAAATTGTGTACTGTAAACAAATTTCTGATTTGGTTTAGATTTCATTTACTGACATGAATTCGAACCCTAATTTTCCTTTCAATGTTTGCTTGATCAAGGGTTTATTCAGAAGAAAAAAACTTAGGGTTTATAACCTAGCTTTATTCTCCAATTTTATTCTCCACAAACTCTTTTCTATATTGATTGATATTGATCATTGTATTAATTTCTTGTATTCCTTTTATCGTGGGAATAACATACTCTCTCCAACGTAGATATACACTAGCAAGTTGTCAGTGAAACCATTATTAATTCGGTGTGATTTATTTTCATTGCTTTAGTTATCTTCGATTGCTTGAGATTGAGTTTGAGTAGTTTGGATTGATTCACCATTGTTTTGGTGATTTGAGTTATTGAGTTTTAGTTGTTTTTTGAATCTATCAACGATCTCGTCTTCTGCAAGGTGTGTGAGTTTGGATTAGATTTGTGTTTGATTCGAATTTCACTACCACAGTTGGTATCGGAGCGTTAGGTGTTTGTGGAAATGCCGGAATCAGATAATAGCTTAGAAAGCCCCATAACGGTTAGTCTAAATATTATGGCGTCTTATGTACATGGTTTGTATGCGCCATCTGAATCTCAATTGATAATAGATATGGTGATAATGACATTGAGAAGTGGCAATGGAAGATGAAAGCGGTTCTTAGAAGGATTCGGATGTACCGAGTGGTATTCGATACTCTTTTGTTGTCAAGTGGTATCTCAAATGTTGAGAGCGAGGAGACGAAATAGTGGGCTTACACTACTCTTTAACTTGCTATGGATGAGAATATGATCTCCAAGATTAATAGTGAGACGACCGCTAGCGTTATATGAGACAAATTGGAGGAGTTATATACGAAGAAGTCACAAACGGTTTTTTCACCTTCAAGATGAAGGAGGTAATTCGCTTAAGGCACACTTGAATGTCTTTGATGACTTGCTAATGAAGCTGAAGGCTGTTGATTTGAAAATTGATAAAGAACAAATTGCGATAATAATGTTGTGTTCATTGTCGGAGCGTAATACGAGATTCTTCAATATTATGATCTATAACCGAGATACTTTGTCGCTTGATGACGTTAAAGCGGGTCTTTCTAGTGAGGAGTTGAGAGATCAAACGAAGAAGCCGAGTGAGGATAATAGTGTACTAGTAGTGGTCACAGGTTATTTTTGAAGAAAGAAAAGAATATAAAGAAGGAAAACCATGAACGTTCTAAATTAAGGAAGCCTAGTTGGAGAGGAAAATTGAGGTTAAGAAATGGCAAATGCTATATTTGCAAGAAACTAGGACATTGGAAGAACGAACGTCCGGATAAAGATAGAAAGAAGAAAGTAGCATCTTCATCCATAGCAGTGGAGAGTGGTGATGGTGAGGTGGATGAGAATGTATTGACGGCGCTAGCACAGGTATTTCAGGTAGCGAATGGGTACTCAATTCGGGTGTGTCATATCATTTAACACCTAATAGGAATTGTTTTTCCTTTTATGAAGACAAAGAGGAAAATACAATTATTATGGAAAATGATGCTATATGTTGGTCAACGGGCATTGGCTCCGTGCATATAAAGATATTTGACAGAGTGGTTTGCACGCTCACTAATGTATGCTATGTTCCGAGACTTAGAAAGTCGCTTATATCTTTAGGGTAATTGGATTCATTGGGATGCAAGATCACTGTTGAGAAGGATTGCTTGAGGATTCCTAATAGAGCGCTTGTGGCTACGAAAGGTGCTAGAACTCATAGTGTATATTTGCTTCAAGATATGACCATGGAAAGTGAAGCTTGAATGGAAGTTGATGGTTCTCGTGACTTGGATGCAACACGACTGTGACATTCGAGTTTGGGTCATATCTCAAATAGAAGTTTGGATATTCTTCGGAAGAGAGATGATCGAAGGTGAGAATTTCAACAAACTAGAGTTTTACGAGGAATGTGTCATGTAGAAGCAAACAAATATATCATTCAGTAAAGGGAAACATGATTCGAGAGAGGTTCTTGAGTATGTACATTCGGATATTTGGGGATGGGGACTGGCATCGGTTGCTTCTTTAGGTGGAGTACGTTATTATATTCCTTTCATTAATGATTGTTCTCACAAGGTATGAGTGTATGTAATGAAGGTCAAGTCAGAAACATTTGCTAAGTTCAAAGCGTGGAGAGCTCTTGTTGAGAATGATAGTGACAAGTCTTTGAAAGTCTTAAGGATCAACAATGGCGGAGAGTATGTTTCCGGAGAATTCTTAGAGTACTGCAAGCACCACGGTATCCGAAGACATTTTACTACAACTGAAAATCCGCATTCTAATGGAGTAGCAGAGAGAATGACTTGAACTTTACTCGAGAAAGCTCGATGCTTGAGATTAACATCGGGTTTACCTAAGAAATTTTGGACTAAACCTTAGTCAACCGCGGTGCATATTGTGAATCGAATTCCAAGCTCGGCTATTGATAATAAAATTCAGAAGGAAGCATGGAAGGGGAAGAGTGTTGACTTGAGATAACTTCGTTGTTTGATTGTCCAATTTATGTGCATGATCCGGAAAATAATAAGCTGGAGGCTAGAACTTCCAAAGGAATCTTGCTTGGTTACACAGACGGCGTAGAAGACTATCGAATTTGGAATTCGAAAATGAAGAAGGTTGTAAATTCTCGTCATGTCACTTTGGATGAATCGGCTTCATTCAAGGAAAATGAAAACTCATCGGATGTTCTGAATTTGCTTCATGAAAAATCAAAGGAGGATGAAGTTATTTCCACATTCACATTATGTCCAAGTAGTAATAGAGTTGAAGAAGAAGCTCGTGAGTTTGAAGCGGTTGATGAAACATCGCAACATGATTCCTTCAGTAATGTTGGTGATGTACATGATACTAGAGGGGAGTACAAGGTGGAGCCAAAAATAGTTTAGGTGATAGCATTGCTAGTCGGGTTGGTCGACGTGCAATAAGATCACCCGAAAGATATGGTGATTAGAACTACATTAGCTTTTGTGGTAATCTGGACTAAGCTCTTCATGTAGTCCAAGATGAGCCGATGAACCTTAATGACATAATGAACTTGAGTGATAGCTCAAAGCAGATTTGTGTCATGGAGGAAGAAATGCAATCGTTAATGAAGAACCAAACTTGGGATTTGACTTCATTTCCTAATGAAAACCGTGTTATAGGATGCAAATGGATATACAATGTGAAGGATGATGAGAGTTATAAAGCTAGGCCAGTGACAAAGGGATTTGCACAAAGAAAGAGTAAGGAATATGATGAAAATTTTGCACCGGTTGTATGCCATACTTCGAGCCAGATTTTACTAACTATAATTGATATCCATGACTTGAAGTTGGAGCAACTTGATGTGAAAACCGCCTTCGTGCATGATGACTTGGATGAAGACATCTACATAGAACAATTGGAATTGTTTGTGATAGATGATACGTCAAAATTGATCTGTAACTTGAAGAATCACTATATGATTTGAAGCAATCACCAAGACAATAATGCAAGAGATTTAATCATTTTATGCTTGAAAAAAGTTCTGATAGAAGCATCAAGAATGCTTGTTTTTATTTCAAGAGGTTAAAAAATGATTGTTGAGGTATTTACTCTTGTGCATGGACGATATGTTCATTGCTTCTAAAGACAAAAAGAAAATCAACAAGTTAAAGACGCTTCTGAAATCGAAATGAAAGATTCTGAAGAAACAAAGAAAATCTTGAGCATGGAAATTGAGAGGAACCGAAAACTTTTTGAGTTGAGATTGACTCAAAAGGAGTCATTAAGAAAGTGTTTTGCCGGTTTAGCATGAAAAATGCAAAGACGTTAACTACATCTTTACCTTTGCATATGAAGCTTTCATGCAAGGGATCACCTATTGGGAGAAAGACAAGGCATATATGGCAAATGCGTCATACGCAAGTGTGGTTGGATGTTTGATGTATGACAGTGTACAAGACACGATATGGCAAACGTCGTCGGGGTGGTTAGTCGGTATATGGTTAATCTAAGAAAATCGCATTAGAAAGCAGTGAAGGCCTTAAGATATTTGAAAGACACAACATCTCAAGATCTTATTTTTGACGGTAGTGAAGGGATTTGGTTATTGTGACTCGGACTATGACAGTGATAGGAATCGTAAGAAATCAATTTCCATATATGTCTTCACATTAGGTGGTACGGTCATTAGTTGGAGATCGAGATTGCAAACTTTAGTTGCTTTATCCACTATGGAGGCGGAGTCAGTAGCCGTGGTGGAGGCGGCAAAAGAAGTACGGTGCTTGAAGCGATTGTTGTGTGACTTGGGATACGAACATGTCAGTATTGATATTCGATGTGTGATAGCCAAAGTGCTATACATTTGACGGAGGATTTGACGTTTAGCTCACAGACTAAGCACATTGAGGTGAGGAAGTCATTTCTAGTAGACATGGATGAAGGTAAGCTAGTATACCTTCGGAAAATGCACACGGATAAATGCGGCGGACATGTTTACTACGGCATTGTCGATGGGAAGTTCAAACATTACTCAACTTAGTTCGCTTGTTGAGGTGTCACGGGGTGGCACAGTTACAAAGTGTAAGAGGAATATCGGAGAGATGCTAGAAATCTATCATCTTGATAAGTACTCATTTACACTCCCAAATACATTTGTCTATCAGTGAGACTGTTTTTTTGGTTTGGATACTTACAATATTTCATTGGCGGGCGGTGGCTTTGTCGGAGCTCGTTAATGAAGTGTAATGGGTTGTCGTCTTGCCATAGCTTATTGGGGAAGTATTCATATTGATTGGTTGAAGGTAAAATTGAAAATGCTTAGGTGCATTGAAGTGTGGAGTTTGGAGATGATTATAGTGTCGACGTGTAGTGTTGAAGTTTATTGCGACACCATACGTTGGATTGAAGTGGCGAAGATAGCTTGGAAATGGTTGAGACGGGTTGTGATTTGGAGCTACGGAGCTCAAGATACAACATAATGAAGTCAGCTAGCTTGAGGAAGTAGTTGTAGTGGGATGCAACTCATCTCAAACATCTGAGCTTAGATCCAAATGTTTGAGCCAAACCCAGAAAATTTCCTAAGTCTGCAGTCAGATGTTTATTTCCCAAGTTAGACGTCTGACGTGCTGTTGTTCTGAAACTGAGCCTTGATTCAGACGACTGAATCAAGGCTTAGACATCTGAATCGAGTGACATCTATTTTAGCCTGTTTTCTTGGAGAATTTTTCTGAAGGTCTAAAGAGGCAAAACAGACTTTTTGCCTGGACGAGATTCTAAATATATAAGCTATTTTCAGTTTTTTAAAGATGTGAGCTTGCTATATCAAGGGTTTACTCAAAAGAGAAAAACTTGGGGTTTATAATCTAATTTTATTCTTCAATTCTATTCTCCATAAACTCTTTTCTACATTGATTAATAGGGATCGTTGTATTAATCTTTTATACTCCTTTCATCGTAGTAATAATACACTCTCTTTCAAGTGGATGTACACTAACAAATTGTTAGTGGAACCACTATAAATTTGGTGCGTGATTTATTTGTATTGCTTTAGTCATCTTTGATTGATTGTGATTGATGTTGAGTTGTTTGAATTGGTTTATCATTGTTTTGATGATTTGAGTTATTGGGTTTTGGTTGTTTTTTCGAATCTATCAACGATCTCATCTTCCGCAAGGTGTGTGAGTTTGAATTAGATTGGTGTTTGATTCGAATTTCACTACTACACTCGTGTGCACGGTGTTTCTAAATGCTATTGTTGGCGTTTTAGAGTGCAAGTACCAAAACAGAATACGATAGTCAAAGCGTGAATTGTGGTAATATAGTTACAAACATTCCTACATTACTTTAAAAATCGCGAAGAAAATGAAAAGACATGCCTGCATGCACCCGCGTGCGCACCTATACAAATACAGACATTTGTGTGTGTATGCATATGTGCGTGTGCACGTAGATTTGGATATATCTAGAACATAACTTAAAAATGTATACAAGGAATATGATTAAGAGAATGATTTTGTAAGTATAAGAATTATAAACAAACCTTTGGTAGGTATTTCTGCTTCTGTTCAGCACTCCCATTCCTTACCTAAAAACATAATTGAGGCACTTATAGGTACATGACTTATGAATGTTTATAGGATTGTACCAATAGGGAATATATATCATAACTATCAAGTGTAACCCGTATACCAGCTGATTAATGCAAAGATTAGAATGTGCACCATATGACAAGCCTACTGATCCAGAAGCACGGCTTATTTCCTCCATTGCTATACAATGATATAAGTAACCAAGACCTAGTCCTCCATATTCCTCTATGGTACATAAAAAAATTAACAAGAATATATAAATATATATTGATATCCAAGACAACGAAATGCTTTGATTTACTTTCTTATTTGTTGCACCTTATAACTTTTTGTTGCAGTTGTCTACATTTCAACCTATAAACATTTTGATTGATTTGCCTATTTAAGTGAACAGAAAATTAGTAATGCCAGCGTACACTTTATAAAACAAAAATAGGGTAATTAATTTACAAGGACATTTTCTATCAAAAATTTATGCAAAAGCACAACCACCTAATATTTTATTCAGAAGGACAGCCACCTAAAATTATCCGTCGTTTATCACTCTCGTTCAATTTTTTACCACAAAATCATGAAATCGCGAAATCACTAATCACGAAATCAACTGTACTAGCAACCGATTCAAAATTTGTGTCGTTTCATACAATCGAACCACAAAAAACGAACGAACAACAAAAATCACCACCAAATCAACCATGGATGGAACAACAAACACAACCTCGAACGAAAACCATAATTGAATGTGAGAAAAATCTTCAACAATCACGGGAAACCGTAGTTGAAGAAAATAAAGTGATGAAAGTAGACAAAAATGATCAAAAAGAAAAATAATAAGAACCGATACTTACAGTGCCATAAACTGGTACCCAAAAACTGTAAATAAGAAAAAAACAAAAACTGATACCTACAATGGTATAAAACTGATACTCGGTTTCTGTAACCAAAAAATAATACAGAAAACCGATACCTACAGGGAAGCAAAACTGATACCCACTGAATGTTCAAAGAGCATCATAACAAAAGATAAAAACCAGCATACAAACTGCTACCAGTGATCATAAAGATCATCGATCCTATTATACCAGCACCACAATATGTCAATAATGTAACGATAAAATAAAAAAATGCGATACAAAGAATTTCTATTGAAACTATAAATGATTCATCACATTTTCAATGTACCATATACAGCTATGCTTACCTACACAAATTTATTTGTATGTTGAGTACCAGTTTTAACCTCATGTATGTATCAATTTTATGTGTTATTCTTTTTTTCTTTTTTTCAGCTACTGAATATCAGTTTTATATCCCTGTAGCTATCGGCTTTGTGTTATTTTCTTACTTACAGTTTTTAGATACCAGTTTCATGCCTATGTAGGTATCAGTTTTAGTTTTATTATTGTTTTCAGTTTATGAATATCAGTTTTGCACTACTGTAGGTATCAGTTCTGTGTTACTTTCTTACTTACCGTTTTTAGATATTAATTTCATGCCTTTGCAGGTATCAGTTTTGTTTTTTATTTATTTACTTCAGTGAGTGGGCATCAGTTATGTATCATTGTAGGTATCATATGATATAAATATACAAGTGATTAATTAATATCAGTGGGTATCATTGAAAATAAACATCATTTTTGTGTGAATTGAATTGAGTTAATTGGTATTATTTTTTTAATCCGTTTGTATTATTGAGAATAAATATCATTTTTGTGAGAACTGAATTGAGTTGATTGCTATTATTATTTTAATCAGTGGGTACCAGTTAGAAATAATATTGGTATCAAAAAATTCATTTACAAAAGCAAACAATTCAAAACTGATTCACCCTTGACACAGTTCTGATATCAAAAGTCATAAAACTGATACGTAACAAAATATAAAACTGATACCTAAAAACTGCTATAATATTTTAACGAAAAACTAATACAGAAAATGTTTACATCGCAGTTTGATTGATTAAAATGAAATAAGTTTGATTGAGTTACAAAATTAATGCAACAGTACAACTACAAAATTAACAAAAACATATAAAAAAAAGCATAACACAGTTAATACAGTAAAACTGATACCTTAAAAATATATAATTGATACCTAAAAACTGTTGTAATGTTTAAAAAAAACTAATACAAAAAATATTTACATCACAGTTTGATTGATTAAAGCAAAACAAGTTTGACTATAATACAAATTTAATGCAACAATACAACTACAAAATTAACACAACAACCAAAACATATGGAAAAAACATAACACAATTAATACAATAAAACTGATACCTAAAAACTGTTGTAATGTTTTTTTTTTTAAACTAACACAAAAATATTTACATCATAGTTTGATTGATTAAAGCAAAACAAGTTCGATTGTAATACATGTTTAATGCAACAATACAACTACACAATTTACAGCATCAAAAACTCAACAAACGAATATAAAACAGACTTGATTATACAAAACTGATACCTAAAAAATACAAAACTGATACCCAACTAATGAATAGCCGAACATTAAAACGATTATAACAGTGAATTAAAACGATTATAACAGTAAACAAAAATTAAATCAATGCAAACAGAGGATAACCTAATCTCGAGAACGATTTCTCAAACCTAAAAACTGATGGGATCGATTTTTGAACATGATATGCGAGAGTAGGATCAAACTTTGAAAATAAAATTGGAGATCGAGATGAGATAAGGAGAAATGCGCAAGATCGAAGATGAAATATTGGAGCATACGAAGACGAAGAAGGAATAACGCACGCGAGATTTAGTCTATTAAAAAAAACAGTGTAATGTCCTTCTGATTAAATTATTAACGAGTTTGTCCTTGAGATTAAAATTTTAATGGGTTGTCCTTTTGGCTAAAAAAGCCTAAACTTTTGTCCTTATGAATATTTTCCTCGCAAAAATATTGTGTATTACAATATAACCAGTAAAGGTGGTTAATTAAGTACTATTGCTTAAGTAGACAAGAAAGTTTCAGTTGAACTCCGAAATGATGCATTATATCATTTTAAATAAAACTATTCTCCAAGATAAAGAAATAAATGGATCACATTATTCCATTTAAAGAACAGTTAGCAAATTGATAGTATTATATACAATGGAACAGTTTAACAAAAAAAAGAGAGAATTATTTTTGGGTCCTTATGCTGTACCTGGTGCAGTAATACCATGGAGATTAAAATCTCCCATGAGTTTCCAAAGATTGACATCCTGCAAAAAGCAAATGAATTTTAAATGCATCCAAATAAAACAGCATGGAATAAAAAATTACCATACAACCTTTGGAATTTGGTTTGCTTGATCAATCTTAGCTGCATGTGGGGCAATATGTTCTTGGGCAAACTGAAAGACACTGTCTTTGAACTACAAATTTAGGATTGTATAGTTAGATACCTACAAGTTGAGAGGGAAAGCACAATGGAAACATAGAAAAGACAATGTTTATACTTTTAAGTCACTCAGCAAGCTCATCAGTATAGAAATGAAGCCAATATTAAGGCATGATTTATTAATGGCATAAATAATGATGAGTACTTAAATTTGTCTTCTTACATAACTTGTGCATCCAAAAATTACTTCTTGAACTAGATCGAATCTACTTGGAATATTGATCTTTCTAAAATAATTTAACCATGACATAGCAATTCAATACACCATGTCTAGCGCTTTGAGGATCATTGTGTTTTTGGTATTTTTGATAATTAAAGAGAGTCCCAACAGAACAATAATGTCAATATTTTGACAAAATGTCCATTTTCAATCACAACAACCTTTATCCCCCCCCCCCCCCCAAACAAAACTTTTCTTTTTCCCTTTTTTTAATAAACTAATCAATTCAGTTGGAGTAACTTGAAAACATGATAATTTAAAATGCAAGGTTTTTGAATGTCATCAATCTCGTTTACAAGGCCAAGCGATCCGAAACAAGAAAAATATAATACATCTCGGTTCAGTTGAATCTCGTTTGAGACATTCAAATCTTGGACGAAATCTCGACGGAGATCGGTTTACGAGAACTCGACCGAAATGATGAATTTTTCCTTTTTTGATGGGCTAGCTTGGAATATGATTCGTGCTTATTTCAATAAACAAGTTGGGTTGTCCATTTCATTTCCAACCATTCGTTTTTTCTACTCTCTTGTCACGAATACATGTTTAGAGTTTTTAGTTCTCATTTAAAACATCAATTTTCTTCCTGAAAATTCTCAAATTTTTAATATTAAGCTCTTTTGTTTTTGCAAAAATTTTCTGAACCCAAATTATTTTGCACTATTTTCTTTTTTATTCCACTTCCATTCAAATTTCTATATGTTTCATATTATTTAATTCCCTTTTTATTATATATTTTGGTGACATAAAGTCATTACCATAAACTTCCCATTTCAGAACAAAATTCGATATTTTGTTCAAAAGAATGATAGATATTTGTCTGGTTTAAATAGTTTACTCAGTCATATATACTCTATTAAAAGAAACTTAGCAATAAATTTAACATTTCAGCTTTTTACGTAAAGAGTGTGTTGACGTCAAAAGTTCGTCTAATGACGATCAATCTCTAAAATGTGTTAACCACACACAATAATATTCGCATAATGCAAGAAAAGTAAATGAACACAGAAGACACAATAATTTTATCGTGGTTCGGCTTAATTCAAGCCTACGTCCACTTTATAATCTTTGTTTATACTGCCGATTACACGTTACAGTTGTTTTCCAGTGGAAGAAGTACAGAAAGAAGAAGCCTTTACACAAAATCCTAATCTTGTAATTAGAATATATGGCATGCTATTTCTGGGATGCCAAGTAGGAGATTTTGAGTAGCGGATTCAAGATGTCTTCCCACTTCAGGAAATAGTTGTATTTATAGGCGAGAAGGTGGGCCGAATTGGTATGAGACGTGGCACATATCTTTTTCGGGCTTGGACAAGTGTAACTCGATCCATTAAAGTAGTTGTAGGCGGAGAGACCCGGTCTAATGCTGACGAACAGTTCTTCTCGGAAATTGTGGTCTACGTGGAGCTTGAACCTTGACGTATAAAAAGTTGTACTGGTTTAAAGCTAACCGGTTCTATAGCCTTGGGAGTAAAACTTCGTCTTGTAGTGGATAATTGTCTGGATATTTCTGCTCTGATATTCTTGGCTCAATCCGAACTTCTAGGGACAACTTGGTCGATCGGTTGATGACTCGATCGATCAGTTTGGTTTTAACTTCGGAAGAACACTGTCTTTTGATGGCAAGCCTTTACTTGTTGTGAAATCAATTTGGGTCGAGTTGTAATCGATCGACCTATGATGAGAGTCACCCTCAAAGGAAGAAGTGGGTCGATATCTGGTAGCGCGCTTCGGTCTTGAGTTGTGACGGCTTTTGCCAAAAAGCTGGTAAACACTTGGACCCCCAGAACATATCTTCTTGGGGAAAGAAGATATGTCCTGTATCTTCTAGAGAATGTTGAATAACAGAAATCCAGAAAGTGTTACGCCAAACCATATTATATGAGGGACAGAAAACTAACGATCGATGATTGTATTAAGACCAGAAAACCGACAATCGTTGAGGATCTTATTTAAGCCGAAAAAACCGACAATCATCTGAGGATCGTATTAAGGCCGGGTCTTCGGGAATGCCAAAAAATTAGTCGAGCATACCACGTTTTCTTTAGAGAAGAGAAGCAGAACCGGGATCTTGTCGAGTTAGACAATACCTGTAAATAACTTGAGGTAGACATGTCAAATCCTGACGATGTCGATCGGTGCGTTCAAGCATAAGTCAGACTTTGTTAGGAGTATAAACCATACTCGGCTTATAATTGAAAGGGGAGGTGTAAACCATACCCAGGAAGTTGAGCATAAACCATACTCAGAAGTTTTAAAGTGAGGTATCAACCATACCGGGAGCTTGAGGAGAATGGGCACAAACCATACTCGGTTTTTGGAAAAGAAGTATAAGCCATACCCAGAGAGGCGAGTAACCATACTCGGAAGCTAAGATTCGAGTATCATCCATATCCAGAGTTTTTAAGGGAGACGAGCATAAACCATGCTTGGCTTTAGTAAAGGGAAGTATAAACCATACACGGCAAAACTGAGGTTCAAGCATCAGCCGGGCTCGGTGAATAAGTTTTTTAAGGAGACCGAGTAAGAACCATACTCGTGATTTATTATCGTAAGAACAAGTACAAGCTATTCTCGGTTTTGTCAAGTTGGCAAGTATCAACCATACATGGCTTAAAAATGATGGCGAGCATTAACCATGCCCGGCTTAAAGAAGTTGGCGAGCATTAACCATTCCCGGCTTAAAGAAGTTGGCGAGCATTAACCATACCCGGCTGCTTGAATCGATCAAACATAATCATGTTTGAGGAATAAATTTTATTGTTGCTAAGGAGCTATTACATAAATTAAAACAAATCCTAATGGGTTTATAATTGAATCCAGAGCACGCCTTGGAATTAAATTCTAACCCTGTATGTCTGTACTTCAGCACAACCACATTATTGAAGTAATAGAAGTACATTTCTTATATCCTAAGAAATGGGATGTATCCACGATGATCTAAACCAGATCAGTTGATGATGATGCCGCAATTGCTAGACTCGGGGTTCTTTCCGTTTCGAGGAGCTCGGGGATCGACCTAAGGAGCTTGGGCAGAAGGTTGTGGCGGCGCGGCCAGTGCAGATTTCTTAACATACTCGAGTAGCTCTCCACGTCTAACCCTTTCCTTGATGAGATCACGCAAATGTCTGCATTCATTGGTGTCATGACCTATCATACTATGATATGCAATGCTTTCCTGTTCAAGTTCTCTTTGGGTCGGCTCCCTCCTGGGAGGCTTAGGGAAAGGCAGGTAGGTATCCTCACACATCAAGGTAGATATCCAGTAAGGAGGAGTTGAGCTCGGTGTATTGATCATATTTGTCTTCTCTCCGGAATCACACATATCGATCATTCTTCTCCTAAGCTTTCCCTTTTTCTTTGTAGCTTTCCCTTTTCCTTTGTTTCGGTCATTGGTATTGGATGAGCCTCCGTCTTTTATGGCGAGTACTTCGAGATTTTTCATCTCAATACTAGCATCTTCTTACCGGAGGGATCTATCTGCTTCAGCATAGAATTCTTCGATATCTTTAGGGGGATCCCTAATTTGGGAGATCCAGAAATCAGATCGGCTCCGAACACCGACAATGGCGGTCATAAGCACCATTGATGGTTCAGGTCGATCTACCGATGTTACGGCCGCGTTGAATCTTTCTAAGAAGCGTAGGGTCTCACCGAACTGCTGCTTGATAGTATAAGGAACATGGCACTCTTTGGTCGACAAATATGAAATCTGAACTGCTCGATGAAGCGGGTGACCACCATATTCCGGCTGTTGGTTGATTCAGTTGTTTGTTGTCGAAACTACATGCCAGCTATGTCGGTGAGAAATAGAGGGAAGCATTTGGTCATAACGTCGGTCCATGCTGATAGCACTTCCATGTGTCGCATGCATCGCATGAGATGTATGGTCAGATCGATGCTACCGTTGTAGGGCTTCAGGACCGGAAGCTTGAAGTTTGGTGGGTTGGGCGAGTTACTGAATTCTCGCGTGAAATGACAGCGATGGATGTTATCCACAGCTTGTTGAAAAGAGGTGCCTCTGGTGAAGCGTTTGATGATGCTTGCAATCTAGCTCTCATCCCCAAGGAGTTGTTGCCAAGAATCCAATTCTGCACTGGGGACGTTGGTGAGAATCCGAGTACTAGGACTGGGTGGATGCATGCCCCGAGGTCTTGAGGTCGGTTGGGTCCGACCCACGAGAGTTGAGTGAAGGTGGTCCACAATCTCAGGCCTCGATTCGGGAGTAACTGAGCCGCTTGAGTAGAATGTGGATTGGGCTGACCATATCCGCTCCGATTGGAAGAAACCTGTTCGGGATAGCATTTCCTGTAGTGTTTCCCTCCGTCTCATTGGGGACCGGTATGATAGAGTAATCTTGGTGACATGGAGGGTTGTTGCCCCCAGCCTTTCTTGGATCAGCAAGCTGGGAAGGCTGTGGGGGAGGTTGCATAAGACGGGTTTGATGTAAGATGTTGGGGAGGACCGAATGTTGCATCGACCCGTATTCTGGTCGACCTAGGGGTTGCATTGGTTCAAAAGCATTTGTCTAGGGAGTCAAGTCGAACCCTGGAGTGGAGGCAAAATGGTTGACTAGTCCAAAACTTGGCCATGGCCGATCTGAGAATCTGCAGCTACCTTGACTTTATTTGATGTCGGAAGTGATGATCTTAGAATTGAACGATCGGAAAGTGAAGTTGAGCCACGAGAAACTATAGACCGATCTAGGGCTTGGGTTTCATCAGATCGCAGATTAACTATTTCCCCAACTTCGTTTCGTGCAGGAAGTGATGCTTAGTTGCTCAGTTCGATTCGAGCAAGGAAATCATTCATCATTTCCTGCTGCTTTGCGAGAAGTTCGTCGTGGTATGTCATCTGAGCTATGAGTTCTTCCAAAACTTCATCCATTTTGTTCCTAGTTAAGTATTGGGACGGATCTTCGTGGAAGGAAGCCTCCTGGCTTGCCCCCGTTATTGTTGTTTCTGCTGCACCAACAGGTCGAAATTGAGCGAGAGGCGTTGTACCCTCCTTCCATTTTGTCATTGCTTCCTTAAGAGTTACCGAAGGTCGTAGGGTATATCTACGTGCCCCTATCTGACGCACCAAAATGTTGACGTCAAAGGTTGGTTTAATGACGATCAACCCCCAAAGTGCGTTGATCACACATAATAATATTCACATAATGCAAGAAAAGTAAATGAACACAGAAGACAATATTTTTATAGTGGTTCGGCTTAATCCAAGCCTACGTCCACTTTATAATCCTTGTTTATATTGTCGATTACAGGTTACAGCTGTTTTTCAGTGGAAGAAAGTAGAGGAAAAATAAGGCTTTACACAAAATCATTGTGTTGTAATTAGAATATACGACATGCTATTTCTGGGATGTCGAGTAGGAGATTTTGAGTAGCGGATTCAAGATGTCTTCCCACTTCAGGAAATAGTTGTATTTAAAGGCGAGAAGGTGGGCCGAATTGGTATGCGACGTAGCACATATCTTTTTTGGGCTTGGACACATGTAACTCGATCCATTAAAATAGTTGTAGCGGAGGGACCTGGTCTACTGCTGATGAACAATTCTTCTCAGAAATCGTGGTCTACACGGAGCTTGAAACTTGGCGTATAAAAAGCTGTGTTGGTTTGAAGCTGACCAGTTCTGTAGCGTTGAGAGTAAGACTTCGTCTTGTAGTAGATAATTTGTCTGGATATTTCTGCTTCGATATTCTTAGCTCGATCTGAACTTTCAGAAACAGCTTAGTCGATCGGTTGATGACTCGATCGATCAATTTGGTTTTGACTTCGGAAGAACACCGTCTTTTGAATGCAAGCTTTTATTTGTTGTGAAATCAATTTGGGTAAAGTTGTAATCGGTCAACCTATGATGAGAGTCAATCCTGGAAGGAAGAAGCGGGTCGATATTTGGTAGCGGGCTTCGATCTTGAGTTGTGACGACTTTTGCCAAAAAGCTGGTCAATAGAGCGCTTGCTTGCTTAAATGTAAACCAATATTGAGAATATCAAATAGTTCAAGATCGTTCTGAGATTGTTTCAAGATGTACTTTAGAGTCCGAGCTATAATTTCAAGATCAACACCTGATATACATTTGTCTCTCCCGAGATCCTGTCCTATACGAGATCAGGTCCCTGAGATCTCTGAGGAAAAACGTGACCGAAATCCGAGATTTTAAACCTTATTGAAATGTATATCCATCAAAAGTTTACGAGAAAGAAAAAATGTACTATGTATCAATATATCATCAATATACTAGTATGATGTGTCATATAGTTCCAGCCTAAAATACATTTTTCGACTACCACGAACAACTGCATTCACCAATTAATTATGTAGAATAGTTCGGAAACAAGTTAAATTTCAATGCAGCTTAAGATATTGATAGTTGCTAACTCCATTACTATTCTTGTCTATGCAAACTAGTGGTCTTAGGCTCCGCTCAAGAGTTTATTCTCTACCGATTTTGGCTGGTCTTAGACGGCTCTATATTCTAGGTGTTACCATACTACTTGCTTTCAAGATTTTTTCGTATCGGTAGTCATTGGTTATAAAACTGACACGGTGTAATTTTAATGAAAAATTCATAATACTTGCTTTCAAGTTTTTTTTTTTATATCGGTGGTCATTGGTTATAAAACCGACGCAGTGTAATTTTAATGAAAATTTTCAACCCATCCAATCGAGGTGTTTGGAGTAGGGGTGGAATCGGTTCGGTACCGGAACTTTTTATTCAAAACCATTACCATACCGAATTTATATGGTAATAGAAAAATCGTACCATTAACAACCAAAGAAATCGGTTACCAATAGTTCGGTTTATGGTTGGTAATGGTTGGTAGAGGTCGGTAATAAGTTTTTGTCGTTCATTAGTATGAGAACTTTTTGTTTACAATATTTCACGTTAAAATATTGAATATTAAAATCGATTTTTTTATTTATGATATTATTATTTATCTATCTGATTTTACGTACTCAAACATGCATGATACCTTTATGGAAGAATGAAAGCTCATGTAAATTATATCGTTTCTCATATATATGAGATAAAAATTGCATTCAATCTTGTATCATAATAGTGTTTTTCTAGGTATTTTATTAAATCATTACATATTAGAAGTTCTTTGTTATGTATTAAACATATATGATGAAATATAAAAATATATCTATGTATTGTTTAAGATATGTGGTAGGTATGGTAATTACCATTGTTAATGCTCAATTACCATTACCGTACCGCATATTTTTATGTGGTTTGGCATACCGTACCAATCAAATTGTTTACCTATTGTTCGGTACCATTTTCATTGGTAGCGGTTGGTAATGGTTGGTAGGTGGTAATATGGTAAAAATGTCCAGCCCTAGTTTGGAGGGGTTATAACTTTTTTTTCAATTATATCTCCACTAATTATACAGTCAAATTACTCTTCACAAATCCAAAACATAAATTTAGGAATACAAATGTCATGTTACTTTAACGGAGAACTCTCAAGATCGATATACTACACTCTCGAGCATTCATTGATCGGTTATAACAATACTTCATATAAACCAATCAAAACCGCTACGATCATTAATGATCAAAACCAATCCTCTCAAAATCTTTCACAAACGGTACCTCAAAACTCTCAAACGGACCCTTAGGGTTTTGACCATGTTGTCCTCTAGTGCGCACTACATCGTGACTGTATCCATGAATTTATTTGCGGTAAAGCAAACTTAATTCATGTAGTTAATATTAACATCCACTTGATTTCAATCTTGATTCATGCAGATTTAAGCAGTTGAATACTACATCTTCACACCTTGCTAGGGCTTTTTCTGAATCACTACACAAGTCAATTAAGAAGAAAAAATGATAAAAACAATAAAACATAAATTCAGTCAATTTCATGCCTGAATCAATTTTAAACTTTTGTATAATAAAAATAAACTACTCCCACATTTCTTTGAAAAAAACCTTTAATTAATCGCTCTACTTTCAAAATTAAACTGCTCTTACATACATACATACATACATACATACATATATATATATATATATATATATATATATATATATCAAAAGTGATAAATATTAGAAAAATAAACAAATTCTACATCGAAACTACTATATAATTATATCAAAACTAAAGTGTGTATGTGTATACTAATAAATATAATTATTGACCGAGTAAATATGCTAGACATCTTTTAAGTGAAAACATGATTGAATAAACAAAGAAAAGAAATATTCAAATTTTGTACTAGAAACTTCCGATAGAAATTAATATCTAACTACACTGAAACATCATTCATTTTATCCCTATCTTTAAAATATTGATCTGTAATTATTATTATTATTATTATTATTATTTTCCTTTATTAATTAAGACCCATTGATGAAAAAGGATAGAAACTTATTTACAAATCATTATTTTTAATCTCATAGCCTGAATTTGAAAGATATTATCCTATCTTTAAAGAAATTTTAAATGTCGCTTGTACAAATTTGGGTTTAGCAAAACCTTATTCGAGTCATGACTCGGGGTCTGCTTCAGTCTCAGATATGAAGCTCACTTCGGGATTGGCATAGCATTGATCTAAAGCATGACTCGGGTCAATCGTTACCAATATCGAACCTATTGTTTGGATTGATCCCAACCAACTTTGACTTATCCGAAAATTCAGCTGGGTGAGGCACGTGAAACAATGCCTTAGCCAATTTGACGAAGGCAACTTTCCTCATGGTCCATAGCTTGCTCTGAGTCGACATGCTCTAGATCCGAGTCTTAACTTGGGTTAGACTTAAAAGAAAACCCAGAGCTTTGCTCCAAGCAGAACAACATCTTGCCTCGAGTCAAGATTAAAGGCCTATTGTGGAAGTAAGAGGAAGTTAATTCTGCCTTAGTTGTCACCCAGAGCGCAACCATGATGATCGGTTCATTCGACACTGAACCAACCCGGTTAGTTCTTACAAGTTAAAGTACGAGGTAATGAACCATTCATAACTCATACAACAACACATATCCAGATCAAGCCTAAATCATAACAAAACACCAAATAAACATTCATATGAATAATATATGGTTTATAAAGGATCCGCTATGTGTTTTAATAATAAATCTAAGATATAAATATTTTTAGCACACCTATTCAAATTTGAAGCATGCAGAAAAATGCATTTTTGTTCATATAATTAATTACTTAAGTACTGCAAAGCAGAAGCCAAGCTTGCACAAACACTAGTTACCAACTGAAGGCAGTTAGAACATTATTAGGAAATCTCCACTTCTAAACCAAGAAAAAAAGGAGAGTTGACATTACAAAATTAAAATAAAACATAAACACAACCAACTATTAACTTTGTCGTTCTACCAACTAATTAGGCCGTCAATTATCAACTTAGTGCTGTATTCAAAAAGGATAGGTTAACGGACCAAATCATAATACAATCAACAACAAAGTTTTCAAATCATATATTGTGATTAATGTCCATTTAGTCATCTGTTAAAGAACCACACATTGAAAGGAGGAAAATTGATTAAATTAGGAATCAAAGTAAACCTGCTTCTGCGTTTCATCAAAAAGCAGCGAAGTGGAAAAACAAGCTCTCTGCCCCATCCGACTTCGAAACAAAGTAATTGCTTGTTTCAGACTAGAAGTTGTGTGCATTTTCTACTTCAATCGGTTACTGAGGATATTCTTTTTCTCTCTCTTTTTTTTGCTGAGAAGATAAGTGAAGAATGAATGCTCAAATGAAGCAACTGACTGGGGAGAGGCTGTAGCAGAGGTGCCGTGTCTAAATTTTACTCCTGCTTTTGTTGGAGCGATCCTCGGATTTAATTAATGAATTGAGTTGCGTATCAGCTGGGAATGCTTCCAAGAACAATTTAAGTACCAAACGCCGCTAATCCTCGCACAGCCAGTATCGCCGATAATTTAAATTTAACGTGGGCGGAGGATTTATCTGAAGTGTTGAGCTAGAAGCCTAAAATTTAGCCAAATTAACGTACAAAATAAGAACGTGCATAAATCGGTGTTCCACCCACAGAGTTAACAACATAACTTACTTAGATTATCACTGAAAATTTCAAGATATAAAGATAAAAATGTATTTATAAATTTTAGTTTTTAAGTTAGAGAATTTTTTATCTAACTACGTTCAATAGACAGTTGAAGATAAATCTATTTAAATACCAAATATATTATTATAATAGCAACAAGTTTACAAATAAGCATTTATAGTACGTTTGTAAATAAAAACCCAAAACTTTGTTAAGAAAAATATTGTGGTCAAAATTGTTTCTCAATAGAATTTGTTTTTCAAAAGCGGACAAATGATTTTCCTTACTTGTGTATGTAAGCACCAAAATAACCAGAGGACACCAAAAGCCGAAACCAACGTGAAGTGTAACAACCCGCATATTTAACGATAATATATTTATATATTTTATTCAAATATAACGTCGTTAATCGTTAATTGTATATGTGTGCAAAAAGTGAAATTTTGCATACAGTTGAGTTTGGACTCGAAATCACTTCCATTGAGTCTGCATCATCGTTTACAACCTTTTTGACTATAAATTTCGCTATGTTTCGAGTTTGTGAAAATTGGGTCTTTGGTTGGGGCTTAGATGGCTAAACCTAGCCACTTAGTTAAAGCCTCTCCATCAGCCCACTCTTCTGCATTCTCTTCCTCACTTCAAAAAAAATTAGAAAATGGGGGAAAGAAATGGAAATTAGAATTCCCTAAACCTAGTTTGATCGTAGGAGCTCTATTCTTGTAGGAATCAAGTGCAAAATCAAGGGAGAAGCTTATGTAAGTCCATCTCCATCTTATTCTCTCTTCAATTTCTAAAATTCCTATAACTGAACTCTTAGGAATTCTATTTATATGCTTCTAGATTGATGATTCTAGAGCTTTGCTTGAAGAGAGATTGATCTTGCATGGTTTTTAGGTTTCTTTGGGTTTCTAGCAAACAAAGGTGAGTTCTTTGATGAACTCACATCTATGCCTCAAGCCTATGTGCTTGTAAAGTGTAATTTAGTGCATTCATATCATGTATATGTTGTGTATGCATCTAGTAAATGCTTAGTTGTTGATTTCCTTTCTTATACGTATAGGAAATTAGA
Source organism: Allium sativum (assembly GCA_030737875.1). Lineage (NCBI taxonomy): Eukaryota > Viridiplantae > Streptophyta > Magnoliopsida > Asparagales > Amaryllidaceae > Allium > Allium sativum. Next base: position 856,054,790 of record CM060920.1, on the reverse strand, counting down.
TTATGTTTGATATTCGAATTTTGTATATTATAAGCGAGGTTCTTTTGCGCACACAAACCCTTATGACTTTCTTTTAGCATTTCCAAACTATCGTGTCCTAGCTTGAATTGCATTTGGTTGATTGGTTTGTATGTGAAGTTTTTAATTTGTGAGTTTGGATTTCATTTTGATTAATTCGTGTATAAATCTTTATATACGTTTGAGTCTTGTGATATGAAGTGTTTTGACGAGCTTATGAAGCCTTATTATCGTCTAGATCAAGTGCATAGCCCCCATGGTTCGCTGAAACAATTCATATAAGATTTGGATAACAAAATAGCCAAAATGGTCAGTTTGACAGTCACCAGTCGACTGGTCAAAATAGACCAGTCGACTGGTACGTGCTGTTGAAATAAATGTCCACTGGTAAAGTTGACTAGTCGACTGGTGAAAAAAAGGACCAGTCGACTGGTCCTGCTATTTTTCTGCAGTGGACTAGCGGAGACCATGGTCCACTGTTTAGGGCCATTTGAGTTCATTCCCGGCTGAGTTTCGGCGTATTTCGTCTTCGTTTGTGACTTTATAGTTTCTCTGGTTCGCAGATTTCTACATCATGATTTCATGAACTTTCCATTCATTCGTCGCGAACGAATATTATAATCGATAGTCGTGGGGTTTCGTTTACGTTATTACAACGTGAATTCTTTGTTCGATCGTCATTTCGATCGCTATTTCATGAAATTTGCCACTTTCGAAACTATATAAAAGGGTTTCTAAATTATTAGTAGATACCAAATCTTTTACTAAATGGTTTTACAATTCTACTTCATTATATGAAGTTATTTTCCAAAATGTTTTACTATCTACTAGTATATGATTTCATAAACCTTTTTCTTGTTCGTATGAAAAATCTAATTAAACGCCTTAGTAAAAACAGGGACTATGACCCCTTGTGTTTGCTTTGACGGTTAATTCTTGGACTCGTCCGATTGAACACCGTGGCAATGATCGTTTCGTATTTTAGTGGAATATACTACTTGTTCGTAAATATTCAAGTAGAGCAAGTGGTTATGGTACATGAGCTTAACTCTTATATTTACTTGCTTGGCGTAGTTACACTATATTTGATCTTCGGATCAAACCGACCTTCGGGTCACTTTGATGATCTTCTGATCATCCTGGGGAACTTCGGTTTAATCTTATCGTAGGAACTTCGGTTCTGGTGGATCTTCGGATCATTCCGACCTTCGGGTCATCCTGATGCTCTTCGGATCATCTTGAAGAACTTCGGCTCTTGATTATATCGATGACCTTCGGATCATTTCGTATCGGCGAGATACGCGATATATTATTTCGTATCTTCATGTAGAAATGATAGGAGACATCATTTCTTATGAAAACTCATTTGTTGAGATCGTGTTTTCTATTTTCATGTAGACTTGATGGGCAACATCATTTCTCATGAATATTCATTTGTTACATCGTATTTTCTATTTCATGTAAAGTGATGGGCGACATCATTTCTCGTGAATAGCTATATCTTTAGAGTGTGATGATCTTTTATATCTTCGAGATTTCTAATTTATCGATTTCTTCGATCTTATTTTTATTGACATATGTGTTGTCAATCTCGTATTGATATTAGTTTATCAATCTTAGTTTCTCTGTTATTGAGATATCTTTATATAGTGTCAAGATTTCTTTGGCATATTTTCTAGACATATAAAGTCTTTGCATTTCACATGTGAACATTGTAGTTATTTCGTATATGTCATTTTCTGTTTATATCTCTTATTTCTATCTCAGTTTGTTATGATGAGTACAGCTAGATTGATCCGTTTATTGTTTATTTTCTTATATATAATACTCGGGTCAGACCGAGGTATTACAGGTACATCTCATGACTTCTATCGGGGACTATTCTTGGCTTTTTACTAACTACATTACATTTGTAGTTCTTGATTATACATGTATCTTAGATTTCATGTATACATATTTATTTGGCTAGAGCTTGTGCCTATTCTTTTGTTGTATAGTGGATCGACTATGACCACTATCTTTGTATTTATACTCATGTGTTATTATTCATATCTATTTCGGCCTTTGTGACGTGAATATATGTGTCTGACATTAATTAATTTTATTGTTATGTATTTTATATTTCTTTCCGAATTATATATATAGCCATTGTGTTGTAGATTTGGACTTGAGTTAGATGTGTCGGATTTCCCCATGAGATTTAAAAATTTATACCACGTTATCCGACATATTTAACACTCGTTCAAAGCTAATATATAAATGGTCGCTCCTCAACAGCCTTATTCTTCGGGTTAGTTGACACGATTGCTTGCAATGGCCTTGGCTAACGTGAGTATAGAGGTGGGGCGTTACACTTGGTATCACAGCTGAGTTTGGAACAATATAAGATATTATGGCGAGGGTCGTTGTCCTAAGTTTCTTATGAAATCATGTTTAGGATTTTATTTGAGTCTTAGGACCCGTCATATCCTATCTTATATCTTGATCCTTTGTTTGACTAATCAATTTTATTTGAATCTAACATTTTTCCTCTTCTCTCTTTTAGAAGAGAAGAATGGTTAGGAACATAATTAAATTTCATTGCCCATATCTATTGCTATCGAGACGTGTTTAGCTTTTTTTGCGTGATGATTTGGTAATCTTTCTAGCATCATTTAGTTACTTGTTGCATACAAGTAAGTCTTGCTTTTTCGGTTGAATAAGGACTTTAATTAAACGTTTTGGTTAAAACAAAAGGGTCGACACTCTTGCGTTTACTTCAGCGGTTAATTTCTATACTTAGACGATTGAAAATTTTTGTATCCTAGTTGGTCACTTAAGTCTTAGCTAAGCAATGATTTTGCACTTCTTGAGTTATCTAGCTCATTTCTATGAAGTGGAAATTTATTCTTCCTACTGACCTCTTAGGAACTTTCCAGTTGGACTTGGTTCAGAAGTGTATCTGCAGGTGCATTGCCGATTTGTCCGAGTTCATTTATTTTAGAGGTCCGCCTGACGTGTTTACAGGCTCGTTGACTTACCTATTTCGTCGACTAATTTTTGGACTTAGTCAGTTGAGATTTGGCTTTATTATTAGGTTAAAATCTTAGGATCATGATGACCATCTTGAGGAGTTCTTAAGCTCTCCCTTTGTGGAGTTTAGGTCCCTATTTTATGGAGTTAGGCCTCCACCCGGTGGAGTCTTAAGGCTCTCACTTTATGAGTCTTTACTTTCCTTTGATTTATCATCCTTTGTAGGCTCATGTGTTGTGTATCGTTATATGCATCCCTGGGAGATCTCGTATGTTGCAAATCTTTTTATACATCCTCGTTGATCCTCTTTGTATTCTCATGTGTTGTGTATCTTTATATGCATACCTGAGAGATCTCGTGTGTTGTATATCTTTATATACGTCCTCGTTGATCAACTTTGTATTATCATGTGTTGTTTATCTTTATATGCATCCCTGGGAGATCTCGTGTGTTGTATATCTTTGTATACATCCTCGTTGATCATCTTTATTTATTCTCATGTGTTGTGTATCTTTATATGCATCCCTGAGAGATCTCGTGTGTTGTATATCTTTATATACATCCTCGTTGATCATCTTTGATTCTCATGTGTTGTCTATCTTTATATGCATCCCTGAGAGATCTCGTGTGTTGTATGTCTTTATATACATTCTCGTTGATCATCTTTGATTAGATATTGTGTGTTATATATCTTTTTATACATCCTGGTTGATCATCTTTGTTGATTCTCATGTGTTGTGTATCTTTATATGCATCCCTGAGAGATCTCTTGTGTTGTATATCTTTATATACATTCTCGTTGATCATCTTTGTATTCTCATGTGTTGTGTATCATTATATGCATCCCTGGGAGATCTTGTGTGTTGTATATCTTTATATACATCCTCGTTGATCATCTTTGTTGATTCTCATGTGTTGTGTATCTTTATATGCATCCCTAAGAGATCTCATGTGTTGTATATGTTTATGTACATCAATGTTGATCATCTTTGTTCGTTCTCATGTGTTGTATATTTTTATATACATCGATGAGAGATCGCATGTGTTGTATATTTTTATATACATCGATGTTGATCATCTTTGTTCAATCTCATGTGTTGTATATTTTTATATACATAGATGAGAGATCGCATGTGTTGTATATTTTTATATACATCGATGTTGATCATCTTTGCTCGATCTCATGTGTTGTATATTTTTATATACCTCGATGTTGATCATCTTTGTTCGTTCTCATATGTTGTATATTTTTATATACATCGATGAGAGATCGCATGCGTTGTATATTTTTATATACATCGATATTGATCATCTTTGTTCGATTTCATATGTTGTATATTTTTATATATATCGATGAGAGATCGCATGTGTTGTATATTTTTATATACATCGATGTTAATCATCTTTGTTCGATCTCATGTGTTGTATATCTTTATATACATCCTTGTTGATCATCTTTGTATTCTCATGTTTTGTGTATTTTTATATACATTATTGAGAGATCACATGTGTTGCACATTTTTATATACATCGATGTTGATCATCTTTGTTCGATCACATGTGTTGTATATTTTTATATACATCGATGTTGATCATCTTTGTTTACTCGTGTGTTGTATATTTTTATATATATCGATGAGAGATCACATGTATTGTATATTTTTTGTATACATCGATGTTGATCATATTTGTTTTTTCTTAGGTGACGTATATCTTTATATACGTCGGTGTAGATCATTATGGATTGGTACGCTCACACATGTTGCAGTTTGAGTGTCATTCTATTTATAATTTTTCTAGATCTCTTTGTGTGGTTACTAGAATTTGAGTGATTCGAGTTTTCATTTGAAAAATTATCTCGAATCCTCTTTCGAAAAATGATAATCTATGTTTTTCTTATCTATTCTAGCCTCTTGTTTCTATATTTCGAATTCGTCATTTTGCGAACTCGTGAATATGGGTAAATAATTATTCTAGTTTGTTTTGTTAACCTCATTGAACTAAGTTTTCGAGATCATAAACTGACCGGTTTGACCTTATTCTTCTTGGTAACATCCTTGTGATTTTGAAAACCAAAAGTTTTCGAGTTTTATGAGATTCTTCCAACTTCTATAATTTATCATGTTTACATGATTTAGAAATTGTCCGTGAAATATTAGAGGACGTGCTTAATATTTCAAATTTGAGATTTTTAGGGTTTATTGGAAACTTAAAAGTTCCAATTTATTTGTTTTTGAAATATTAGAGAACGTGCTAATATTTCCTATCTTGGGTATATAACCCATATTTTATTACTTTATCTTGTTTTCCTAATGAGATCGCCTATCCTTATAGATTTTGATGATGCTGGGTTGTTATTTATATTGAGTTTTTCATTAAGTAATTGCAGGGACGCAATTTCTTTAAGGGGGGAAGTCTGTAACAACCCGCATATTTAACGTAATATATTTAAATATTGTATTCAAATATAACGTCGTTAGTCGTTAATCGTTAATCGTGTGTATGTCCAAAAAGTGAAATTTTGCATACGGTTGAGTTTTGACTCGAAACCACTTCCATTGAGTCAGGATCATCATTCACAACCTTTTTTACTATAAACTTCGATATGTTTCGAGTTTGTGAAAATTGGGTCTTTAGTTGGGGCTTAGATGGCTAAACCTAGCCACTTAATTAAAGCCTCTCCATCAGCCCACTCTCCTTTATTCTTTTCCTCACTTCAAAGAAAATAGAAAATGGGGGAAAAAAAGGGAAATTAGAATTCCCTAAACCTAGTTTGATCCTAGGAGCTCTATTCTTGTAAGAATCAAGTGCAAAATCAAGGGAGAAGCTTATGTAAGTCCATCTCCATCTTATTCTCACTTCAATTTCTGAAATTCTTATAACCTAACTCTTAAAAATTCTATTTATATGCTTTTAGATTGATGATTCTAGAGCTTTGCTTAAAGAGAGATTGATCTTGCATGGTTTTTAGGTTTCTTTGGGTTTCTAGCAAACAACGGTGGGTTCTTTAATGAACTCACATCTATGCCACAAGCCTTGAGGCTTGTAAAGTGTAAATTAGCTTCATTTTGATTTTTTATATGCATATGAATTGGTTAGATAAGTATACACTTTCCGGTTCATGAGTTCTAGTTTCATTAAATTGGAATTTTTCGTTAGATTGTGCACACAATCGAATTCATATGTTACGAGTTGAATTGGTGATCTTGTGAAGCCCCATTGTCGCCACGGTAAAGTCCTAACTCGTCACAAATTACTAGAATCACTTTTGCATGCTTTGGTTTGGAATTTAGTTCACATTTGAACTTATAATCAAAATCATTGCAATCTCATGTATATAAGTTTATGCATGTTTGTTTGTGTTCTTGAGTTGTTTCGACGAGCTTATGAGGCCAAATCATCATCTAGATCATGTGCAAAGCCTCCATGGTTCACCGGAAATGGTTCATATATGATTTGGTTAAAAAAATAACCAAACTGGGTTGTTTGATAGCAGCTAGTCGACTAGTCAAAATGGACCAGTCAACTGGAACTCTGCACTAAAATTTATGCTCGTTGGAAAAATAACTAGTTGACTGGTGATGAAAGGACCAGTCGACTGGTCCTGCTGTTTTTCTGCAGTAGACCGTGGTCTACTGAATAGGGCCATTTGAGCTAATTCTCGGCCGAGTTTTGGCCCATTTCGCCTTCGCATGTGACTTTGTAGTTTCTCTAGTTCATAGATTTCTGCATTCCGATTTCGTGAACTTTCGATTCATTCGTGGTGAACAAGTATTATAATCAACAATCGTGGTGTTTCGTTTACATTATTACAACGTGAATTCTTTGTTTGATCGTCATTTCGATCGCTATTTCACGAGATTTGCCACTTTCGAAACTATATAAAAGGGTTTCTAAATTATTAGTAGATACCAAATCTTTTACTAAATGGTTTTAAAATTCTACTTCATTATATGAAGTTATTTTCCAAAATGTTTTACTATCTACTAGTATATGATTTCATAAACTTTTTCTCGTTCGTATGAGAAATCTAGTTAAGCTCCTTAGTAAAAACAAGGACTATAACACCTTGTGTTTGCTTTGACGGTTAGTTCTTGGACTCGTCCGATTGAACACCGTGGCAATAATCGTTTCGTATTTTAGTGGAATATACTACTTGTTCATAAATATTCGAGTAGAGCAAGTGGTTATGGGACATGAGCTTAACTCTTATATTTACTTGCTTGGCGTAGTTACACTATATTTGATCTTCAGATCAAACCGATCATCGGGTCACTTTAATGATCTTCTGATCATCCTGGTTCGGTTCCATCTTATCGTAGGAACTTCGGTTCCAGTGGACCTTTGGATCATTCCGACCTTCGGGTCATCCTGATGTTCTTCGGATCATCTTATGGAACTTTGATTCATTTGATTATATCGATGACCTTCGGATCATTTCGTATCGGCGAGATACGCGATATAACATTTTGTATCTTCAAGTAGAAATGATAGGAGACATCATTTCTCATGAAAACTCATTTGTTGAGATCGTGTTTTCTATTTTCATGTTGATGGGCGACATCATTTCTCATGAAGATTCATTTGTTACATCATATTTTCTATTTCATGTAAAGTGATGGGTGACATCATTTCTCGTGAATAGCTATATCTTTAGCGTGTGATGATCTTTTATATTTTCGAGATTTCTAATTTGTTGATTCTTCGATCTTATTTTTATTGACATATGTGTTGTCAATCTCGTATTGATGTTAATTTTTCAATCTTAGTTTCTTTGTTATTGAGATATCTTTGTATAGTGTCAAGATTTCTTTGGCATATTTTATAGACATATCGAGGCTTCGCATTTCACATGTGAACATTGTAGTTATTTTGTATATGTCATTTTCTATATATATATATATATATATATATATATATATATCTTATTTCTATCTCAATTTATTATGATGAGTTTAACTAGACTGATCCGTTTATTGTTTATTTTCTTATAAATAATACTTGGGTCAGACGGTATTACAGGTACATCTCATGACTTCTATCGGGGACTATTCTTGGCTTTTTGCTATCTACATTACATTTATAGTTCTTGATTATACATGTATCTTAGATTTCATGTATACATATTTATTTGGCTAGAGCTTGTGCCTATTATTTTGTTGTATAGTGGATCGACTATGACCACTATCTTTGTATTTATACTCATGTGTTATTATTCATATCTATTTCCGCCTTTGTGATGTGAATATCTGTGTTTGACTCTAATTTTATTGTTATGTATTTTATATTGCTTTCCGAAATAATATATATATCCACTGTGTAGTAGGTTTGGACTTGAGTTAGATGTTTTGGATTTCCCCATGAGATTTAAAAAAATTATTACATTATCCGACATATTTAACAATCGTTCAAAGCTAATATACAGATGGTCGCTCCTCAACAGCCTTATTCTTCAGGTTAGTTGACACCATTGCTTGCAATGGCCTTGGCTAACGCGAGTATAGAGGTGGAGCGTTACATGAAGGGGTGTTGAAGAAACATTCGGCACAATAAGAATCAAATCCATTAGATAGTTGCTTCTGAAGCCAAAATTAGAGAGGCAAAGGATTCAATTCCGCAAGAAAAGCCACCGTTAGCGAAATCCTAAGTGTGTGATCTTCTAAGTAGTTGTTTTGGAGCACGTAGAAAGAAGTTAGGTATGTCTTTCAATTAGCCCGAATGAAGTATGCTGAAAAGCTTAAGTCTTCATCAAATAAGCATCACAAACAGACCTCATATACAAAAGAAGACGAAGCCATAAACCACGTCAAAAGCCAAGAGTTCCAACAAGCTCATCCCTCCTGCAATTAGCCAAATCTTCCAATACTGGAAGAACACTTTCGGAAAGCCCTATAGCAATACTATTAGCACCAAATAACGAAGAGAAGGTCGAAAGCCAGAACTAGGGTGAAGGGGTATTAAGACCAATAATCCTTCGATGGAGATATAATTAGCTCATCAATATATGTTTGGGATTAAGGATGAAGAGGCAAAGGATTCTCCTTCTTTAAGGAAAGCCTCGTCGGCATAACTCTAATGGTATGAGCACCAGAATTGTCATCTCCCGGCGTGAAGAGCTAGGCTTAGTATATCACTTAGTAAACCCGAAAAGGAAACTTGAGCCTCCACCAATTAAGCATCGCAGGAGAAGCGCGCGCAAAAGAAGGAGAAGCTATAAGCGGCATCGGAAGTCGGAAGCTCCAACAAGTCCACTTCTTCGGCACCCAGCTAAAGCTTCCAGCTTTGAAAGAACTCTTTCGAATGTCTCTATAGTAGTCTCATAGCTACTTCTCTAAAGAAAATCGGAAATTCACGTAGCCTCTGCCAAAAAGTCATGACTAAGCTCATATGCTAAGAGGAGGGCCAACCTACACCTATAAATACGACCCTAGAGGTCCGTAATCAGGATCAAATTCCTTATTCTAAATCTTGTATTTATGAGTTTGAGTTGTAAGCCCTAATTTCAAAATCGATTTGGAGAAAAGAGTCTGTAATCACAAAAGACATTAATTAAGAATTTTGCCAAGCAATAGATGTAACGAAGTCATAATTATTTAATTATTACTTTATTACTGTCATAACCTTGCAAGTATCCTACCAAACAAATACGGAAGATGATGATTGAAACACTCCATACCCCTTAACATTCCCCAAAGTAAGGTCCCACTAAGAAATATGGAGTATAATAGGTATAAAGACACATAAAGACTATAATTCAAAAGACATAAAAATATAATTACATTAGAATCATTTTAAAATTGAATGATAATATTTATTCCAAAAACCAAAAGTTATTTCAGTACCAAACCATATCTCTCGTGAACATACATTTCGGCCATAAAATTATAGTACAATAAGAATATACCTCAAACATATCATCAATACAACCAACACCATGGAATAAGATAAAATAAAGAAAACATGAATACATCTGCATCAAAGATAAATCTCCAAGAAAAGTCTTCCAAGCAATTCGCACTGATCACTTCCACCATATGAGCTTGGTGGGGAGGAAGGAGAAAGGAGAGTGAGTCAGATATAAAGTCTGTGAGCAGTATAATTCCTAGCACGGGTGATAAATAAAGGAAATGGGTAGAATAATGTTCTAATGTCAGATAAGGTAAGTGTCTGTGCACAACTATAAAGGTAAACATATAGGATTGATGTACAAAAGTTTAGACTTGAACTGTGCAAAAGATTATACTTGAACCGTGCAAGTAATGGTTTGGTCGATTGTTATCTCATTCAACTGGTCCCGATTGTTTGCATTTACATGATTGCTGAACAGAATAATCATAATTAGGATAAATTCATAATACTACCCATTGATCGACATAGCCTACCAATTTGCCATCTTACATGGTAACTTATGTCACCATGGGCCTCGAGCTTTATCCAACCCGACTCATTGCTAAATACATAACCAACCAATGTTAGTCGCAGTACTGACTTATTTTTCCTCATGATATACATGCATGCTCATTGCACTGTCAAAATACTCCTACAACGACCATGTCTATGTTGACCCCTTATTTACCCCCAATCAGCATAAGTGTGCTCGACCTCCACCATCCATCGTTTGTGAAATCATCCGTGATAAACCTGAAAAGGAATGCTGCCGATATGGGTATTAGCAAACAAACATACTAATTTACCCCCTTGCATAGATTCCTCATGATAGAGCTTACTCTTTGGCTACTTATTTTCTCCAATCGGCACCATGTTGCCAGAACGGATCACTATAAACAAATTTTTATTAAACTTAACATCTGTTTTAAGTTTATTTTAATAATACGCCAATTATTAGACTATAACCTCATGTTATAATTATATCTGCGACAATGTCAAATCTGTTCATTATGATTCTCTGTGTGTCTATAACAATATATCATAATTTTACTTGTGCAAATATTTCAATCATTTTTCAATTATAACTGGTGTCATTGCAAATTTTATATAAATTTGTTTATTTCAGTCCAATCCTCTTTTTAATTATGGTTCATACTTTGCGTTCATTATCTGTAAATTTAACCTTAATCTTTTAACCTATGTTTTACACAATTTTACATTAATTATATTTTCCATGCATGCAAAATAAAAGGATTAAATCAGTCGTAGGGTTAAATCAATTGCTTAAATCAGTCGCTCATATGCTAATATTTACATATTCAAGTGTGTTTTGGACATAACCAAAAATAAACACAAAACTATAAAATTACCATCAAAGGCAGAATGGAGAAAGAAGACTGAGAAGATATCATATAATATTTAAATATGAATTAAATAAAATTGTAAGAAAAAGACTGAAAAACTGTAAAAATAACTTATAGAAAGAAACATGTAGAAAACAACTAACTTACGGAAAATAAACAAAAATGTAAAGAAAAACTACAAAAACTCTACGACTACGATAAAGCCTATTTACTCTAAAATATCAAAATTTTAAATAATTATAAAACTCACCATGATCAAAATGTTCCTCCGAGATCCCATGTAGATCACGCCTCTAAAACATGTGTATATCAATATTTGTTATTGTTAACACCGGAAATGGCACTAACACCAAATTTTAGAAAAAGCACCACCCTTTTATGGGAAAAACAGTATAGAACATATAAAAATAAATGGAGAAGGTAAGAAACAGAAAGTAAAGAGAGAGACACAATAACAGAAAGTAAACAGAGAGAGAGACACAATTTTTATAGTTGTTCAACCACTATTAAGGCCTACATTGTGACGACCGGCCACATCACCTGCACTAAACAAAAGGAATAATGCGCTGAAAGGTGTGTCAAGTAGCTATGGACGATCATCAGAGTAGGTAAACAACATTGTAACCTGTCGTAAAACTCACAGCGCAAGGATAAAATATAATAGAACGTATACAACAAGTAATAGTAATGAAACATTATATGACAAACTATTCAAGGTTTCACAACATCCTGAAAGGTTATCCAACAAATACCAAAGTTTGTACATAAAGCCTCACTACAACCTTTATAGGGCACTCAGACAACAGAAATATAAATACTAGATAGTAATAAACTAGTACGCAAGCCTCCTGCTCGTCATCGCTCAACATCCTCGCCTCACTAAGCTTCATTACCTATAACCTGCTACTCAGTTTGCCCATCCACAACAGGATGAAAAACCCAAGGTAATAAGAGGAAACATAAAACCTTGAGTCAGACAATAATCTTAGTGAGCGGTAAAACATCTAGCAAACTTCATCAATAAAGTATAAGAATAGGTAGATTAACAAACCAATCTACCAAACACCAGAGAAGAACTCAACTCTCGTCTTCCCCACATCGGAAAGTGATAGCCTTTACATCAAACAGTTCAACCATTCATCCATGGAGACCAGAGCACCCATTCAATCATGGAAAAACACTCATGACATCCAAATTTTATTTATATATATATCCCATGTAAACCACCCTAATCAAATTCAACATCCCTCAAGCACAAGCCCCAGAGGCCTAAACCAGTATCAGACTGTTGGAGAATGGAATTTTGATGACAATAACATTATTTCAATTATCATTGATTATAAAATATATACTAACACTTTTTGTATAGAATATATATACACACATATGCAGGAACTATATACAGGAAATATTACTGAAGACTGTACAGTTTAAAGATGATAGAGATTCAGAATCCAGACAAATTTCAAGACCCATGAGTATTCAAGATTTCAAGAGTTCAAGATTAATATAGTTATAGAGTCTAGATTATGTAAGACTCTAAATAACACTCAAGGTTTAATATTCAAATTCTGATTTTCAAACTCTGATTTTCAAATTCTATTCTTTATCCTTAATTCTCTTTATTCTATTCCTTATCTTTTCTGTATTCTTTTATTTTTCAAACTTAAGTTTTATATATTTATATTTTTTTACTTTATATAGTTTAAAACCTTATAATTTTATAAATATATTTATATAGTTTAAATTTATGCTTTCATATGTTTTTTTACTATATAATATTAATTTACAACACTATATTTTTATTCAAGAATTTCCAGAATTATATTTAGATCAATACACTTGAAAATGTTTTAAAATTCAAAAATACACTAGAGTATATCGACATGTAGAAAACACTATGTCGACATATAACCGTCAGAAATTCAAAACTGGAAGGAAGTGTCTTTTCACCATTTGAAATGTTTTAGAAACGTTACAACCTTTCACACGCTATGAAAAGGGCTTGAATTTGAATTTTAATCATCTCTTCTTCTCTAACTTCAGCCTCTATCTTTATATCATTTTTCTTAATCATTTTTATGATTTCTACACTTATGCTCTACCAAATTCATTTCCGTTTTGATTAAACTACTCTCTACACTCTCTTCTCATCTCTCTCTGAATCAAGTGCTATTGAAGAGTTATATGGCCGTTTGTAATTGCTTAGGTTGAGTAAAGTAGGATTTGGTGTGTTCCTTGTAGCAATGAAACCAAGGAAATAGGAATCGGTGGTTTCCTTGTAGCCGTGAAACCAAGGAAGTAGTAATCTGTGGTATCCGTTGTAGCTGTGAAATAAAGGAGGTTATACTTTACTATTGGAATAGTAATAAAACTTTGCGCAATCCAGCGTTGTGCAGGACTGGACGTAGGAACAATCCGAACCAGTATAAAATCCGGTGTGTTCTTTCCTTTTCTGCATTTTATTTTTGTTTATTTGTGCATATGTGTTTGAATCTGTGTTTGTGGTGTTTGATTCATTCTGTTATTCACATAAGTTTTAGATTTTGCTTAAATTCTCGCAAACACTATTCACCCCCCTTTAGTGTTTGTTTGCCTTAACGATCCTTTCCGCAATGCCTAACACAGACAAGTACCCAAGGAACATCTCCTTCGATGTTGGGCAACCCATATGAGACGTTACAAACAGAGCATCCAAATAAACAAACATCTATGACTGACTCTGGATATCACCGCCAAACCAGCTTTGAAACCAGTTAATCGTATGACGGCCAACCTTGCCATATGTCAAGGGATAATGGTAACCCCAGTTCTAGCATAAACTCCATACGCCTTCAACGATACGTATGCATGTCCAACCTTGACAACTAGGTCTTTCAGCGATAGCCATGGTACTCGACCTACAACCAGTCTTTTGGGTTCCCCCATCGTACCCCTGCTTTGAGCCTGCTAGAACTTACGACAACGATAATCTCCCGGCCTTCGCATCTCCAGTCATCAAACTCGACGACTCTTCATAGCTCAAGAAACCTTCTCGAGTAACCATTATCCACCAACTCATGACCTTTGAGATGTTATCTTATTCATTGTTCTACACCGATCAACGAACACATTTAACACTTCGAACATCCTCATCTGGATTCTCGCCGAAGCTATCATCATCGAACCAAGCAACATCAACATAAGGTTTAATATATTCCATAGCTGTAACAACCTGCACCTCCGTTCATGCAAGATATTGTCCCCAACTTAGCCAATGTATAGGTGTGGGGTTTTTTTCCTCAAAAGGCCTTGGCATTAGTAAGAGATGGGCTCTACTATGTAAGTACCCACTTCACATAGGCTTCCACGATGTGGGACTTAGGGGTGTTACATTCTCCCCTCCTACAGAGCCCAACGTCCTCGTTGGCTCACAAACACCTCACCCCAGGCATTGTGGTCCATACAGGAGCCACAATTCCGGCTGGGTATTGGCTCTGATACCACTGTAACAATCCGCACCTCTATTCATGCAAGATATTGTCCCCAACTTAACCACCGTATAGGTGTGGGGTTTTGTTCTTTAAAAGGCCTCGGCATTAGTAAGAGATGGGCCCTACTATATAAGTACTCACTTCACACAGGCTTCCACGATGTTGGACTTAGGGGTGTTATAATAGCATTATCTCAATTTGCTAAAGGAACAAACTACAACACTCATGCCATTCATCACAGCGTTTAAAGATTGCCTAACTCATCGTCTCTCTCGATCGACCGACCTACCCTTGAGAGCACGACTGACCGATCACTCCACCTGTAGGCTTAGTCAACCGAACCCACTACTTTACCTCACCTGTGCGACCGACCCAATCTTTCTGGTTTGACCGACCCAACCAGACGAGAACTGAGCTGGTCCGTTTTTAGCGAGCCGTCCCTTCCTACTCAGGAGTGACCGACCACTTTTACTGGGGTCATACATCGTACTTGCTTCAAACATGTGCGACCGAACAGATTAATTCACCCATGGGCTCGCTTGAGCCAAACAACCATCCAGGGACGCGCGACCGAACCCTTTCTCCTCCGGGCTCGACCGTTTACTTGCCTTACACCTAGCTCGCTCGACCGACCTTTCTCCCTGGTTCACTCGAATCTACTTCCCCTCTTGTTCCCCAAAAATCTACCATGGTGCGCGACTGACCCCCTCTACGCACGACCCAAAACCTGCACTTCATAATTTCCAGTCTGATTTCCACCAAAACTTCGCCAAACGATAGATTCGACAAAACCAACTTGTCCATTCCATCAAATATGATCAACAACATGGAATGAATCCGCTAATAACATGTAAATAATAGTTTTCTCCAAATCATGTAAATCACTTAAAAATTCATAATGATGGTCATATGAACAAAAAACTATAGATCTAACTTGCATAATCATATGGAATAACATAGAATCAATGATTTAAACATACTAAATTGTATCATAAGGTGGTTCATGTAAATAAAAAAACTTAACATGGCATATATCTATGGAAAAACACTTAAATATGATAAAAACATGATTAAACACTCATACACTTCATTGAATCCATGTGAGAGATGCAAACCACTCACCGATTCTCCAAAACAAGCTAAAATAATAGAAATATGAATCCGACAACATGCATCTCGCATCAAACCCTTGATCCGATGAAATCTTGCTTCAACTGATGTAGATCTAGCTTCCAATGGTGTAGATCTATGATTTCCCTCCTTGGATTTTGATTTTTAGTGGTGGAAAGGTATTAGATGAAGGAGGAACTCAAGGCCTCCAAATGAGAGAATGGAACCACTCTACGGAACCAAAATCCTGAACAACCCACTGGAAAACCTTAAAACAACAATTTGTCCCGAACTGATGAGCCAAAACTTTAATGTAACCACTCTACGGAAAGACAATCATGAATTCCCTTCCAACGGCACAGGTCTCACCTCTGATTCGAGCTGAGTCAAAGTTATGTCCTATACAAGGCTGATAGGGGCAAAATGGTCACAAATAAAATCGTTAAAAATTATGGATATGTCTCACATCCCCATAAGCAACATATTAAAAGATGAGAATGATCCAACCCTTAGGGAATAAAATAAAAATATTTTACGAACTTCCGATACGTAAAATGCGGGCTGTTACATTCTCCCCCTTAAGAATTTCACCCTCGAAATTCCAAGTAATCATAAGCAACCACAACAATTCCGCATGCCTATCATCCTTGAGAAGCCAATTCTATCACCCAAACTAGCAACCATCAAGCCATGCATCCATAGTCTTATCCTAGCACTCGAAATTCTATTAAATAACAACAAGATACAACGATATCAAAGGTTCCTACCGATGAAGAGTTCTGGATGAGTCGTTCTCACGCTCTCTTCCATCTCCCATGTACAATCGTCTATATCTTCACTCCATTGTACCTTGATTAGCTTAACCGTCTTCCTCTTGAGCTGTTTCGTGTCACTCCCCACAACACGAAGCGGCTTACGAGATTTCACAACTGTGCTCTCTACTTCTAAGTCTTCGTACTGCTCTGGAGGTACCACCACATTCGAATCATGCACGAACTTTCGTAGAAATGACACATGGAACACATTTTGCACGCTCGACATCTTCTCGGGTAACTTCAATCTATATGCGAGCTTTCCAATTCGCTCGACTATCGGAAATGGTCCAACGAACCTACGAGCTAACTTTCCTTTGTTTCCGAATCTAACCATATGCCTTAATGCCAAAATTTTCACGAAAACCATATTGTCCACGTTGAATTCCAAGTCCTTACAACGCTTATCGATGTAACTCTTCTGACGATCTTGGGTCGCCTTCATTCGTTGCCAAACGATCTTGATACAATCCGAGGTCTTTCTAATCATCTCTGTCCTGAGTATCAACTTATCTCAGGTTTCTAACTAACAAGCTGGAGAATTGCACGGTCTCCCATACAATGCCTCGTATGGTGCCATCCCAATGTTAGATTGATAGCTATTATTATATGCAAATTCAACTAGATGTAAATGGTCCTTCCAAGATCCTCTGAAGTCCAACACACAAGCCCTCAGGGGATCCTCCAAGACTCGATTGACTCTCTCAGTTTGACCATCGGTTTAGGGATGGCAAGCCATACTTAAACACAACTCAGCTTCCAAAACTTCTTGCAAACTCTTCCAAAATCCACTCATAAATAATGGGTCTCGGTCGCTCACTATGCTCTTTGGGATACCATGGAATCGAACTATCCATTTCACATAAAGTTCAGCCAATTTCGATGCCGTTCTAGTCGACTTGTCAGGAATGAACCGTGCACTTTTAGTCAAATGGTCCACAATGACCCAAATCCCTTCGTTTCCTGCCCCGGTCCTTGGTAGTCCATCGATATCTGTTCCCACTTCCATGTAGGAAATTCCAACGACTGAAGCAAACCACTCGACTTCTTCTGTTAAACTTTCACTAACTGACAGTTCATGCACTTGGAAATGAATTTTCCAGTATCTCTCTTCATCCCCTCCCAGTAGTAGACTCGCTTCATGTCCAGATACATCTTATTACCACCGGGATGAATCGTCAACTTCGATTGATGACATTCTTTAGAACCTCATCCCTCAATCTGTCGATACCAGGAACAACTAATCTCCCTTGCTTTTGAAGCTACCTTTCTCGATCGACCTCGAATTCCTTATCTTCTTGTTCCAGTTTTTGGATAAACTCGGCAAGCTTTGCATCTCGCTTTTGGCTCTCTCCAATCCTTTCGATAGAGTCGGTCTTATCGACAAGTGTGCCAACATTTCAGGTTCCAACTCACACCTTGATCTGAAATCGAACCTTGCCAAATACTCGAGGCTCTTCCATTTCGAAAACATTGCCCCTAAACTTGCGTGTCTTTAAATTAACGCATCTGCCACTGCGTTACTTTTACCCAGAATATAGGCTATATCAGAATCATATGACGCTAGAAACTCTAACCATTGTTAATGCCGAAGATTCAAATCATTTTAGGAGAAAAGTTACTTCAATGACTTGTGATCCATGAACAACTCAGATCGAACTCCCAATAGGTAATGACTCTACATATTCAGAGCAAACACAATCGCCACCAACTCCAGTTGGGTAGTTTTACTCCTGCGGCTTTAGCTGTCGACTCGCGTAGGCCACAACCTTATCATTTTGCATTAACACTTCTCCAAGCCCAGTACCACATGCATCGGTATGTACCACCATCTCTTCATTCCCACTTGGAATGGTTAACGCAGGTGCACCCATCAATTTCTCTTTCAGGATCTGGAATGCTTGCTCACACTTTGCATCCCACGTGAACACTAGGTTCTTTTTCGTAGGGGTGAGCGTTTGGTCGGTTCGGTTGGTTTAGACGTACAAAAGCTCAAACCGAATTAAAACCGGAAATTTTCCAAATCGAACCGAACCGAACCAAATTAATTTTGGTTAATTCGGTCGGCAACCGATTTAACCGAACTAGAAGGATGTATTATAATTCAAATGATGCATTCACTCAAAGTAAACCATAAATTCATGTTTGGAGAAAGTTTATATAGTAAATTTTATGTTTATGATAAGATTTGTTTTGTTTGCACCAAATGAGTTTGTATTATATAGCTAAACTAATTATTTAATGTACTATAATACCATAAAATTAGATAATAAATTACAAGTTTGGTTAATTCGGTTAAACCGATAACCAAAAATATATATTTTACAAACCGAATTCAAACCAATTTAGTTTTGAAACCGAACTAAACCGACCGAAATGAACCGGTTTGGTCGGTTAATTCGGTTTGAACCGAATATTGCTCACCCCTACTTTTTCGTCAACCTTGTTAATGGTGCAGCTTTCATAGAGAAATCCTTGATAAACCATTGGTAATAATCAGCTAACCCAAACATCCATCGCATTCTTAGGCCTATCCCAGTCCTGCATTGCTGCCACTTTAGCGGGGTCCACTGCTATCCCATTCCCAGAAACATCATGGCCTAAGACCCTCACTTCATTCTTTCAGAAGTGACACTTCAAAAACTTAGCTCTCAGCTGATGCTTTCGCAAGGTCTCTAACACAACTCTCAAGTGTGTCTTGTGCTCTTCCTCATTCCAAGAGTAAACCGAAATATCATCCACGAATACAAGCACGAACTTGTTCAACTGATCTTTGAATATCCTATTCATAAGATCCACAAATTACACTAGCACGTTATTCAACCCGAATGGCATCACCCACCATTAGAAGAATCCAAATGGTGTCCTAAAAGCAGTCTTTGGCACACTATCCTTTTCCACCCTCAACTGGTAAAATCCCGTTGCCAGATCCATCTAAGAAAACATTTTAGCCTCGTGAAGCTGATCGAACAAGTCATCCATCCTTGGCAATGGATACTTGTTCTTTTTAGTCACCTTGTTCAGCTCACGATAGTCCATACACAATCTTAACAAGCCATCTGCCTTGGTTGCAAACACGACTGGTGCACCCCATTCGGAAACACTTCTCCGAATGAATCCCTTTCCTAAAAGGTCATGAATTGCACCTCCAACTCTCACTGTTCCTTAGGCGCCATCTGCCTAAGAGGCATAATGGTTGGTCTAGCCCCCTCGACCAAATTGATCCTAAACTCGATCTCATGATGCGGTGGCAACCCTTTGACCTCGTCAAAGACATCTACGTAGTCATTAGCAATTAGCACTGATGACAGGTCTTCTTGTGGAATTCCAAGTGAATATAGATAACTCATGAAGACACCCTCTTTGCGCTTACATCTAATCAATACCTTTCACTCTTCCACATCCCTGACCCTCACCTCTAGCTTCTCACAATTCACTCTTGCCGCATACCTCTTGAGCCAATCCATGCCCAAGATGATCCCAAACCCAGCGAAGTTAAGAACAAAGCAATCACACACAAAAGAGAAACCATGACTTGACAGTACTAGACTACGACAAATCATGCAAAGATTGGATGAACCCCCAACTGGATCAGTCACGATCAATGGTCTATCACAAATCTCGGGTTCTAGACCCAAGCGGCACACAAGCTCATTGTAAATAAAATAATGTGATGCTCCAGTGTAGAACAACACACGAACTGAAACACCATTAACTGAAAGAGTACCTTGCACCACGACACCCTTATCCTCAGCAGTAGGAGCTCTCAAAGAAGATGGCACAACTTCCAAAGCATATGCATCCACAAGCTGCTTGCCTTTAGCTGATTCTGGACAGTCTTTCTTCTCATGCCTAAGCTTTCCACACTTGAAACACTTCTTTTCAGCTTTGGGATTCTTGCACTCATTAGCAAAATGACCCTTCTATTGGCAGATAAAACAAACTGCCTCACTCTTAAGCTTCTTCTGGCCATTCTTCCCTTTCTGTTGTTGCTGCTTCCTTTTATTATTATTACCACCCAGCTGTGGTTTCTGAGCTTCCTTAGTTGCAACGATAACATTTGCTTCCTTAGGAAACAAGCTCTCATGGCGAACCACTTTCTCCATGAGCTTCTCAAATGAATCATCAAGATGATCCACTAACGGCTTTCCTATATAAGTATCCAGACCCATGACAAACTTCTCGTTCTTCTGATAGGGTCTACAAATGTATGAACGAGCATATTTTGACAAGGCCTCGAAATCAGAAACATAATCAAGCACAGAACGACCGTTCTATTTCATCTCAACGAACTTCTTGAACAAAGCTGACTTATGAGCAGTAGAGATAAACTTTGCTTTGAACCTTTCCTGAAACTGCTCCTATGAAATCTCTTCCTCTGGAGTCTCAAGTGTGGCTGAATTCCACCATTCCATGGCCCTGCCTTGCAGCTGCCTTGATGCAAGTTTTCTCCTTGTTGCACCATCCAAACCCAAGTCTCCAAAGATACGAACACGAGAATCCATCCACCTCTGAAACTCTTCAGCTGGCTCAGATCTTTTGAATGGTTTTCCCCCTAGAGATATATAATATTTGCATAGCTTCGCAAAGTCCACAACTCTATGCAACTGAACTCCTACGTCTAAGGTAGCTGCCACTGGAGCGGGGACCCTTTGCATGAATGCCTCCATCATGGATTCAAACATGGTAGGGTAGTCTGGTTCACCGCCATTTCCCACTCCAGTATTAGCTCCCCTAGCAGCGTGTCTTGATGGTCATCTACTCATTCTAAATATGCAATTTAGAATAATTAGCCACTTCCAAGAAAAACTGCTAAAGAGATACAACTGCTACTACTATATATGCAAGTATATATAGTAAGCATACAACTGAAATCTACAAGTACGTCTCTCATACTGTAACGACCCAACATTCCAGTACCTCGGAAGTTGTATCATTATTTAAGAAAAGAAATAGATAGAAGAATAGAACTAAGAAAAGACATCAGAATCTCACAGCGGAACTTGGAAACATAATATTATAACCCAAAATATTACATAACATAAGTCAAGCACATTGAAATACTTCATACATAGGGATACATGTCATCACAATTACATACTTTACACTTGTGATACTAACTTGCAGATAATTCTACATAACATATGATATATAAGCCAACACTTCAGATCCTGCCATCCAGCTACTCCAACGTTACTTTAAAACCTGGATCACTTGTCTACTCATAATAAATATTATGAGCACCCAAGAGATTAAGGAAAACACAGAAAATAAACTCCGGGTCAGTCATGGACTGGTATGAGTAAACGATTTATAAACAAGTTTCAATAAATCACAATGATTCATAAGACCACGCCGTGAATACGGAACGGGTTTTTACCTTATGAGATCACAACAGTTTGCGTATTTAAACAGATATTATGATAATGTATAGGGTGTCCACAAATAATTCATAATCTAGTAAAATGCTTTCATCTCACATTCTACTTATAGTCTATAAACAAAAACCGTTAAGTGCTTATGGATATTGGGTTTCCAACTATGACAAGATATGGGATCACCTTCCGGAGGTGTATCTCTAGATACGAATACACGGGTTCAACAAGAACATCTTGTAACCCGGCCACACATGACCGACCACTCATTTCTCTTGAGTGTATCGAATGTATATCACCAACGGTTGGGAGCTACCCACCGTTTCCTGAAACGGGTCAGAATCGACAATAGATTTTTATAAGTAAATGAAACTCTAGATCAGATGATGATACATCCTAATGGGAGCTACCCACATAGTCATGCTGCCTGTCCGATTTTTGTCATTTCCGGTTGTGAAGCTTGAAGCTAAACGTACCCTGACACATGCTTTTTATTTGCTTTGAACGTCACATTGTCAAACCCGCTAATCCACTAATTGACTTCTCCAAAAATAAATTACAAGTATAAAGTAAGAGAAACGAATTTCTCTACCACTTATAACTATGTTTGAAAAGATCAACGTACGTGATTAGTTAGGAGTACTCCGTCAGACGTTCGTCCATACAAGTTGTCCTGGGACTGGACAAACCGAAGGTACTATTCCGTACAACCATCTTAGCCAATCGTTATCTAAGATTTATACAATAGCCCTTGCATTTTTCACTGTCTTCAATATATTCAGCATACTTGACTCGCAACGCTTATGCCAATACGGAGTGGTTCTTCGGATAATAATCCAACCGGTCTCTCCATATTAACAACGTTAAAATGGTCAAAACTTTGATAGTCGATGACTTGACTATCAAATGAAAATACGTGTGCACACAACAAATCTTATTTCCAATTGAAATTTCTATTTGATCAATCATCATATATATATATATATGTTCATATTCTTGTGTTTTCGTATCACTATCCTTTCACATCAATCAGTCGCTGACTGTAATCATTTAGAGAACAACTTCCTAAGTATAAACCCCGAAGGCCAAAACCAACATCAGATAAATACTCAGAAAATCATTCGACTTATTAATTCTAGTCAGTTCCTAATTTCTGTAATTCCATTTGAATTCTTATTTCAAAAATTCACATTCCTTTAATATTTTTATTTCGAAAAATATTAACTTAACCTCTTTATTCAAAATCATGCTATACCGTGTGCGAAGCACGGGGTTAAAAGCTTTCTCATGTAAAATCTTCTTTAAAAAAAAATCCGGGTTAGAACATTTGGATCTAATATCGACAGTTAATCCTTTTTCTCTTGATCTACTTTTATTTTATTTATTTTTGACTTGATCAAATAAAACAACACTGCCTTATTCTGAGTTTAAATAATCTACACGTCGATTACTATTTTTGTACATGATAAAAAATGTCCGATGATACGATATATATAAATTTTCCCAAATTTATATAATTAATAAATGTTTTATTTATTTAATTTATTATTAAATAAACTAATTAAATAAATCTGTCGACTTCCTACAGTCGAGCTCTGTCCTTGGCGTTCTGCTGTTTCCTGTTTTG
The DNA here is from genome assembly GCA_030737875.1 of Allium sativum. Taxonomy (NCBI): domain Eukaryota; kingdom Viridiplantae; phylum Streptophyta; class Magnoliopsida; order Asparagales; family Amaryllidaceae; genus Allium; species Allium sativum. The sequence goes on along the minus strand of CM060920.1, from coordinate 856,031,111 downwards.
TTCTTTTGTTGCTTTCTTTTCTATACTGTTTGTTTTCACCTCTACTATGTTGTACATGAAATGCACAGTGTATGTGTACATCACACCAATGTCAGCAATAGCACTGGCTTGAAAAACAATAGTTTTAACAGTAGGGTCTCGGTGTTATAACTTATAACACTTTGGACGACACTGGTGTTGACATGTTGTTAGGATTTCACTAATGGTTTACATATTTGGTCCTTAATACCTACAGTTAACGTCAGGGCTCCCAAAAAGCAATTCATCCACTACTGCATTCTCATCTTGCTTTCACTTTTATCCATATTCGCCCTTCTATCCTATCAGTTGTTTACACAAAATTTTCTTTTGTATTTAGTTATAAATATTATGTATTAATATAATACTTAACTTAAGCTCCCTGTTGACAACTTTTAATCCCCTCTATTTCTACTGCTTCGCCTCGAACTTGTGCACCCATACACCGCACCCGTGTACGCATGCTCCTGTCATCCAGAGGCTGTTGTGCCACCACTGTCATGTCATGCCTCCTCCCCATTACACCACGTCAAAGACCTCCGGCACCCAGTGCACCTAACGCGGCGGTCCCCCCTTGCTCCGACGAAGAGCAGCACTACTGCGAGGTCGAGACAGCAAAACAAACCCACCATCACTTGATCAAAGAAACCTCCTCAACCCATCGCCTCCGGCCACCGTGCCTCGAGCGACTTCACCCACGACTTCTCCCCTACCCGACGCTCCCAGCTGACCAGGTGCGGCGGTCCCTTCTGCCACCGTCGATGTGCAATTCTTCCTTGAACTGCTTGCGTTCAAAACGAAAATGCCACCCCAAAACGATCCAAAACTAAAAATCCATACGTTATAAAAATCGTTTCCTATTTTTCTAGTGATCGGGAGGTTGTTTTGCATGTATACACCCAACCATTCGATTTATAACTTCATAGAATTTCATTGATCGATCAAAACCCATATTTCAGTAAAAACCGTTTATCTCTTTATCCATTGATCTAAAAATCATGGTTCTTGTTTCTAAAATCATGAATTTATGTTGCACACCCCCCTGATATCCTGAATCATGTTAATATGCATGTTCATTTTCGAGTGAAACAGTGAGCATTTGACAGTAGTCTGTTTTTCAGCTTTCAAGAAAAACAAGGTGTTCTAGCATGAAATGATGATCATGTCCACTTATATATGTATGTATCAGTGAGTGTTTGAGTACTCAAAAGTTCTCTAATTCTATATGCAACCATATATGAGATATTTTCAGAGATCGAACAAAAACAGTCCAAGTTCTTGTGTGTGGAAAACATCAGTGTACAATCCAACCAACAAGGCTTAATGCCATCAGTTTAAACATGTATGTGGAGTGTTATTTGTGAGTGTCTCTCATCAGTTAATCATGCAACTATATGGGTGTTAAAAGCAGATCAAAACAGTTTAGACAGCAGGCAAATTAAGTGCAAAATTAACAGTATACATTCATCAAAGTTCTAGCAGTTCAAAGCATAATTAGCAACTTGATCTAAGAGTTTTAAAGTGAGTGTTTACTCATAGTTAGGATGGTAGGTTGATGGAGTATTAATATAGTTCCAGATCTCCTTTTCTTTGCTCGAGTTTTGGTGTAGCAAAATGGAAGAAAGTATCACATATTTATAGGCAAACATATAAAGTATTATAATGGTTTTCCCTTTATCATTAAATACAAAATCTTAAATCTTCTATCAAATATGTTTTCGCAGGATCTTTGGCAGAGGAAATATTCATGAAAGCAACATCTTGGTTTTGTCATACAGGCTCACGGCCTTGTTGGGGGAACGGATAGCCATACACTTGTGTATATTTAATGACAAAGCAATGTACTTCTTCTAGATGAATGTATTAAATAATTCTATATTTCTATTGTTGGCTTGCGTAGGAAATGGTTGTGTGGTTCATAACATATTACACACATTATATTTGCATTAGCTTAAATCTAAGATAGCTTTTAACTTTAGCATGATTCATCAATACTAGCCCGTGCAACGATCTTGTAATATCTTCATTTTCATTTAGTATTAACCCATTAATACATGTCACTTTCACCTATTGTACTTGCAAGCCTTAAACATGAAGTATGGGTTCAAATGGGCTTTGTTTGGGCTTGTACATGGATGTAGTTCTTGCGTATGTGGGCTGGTTTTGGCTAGAAAAAGGGCTGAGTTATTATGCTGGAAATGGATGTATGTAAGGGTTTTGTTTCAGCTAGCTATGGTATATTTTCTTGCGCAAAAATGTAGACTGCTAAGGCTTTAGGGTTTGCATGAAACAATGGCTTGAATTCTCAGCAATACACTTGTTTTAATTACGCAATAATTGGTTGGATCCTTGGCCTTGAATGTTGCATGTAAACAATTGTTTGCTAGCTTATGTTGTAGGTGGTTTGGCTCATAGTTTTCTCTAATATTTTCTGCTAAGACATGCTCTATGTTGGTTGCATTATCTTGTACGTGTGATGGGCTAAAAACTTCAGCAATACACTTTGGTTAATTGCGTGAGGATGGTATTAAACTATGGTCTTTAGTTTGCATGATACGATTGTTACTTAGCTAGCTAGTTCTGCATGATTTGTTCCTTTGTTTCTCCAAATTTCACTGCTAAGTCTTGCTAAATACAGATTGCATTAAGGTCCTATAATGGCCTAGTTATCATCCAATTAATCTCTCTTTTAGTTGCTGTTGAAATTGTTTCTCGAATCAATTGATTTCTCAAGTTAACGATTTGCAACGCTTTAGTTACAGTTCCTTTAGTAACGCTTTTCTATAGTGTTTTACTAACGCTGCTATAGCTTTAGTAAGGTCGTTGCTACTCAGTTTTAGCTACACTTCATGTTGTTAAGTTTTAGCGACGCTTCATGATGTTGTAAATAAATCTTATTCACAATTTCTGGTCATCTTAAATGAATATCCAGCATTAATAAACTAATTTATTAATGTATTGTAAAATTTTAAGTTCTTCCATATTTTAGTTACCTTCTGAAAATCCCGAGTCATTACAATCTACCCTCCTTATAAAAATTTCATCCTCGAAATTGTAATTAAAGCGTAAATTCAAGTTATAATCAAAGTTGTAAACTTTTATTCATAAATAATCAACACACATCAGTCAATTGTTATTTATCACAGTTATTTCCCTAACTACAATATTTGTTACTACCATTAGAAAACATTTCTTATTACTGCATTACTGTTTCTCAATATCCATCAGTTCCTGACCGTAAATCGGTAAGTGAATAACCCTCTAAATATCAATCCCGAAGACCGAAATCAACCTCAGATTGATACCTAGAAAAATATTTAACTTAATCAATTTCCAGTTAGGTTCTAATTTATTAACTTCACATCTTAATTCCTCGTTATCCATATTCCTCAAAATATCATCGATTTCATTTGGAAAATAAATCCCAAATCGTTATTAACTTCCTCCATTTTGAATTGACTCATTTCAGAAATATTCATCTACTCTGAATTCCCTTTTTACTTGAATCCATATCCAACGATCTCAAGTCCACTTCACTTAACTCCGTTAAGTATTTTATCAACTTAAGTCTACTTAACTTAGTAAAAATCCAAATTTCAATTCGATTAATAATCCTAACTTCATTATTAAAAAGAATAAGGTACCTTCCGTAACTCCTTCCACATCCTCATAGGTAGATGGCTTATCCATTATGGCCAAGACTGTTGATTGTGTTCCTTTCTTCATAAGTGGGCAATCATAAATCATATGTCCAGGATGATTACACTTATAGCATATATATTGTCGGACAGAAGCATTATCCGATTCCTGTGGCTCCTGCTGAGGTTGTTGCGACTTTTCTGCTGTTGGCTTCTTACAGAACCTAGCAATGTGACCCTTCTCTTTACAATTGTGGCATATGGTATTCTTGAAACGCTCCTTAGCTTTCTCCCCCATCTCTCCCTTGCCCTTCCAGTTCGGATTAAACTTCCTCTTCAGAGGATTCTCCCCACTGGCTTCTCCGGTTTGTGTCTTTGCTACTGGCTTCTTCGTGCTTAGTGCCTCATAACGAATTGCCATATTGATTATGTTGATGAATGGACTCTTTAGATGTCCGATCACCTTATCCTGTAGATCTTCCTTTAAACCATCTATGAACATTTCGTTCTTCTTGAGCGAGGTATTGATCAGGTCTGGGCCAAAACAAGATAGTGCGTTGAACTTATTCTCATACTCAACGACAGACATGTTACCTTGTTTCAGATCGATGAAGTCTCGATACATCCTAGTCTTTCCAGCTGCAGGTAAAAATTATGCTTCAAACTCTTCTTTGAACTTTCCCCAGGAAAAATCATTCTCAGAAACGTTCGCCGTCCGTGCGTCCCACCAGATTGCAGTAGCTCCTTGTAGTTGCCATGAAGCCAAAAGTCGTTTCTGTTCATCATTCAGATTCTGTCCTTTGAAAATCCTCTCACAGGACCTCAACCATGCTTGAACTTCGATAAAGGATTCAGTTCCCTTAAAAACTTTCCCTCTCAGTGTATTATACTCTTTACAAATTTTTGCAAAGTTTGCCCTAGGTTGGACTGGTGTAGTTGGTGCAGCTTCTATAACTGGTGCAACTTCTTCAACGGTTTCTACCGGGATTTGAGTAGTGTTATGACCATTGGCAGTGGTGGTTCCACTAGCTCGACCTCTTCGTGCACGGGTAGTCATACTCACTAACCTGAATGTACAGGTTGATATCAAAACGCGATCGGATATTAGGATACTTGGTCTATATAAAACTTAGGTCGATCTATCCTAAGTATGTTCATTCTATATATATATATATATATATATATATATATAATAGCATCCAAATTTTTAAAATACGCTCTCTCAACACTCACCCAAAGCCTAGGTATACGATAACCTGGCTCCGATACCAACTGTAACGACCCAACTTTCTAGTACCTCGGAAGTTGTATCATTATTTAAGAAAAGAAATAGATAGAAGAATATAACTAAGAAAAGACATCAGAATCTCACAGCGGAACTTGTAAACATAATATTATAAACCAAAATATTACATAACATAAGTCAAGCACATTGAAATACTTCATACATAGGGATACATGTCATCACAATTACATACTTAACATTTGTGATACTAACTTGCAGATAATTCTACATAACATATGATAGATAAGCCAACACTTCAGATCCTTCCATCCAACTACTCCAACGTTACTTTAAAACCTGGATCACTTGTCTACTCATAATAAATATTATGAGCACCCAAGAGTTTAAGGAAAACACAGAAAATAAACTCCGGGTCAGTCATGGACTGGTATGAGTAAACGATTTATAAACAAGTTTCAATAAATCACAATGATTTATAAGACCACGCCGCGAATGCGGAACGGGTTTTTACCTTATGAGATCACAACAGTTTGCATATTTAAACAGATATTATGATAATGTCTAGGGTGTCCACAAATAATTCATAATCTAGTAAAATGCTTTCATTTCACATTCTACTTATAGTCTATAAACAAAAACCGTTAAGTGCTTATGGATATTGGGTTTCCAACTATGACAAGGTATGGGATCACCTTCCGGAGGTGTATCTCTAAATACGAATACACGGGTTCAACAAGAACATCTTGTAACCCGGCCACACATGACCGACCACTCATTTCTCTTGAGTGTATCGAATGTACATCACAAACGGTTGGGAGCTACCCACCGTTTCCTGAAACGGGTCAGAATCGACAATAGATTTTTATAAGTAAATGAAACTCAAGATCAGATGATGATACATCCTAATGGGAGCTACCCACATAGCCATGATGCCTGCCCGATTTTTGTCATTTCCGGTTGTGAAGCTTGAAGCTAAACGTACCCTGACACATGCTTTTTATTTGCTTTGAACGTCACATCGTCAAACCCGCTAATCCACTAATTGACTTCTCCAAAAGTAAATTACAAGTATAAAGTAAGAGAAACGAATTTCTCTACCACTTATAACTACGTTTGAAAAGATCAACGTACGTGATTAGTTAGGAGTACTCCGTCAGACGTTCGTCCATACAATTTGTCCTGGGACTGGACAAACCGAAGGTACTATTCCGTACAACCATCTTAGCCAATCGTTATCTAAGATTTATACAATAGCCCTTGCATTTTTCACCGTCTTCAATATATTCAGCATACTTGACTCGCAACGCTTATGCCAATACGGAGTGGTTCTTCGGATAATAATCCAACCGGTCTCTCCATATTAACAACGTTAAAATGGTCAAAACTTTGATAGTCGATGACTTGACTATCAAATGAAAATACGTGTGCACACAACAAATCTTATTTCCAATTGAAATTTCTATTTGATCAATCATCATATATATATATATATATATATATATGTTCATATTCATGTGTTTTCGTATCACTATCCTTTCACATCAATCAGTCGCTGACTGTAATCATTTAGAGAACAACATCCTAAGTATAAACCCCGAAGGCCGAAACCAACATCAGATAAATACTCAAAAAATCATTCGACTTATTAATTCTAATCAGTTCCTAATTTCTGTAATTCCATTTGAATTCTTATTTCAAAAATTCACATTCCTTTAATATTTTTATTTCGAAAAATATTAACTTAACCTCTTTATTCAAAATCATGCTATACCGTGTGCGAAGCACGGGCTTAAAAGCTTTCTCATGTAAAATCTTCTTTTAAAAAAAACCCGGGTTAGAACATTTGGATCTAATATCGACAGTTAATCCTTTTTCTCTTGATCTACAATTATTTTATTTATTTTTGACTTGATCAAATAAAACAGCACTGCCTTATTCTCAGTTTAAATAATCTACACGTCGATTACTATTTTTGTACATGATAAAAAATGTCTGACGATACGATATATATAAATTTTCCCGAATTTACATAATTAATAAATGTTTTATTTATTTAATTATTTAATTTATTATTAAATAAACTAATTAAATAAATCTGTCGACTTCCTACAGTCGAGCTCTGTCCTTGGCGTTTTGCTGTTTCCTGTTTTGTTCTTTTGTTGCTTTCTTTTCTATACTGTTTGTTTTCACCTCTACTATGTTGTACATGAAATGCACAGTGTATGTGTACATCACACCAATGTCAGCAATAGCACTGGCTTGAAAAACAACAGTTTTAACAGTAGGGTCTCGGTGTTATAACTTATAACACTTTGGACGACACTGGTGTTGACATGTTGTCAGGATTTCACTAATAGTTTACATATTTGGTCCTTAATCCCTACAGTTAACGTCAGGGCTCCCAAAAAGCAATTCATCCACTACTGCATTCTCATCTTGCTTTCACTTTTATCCATATTCGCCCTTCTATCCTTTCAGTTGTTTACACACATTTTTCTTTTGTATTTAGTTATAAATATTATGTATTAATATAATACTTAACTTAAGTTCCCTGTTGACAACTTTTAATCCCCTCTATTTCTACTGCTTCGCCTCGAGCTTGTGCTTGTGCACCCATACACCGCACCCGTGTACGCATGCTCCTATCATCCAGAGGCTGTTGTGCCACCACTGTCATGTCACGCCTCCTCCCCATTACACCACGTCCGAGACCTCCGGCACCCAGTGCACCTAACGCAGCGGTCCCCCCTTGCTCCGACGAAGAGCAGCACTACTGCGAGGTCGAGACAGCCGAAACACAAAACAAACCCACCATCACTTGATCAAAGAAACCTCCTCAACCCATCGCCTCCGGACATCGTGCCTCGAGCGACTTCACCCACGACTTCTCCCCTACCCGACGCTCCCAGCAGACCAAGTGCGGCGGTCCCTTCTGCCACCGTCGATGTGCAATTCTTCCTTGAACTGCTTGCGTTCAAAACGAAAATGCCACCCCAAAACGATCCAAAACTAAAAATCCATACATTATAAAAATCGTTTCCTAACTTTCTAGTGATCGGGAGGTTGTTTCGCATGTATACACCCAACCATTCGATTTATAACTTCATAGAATTTCATTGATCGATCAAAACCCATATTTCAGTAAAAACCGTTTTTCTCTTTATCCATTGATCTAAAAATCATGGTTCTTGTTTCTAAAATCATGAATTTATGTTGCACACCCCCCTGATATCCTGAATCATGTTAATATGCATGTTCATTTTCGAGTGAAACAGTGAGCATTTGACAATAGTCTGTTTTTCAGCTTTCAAGCAAAACAAGGTGTTCTAGCATGAAATGATGATCATGTCCACTTATATATGTATGTATCAGTGAGTGTTTGAGTACTCAAAGGTTCTCTAATTCTATATGCAACCATATATGAGATATCTTCAGAGATCGAACAAAAACAGTCCAAGTTCTTGTGTGTGGAAAACATCAGTGTACAATCCAACCAACAAGGCTTAATGCCATCAGTTTAAACATGTATGTGGAGTGTTATTTGTGAGTGTCTCTCATCAGTTAATCATACAACTATATGGGTGTTAAAAGCAGATCAAAATAGTTTAGACAGCAGGCAAATTAAGTGCAAAATTAACAGTATACATTCATCAAAGTTCTAGCAGTTCAAAGCATAATTAGCAACTTGATCTAAGAGTTTTAAAGTGAGTGTTTACTCACAGTTAGGATGGTAGGTTGATGGAGTATTAATATAGTTCCAGATCTCCTTTTCTTTGCTCGAGTTTTGGTGTAGCAAAATGGAAGAAAGTATCACATATTTATAGGCAAACATATAAAGTATTATAATGGTTTTCCCTTTATCATTAAATACAAAATCTTAAATCTTCTATCAAATATGTTTTCGCAGGATCTTTGGCAGAGGAAATATTCATGAAAGCAACATCTTGGTTTTGTCATACAGGCTCACAGCCTTGTTGGGGGAACGTATGGCCATACACTTGTGTATATTTAATGACAAAGCAATGTACTTCTTCTAGATGAATGTATTAAATAATTCTATATTTCTATTGTTGGCTTGCGCAGGAAATGGTTGTGTGGTTCATGACATTACACACATTATATTTGCATTAACTTAAATCTAAGATAGCTTTTAACTTTAGCATGATTCATCAATACTAGCCCATGCAACGATCTTGTAATATCTTCATTTTCATTTAGTATTAACCCATTAATACATGTCACTTTCACCTATTGTACTTGCAACCCTTAAACATGAAGTACGGGTTCAAATGGGCTTTGTTTGGGCTTGTACATGGATGTATTTCTTGCGTAGGTAGGCTGGTTTTGGCTAGAAAAAGGGCTGAGTTATTATGCTGGAAATGGATGTAAGTAAGGGTTTTGTTTCAGCTAGCTATGGTATATTTTCTTGCGCAAAAATGTGGACTGCTAAGGCTTTAGGGTTTGCATGAAACAATGGCTTGAATTCTCAGCAATACACTTGTTTTAATTACGCAATAATTGGTTGGATCCTTGGCCTTGAATGTTGCATGTAAACAATGGTTTGCTAGCTTATGTTGTAGGTGGTTTGGCTCATAGTTTTCTCTAATATTTTCTGCTAAGGCATGCTCTATGTTGGTTGCATTATCTTGTACGTGTGATGGGCTAAAAACTTCAGCGGTACACTTTGGTTAATTGCGCGAGGATGGTTTTAAACTATGGTCTTTAGTTTGCATGATACGATTGTTACTTAGCTAGCTTGTTCTGCTTGATTTGTTCCTTTGTTTCTCCAAATTTCACTGCTAAGTCTTGCTAAATACAGGTTGCATTAAGGTCCTATAATGGCCTAGTTATCATCCAATTAATCTCTCTTTTAGTTGCTGTTGAAATTGTTTCTCGAATCAATTGATTTCTCAAGTTAACGATTTGCAATGCTTTAGTTACAGTTCCTTTAGTAACGCTTTTCTATAGTGTTTTACTAACGCTGCTATAGCTTTAGTAAGGTCGTTGCTACTCAGTTTTAGCTACACTTCATGTTGTTAAGTTTTAGCGACGCTCCATGATGTTGTAAATAAATCTTATTCACAATTTCTGGTCGTCTTAAATGAATATCCAGCATTAATAAACTAATTTATTAATGTATTGTAAAAGTTTAAGTTCTTACGTATTTTAGTTACCTTCTGAAAATCCCGGGTCATTACACATACGTAATTACGTTTTCGAACTTTCGCTAAAATCGTTCACCAGAGCTCTGATACCAAATGTGATGACCGACCACAGCCCCCGTACTAAACAAAAGGAATAATGCGCTGAAAGGTGTGCCAGGGAGCTATGGATGATCATCAGAGTAGGTAAACAACATCGGAACATGTTGTAAAACTCAAAGCGTAAGGATAAAATATAATAGAATGTATACAACAAGTAATAGTAATGAAGCATTATATGACAAACTTTTCAAGGTTTCACAACATCCTGAAAGGTTATCCAACAAATATCGAAGTTTGTACATAAAGCCTCACTACAACCTTCATAGAGCACTTAGACAACAGAAATAGAAATACTAGATAGTAATAAACTAGTACGCAGGCCTCCTGCTCATCATCTCTCAACATCCCCTCCTCACTAAGCTCCATTACCTATAACCTTCTACTCAGTTTGCCCATCCACAACCGGATGAACAGACCAAGGTAATAAGAGGAAACATAAAACCTTGAGTCAGACAATAGTCTTAGTGAGCAGTAAAACAACTAGCAAACTTCATAAATAAAGTATGAGAATAGGTAGATTAACAAACCAATCTACCAAACACTAGAGAAGAACGCAACTTCCATCTTCCCCACATCAGACAATGATAGCCTTTACATCAAACAACTCAACCATTCATCCATGGAGACCAGAATACCCATTCAATCATGGAAAAACACTCATGACATCCAAAATATATATATATATATATATATATATATATATATATCATGTAAACCACCCTAATCGAATTCAACATCCCTTAAGCACAAGCCCTAGAGGCCTAAACCAATATCAGACAAGCACCCAAATAAATAAACATCCATGACTGACTCTGGCTATCACCGCTAAACCTGCTTTGAAACCATCGTTAATCGTATGACGGCCAACCTTGCCATATGTCAAGGGCTAGAGGTAACCCTAGTTCTAGCATAAACTCAATACGCCTTTCAACGATACATATGCATGTCCAACCTTGACAATTAGGCCTTTCAACGATACCCAGGGTACTCGACCTACAACCGGTCTTTTGGGTGCCTCCATCGTACCCCTGCTTTGAGTTTGCTAGAACTTATGACAACGATAATCTATCGATCTTCGCATCTCTAGTCATCAAACCCGATGACTCTTCATAGCTCAAGCAACCTTCTCGGGTAACCATTATCCACCAACTCACGACCTTTGAGTTGTCATCTTATTCGTTGTTCTACACTAATTAACAAACACGTTCAACACTTCGAACATCCTCATCTGGATTCTCGTCGAAGTTATCATCATCATCGAACCAAGCAACATCAACATAAGGTTCAATATATTCCTTAGCAACATTTCAATTTGCTAAAGGAACAAACTACAACACTCATGCCATTCATCACAGTGTTTAAAGCGCTGCCTAACTCATCATCTCTCCTCGACCGACCGACTGACCCCTGGGAGCACGACTGACCGATCACTCCATCTGTAGGCTTGCTCAACCGAATCCACTACTTTACCTTACCTGTGCGACCGACCCAATCTTCCTAGTTCGACCGACCCAACCAGACAAGAACCGACCCGGTCCGTTAGTAGCCAACCATCTCTTTCTACTCAGGAGCGACCGACCACTTTTACTCGGGCCATACATCCATGCTTCAAACATGTGCAACCGAATGGATTAATTCACCCATGGGCTCGCTCGAGCCAAATAACCATCCACGGACGCGCGACCGAACCCTTTCTCCTCCAGGCTCGAACGTTTACTTACCTTACACCCAGATCGCTCGACCGACCTTTCTCCCTGGTTCGCTCGAATCTACTTACTATCTTGTTCCCCAAGAAATCTACCATGGTGCGCGACCGACCGCATCTACGCACGACCCAAAACCTGCACTTCACAATTTCCATTCCGATTTCCACCAAAACTTCGCCAAATGATAAGTTCAACGAAACCAACTTGTCCAATCCATCAAATATGATCAATAACACGGTATGAATCCACTAATATGTAAAAATAATAGTTTCTCCAAATCATGCAAATCACTCCAAAAATCATAATGAATGGTCATAAGAACAAAACTATAAATCTAACTTGCATAATCATATGGAATAACATAGAATCAATGATTTAAACTTACTAAATGAGATCATAAAGTGGTTTATGTAAATAAAAAAAACTTAACATGGCATAGATCTATGGAAAACACTTAAATATGATGAAAAACATGATCAAACACTCATGCACTTCATTGAATCCAGGTGAGAGATGCAAACCATTCACCGATTCTCCAAAACAAGCTAAAATAATAGAAATATGAATCCAGACAGCAAGCACCTCGCACAAACCCCTTGATCCGATGAACTCTTGCTTCAACTGATGTAGATCTAGCCTCCAATGGTGTAGATCTATGATTTCCCTTCTTGGATTTTGATTTTTAATGGTGGAAAAGTACTAGGAGGGGGAGGAGCTCAAGGCCTCGAAATGAGAGAATTGAAAATTAAAACCGTTTCCCATATCCCTTACCCGCTATTTATAGTTTCTACCAACCCACTAATGGGCCTCTCCCATATCAGCCCATTATGCTCCCAAAATCTCGAACATCCAACTAAAAAACCTTAAAACAGCAATTCCTCCCAAACCACTGAGCCCAAACTTTAATGTAACCACTCTACGGAAATGCAATTGTCAATTCCTTTCCAACGGCACATGTCTCACCCTCTGATTCGACCTGAGTTAAAAGTTATGTCTTGTACAAGGCTGACAGGGGGAAAATGGTCACAAATAAAATCGTTAAAAATTATAGATATGTCTCACATCCCCATAATCAACATATTAAAAGATGAGAATGATCCAACCCTTAGGGAATAAAATAAAAATATTTTACGATCTTCTGATACGTAAAATGTGGGCTATTACATACATCCACTTTGAATATTTTTTATTATGATCATTTCCATGCTAAATACAATGAATTACAGATGATTATAATATTCTCCATAGTAGAGATTAACAAGAAATCACAAGTACTACTGGTTATCGAAGAATCACTATAGCCAATCTAGATGACATAGGTTTTGCTATCTTTGGAGATGAAGTCTTGGTGCTGAAGGTGAGTAATTGCCACTAGAGATGAAGATCTACTTTGACGGAGCTTTGGCAGCGTTTCGGCATGGCAAAGATTGGATCCCCTTTTCTGTTGAAGAGCATGTTGTATTTATAGAGTTCCCAAAGGTACTGGAACATACCCATTTGCATACATGCCTAGAATATAATCAGAAGCCACAACCCAAATTCCACATGAAAATAACACAATATCATGTACCAGTCCATGGACTATGGACTGGTATCGGTCCATGGTCTGTGGATCGGCATCGGTCCATGGACTTGCACTAATTCAAGTCTTCACTTCTGTCTTTCCTAAGTTGTTGTGAGTCCTTCGGCTGAGTTTACCATGGATTGGACTTCGTTTGATTTATTCTGTCTCATCCCACATGATTCATCTTCAATCCATTAAATGACATGTACCCAACATCCATCATATTTGCATGGAACTTCACATACAGGTTTCCTAGATGACTTCTAGGTCTCTTACCCATATGGCTAAGGACCATGGATCAATATCGATCTATAGGGCATGGACCGATATCGGTCCATGCGTTTAGTGCATTTTGGCCAGAGACATTTATAGTCGCCTTATTTTACTGGTTAGGTCTTGTTGGCTGAGTTTGAGCTGGTTCTGATATTATATCATCTCTATTTCCTATGGATCTCCTTTTTGTGTTCAAAACTGGGTAAACATTTGCCCTCTAGAGTATATTTTGTTGAAAACATGATGTGCTCTTAAAATTGTAATCTAATGTAATTTGCGATAGAACTTCCTAGAATCGAGAAGTAAGCTTTTTATTATGGGTTTGTTGCCACCTGACGATTGGCAATTTCACACTTCTGAGTTTTAAGTTTATATCCAGTGTCAGACTTTTGTATTATAGCTTCAAAATTCCACAGTGGTCTTGAAGATACGCGTATTTGTGTTTGCGGACTTTTGCACTAAGAGTGGACTTAGGCTTTGATATGATATTGTTGGTGTTGGAATTAGGGGTTTGAATCCAAATTTTTGGCAAATATGAACTCGATCCAAGGGCTTATTTTGACTTGTTAGCTATTTGCTAAAGTTCTTGTCTTGGATCGCCTTTTCAAGCGGCAACGATGCAGCAAAAATTCTTAAGATGCTTCAAATTGGTTGATAAATCATGCATTGCTCGCTGTATCAGACCAGGAGGATAATCGGGTACCGGCTCACAGGCACGATTAGGTGTCAAGTCTTGTGCTTCTGAGCAACTTTTGAGAATAGTTCTCTTTTTCTTTTCGAGTTTCGTGACCAATTCTTTCTGCTTAATCCGTCTAGTTAGAATCTATTCTGGATCAATGTCATGGATTATACTTGAATTTAGGATATATTTTGGTTGGCATTGGAGTTTGGCAATTCCCTTGGGACCGTTGTACGGTGTCTGTGTTAATCCGAGCACACTTACAGCAACTATATTTTTGTATTGCCTTGCCAATCCATGATTTTATAAAATCGGAAAGCTTTTCGAGCCACTTGCGGCGAATCTGTTATCGACTGATCGCTTTGATCATGAGGCATACTGTATAAAGTGTGTCATTCTCAGGATTTTGAGTTCGACTGTAATGTGGTCCTAGTCAACGACATGACTTAACTTTAAATTTGAATTCAAACTAATAGCCCGCTTATATTGAACTTGAGTTTGGAACACTTTCGAGCTTCTAACCCCTTACTTTTGGATTTTTGGATGATATGAAGATTCAATCCAAATGTTGCTCGACTTAAGATTATCTCGACGCTTCAATTCAAGAATAAGAAATGAATTAGCCTTGAAATTGGCTGTCTTATCGCCCAATTTTATAGGTTTATTGTAATGCATAGGACTATATTTGAGCTACCTTAGCTGTGAAAATGGCTCATATTCCCCCGTATCGGCTTTTAGGATGACAGTCTCCAATTCCCGAAAACTCCATAATTTGAAGCTCATAGAGTTCCTAACTGTTTTAATAATATTTGGGCCACGTCTTAATAGTCAAATGAAGTGTAGCTTATCTCAATTTTTGAGGTCCATCTTTTAAAGCACCATCGCATTTAACAGACTTGAAATGGAGAGCTTCCCGTGTCGATTTGGGCATTGGATTCATTGTCGATTGCTCAAGTCGACAATGGTAAGTCCAATAAAAAAACAGTATGGAAAGTTTTCTAGGCTCAAGTGCGCACAATCGTGAGATGACATCGTTTGAAAGCACATTTGACTCGTTAGATACAACTCACGTGGATATAGTGTCGCACTTGTCCTTGGACGGCGTTAGCGAACGACTTTGATCAACACATGCTGATTTCAAGTTCGGGATGTCTTCTGTTACAACTATATTACATTGGGAAATGTGCACACCCGACTGTTCTGAGTAAGATTTTCCTTGTGTAAAGCGACATCGAAATATTTGACCCGCAAACATTTTAGAGGGGGTAACTCTACTCAATCCAATGCTGAATCGACTTCAGCCACGTACTCCTCCTTAGTCATATTAGGGCCTCCTCTTATGACCTTATTGAAAGAGCATTACCGTGATAAGGCATGTGCCTGACTTTCCATGCCTAGTGTTTACGCTCATTTCGAATCCACCAAAGAGATACCCCTCTATGGTCACATGTCGAATGATTCGACATGTGTGCTTTTAGCTCGGGATTCCTGAGGATGATGTACAACTGTCGACTTAGGGTGAAGTTCTGGATAAGCCCCATGTGATTTTACTTCTCGCCATTGTTGCATGTGCTTGAATGAGGCTATTCCTCTATTTGTCCTCCCTTACGAGACATGCTTTAGGAGTTAGGAATTGCGTTATATCAGCTTCAATTAAATGGTTACACCATGTTGACTAGAATAGCTTTGCAACATTAAAGGTACAGTTTTTGATAATGTTGCCATTGTCGCTATTCCTTCTAGTCGTGTTGCAGGCTCTCCACTTGCCTTCTAGGAGTTATAATCCAACCCGTTGTAGGGTATTTCGTGATAATTGCGGCTAATCAAGTTACGAAGTGCCCATTTTCGACTGAATGTTTCAGAACTTGATGTGCAGTTGCCTTTGAGATATGGTATCACTTCTAAATCACTCTCATTCTCATAGCTTGTCATTGGCTTGTACGCACTAATGGAATGATGCCTCCATTCTTCATTTGTTTTACGCATTTCTTTTATATAGAGCTGTACTATGTTGTTTTGTAATTGAAATGATCTAGCTAATGCTTAGATAATGAACGGTTGGCGATTGACCCATGGTTAAAGTTTCTCATTTCCTCTTTGCGACGTAACATGCACTCTATGGAATTTGTCATACATAGAAGTTCTTTTACTTTTTGGCTTTTTGGGAGGATATAATTTAATTTCGCACTGTGCTTAGCTGGGAGTGAAGATCAGCTTGGCTATAGCTTTAAGGCTAAGCTTTTCTTTTTCTGGCTTCACTTGTCCTTTTCTGTGAGTTTTGCCAAGTCCCTTTACTTATTTGGATCCAAGTGGAGAGATTCTCTTGAAACCCGATATAGTTGATGATTTCCCAATACCAGTTGTCATGTTCTCCCGCTTTTGTCGGATCCTGTAAAGGAAGGATTGTCGCGTCATTTCAGACAAAGGCTTCGTTGTCGTTTTCTCATTGATAATGTGTAAATTTTGAGAGAGTATTTAAAAGATAAAGTATATGTTACTTTATATTTCTTATAATGAGTTATTTACGCATGATTGTCCATTTATGGCTTTTGAGAGTACCAGACCTGCTTTGCTCAAATAACACACTGTACATGCCCTGGTCAATATCAGAATCTGAATGGCGACTACTTGTCAACTTCTCTTAGATTCTAAGCATCGCTCGTACAGGCACGTTATCCAAAATAAAGCATACTTGGCGATCTCGATGTGGATAATTATTGTCTAGAATGACTTTCTGGCCATTCACTTTGTAGTCTGGTCAAACAACACTTTTTCCTTCATGGGAGAGGACTTGTCATTGCTTAAGCAACTTTAAGCAACATTTGAGGTGTACTGCCCCACTTTTGTGCATTGTATGTTGAACTTTTCAGATGGAACTCATCCGCTAAATGCTTGGTTTTTGGCTTATATAGTGGTCAACTATTCGGAGGCGTCTTATTCATTTGCCATCGCCTTAGCGTGCCCTTCAATCCTTGTTAGGATTGGTGCTACCCGATGCTTTATGCCTTTCAGTTTACTTTTATTTACTCCGACTTCACCTTTCGTGGTTCCTCGGTTACCAACATCCATGTGAGGGAATTTACTTCATTTGCTTTGGAGTTTAAAGCCAAAGGGTGGATTTCAAGCTTATCTGGGTTTACTTGCCTATTATGCCATGGTCGAGGTAGATTTACATTTTAATCTCTCCATGGTGTTGGTTAGGCTGATGTTTCACGCATGTAATGCATGTAGTTTATCCTATACATTAAAGATCCTTGCAAAGAAAGATTGTTTTTTTCCTAACGTAATCATGATTGCATAATTTTCATGTGTTTTATGTATTGTGTATAACTGCTTTTGCATGTGACTTGATTATCCATATGGCAGTTTATTAAATCGCATAGTAACGATTTTTATGCGACATGCTTACGTATCAAACTTCAGTGTATATGAGGATTTTGATTAAGTTCATGCGTTTTCCCCAGTTGGGAGAGTTAATCTTTACGACTACAAGGGTTTTTGCTTTTGTCGGGAGATTAGATACTCTAGGCAATTTAATTAATTGCCCCTAGTCTGTTTTGTATGGCTGCTCACGTCCTCATAATTTAGTACTCTTGCCGGTTGACCAATTTATCAGAATCGCGTCTTTTCCAGCTTGTCGTTACAACCTTAGTAGCACCACAATTACTCTTTCTGGTGATTTACGCAGGAACAGATTGGATTTGGAGTGTCTTCTTAATGTTGCATATCATCTTGGTTGTCTTCTTTGTAGGTCTATTCATATTTTCGAGAACCGATTATCTGGCCACTTGGTTTCAACCAATGCTTGGATGGCTACACATGTACATGGATAGTCCCATGACTCATCCATTGTTTCGGGGTTAGGGACGTAGTGACATTCCCATTTCAAACTTTGGAAGTATGTAGACATTTGATTCAGCTATGAGATTTGTTTTTCAATGTCAAAGTTCATCCTTATACCTCACTGATAAGTGATTTTCCTTTTGTGGCCAAGGTTAGAAACTTATTTTTCATCAAAATAAGTCAAAGATTTAATGAATTGCTTCTCTAATGATAGCAGTCTTGAAATTTAATTCCTTCCATACCACCTTCCAGTTTCATCGATTTTAAAATAATCCTTACTACCTCCATCGTCGTTGTCATTTCTGTCACATTCGCTAGCATTGTCCCTTTCTTCTAATCTAAGGCTATGACCTTATTCAGAGTTGTTTGCTGCATTGTTGAGCTCGGATGATTCATTGGCATGACTAGGAAGTGACAGTATTAGTGTTGGATAATCCGGACTAATAATGGAGGTTGAAAGGATGGCCTATGAGAAGATCGATAAAACTAGAAAGGGCCTAAGCATAGCGAGCGGAGCTGGAAAGGCTTTGAAATTTGCATAGGTTAGAGTTCATCATCACTTTTTTACTAGTAATAAAACTTTGGGATGATCTAGGAGGTAGAGGGCGCCGCAGATTTCATTCAAATACCAGTTCAATTAACGTGGAGGTAAGAAGCGAGTTGAATCTCTCACTTTCGTTTTTTGTTCCTACTCATGTTGTGTAGTTATTTCCAAATCATGATTGTGCTTGTTGTATGACTTTACATCATTTAATTCTAATTTTCAAATTCTTAGTTTATGCTTGTATCTTTGTAGCATTTCTTGCTATATGTTCCTTGGCTATAGTTGCATAGCCATCGGCCTCTGCCTTTTGGATTGATTGTAGCTTTCTAAAGATACACTATACGGAAATAGGATATCTTTTACTCATTGTATGTCTTTGTAACATATGTACTCTAATACTTTTTGACATTCTTCTTTCGTACTTTTCATCATTCTACTCCGTTATAGCACCGTATTCTTTACTGGTGCACTTCCTATTCATCACAATGTCGGGATAGGCCTACGATACGTTTTACCCTAATTCCATTTGAGGTCATTATGGATGATATTGCCCCCATACCATGGATCATTGTGGATTGGAATGAACTTAAACTGCATATACGTTGGGTGTTGCCCACATATTATAGTGATTATTGGTCTTGTTAATATCGTTGTTGTCCTATATTTCGAGTTATCACTGTGGGTATTCCCCATCTCATTTTTCAATGATTTACAATTTCTTCATTGGTTTCGAGTTAAATTATGTTTAGCACTCGCCTTCTAGGTTCCGCTTATCCGATTGTTCTGATAAGACGGGCCATCAGGATAATCAAATTTTGCACCATGATGGTTAGGCATCATATCTTCTAGGGGAGAAATTATTATTTGTTAGGAATGGTTGTTGGGTCTGTCTGTCTATTTCTAGATGGTTAAGGCACTGCTTATCTGATTGTTCTGATGAAAGATCGCATTTCTTTCTATATTATTTGTTATTATTTCTTGTAAATTTCAAACAATGCCTTTCTATTTAAAAAGAACAACAATATCAAACACAATTACATTTACAATTCTAAGATAACAACCGAACAATTCTTATAAATTACAACCAATTCTAAAAATGAGAAAAACAACTACATAAATCCATTAATATTTATTGCCTGATTTCCAAATTAGGCTGTTCCAATACCCACAAGATATAAAAGAATTATAGGAAAGATATGAATACTATAACTAAAAAGCCTACAAACACATATCATAATTCTTAGGCATACAAATTCAAATTGACACAAATGAAGTAAATTTGATATTATTAACAATGAAAGGATTACTCACTCATCTGAAAGCCATTCCAAATTCAAATCTAAACACAATATTTAGCCATATATTTCCAAATACCTACGTATATATAATATGTATAAATATGGGACATCCATACATATTTAGATTTATAGTTCTAAAAGAAACTAACAAGGTATAAAGGGAAAGAGGATTACGTAATACTACTACAAAAAAAACCTATTGCAAGTAGATAATTGCAATTGGAAACATATGACAGTTGCAATATGTAATATTTAGCAACTGGTATTTCTTAGCAATTGCAATAAGTGATATTTAACAACTGTCATTTTCGGCCAATTGCGTAAAACATGTTTTAGCAACTATGCTTCCCTGCCTATTGCAATAAAACATACTTTTAATAACTGCGCTTCTATGTGTTGCAAAAACATATCTTTAGCAACTTTTTTCCACTTGCGATAAATGTATTTTTACAACCGACATTTCGTGCCAGTTGCGAAAAACATGCCTTTAACAATTGCTTTTTTCTGCCAGTTGTAACAAACATAAGCAATAATTAATAAATATAAAGTAATATCTTAATAATTAACAAATACAAAGTGATAATTTAATAATTAGTAATTGAAAATTAAAAATTAATACTAAATATGTATCAACTAATAATTATTATAAATAATTAATAATACCTACGTAATTAATATAATCGAGGATTAAATAATTTATAGTTAATAATTAATAATTAAGACACATATTTCAAAAAATCAATAAGTAAGACACATATTTAATTACTAATAACTAATAGGTAATGTTAACAACTAAGAAGTGACATTAAGTATTTTATATTCTATAAATATAATTAAAAATTATTTATTATTATTTTCAAAATAAAATTTGAAATTTTACCAAATTACAAAATATAGTTAATAACAAAAAATTATAATAATTAATAACTAAACTATATTTCATAATTTTGAACAATAATGTATAAGCAAAAGTATATAAATAATAATATATACTTTTGATTTAATAATAATAATCTATGACAATGTATGGTAGTTTTTCTTTTACAAAATTTTAGTTTCGAATTTCTTTTTACTTCAACCATTAGAGCAAACAAATTTCCTTAGTAATAAGAGGTAACATTTCAATGCACGCTAAAAGATTTAGTTTCCCTCCCAGTCCCTTTGCTCTATGCAAAACCCTAAATTACTGTCCTTACAGCCGCCGCAAAGCTCAGAAGAAACATGATCACTTTTTGTCTCTATTGAGGAAAAATTGTTGTTATCTCATTTTATTCTAAATCATTTTCAGATCTGACTCGGAATCACAATCTCCACCACCTTTATCCATTGGAATCTTTATCTCTTGCCCAAAATTTACAATTGCAACTTGCGTGAGCATCTCAAATGCTCTGTCGCCTACGCTTAAATCTCAACCGCCTTCACTTAAATTCTCCCTGCGAACATTTCTACACCCATCCTAGTCGATTTCTGACTTCGCTTCAGACCTGATCGCATGCTTCAAATCCAAACACCAGGCTTCGACTCCAAATCCACATGAACATGGAAGACTTGAGGGCTTTAGATTCTTAGGTATATACTTTTTTATTAAAATTTTGGTTGAATTCGTTTATTTTCAGATCCATATGGACATGGCAAACCTGAGAGCTTCAGATCCACATGAAATAGTGTGAGAATAGGCCACGTGAATGTTGTTGAAGCAATGATATATTTTTTCTCATTCTTTTGTGTTTTGGAACTATAGATCCTCAATTAGGAATTTTCATATATTTTATTACTATACTATTACAGCTAAAATGCATATTTGTAGGTTATATGCTTGTTTTATTTTTACCGAGTAATTTGGAGTTGGAATTTGAAGGACTGTTGATTTTTTAATATCTATACTAATTTATTTACAATATTTTAAATTCTTATAAAGTAATTTTTTTAGTATTCTTTTAGAATTCCGGTTCTTAATTTAATTGGTAAATGTGATTAGGTTGATACAATTTTGTTATGTGGATGAAATTGGAACACGAAATGAATGATCCTTTTGGATGCCATAAAGGAGCCATGCAACTTGCCTTTGTACAGCTTGTAGCTTAAGGTAATAGTCATTGGTCAGATTATATTATGTATGATCTCATCCATTTTCGAAAATTATTTTCCAGTATATTTGTATTATGTGAAAACTAAAATGTGTCCTTGAACTAAAATGTGGGTATTTATTGTTGTTGCAGATATAGCTACTCATTTAGATGCAACTCAACCTAGATGGATCCACTTGGCTAATGGATTGTTTTTATTTCTCTATCAGGTTTTGTCTTTTTCATTCTTCATTTTTGGAATTTAGATAATCGCTATTCTTATTGGCTTTGCTATTGCATTTTGAACTTACTACATAAATATGACTATAATATTGTCATCAAACACCATAACTTTTGTAGTGAATTATATGTGGATGTTACTCGAAGCGATGAAACTTTGTTCGCAAATGACATTTGGATCTCCAGGTTGAATAGATTTCTTTCAAATCATCAGAAGCTTTGAAATCATTTACTTTGTTCCTTATTTAATTTTGCCTTCATAGGTATTATACACATGTGTTGCCAACATTCAACTATATTCACTTCTTATGCTTACAAGAATTAACTTACATGTTGATTATTGGATATGAAATAAATAAACAAATTACTAACAAGGTTAATCTAAATCCCTAATTTTGGTAGATAAAGTATTCTTGTCGGAAAAAATGGAGGCAACATTGTCGCCTAGAACAGTGCTGCACTGTAGCCATGTGCAGTTCAATAGAGTAGCAAAGACTTGTCATGCAAAAACATCATGCAATTGTGTATTAATAAAACCAGTTGCTTTTTAAGAGTAACTTATCATGTAGGTGCCATTTCAAGGTAAATTAAGGTACCTCCATATATCTCAACTTGATAAAATGTATAATTTGTAGATCAAATGCAACATGCTAAGCTTATTGATTTTATTTTTTTATTTTTTTTGAAATTACAAGTGCAAACAGATAGGGCACTTATGTTTATATGTTCAAAACATAATTATATTCTTTATATATGTGATGAATCAAATAGTTTTTTGGAATGCAGTCATGGTTGTTCTTTGCATATGTGCCATGTATGGATCCCTCTTCTATTTACGTTGATTGCATATTAAGCTAATGAGCTAGATAATGATATATTTTTTTTACAAGAAAGGAGGAAAATAATAAGTAATATAAATAACAAGCTTGATGGTTTCATTCCTAACATGGCTGAGGTATGATAAGACTTTAGGCAATGAAATGCATTTAAGTCTTCAACCCTACAGTTTGCAACTTGCTTTTGAATTTTTTGGTAAATGGTTGATAACTTTTTAATCATCATATAACCTTAAAGTTTTTATTTTGTAGGCCAATACAAAACTTATGCTTTAGTTAGGAACTTTCTTTATTGTTTTGTCTGAACATTTAGATCATTCAAACAATTGTTCAGATTGTGTCCATTGTCCAAATGTAGTGCAAAACTGAAGGCAAAATAATTGAAATGTTCAAATCATTTCCATGTAGTTGAACAAAGTGCTATTGTTTTCTTGTACAAGGTAGCATGTTGAGCTTGTTATGCATATTTTTCAGGAAATAACTCAATAAAAAGCTAAATTTTGCAGTGTTGCAAGATAGTAAAGAAGGCGCTGTAAGTTCTTGTAGTATTTTGTTATAGTGTTCGTATTGTAAAATATTTTGAAACGGTGTCTTGGATATATGTTATATCTATGTATTATGTGTTTTAATATGTTAGAAGCTCGAATGTAACTTTATCAAGCATTTTGAAATGTGTTAGAATTTTTTTAATGTAATTTTATGTTGTTTAGCCTTTAGGAATGTGTTTTCGGTTGCTTTATTGTGATATTCATTTTAATAGTGAATTATTATGTATGGGTAATGCTGAATTATAATATAGGAGTCGATTGTGATGTAATCTATTGTTTTTTATTTTGCAACAGTTAATACCAGTTGCAAAACAATCTATTGCAACTGCTTCTGGGATTTGTAAAAAGCCATAACTCTTTCTTGCAACTGTCGAAAACAGTTGCAAAAGGTTAGTTCCCTATTGCAACTTGGGATATCCAGACTGGTGTTTTCTAGTTGCAATAGGTCTATTGCAACTTGCATTGTCAGTCGTGAAATGTTTATTTTGTTGTAGTGTACGCAGAACTAATCTTTATCCGTAGTCTAAGATTTATATTCCCCAAATTCTTATTTTGTTTGTAAGAAAATTGATTTATATTTTGGAAGTTTTTGGAAGAGATTGGAGAAGTAGATATGTTAGAGCTTTTGTTACTACCTCTAGAAATTATGAAAAAATCGTGGAGGGTCTAGGCCCTTATTTATAGGCACTCAAATGACCCAGAATCAACAGAAAAGTTTTAATAAAAATCTGTTTGTCTATGTCAAAAAAATAACTTGGAACCCTAGCCTCTATAGGAAGATGCGACCAGAAGGTCGCATAAGGTGGCAGCCGCCTAATCGACCCCAGGCTGGCCGCCAAGTCAACCGACCTCTAATGGAGGTGGGTACTTTTGGTACGATTCAATTACTATATTTATTAATATACTTGATTGATTATTTTCCGCCCGTTTTCGTATTTCATCCATAATAATTTCATATGGACTCTACTCCAAACATGAAAGTTGACTAGAATTTCGTCTCGAACGCGATAACATGATTTCATAATAAATTCCCTTTTTGAAATTTAACAAAATAACTAATTTAGCTAAGGCCAAATTCTTAGGTGTTACATTCTTTCCCTCCTTAAAAAATTCATCCTGAAATTTTACCATTGACTACGTCATGGTGTTGGCATCTAATTATCATATGTTATACATCCAATTTTGCAGTCAAACGTGCGCATGAGCAAAGTGTACATAATGAGTCACAACAACAAAACATGTATGCATAATGATTCTAAATTAAATTGTCTTATGTGTTTGCATTATATTCTGAAAACATTTCTAAAATATGATGCAAACATCCTGAAATATACTGGTAATTCAACATGATTATAGCTTTTTGAAAATATATTTTTTGTCAAAAATGCTCACACGACAACGAATAGAAATGTGAAACAACCATTTTTTTCTCATCTCAATCCTAACATCTAACATGTCAACACATCTAAAATCACTTCTTGTTAATTCCTCCTACGTCAAAGAAAAGGAAATTAAAATGGAGAATTCAACATTCTTAACGCTTATAAATCTTTTAATTACCATTCTATAGTGGAATTACACCTCACTGTCCCCGAAATAGTCTAAAATTTTACACATGTAGACTGCAAAGGTTGCTTAACAATAACTCCAAAGCATAAATGAACTAAATAATAAGCTGGGGCATCGTCGATAAAGTATGGAAACAACATTTCTAAGGCTAAAATAGATTTTCTCTTGTTATCATTAACGGTTTTAACGCATCGTCGCTTCTAATGCACCGCTTAACTAACTTCTCTAAATCTATGCTTTAGTTGTGACCATAAATTGTAATTTCCACAAAAGAAAAAATTTTCTTATTAAAATTTCATGTTAATTTTGCAGAAAATTGCTAAAACGCACACATGCACTTTTTTTTTTACTAAATTTAAATTTGAAATTTTTTAATCTTTTAATTTTTTTTTCTTTTTTCAAATGATATTTGTAAAAAGTTGGTGGAAGTTTAAATGACTCAGGTCATTTTCAGCGAAGATGGAAGTTGACTACGCGGAAAAATGTGTAAACCAAAACCATACACAAAACTCAAAAAATGGACATCAACAGAAAATTTTCGTACCTAAAAATAAATTTTAGCTTCTAAGGAACAAGTGAAAAATATTAATAATAGTACTCGTGACAAAGCAACGCAAGACCTGTCCTTCGCTAAAATTTATCTGCCATAGAATTCCCTTTTTTCCAACTCTAAAATAACTATTAATCAGATTAAAAAAAATGGGATTTCATTTTAAATTCAACTTTTTGATAAAATGAGTGGCACAAAATATTCTCAAACAATAGAATCCGAGTACCTAATCGTACGATTTTACAAAGACAACAAACATTAACAATTAAAAGTCCGAACTACTACAAAGCCAAGAAACAAATGCTGGAACAAGAAAGAAATAAAGACAACTACACCAGCACTTCAAAACAATACGTATAAATAATGAAACTTCTTGCTCGACGGTTGGAGCTTGAACCATTTTCATGACTTCCGATAAGTCATATCATAGTAGTTAATGCTCAATCTCCTGTTGCAAATGCTATTAGTGTTGTTGGAGGCTCCTCTTTCAAGAGAGAATTAATGATGACTAAAGAAACCTACAACCAAAACTGCTTTCCATGGAGATTCATCTAACACTATCTAAAGGCAAAAATGGATAGCTGAAAATACAAAAAGTAAACCCATGAAATGACACACAAGAACAACAAACTGAAGCAAAACAATGCGGTACCAATTGATGGTTACACCACCGATCAAAGAAAGTTTGATTTCCACATCATAAGACAAATCTAGTCTTAACTTCTTATTTCTGGAGTAATGTGCTAAATGAGTCATGCATCTACTTGGATAGTTCGAACATAGATTATCCAACTCAAAATCCGACATCAAGGAGAAAAATCTAGTGCAAAATCTACGAAGCTGGTCAACCCAAAGATTATTTACGTTTGTGAACAACACAGATGCCTCTAAAATCTCATCTAGACTTTCTATAGAAGGATCATACAAAGACGGCTCGATCTTGACCTTCAAAATAACAGTTACCTTCATCAAAACCTATTCCAATGAGATATGGCAAAGGCAGATGCAACGCAAGAAACAATCCCATTCACAAGTCTTGAAGTAAAGGAACAGTGCAAATTCTACTCCTATGACTAATTCTTTTAGCACAAAGCGATGAAGCCTTATGCTCAGTCTGATCCAACCAAATGGTCTCTCTAGGGATGAGACCTAGTAGAGGAAGATCAGATAGTGCAAGTATGTGTTAAGGCTAAGAAATGACTAGAAAAAAAAGTTGGATTTAGATCTTAGAGTAATTGTAAGGCAAAAACTAATTTGCAAACTATCACGAAAAAGGAGGAGACGCGGCGATTACATAGAAAGAGGAATAAAAATAAAGATATGGTTCGGCTAGATGAGGAAGGAAGGTTGAAAGAAAGAGGTTTAGGGAGGGGAATTAGGATGCAACTTTTACGGTTGAGTCCTAGGTTTAAGTATACCAAAATACATCAACTAGTTGACCATTCTATGTATAACGCTAGACAATCAACTGCTAAATAAGCTCCGAATGAAGATTGGAAACTTAAACTTATTGAGGTCGAATTAGTCGTCCTAAAAGAATATCATCTCATAAGATTTGACGCAATCCAAAAATGTTTATCCTCATCACAACAATGTCAAAGATCATTGTCAAATTCTAAACCAACCTGAAAGATTTAGAGTAGTTACAACAAAAGGCTGCGACCATACAATCAACTTAAGAGTATCTGAAAAGAATTCAGCTAGAAACCTTTATCAAAATTTAAAGTGGATCTATCCCCTTTCTTCGTTGATAAATCAATGGATGATTTAAGAAATGGAATACCTCAAGTTAGACATAATTTTTCCATAGTCCAATCAAGAGAAAATTTTATAAAATCGTTTTGAAATTCAACTCTGTTTACAAACTAAGGGTCTTGTATAGTAAGTTTATATTATTATTTAAAAACCAAATATTATTTGCATAAAATAAAATTTCTAAAAAAATAATTTAAAATCTTCGAAATCCATTTTCTTTTCTAAATCAAGTTTAAAAATAATTTTTCTCTCGACTATAAGATCATGAACTCAATAGAATAGTTTCTAACAAAAGATATCTGGATTGCCGAAACGAAGTATCAAACTGATATATATCATCATTGTGCTTCTGGACTAGTACTACATATTAACACGAATATACTGTTTAACTCCGAAACCATGAAAAGAATTGGAACTCCTATATGAAGTCAAAATCCGGAAATCGCAACTATCTCAGTTGTAGCTAGCTTTTCTCTAGTCATAAAGTCAAATCTGTACAGTTAAAGCGCTCAGCGGATCCAATGCGGCGGAGGCATAAAAAGTTGTAGTAGGGATAAAGCGAGAAGTAGCAGGATATAGCGGATGAGTCAAAAATAACATATAAAACTCATATCTAATTCTTTAAAAAAGTATATAAATGATAAATATATGGAAAATTACCATTTAACTTAATTATTATTAGTACTTTCTTAATTTTATATAGAAGCATAAGAAAATATATGTAAATAAGTGTAAACTTTTATTGACTCGACTATTGTTAACAGAATATTATAGTATTTTATATTCTGAAAAATATATGTTAAAAAATTATATTTAAAAATTAATTTTATAATGCATAAATGTCATTTTTTAATTCATTTCTCTTATAGAGGATATAGTGGAAATAGCGGAATATAGCTAAAATAATGAGATATATCGGGAATATCGGAATATAGCGGGGTTTAGAGCGAAAATGCTATTTCAGGGGCTATTTGGAAATAGCGTAGTGTTACATACCCGCTATACGATATAGCGGGGATATGGCGAGGTAATAGCGGGGCATAAACTACACAGAGTCAAATGCACGGGATTCACCAGATGTCGTTCCCGTACTCTTCAAGACAATTTGCCAAGCGCATTGTGAGGTAAGTCCGGTTTGACAAGAAAACTTGAACCCTGTAATATCTCTGTCTCCTAGCCACTTAACCCATGTTAAATAAATAGGATTACGACTACTTCGTTATTTAGATTCAAGTGTTAAAGGCCAAGGAAAATAGAAAAGAAGATGGAATTTGTTCTCTTACAAAATTCCTAATTTTTTAGTTCCTCTTATCATCTAATCCTAAGCTTTTATACCAAATGTAATGCCCCATACTTTTTTAAGCTCGAATTTCGCTTAAAATCGAAACTCGAACCCATCCAAGCATGGATAAGTGATTTTGGTACCTGCATATAATGAGCATGAGCATAATTAGAGTACAATAAAACTAACTCATAGTGAAAACAAGATAGAGGAACTAGCATCGATAAAGGCAACTACCTCAAAAGAGGAATCACACATCAATTCTGAGCATGAGAGAACAAGAATAGAAAAGAAAAACTTAAATACTTACAAAGACCTTCCCTTGCTAAAATTACGCACAACGATTACCTACCGTACCCAAGGTAGCACTTCCCAAAGTTACACTATCATACTATACTGAGGTAAAACTTTTACGCATAAACATGAAGCCTTTAAACCAATTAGCCATTTAATCATTCTTATTTATGCGGAGAAGAGATATCCAATCACTTAATACCTGGTAAGAGATGTGACACCCCACATCCGTTAATGTCACTAATAAGAGAATGCATTTAGTTTCATGAAACACAATGGTAAATAGTAATAGAAATTCATAAGACAAATATAAGTAAGCAGCGAAAAATCAAACTTTATTTTTAAAAATAAAACATTGTTTCAAATCAGGTTACATCATCAAACCAGTTACACCAAAAATCAAGAACTTCAAATGACCCATCTGTCTCATAATGCAAAATATCATAGTGCAATAATATAAAACCATATCCCTCACAGCAAGATATAACAAAGCAGACAAATAACCAAAACAGTACATCTGGGAAAGTCCAAACCCAAGCTGAAATAGAAAGTCCTAATCAATGAGGAGTATTATCAATCTGAGGACCTAAAGGGGGAAAGGAAGAGAAAGAAGCGAAACAAAATAGGTCAGACATAAAGCTTGGCGATTTCCAATGATTTTAAGTATATGCATAAAATACAGGTATTAAGACAGATAAGCAAGACTAAATGAAAAAGTACAATATCATATAAGATAACAGGTAAACAAGATAAACAGGAACAACAAGATAAAATAGTGATCGAGTCAAGCTTCTCATTTATATCCCTAAAACAGGTTTTCTCTGCATCAATACTAGTATAACAGGATTATGTTTTAACCTAATTACATAACAGAAACAACAGGATTAGGTGTACCCTAATTACATAACATGATTATGTGTTATCCTAATTACATAACAGGATTAGTGTTACCCTAAATACTACCCATGCGATCGGCTTCCTACTACGTAAATACCCTGTGTCGGTCCCAGCAATATGGTGTATCACTCCCTAACCCAGGAACTTACAGAATACAGACTTATTTACTGGTGTTACAATGTCCTAATTTCCCTAATCGGATCCGCGCACACTCATGACTCCGCGGGAATGCGCCCATACCCACCTTCCTCGTTCGAACCTCTTACTATCTAGTTTAGTAAAGTGTGACTGGCTCTTACCTAGTGTGAGTGTAACGAACCGGAAAATTCGATGCTCGAATTTTCGACACAATTACATCTAGTGTCCAAACTCGAGTACCGAACATCCAGAAAGTTATTAGAAAGAAGTTAGAGGATGAGATAAGAGAGAAAGAAATATTAGAATAAAAGAGGAAGAAGAAACACCACATAGAGAATCAGAGTCTCACATCGCAGCGGAACAAAATATAATATAGAAATAATCTTTATTGAGATCTTGAAAATACTTACAAATATCAGAGTACAGCTTACAGGTAACACATCTGGAAAGTTATAATAATCTGTCTCCATACACAACACACAGTAGGATAATATAATATCATAAGTCTGAACTATTCTATCTCGGCTCTTCACAGCATCCGATAACCTAAACCTGCATCACCCGGTCTAACCCGAGCATTACAAACACCGGGTCAGTCTGGTGAACCAGAGTGAGAAAACTCACACAGTTTGAGGGGATCATCCAACTTGATTTTAAAGTTCAAAATCTTTTCGAAAAAAAATGATAATAGTAAGGCCAGCCCATACATAAACACGGATGGTTTTTACCCTACTATAACCCAAACCATTTTGAAATCATATACTTGTCTGATATTATAATAGTGTCTAAATACAAATAAATAACAATCTAGCGGAATGCTTGCATCTCATGCTCCACATATATAGTATACAACCAAAACTGCGGGGGCTTATTGAAAATTGGATTCTGACCATGACAAGGTATGGAACCACCTGCCGGTAGAGTATCTCTAGAGGCGAATACACTGGTTCAACAAGAACGTCTTGCAACCCGGCCCACACATGACCTGCTACTCATTTCGCTTGAGTGCATCGAATGTATATCACCAACAATTAGGATCAACAACTATTTCCCGAAAAGGGACAACATCGATAGATTAAAGAAGGAAAAGAAATTTCTCTAGATAGGTGATTATACATCCTAATGGGAGCGACCCACATAGCCATGCCGCCTGCCCGATTTGTGTCATTTCCCGGTTGTGAGGCTTGAGGTCATAACGTATCTTTTGGAACACTTGACCATCATTCACTTTCATTAATTACATTTTAGATTAGGCATTTATAGATTAAATAAGTTACTGTACCACTTCCCTCATGCATTATTTCAAACACAACTATCCCACTGTTCCTCTTCAACATGCCCGAACCAACACTGCTCATACGTCTAAGCACGATCATGCTGAAACGCCCCTGCTGCTCGCGCTTCCTCCCTACTATATATTTCTCTTCTTCGATGCAATAAACACGCACATCATTTCGGAACTACACCCACCTCACCTTACTTCTTCCTCCCTTACAGTTGGAACCCGCCTTCTCATCCTTCACTGCTTCTCACCGTTTCCTCCACTACATCATCTTCCTGTTTCGAATCCGCGTTTCACCCATCAGAACTACGCTCCAACTGGACCATCCAGGCATCATCCCACTTTATTCTGCCATGCTTTCTGTTCATCTCCCTGAACACTTCTACCCGCCCACTGTTTGCGAGCCTCCCATACTACTTCTACACGCCTGCCCTTTCCCGCCATGCAATCCGGTCCTTCACACTCCCCAGTATAGTACGAGCCAAGCTTTCCCTTGCTCTTTAATTTCCTCCGACTTGCAGTGCTTTCGAACTGCACATCCATCGTCCACTTCGTTAGACCAACGACCCTAACCCATGCACTACACACTTAATTACACTGTACCCTCCAATAAAACTCCACCCGTTTGATCTCAACCCGCAATAGTACCGCCTGGGAACCCCACGTCTTCTGTAGTACTCAAGCTTCAATAAAAACAAATAGGCATGCCTTATCATTTCCAGAGTATAGTTTGGTCTCCATTATTTCTTTCCATAGGGCTAGCGGATTTTCCTTTATGGAATATAAAATGCATGGTTTCTTATTTAAAATGGGGAGAGGATGTGTTTTTATTTCTCTTGTGAAATGGAGGTGCGGCTCTTCTGAAATGGGTTTTTCCATTAGTTAATTATCTTATCACTTGATTACGGAATGAAACAATAGAGTGCTTGTCTATTTATAAGGGGCTTCCTTGGCAGCCAAGGTACTCTGAGGTAGGTTTGCATACCACCATAGAGTAGTGTGGCTATGATTTTGCGTGGATAGTGACTTAACGAAGCAGAGTTTCTCTTTGCTAGAAAGGAAGATCTGCGTGATTTTACGTTCTTGAGATGGGAGGTTACATAGCATGTGCGGAAAAACTTAGGAGTATAGGATAGAAGTTGAAATAATAGCTTGCTGTTCATGCAGTGTGTGTGTACCTTTGCTAGCTCTGCGTATGAGTTTCCATATTCATTGATAGGCTCTACGCGATTTGAGAGAAGAGGGATGTAAAACTGTGTGTGTACAGGATTCTTTGCTTAAGGGCTAAGTTGGATAGGAAAAGATTGTTCTTCACTTTATATGTGACCTGCGTGTGTAGCCTTATCTATAGGGTAGCATGTACCATTTTCTATTTAATTTAGTGAGTATTATTTATCCTTGCCCATGAAGTTATCAGTGATACAGCTTGGAGGATGAGAAAACTCGACGGATACAGTGTATAGAGTAGATGTATTGTTGGCATAAGGTAGGCCTGTTAAATTAGAGAGCAGTGCTTTCATTTCATGTGCACTGTATTTTCTTTTCTGTGCCTATGAAAATTTAAGTCTAGGTAAGTACGGGTTCGCAAGACGTGACTTAACCAGAGACGGGTATTTATCTTAGCTCCTACCTTGGAAGCTTTTATATTTTTATTTGAATACGGTATTAAATTTCTATCATCAACCATTCTCCATCGATAACTATTAAATTCGAACCTCTACACCCAAATTTCAAATACAATGAAAATGAATATACTGCTACGTCGTGACATTCCAGTCCCAAAAAAATTAATTTCGTTGAAAACCCACTCCGTTTGCACAACTACGTTATTTTAAATTATCGGTTCACCCTTAAATTGCGTCTGCCGACAAAACAATTACAGTTGGCTCCAACTGAAAATATAGCAATAATAAACTATACGTATTCCAATAAAACTTGTTTCATAAAAACGGAGATCGTTTGAAAATTAAATCATTTCTAACACCTATGTAATATATCGAACAATTTATCGTTTGTGAAGCACGGGCCAAATTATAAATCCATTTATAATTTCCAAAACAATATTTAAAATAGTAAATTAAATTAAACATTCGACTACTAAAAATATGGGACGTTACTTTCCTTCCCCCTTATAAGAATTTCGTCCCCAAAATTACTAAATAGAAAAATGTTACTGACCGATTAAATATCCAAATTCTATTTATAATATATCGAAAACCACTTCATTTAACTCCTATTAAATCACTGGGGAATTTTAGTCAACAATCAACATGCTATACACCTAACCCAATCAATTTTATTTATATTCAATATAAATATTCACTTGGGTTTTACATCCCACAATTATCAGTCGATTAATATCAGATTGATTTCCATAATCATTTCTCAATTTCGAAATCTCTAATTTATTGTATCCAACACTATCCACCTAACCAGGTTAAATCCCAACTCCATAATTAACTAATTGATTTTCTACTCAATTCACATCTATTTCAAAATCCAATTTCTGATTTTATTTTAATGATTTCCCAATTTTAGTCCATTTTATTTTTATTCAACTTAGCTCCAAGTTAAATTCTAATCTAGACATTTCTATTTAACTTTTATTTGTTAAATCCTAATTCGTACAATCCTATTTGTAAATTTCATATTGAAATTATCTTTTCTATATTCCAAATTCCAATCCAATTTGAATTTCATCTCAATATCCATTCTGTTCTGGTTTAACTTATCTCCAAGTTAAATCCTGACTCAATTAATTCATAATTGAAACTCTCATTCACCCATCTCAAATGTGAAATCTCCTAGTTAGTAAACCATTCAAATTCTTAAATCAATTTGAATTCTATTCAAATTAATCAATCATACTAACATACCAATAATTTAAAAATATTTACTTTATATATTAAAATATAATCTGGACAAAATTGTTTCATTTACCCTTTTCCAAAACACTATTATGTCAATTGCTAGTTCAAATGCTGCTCAACACTTCAAACTGATCAAATAACACAATAGAAACAAATTTACGAATTCACTCATATATATACACTCAAACCCAATCTAGGGTATTACTAACCCCATCTCTATTGAGTTATGCCACAGAGACGAGGTTACTACTAAACCTTATGCTCTGATACCACTGTAACGAACCAGAAAATTCGATGCTCGAATTTTTGACACAATTACATCTAGTGTCCAAACTCGAGTACTGAACATCCAAAAAGTTATTAGAAAGAAGTAAGAGGGTGAGATAAGAGAGAAAGAAATATTAGAATAGAAGAGGAAGAAGAAATACCACATAGAGAATCAGAGTCTCAGATCGCAGCGGAACAAAATATAATATAGAAATAATCTTTATTGAGAGCTTGAAAATACTTACAAATTTCAGAGTACAACTTACAGGCAACACATCTAGACAGTTATAATAATCTGTCTCCATATACAACACACAGCGAAATAATATAATATCATACGTCTGAACTCTTCTAACTCGTCTCTTCACAGCATCCGATAACCTAAACCTGCATCACCCGGTCTAACCCGAGCATTACAAACACCGGGCCAGTCTGGTGAACCAGAGTGAGAACACTCGCACAGTTTAAGGGGATCATCCAACTTGATTTTAAAGTTCAAAATCTTTTCGAAAGAAAATGATAATAGTAAGACCAGCCCACACATAAACGCAGACGGTTTTCACCTTACCATAACCAAAACCATTTTGAAATCATATACTTGTCTGATATTATAATATTGTCTAAATACAAATAAATAACAATCTAGCGGAACGCTTACATCTCACGCTCCACATATATATTATACAACCAAAACTGCAGGAGCTTATTGAAGATTGAATTCTGACTATGACAAGGTATGGAACCACCTGCCGATAGTGGTATCTCTAGAGGCAAATACACTGGGTTCAACAAGAACGTCTTGCAACCCGGCCCACATATGACCGACCACTCATTTCGCTTGAGTGTATCGAATGCATATCACCAACGGTTGGGATCAGCAACCGTTTCCTGAAAAGGGACAGCATCTATAGATTTAAGAAGGAAAAGGAATTTCTTTAGATAGGTGATTATACATCCTAATGTGTGCGACCCACATAGCCATGCTGCCTGCCCGATTTTTGTCATTTCCCCATTGTGAGGCTTGAGGTCATAACGTATCTTTTGGAACACTGGACCATCATTCACTTGGAATGCCACATCGTCAGATCCTCTAGAAATCACTAATTGATTTCCACAAAAATAATCGGGTTGTTAAGTTAGGAGAAGGTGTCTTCTCTGCCGCCACAGAAATACATTTGAGGAAATCAACGTATGTAATTACTATTGGAAATACTCTGTCAGACATCTGTCCATACAAGTTGTCCTGGGACTGGATAAACTGAAGGCACTCTCCTACTGCATCCTTGAATTACACTACGGATCAGTAGAGAGTAGTCCTTGTAATCCGCAAAATCTCAACCACGATCGAATCACGTCAGAATATCTCTGGTTGTACGGCCAGAGAATATTTGACAGCAATGCTTCCGCTTATGAAGATCCATGGTCTTCAATTGCTCCATCTTGCTCCGTATCCGATATCTTCAACGTTTATGTATTCATTGGTCGAAATGGTTTTCAAATATAAATTCGATCCCGGTCTTTCCGTACCAATAATCGTATTGGTTAGATTTGATAGTCGGTTATTTAACTATCAAATAAACAACCATTCAGTCATGAAAATAAAATGAATTCACTGATTCAGTTCTCAGCAACATCTGGCCCTTATAATTATAAATAATTAACGAATCGTTAAATAAACTTCTAAATCTTTTATATATTTTTGAAATATGGTATTTACTTCTTATTAATATTCTCAGAACCATTTCACTTTAATATTTGGGAAAAACAACTTATAACTATGTCCAATTTTCATCTTACTATTATTTCAAAACATTTATTACAACGTTATTCATGCATATCTTCATTCTATAATCATTAGTTAATAACCGTAAATTGGTAAGCGAATAATTACCTAAGTATAAACTCCGAAGACCGAAATCAACATCAGATTGACGCTCAGAAAATCACTCGACTCAACCAATCTCCAGTTTGGTTCTAATTCTTATCTTAACTTGTTATCAGTCCATTATATTCCATTTCAAATTTATTTAACCATTTCCTCCTTGAAAATCTCGCTTCAAATTCCACTGTTAAGTAACGTTAATTTAAAACTTGACGTTTTGGCCTCACGCTCCCTTTTATAAACATCGTTTATACAATTCTGGCTTACCATGCACCCCTTTTATCTGCCTCACTTTTCTTAATTCAGACACTTAATTTAAACTATCGTCCCAACTTAAATTTCCTTTTGTAACTTAGTTATAAAACTCGGTTTTAGTATAAAACCGTTCATCCACTCTTTTCACAAATCCCATTATATTTCAATATCCACTTTGATTACTTGCCTCAATGAATCTCATTACGAATTGATCACTTAAATTATTAAAATAATAACTTACATTATCTTTAACTATTTTAGAAATAGTTACTTCTTCTAAAACAAACAGTAAACTCTTTATCAAAATCTCATTAAAGTAAAAACACATAATTGTAAATCCATATTATTAGATTAAACAACAACTAATTTAATCAATTAAAAAAAAAACGTGATCATATCGTTAACCAATTCCATTCAAATCATTCTTTTAAATAAATTAATGACATCATTTATTTAAATACATTTCATTTAATTTTATTGAAACCATAAAATTAACTATTGCATTAGTTTCTGCTCATCTCCTTATAAATCTATTTACCATAAAACTTTGATTTGTAAGCTATTTAAAAATATTTAAAACTTTATAAAGTAAATAATAAACCTTAATTTCCTTTATTGATCTTTTATTTAAATATATAGGTTTAAAAATCTATCTTCGGTTATAACAAAAATTTCATAACTTTATTACCGTCGATTCAACCGATGATAAATCAACATTTGTAACACCATTTATTTTTAGGCCAACTGCTGTCAATTACCAACCAATAATGTTTATTGGTTAAAATAAAACAAATGTTGAATTCAGATTCAACAAACAATGATCAAGACAATCATTCAGTCTTGTTGGTTAAACAGTTCATATAAATGCAATATGAAAATAAATAATAAATTTAAGGAATCTAATTTGATCCCCCCAAGCTGTTTCCCTGCATCCAAATACGTTATCTCAACAATATTATTTTATCTAAATAACAGATATAATCTTCAACCATCAAAAGAAATCCAAACATCCATCAACCAACTAAATACCATAACATGCAAATATTTAAAACCCAATTTATATGAAATATAAGTGGGATAAAACTGAGCGAGTTGAACTCATCTTGCTTTGTATGTCGCTGAAACAGTTTGGTTTAATCAAATTAAACCGACGTTTAATTTAATTAAAAACTCCAATAGCTATCAATTCTGTCTCGACCGGTTTCATCTGCCATGCTCGTCCATATGGATCGAATGCCGCATGTTTTGTCCAATACCGTTGCCGTATATACGGTTATAAATTAAATAGGGTATTCACTATAAATTTAATATTGTTGAAATAAGTAATATATTATTTATCATAAATTTTCAGTTTATGTTGTAAATAACTTAACATATTTAAATTCTAACAACTCGGCACATGTGCACGTCCAGGCCAGATTAGTATTATAATTGTGTTTAGGCATGATACTAAGCTACTGGTCACAGACTAAATACCGATGTACTGATGTTCAACGTCATTTTTTCTTATGTTGGTATAACTAACTATGATTAGGCAAAATATAGGGTTAGTCATATTAACACGTTTGACACAAATCTAAGCATATTTAGGCGTAACTAGGTTTGTATTTGGGTTAGGGGTTATCAAATTGGATTAGTTACCA
Source organism: Allium sativum (assembly GCA_030737875.1). NCBI lineage: Eukaryota > Viridiplantae > Streptophyta > Magnoliopsida > Asparagales > Amaryllidaceae > Allium > Allium sativum. Next base: position 855,992,664 of record CM060920.1, on the reverse strand, counting down.
TTAACAATAATTAGGCATGCTTGACATATTTAAATATAGCAGGCGTGTAATACTAGCATTGGCCATAACTAAACTTAGGCATAGTGTACATAGGTTGGGCACACTATCTATTTCATTTGGCCAGAAATATCACTTCCGTATGTTTTAAACATTTTAGGCCACGCATATTAACTTATTTATCCTGATCTCACTTCCGTTAATTACATCTTAGATTAGGCATTTATAGATTAAATAAGTTACTGTACCTCTTCCCTCATGCATTATTTTGAACACAGCTATCCCACTGTTCCACTTCAACATGCCCGAACCAACACTTCTCATACGTCTGAGCACGATCATGCCGAAACACCCCTGCTGCTCGCGCTTCCTCCCTACTATATATTTCTCTTATTTGATGCAATAAACACGCATATCATTTCGGAACTACACCCACCTCACCATACTTCTTCCTCCCTTACTGTTTGGAACCCACCTTTTCATCCTTCACGGCTTCTCACCGTTTCCTCCACCGCATCCTCTTCCTGTTTCGAATCCGCGTTTCACACATCAGAGCTGTGCCCCAACTGGACCATCTAGGCATCATCCCACTTTGTTCTGCCATGCTTTCTGTTCGTCTCCCTGAGCACTTCTCCCCGCCCACTGTTCGCGAGCCTCCCATACTTCTTCTACACGCCTGTCCTTCCCCGCCATGCAATCCGGTCCTTCACTCTCCAGTATAGTACGAGCCAAGCTTTCCCTTGCTCTTTAATTTCCTCCGATTTGCGGTGCTTTCGAACTGCACATCCATTGTCCACTTCGTTAGACCAATGAACTTAACCATGCACTACACACTTAATTACACTGTACCCTCCAATAAAACTCCATCCATTTGATCTCAACCCACAACAGTACGACCTGGGAACCCCACGTCTTCTCCAGTACTCAGGCTTCAATAAAAACAAACAGGCATGCCTTATCATTTCCAGAGTATAGCTTGGTCTCCATTATTTCTTTCCATGGGGCTTGCGGATTATCCTTTATGGAATATAAAATGCATGTTTTCTTATTCAAAATGGAGAGAGGATGTGTTTTTATTTCTCTTGTGAAATGGAGGTGCGACTCTTCTGAAATGAGTTTTTCCATTAATTAATTATCTTATCACTTGATTGCGGAATGAAACAACAGAGTGCTTGTCTATTTATAAGGGGCTTCCTTGGCAGTCAAGGTTCCCTGAGGTATGTTTGCATACCACCGTAGAGTAGTGTGGCTATGATTTTGCGTGGATAGTGACTTAACGAAGCAGAGCTTCTCTTTGCTGGAAAGGAAGATCTGTGTGATTTTACGTTCTTGAGATGGGAGGTTACATAGCATGTGCGGAAAAACTTAGGAGTATAGGATATGAGTAGAAATAATAGCTTGTTGTTCATGCAGTGTGTTTGTACCTTTCCTAGATGTGCATATGAGTTTTCATATTCATTGATAGGCTCTACGCGATTTGAGAGAAGAGGGAAGTAAAACTGTGTGTGTACAGGATTCTTTGATTAAGGGCTAAGTTGGATAGGAAAAGACTGTTCTTCACTTTATATGTGACCTGCGTGTGTAGCCTTATCTATAGGGTAGCATGTACCATTTTCTATTTAATTTAGTGAGTATTATTTATTCTTGCTTATGAAGTTATCAGTGATACAGCTTGGAGGATGAGAAAACTCGACGAATACAGTATACAGAGTAGAAGTATTGTTGGCATAGGGTAGGCCTGTTAAATTAGAGAGCAGTGCTTTCATTTCATGCGCACTGTATTTTCTTTTCTATGCCTGTGAAAATTTAAGTCTAGGTAAGTATGGGTTCGCAAGACGTGACTTAATCAGAGACAGGTATTTTTCTTATCCCTACCTTGGAAGCTTTTATATTTTTATTTAAATACGGTATTAAATTTCTACCGTCAACCGTTGTCCATCGATAACTGTTAAATTCGAACCGCTACACCCAAATTTCAAATACAATGAAAATGAATATACTGCTACGTCGTGACATTCCGGTCCCAAAAAATTAATTTTATTGAAAACCCACTCCGTTTGCACAACTACGTTATTTTAAATTATCGGTTCACCCTTAAATTGCATCTGCCGACAAAACAACTACATTTGGCTCCAATTGAAAATACAGCAATAATAAGCTATACGTATTCCAATAAAACTTGTTTCATAAAAAACGGAGATCGTTTGAAAAATAAATCATTTCTAACACCTACATAATATATCTGACAATTTACCGTGTACGAAGCACGGGCCAAATTATAAATCCATTTATAATTTCCAAAAAATATATTTAAAATAGTAAATTAAATTAATATTCGACTACCAAAAATACGGGACGTTACGGTGAGGCCCTCTAACAAAATACCAACATGAATACTGACTGATATGGATTCCACATAGCAAGATTGACACAAGCCAAACCCCCTAAACTTGTGCCCCCAAGTAACTTGGATTTAAGAGTCCCCAAAAACCGATACGACAACAGAACGAGGGGCCTTTTAGCTTAATAATAATCAGGTTTTAACCTAGCAGGTTTAAGTTCGTTAATAAGCATAGTTGTAATGTTAAATTTTCCTGTACATGTTATTATGTGTACAACCCTTTCCCAAAAAGAAGCACCTACCCGGATGTACATATATAATATAGTAATTTAGTTTACTAACCTACATCTGGTACCTACATTTCATAACATGTTCTTTACTTAATGTCTGTATTAAGTCAAACCTAACATGTTTATACACATGAATATTATTCCTTTGTATTATATTCCCAAATTACAGCAAATATGCATATGATCCCTTTTTGGTTATATTCCTAAGTTGCAACAAGTATGCATACTATCCCTTTTTATCATATTCTCAAATTACAACAAGTATGCATACTATCCCCTTTTATCATATTCCCAAATTATAGTCAAAAGTCCTCAATTTATGATATCCCCCAAAACTCTCCTTTTCATGTCATTTCGTATTATCCCAATTTAAGTTTATACGCAATCTTAAATCGGAAATGACCTAGGCTCTCGATGGCCTAGGCTCAGCGTAAATAAAAGGGAAAAAACAGAAGGAGAAGAACAAAATCAAATTAACTGAATAAAAATAGGCATATAAACAAGACTGTAAATAAATAAACACATAATAGGGATATGGAAGATAGATAATTAATAAATCAAAATGACAGTAAAGGAACATATATTACTGTAAAACAAATGCATAGATGAATAACAATAAAAAAACAGTATAAAAAACAACTTATAAGTACTGTATGTTCTATATCCACTTTTATTTACTGTCATAATACTTGTCTAAATATCAGATCTGAAAATAACTTGAACTCGCAGGGCTAAGTATTAGGTTCAGAAACAGTTCTTGAAAAAGGATATGCAGACCTTGAATTTTCTCTGTAGAACTAGTCTTCAGTGGCATCTCCCATTATATATATATATATATATATATATATATATATATATATATATATATATTTAGAATAGATCCATAGATAAAGAGGGATGAAGAATAGTTGTGTGTATTGAAATGGGAGAGAGCCACCATATTTATAGATTTACTGAGTTAATTCCTAATCTTTAGATCTTAGGGTTTCAAATCTAGCCGTACAAGTCATCCAACGAACCTAGCATATAAAACATTTCAGAAACATAACTCAGAATCGGGCATGCATGTGGGTGGGTCGACCCACTGACATACTGGGACGACCTATGGGTCGACCCACTTAGCCATGGGTCGACCCATAGGTCGACCCTGTGCTTTGTCAGGTCGTCCTACAACCATTACTTTTATCCGTTGCTTCAGTTGAATTATTTTGAATATATTTATATATAATCTCCTTATATATATGTACAATTTTCTAAGGTTCGTAACTTCTTCATGCATTATTCATTTTATGCAAACTTGGGGTCTATCTAAACCAGAAATTCAAGACAACGCAAAGGTAAAGTCAGTTTTTCTTAATTCTGAATATTTTATTATACAATATTCATTTTATTATCTTTACTTTATGGTTATGGTGTATTATTTTTTGGTTATAGTGTATTAATTTTTGGGGTGTTACAAGAGCGGAACCTATGACTCTATCCTTAAGAGGAAGGGTGAGTCCAATCACCTAATATCTAATAGGTGGATCCCACTAATAGGCGGATCCCACTACATAATACCTCCAACCCCAAAGTAAGTTACACTATCCGATTATACCTTTTGGTTTCTTCTTTCGGAAGGGAGGCGCGCCCTACAACCACTTAATATCTCAACACTTGAAGTAAAACTTTAGGATAAATTCACATTATGCAATTAATTATCATCATGGGTTCCTATGGTCAATGGTATCTCACATCATTTGTATATATATCTGACTATTGGAAACAGCAGACTTATGTAAAATAACACAACTGACCTTGTATCATTAACAAACTAAGTCTAATCTTTATTTTAATTAATGATATTGTTTCTAGAAATGAGACTAGAAATAAGATAAGGATTTTTTTCCTAAGATCCAAAGCTCTAGGATATTTGTCCATTTATTACCTATTAGATTTAGTATCAAGTATGGTAATTAATACCCAAGTTTTCCATCAATTAGATTAATTAATATAACAGTCACACTCCATTAATGGGCATAATAGCTACATTCCCTAAGGCAACGGACATTAATTAAATCAATTAAATTCCATAATGGTCGCATGCCATTAATGACCTTATTAACCACTTTGCCTAAGGCAATGGATACTTAATCAATTAAATTCCATAGTTGTCACATGCCACTAATGACCATATGGGTCACATTTCCGAAGGCAAAAGACACTTAATTAAAGCAATAAATTTTTGTAATTATCATATGCCATTAGTGACCATAATGCTCATATTTCCTAAGGCAACAGAAAATCTATTCAATGTCATTAATATCAGTCTCATGTAATCGCATTAAGTTCATTTGTTGTAACTCTCATTTATTTTACTATTTTTATTTACTGTATTTGTTCTTATATATACATAAGTGAGTTTATTATATTAATTTCCATAATTGGAGTTACAACATTTATTAATATCCATTTAAAATTGTAGCCTCTTAACACTTATTTTTTTATAAAATTTCCACACAACATTCATGGTTAAAATCTTAATTCCCTTTTAATCTATTTGTAACCTTTTGAATTTCAATGATTGACTCTACATTTATTGCTAATAAATATAATGATTATAAACATTTATTTCTATTCATTACGGGAAATATTATTATATACTCATCATAAATGGAAAAACATTCAAATTTGAAATTAAAATGCACGTTTACATAATTGATATTAATAACGACGTTATTTACATAAATTTTGAACGGATAGATTTACAATGTAATATCATATATATGTATATTTTTAACACGATATTTACGTAGTTACTTAATATTTTAAATTCTTATTATTCTACATTATAGTACAAACTAATGAATAATACAATTTTTTGTGTTCAATCTTGCTGAGATTCAAAATCTCATGAAAATATTATATTACTATAATTCTTGTAAACTTTGCCCAAACAATTAAAAGATGAAATATTGACACATTCAAAATCACAAAAAATAAGTAGTATTTTATTTAGAGTAGACATTATAAACTACGTTTAAAATGCGTGAATTTACACATCATTTCCTATTTGATTTGTTATTATTTCTTGTAGATTTCAAACATTGCCTTCTCCAAAAAGGGCTCATTTACAAGAAATAAAGCAAAAACCCAAACAATACCAAACACAATTAGATTTACTATTCTAATATAACAACTGCACAAATCTTACAAATTACACTAATTCCTACAAATTTGGAATAAACAACTACAAAAATCTATTAACATTTAGCGACCGATTTCCAGATTTAGGGTGATCATAATAACCACGAGATATAAAAGAATCGTAGGCAAGATCTGAATATATAACTAAAAATCCAACAAATACATATCTGAATTCTTAGGTATGCAAAATCAAAAACACAAACGAAGTAAATCTTATATTATCAACAACGAATAAATTTCCGACTCATCTAAAAGTCATTCCAAATCCAAATCTAAACACAACTTTTAGGCCTATATTTCTACAGAACTATAATATGTATAAAAAGGGGTTAGGCATATATATACACACACACACGGATTTGAAAATGAATTAGAAAAAGGAAAAAGGTAAGGAGAATTACCTAATATGCAGAACCAACCTTTATTCATACTGCTAGATTCATCTTCTTCAAATTTTTATTTTATTTGAAAGAAAATAGATTTGTATTTTAGTAGTTTTTGGAAGAGATTGGAGAAGTGGAAATGGCTGAGATTTGTTGCTGCCTTTTGTAAATATGAAGAAAGGGAAGGGGGTCTAGGCCTTTATATATAGGCACTCAAATGATCTAGAGTCGTTGTATTAATTTTTAAAAAAATTTGATCGTTTATATAAAATATATAACTTAAATTCTTAGCCGCTACAGGAAGTTGCGACCAGTAGCTCGAATAGGGTGGTCGACTCTCAGGTCGACCACTTGGTAGGCCTTCCTCCTGTGGTGGCCAAGTATTTATGATAGTATTTAATTACTATATTTATTAATGTACTTTATTAATTATTTTCATCCATTTTTGTATTTTATCCATAACTTTTAATATGGACTCCGTTCGCAAAGTTCCGAACATGACAATTGACCAAAATTCCATCAGGAACACAAAGTTGTATATTTTATTGTCAAACTATACCGTTTGCTCAAATTTCATTTTTTTGAAGTTAACTAAATAACTAATGCCAAATTCTGAGGTGTTATGAGAGAAGGGATCAAATCTTCTTAATACATGAAATTGATGTGAGTTAGGAGTAACCCATCTTTCGGCTTCCTCTCATTTACATAGCTTAGGGTGTTAGAGATTTTTTTTTTTGATTAAAAAAATGGATGCTAGCACGGTTGTTAGAGGAAGTCATGGATAAGGAAAGGTAGTTTAAGGAGTTTGAAGTGGGTCATAGTTTTTAAGTGGAGAGGTTGGAAAGTAAGGGATTAGTTCATACCTGAATAATGTAAGTGGGGTGGAAGGAGAACAAGAACTATTTATATAGGGGACTCCCCAATCTCTCACTTCTCGTGAGAAAACGGATTAAGTTTCAAATTGATACCGATGCCTCCCTAAGGGATCGGTACCGAACCCTATCAAAAAAAATTGTAACACTTATACATATGTACAAATATTTCACGCAAGCGTGCTATTATATGCATAATGCAACATCATGTACGTGCATGAGAGTGTGTGCATTACTTAATCTGGCAATGTCTATCTACACTCAAGCGTACTTAGGGGATGACGATTAGCATATAACTTCTTGACTCAGTGGAGGTTAGAGGTTCACTTGTGAACTCCAAAGAGAGATTGGCTCCAGATTGCCAAAGTCTACCAAGTCAATCTACAAGCTCAATGGAACCGAGCAAAGTAGATTGCTAGCAAGCTCAAGTCCACACTTATATTAATTGGAATCGACTCTATATGTCATCCATTTGCAAACGACATGTCTCATGGCATATAAAGTCACTGGAAGGATATAGACCATTTGCGATAGCTATATGGAGTTTTTTGCGAAAGCTTGAGTTTGCCTTAATTCAAAGTATATCATTATTTCTTTAAGACCTACTTTAATGGGCAAATGTCACGAAGCTTTATGTCTAACCACTCTTGTTATGCTTACAAGCACAACTTAACTTTTATCAAGGAGACTAGCCTAGATCGATGATCCAAAGGTTTGGACATCAAGCATGGATAAGTAATAAGAAAACGGTTGAGTAAACTCAGTAAAACAACATCCGAGAACTCACTAAATGTACGGTCAGCCCACATCCATACCTTGGGTTGGTGCAAGTACGTAGCGTTGCAGCTGATAACTCAAGTTCATTCAAAATCATTCCATGTCTCTTAAACAATCAGACAACTACGAAAAAATCTTCAGAATCGGGAAGTTGGCAATGTGAAAAGTCTCTAGGAGGGATTACTTACCTAAATCAAAGATAAATACCAATCTATCTCATAAGGATTGGTACCGAATCCGAAACTTTGGTGGTCCATAGGATGGGCTTCCTAAGTCAACTTCTTTCGTGTCCTAGGACTTTCCCAGTGATATTTCAAGACGATATAAAACAACCTTTGCCTATATATACCAAATGTCTTGGAGGGAAATAGTTGGCTCCTTTTTTTTCTTATATTTCATATGTAACGAACTGCAAATCCGTACTATCTGAGTTGACTACATACATCACATGTCCAACCCACATATCACAGAAATACAAATCCTTTTTTTTAAGAAGAAAAAGGTAGAAGAAGAACAGAAATAACAACACAGAATCTCACATCGTAGCAGAACAAAATATAATATATCATAACTTTTGAAATACAAAATTTTAATTGTATAACATACAATTGTCAGAGTACAACACTTACAATACAGTGGAAATAAAAATACTATGTATTTAACATTGAAGCCTCCTGCTCCGAGCTCCTTTAGATAGATCTGTAAATTCCTGAACTACTTGACTACCCGTACAAAATTGGGCACCCAAGAGTTTAAGGGAAACATAGAAAAATAAACTCCGGGTCAGTCATGGGACCGGTATGAGTAAAATATTTAAAACAGTTTGAGAAAATAAATGATATCTCATAAGATCACACCGTATAACACGGAACGGGTTTTTCCCTTATGAGGATCCAGAACACTTGATTCAACTTTCAAATCCTTTTGAAAGAAAATGATAATCTTTATATCAAAACTCTTTTGATATTATAATAGTGGCCAAATCAAATAAATAGAAATCTAGTGGAACGTTTTCATCTCACGCTCCACATACATAATATATAATCAAAACCGCGGGTACTTATTGGATAATGAATTTCCAACTATGACAAGGTATGGAACCACCTTCCGGTAGTCTGTCTCAAGAGGAGAATACATTGGGTTCAACAAGAACATCTTGTAACCCGGCCATACATAACCGACCACTCATTTCGCTTGAGTGTATCGAATGATATCACCTACGGTCTGGATCAGCAACTGTTTTCCCGAATGGGACAACAACGAAATAGAATAAAGAATGAAATGAATTTTTCTAGATAGGTGATAATACACCCTAATGGGAGCTACCCACATAGCCATGCTGCCTGCCCGATTTTTGTCATTTCCCAGTTGTTGAGGCCTGTGGCTATGATTACTTATCATTCATTGATAGCACAATCACTTTGAATGCCACATTGTCAAATCCGTTAATCATTAATTGATTTGCATAAATATATTCTGGATATTATGCTAAGAGAATAAATTCTCCGCCACCATATATATTTGTATAGATCAACATATGCGATCATTGGAAATACTCTGTCAGACATTCGTCCATACACTTCATTTTGGGGCTGAACGAAACCAAAGGCACAATTTCTATTAATAGAAAAAGCCCTTGAACTTTACTCTGTCTTCGATTATCTTTATATAATCTGATTCGCTGCCAATATAGAGTGATTCTCGGATAATAATCCAACTGTTCTCTCCATATTGACAATGATATTGGCAAACACTTCGATAGTCTATTATTTAACTATTGAAGAAAAACAAACATCCATTCATAGCATCAAACAATCACTGGGCCCCTTAATTGATATTTTATTAATTAAATCACTACTCCATTTCCTTATCAATATTTGTTAACAAAATATTTTCAACAATTATCTTGCCGTTTTTCGCTATTTGGAAAATTTTCCATATGTCGCCTTCTTTTATTTTCTATACTTAGAAAAATATTTTCTATATGCAATCGTAAAACATTCCAATTACTTATCTCTTTCACGACCATTTACGTTTATACTTTTGAAATATTTGTTATTATATTTCCAAAATTCCACTTATCTGGGTTAAAACAAACGTTGTGTAAAACATTGTTAAAACAATCCAAAATACTGCGTTCAACTAAATCACATTCAAAACATTTATCTTTGAGCTTGAATCTTGCTATTTATCGGTTAATAATTAAATCAATCAAGTTGGGGTATAATTACCTCTCAAACCTTGACTGAAAACATCATTAACTTCGAAACTGTAACATCCTAGAATTTTCGACAACTGTAATATGGAATTAATTTAAGAGTCAACGTTTAATAATCAATTCTATTTTGATACTTGGGTTAAAAATCAAACATATGGTTTGTGAATGAATTGAACCTCATATTTTGTTCAGATTGATTGGTTTGGAATCGGAAAATTACTTTTGAATATTTAGATTTAATTTGGTTGAATATTCGAATTGGATTGAATATGTGTGTATTTGCAGATATAAAGAGATTGAAACTTAACGCATCAAATTTGGAATCAAACGGAGTTAATTTGGCAGTAGGAGTAACTTAAATATGAGCCGACAAATAAATTAAATTTAAAATAACAGAGTTGTGCAAAGAGAGTCAAAATTCGTCCTAACGAACTTTATCAGATTCAAAACGTGAAGACGTAGCAGCACGTCAAATCTTGTTGCGTTTGGAGTTCATTTGAGGTGGAAAAATAAATAAAACATTTAACGTAATCTACGGTAGAATAAAATTTTATAGGGATTGCTCTTTATATTTAACACCGCACTGTAAATTCCTTCATGCTCAAGTTATCGAAAACTACCTACCCCAGTAAAATATCGCACAGACCTATACTCTACTCTATAAGCTACAATTGAATGTTGTTCTTATCTTTACTCCTTACCCTTCTATAAAAACACGCCTGGTCCAATTCTTTCAGCAAGTAAACCATTTCCTTCATCAAGTAAATAAAAATCATAACTTTCCCCAAATAAAACCGTTCCCCAAATCTGTTCTTCTTCATTCGAGAATGGCCTCCGAATGATTTCATCGTTCCTTCTTCTCCAAATCGACAGTCACTCTATCGCCTTCATTCGAAGCCGCCATCCCCAACACTGAAGCTTTTGCCTTGAAACCCAGACTACCACCAAGACGACGCATGGATCAGCCATTGTTCGACACGTTGCCACTAAGCTCATCACCATCATCAAGACACCGACCATACGAAAGTCCGAACCCCATTTCACCTTGACCGTGAGTTTCACCGCTTGCCTGCTTCATCTTCGTCGATTCAAGGAGAGTACTCACTCATGATTGGTCATTGATTCAAGTGTTAACCTCAATAAGCTTAATATAATAGTTAATTTCTGTGTGCCTTGTTGGTTGTTTGTTGTTGTGTTTAGGATTTTGCCTAATGACCAGAAATATAATACTTGAGCATTTCTTTTGGTTGAAATGGTTTACTACCATGAACTTTGTAGGTGTTGGAATTACATTCGTCTGGACACTACTAGCCTAAGTGGAACTATGCTTAATTCATGCTACCATGCATCTTTGAACTACTGCTACATTTTAGAGTTGCTACAGTAGTTAATATTTACCCAATATCTTGTTATTGTATCGGTGTCTTTGCTGGTTAGTTGGAACCTAAAATTATATATGGATAACACCCTTGCTAAGCTGTATGCCTTCGATCCTATACTATGATCTTTTTGGGGTTGTCCCTTGATGTTTTACACTGACTTAGTTCGCCTGAAGTGCTTTGGTTGTTGGCTTGAGTTCACGGCATTGCTGTGTTTTTTTCCCGTTACCACATTGATTTGCTAAACCTGCTAATGGAAAACAAAGAAATAGAGAGCCTTTTTGTTAAGTAATACCCTTTTCCCCTGTTTTCATGCAATTTGTCTATGTTGTATTTATATATATGACTGCACCTGAACTTTTGACCATATTTTGAAGCACCTGTGCTATGTGCGTTAACCTTATAGAATCATCAATTAAAATACAAATTTAAAATTAAAAGTATACTTGAGATTTATGATAATGTGGTAGTCCATCCTTGTAGTAATCTGTACCGAACAACAATTCGGCTACCCAGTGGTATTTAGTTCGTATTTTAAATTTGAAACTAGTTTGAACCGTACACTATTTATTTTGAAACTTGTAAAAATAAATCTTTCTGTGTTACCCTCTCAAGTATGCATGTCTGTTATGACTACATAACTGATAATAAATTTGATTTTTGGAGCAGTTATGTTCCTATGCATTTGAACAGTGGATGACACTCTTGATTCTTAATTTGAAAGTGTATGTTTAAAGAAATTGTTTACATTTCAACTTGTTTGAACCCAAGCACCATTAGTTTTTGAACCTGGAACCCGTGTTGTTTGATATCTTTGGCAAGCTTCGGTACAGTGGGTATATTTGACTTACACATGAACCATGGTTGTCATGGCAGTAAGTTGAGTCGGTAAAGGTCCAATTAGTCGACTAGTGGACTAGTCGTAGACTAGTTGGACTAGTCGTTAAATAAATATATACATATATAATTTGAAATTTCTGGCTAATGCATGGATAAAATTCAAATATGTACTGACATACCTCATGTGCTTTTATTGTTTATCATTGAAACATGTAATATTGTTCTGCCATCAATATTGTTTATCATTGAAATAATAGAAACACATACATATTTACAGCCATCAGACAAATAATATTGTTCTGCCTTAATATAACACACAGGGAGCATGGAAATTTGGCTAAACTGATAAAGAATAAAAGCACAAAATATCCGCAAGTAGATTAATACTTATATGTAGATCGACATCGAGACTTAAACCCTAAATCGAACCCTGAAATCGGATTCACTGCTTTGCATTAACTTTTGAGTTCGAATCCTAAATAGAATCCTCAGATCGATTTAGTATCGACTCAGATCGATTTGAGTTTTTAACCCTAAATCGAAGTCTCGATTTGAGTTTGAACCCTAAATCGAATCCTCAGATCGACATCGAGATTTCGAATAGTAAATTTTAGGGTTCCAAATCGACATCGAGACTTCGATTTAGGGTTCCGATTTTAGGGTTTCAGTTTCAGTCGATGTTTAACAAGTCGACGTTCCTTGTCGATGCTCCTGCACCGACTAGCCGACTAGTCGACGACTAGTCGTGACTAGTCGAGCGTCGTAATAACAGTGACATGAATAATGCCAACAAATTTTCTGGAGTAATTTTGTGTTTAGGTCTGAAATGAAATTGTAATGCAGGCGTTATACAAAATATTACCACCTATCTCCAAGTCAAGTCCTTTATCCTATTTTAAGCCATTATGTACCACATACCCACTCTAGATCCACAGTAAGATCGTTTTAATCAAGTTTTTTTTTGAGAAAGAATATAGCAATATATCTTGTGCTAGTTTTCTTCTATAAAATGTTGGGTGAGTTAGGCCACCTTTAATTAAGAAATGAATAATTGAAGCAGTGAGCATCAGAAGTGGTTAGTCATTTGCCTGCCACCTTTATTGTTATGCAAGCATTTTACACTTATGTATGGAATTGGCACATTACACTGTAATACTGCCCTTAGAATCACAAACTACGTTTTGATAGTCGACCTTTTGCTATCATTTGGGTTTGAGCATTTAAGAGTGCTACCTTCTTAGCAAACATGAGCCTATTTATATGCTAAGCTTATGAACTTCAAATTTCATATACTGTTAAACAGGCTACAACTGCTTGACAAATCATGTATATACATATGACCACCTATCTTTTGAATAAGATATATATTATTTCAACCAACAACTAAAAAAATAATATAATAATAGTAATAATATGAGAGCTTAAATAACAATCAAAGAAACATGAAGATACCGCGTGCAGCGACTTCTTCTCTTTGTTTTGATTCCTGTATTTATAATCAAATTAGTGATTTAAAATGAGCCATGATAAGAACTGACAAGCACTTGTTGAATTGTACATGAAATGGAAGTCACTTATACCTTAAAATGAATAATAGTGATAAGTGTTGTGTTACAATCAGCTGTGCACAAATATATGGATGAATTTGGGCTACTCTGTAATCCAGTGACATGTATACATTATACTAGACTAAAGAATACTAACTAACATGTGTAGTCAGATCCTCATTGAACGGTAATATTGTTGTTTAAATCATGTTTTTCTAGGCCATTGAGATTTATGCATGTTGCCTATTATTTGACACAAGTAATTTTTGTCCATAAATGTAGGATTAAATTCATAAGTTAGAAGTATAGCTGGTCCAAATTTTCATAGAGCATTTTGCATTTGCTAATGTCCTCGAATTGATATTTATTCCTTTAAATTACCTGTTCGAGTTTTTCAGCATTAAATCCACTTTTTCCTTTTTATTTTTGATATGTTATGAGCACCTTACGTAAAGAGAAAAAATAGTTTACTAAGTCGAACTTATGTCAGTAATAAGTAATAGACTACTAAGTTGAACTTGAATCACTTGCTGTTTTGGACTGTATAACCATGTTTTATGTAGACGTTAAGCACACACACACACACACACACACACACACATATATATATATATATATATGTGTGTGTGTGTGTGTGTGTTTATGCTAGAATTAATTAATGAACTGATCTCTCCAGTGGGTTGCCGTCACAAATCTGAAATTGTTAAGTCCCTGTGCTTATATCATGCATGGGTTCCTTGTTAAACATCTATTTGCACCTATGCATACCTAAGTGCTTACCTTTTCAATTGTTACATTATTTCATATCATGTAGCCGAAATAGACCGATTAATCTTAATTAAATTAATTGAAGACACCCGTACCACTGTTTATTTGCACGTATCATTCGTTTGCGGGATGCTGAGGCAGTGTAATCATGTATATTATCTATACATGAGTGCACATGCAAGCTGCTGCGTCCGCTCCTCACTGAAAAGAGAAAACTGTTATGAACAGATACCACGCTTGATCTAGAAAACTGGTATGAACAGATACCACACTTGTTCTAGAAAACTGGTATGAACAGATACCACATTTGATCTAGAAAACTGGTATGAACATATACCACACTTGATCTAGAAAACTGTATGAACAGATACCACACTTGATCTAGAAAACTGACATGAACAGATACCACACTTGGTCTAGATACACTGATACGAATAGATACCACCACTGTTTATTTTATATATAACATCGATGTTGGAATTAACTATTATATTTCAGTTTATATTGAAGTTAATTTAATTGAACTATGAGTAATCCCGACTCGAGTGTTTTATGTTTTTTGCATGAAATGCTTGGGTCAGACCCGAGCTGTACAGATTTAAAGATTACAACTTAGGATTCGAAGATTGGCGAAGCTGGGAAATTCCGAAGACAACGCACTCTGAAGTTTTAAAACCGGTAAATATTTCTTTGTAATAAAAACTATATTTTTATTCCGCTGCATAGTAAAATCTTTATATCAAATTTTTTTGATTAATATATAAAAGTTCATTTCGTTGTTCAATACTGTGTTATTTATTTTATTCTGTGTTTCTGTGTTGATTCTGTTTTTAAACTCTATAAGCTAAATAATGATCCATCGTTTTGAACGTTTTAAGTTCGTTTAATTGCTAATTTGAAGCGGTCAAAAAGGCGGGACGTTACAAGTGGTATCAGAGCTTTGGTTTATTCAAAGCTTAGCTTATCGGGTTTGAATGAGTAGGATCGACACTAGAAAAACGAATTTTGAAATTAAAAAGTTTTCAAAATATTTTTTTTTTGAAAATGAAAATAATTTTAAAGTAAATTTTGAAAAGGAAATTATTTTGGAATTTTTATGTATATTTTGAAGATTATTATTTTGGAACCAATACAGCGGAAAATTTTATTTTGAAATTTAAATTTTCTCGGAATCCCCAGTCTTCAAATTTGGATTTGCTAGAGTTCTTCGATAAGTTCTCTTAGGATTGAATTTCAAATCCGTTATCGGAAGGTATCTAAAGAAGATAAGTATAAGAGAATTAATAAGTCAATTTCTCTAATTGTGTATTTTAGCAATCAAAGATCATTGAAATTTATTGGAAATAAAGATTCAGATGTAAATTTGTATGAGGAAGGGAAGATTAGAAATTGTTTCGGAGATAAAACGATAAATTTTATTTCAATAGTCGGAATATAAATGGACGGGTATAATTGGAATTCAATTGTGTTACTAATTTAGATTATTCAGAAGGTGGCAAGATAATTTATTTCAAACCAATAACGAATAATCAGATAGATGAAATCGATAAGCTTGTTAATTAATTAGCAAGAAGTAGATTGTGAACGAGAGTATGAATGAAGCATAATATGAGTGTAGATTCTAAAAAGATTTGAATCTGTATTTGAATGAAAACGAAGCTAGTTCGATGTGACGAGTTCAGATTTCAATAAAAAGGAATAATATTTACATTTTAGAAGTAAATAATGTTTGAAAGTAGAAATGTTGCAAATGAAATTGAAGGTAAAGAAAATGGAGTGAACTAGTACGGTGAAATTATTCTGAAGTTCAGAATATAAATCAAATGAGATTTTTCCGAAGTTCGGAATGAATTATCGAATAAGAGATTTTTCGAAAAGGAGTTATTTATGGGTGACTATTATGTCGGATTTCAGGAGAGTACTATTTAATTTCCATTTCAATTTAGAATTTAATATATTATTAATAAATTGTTTATTTAAAATACAGTACATTTTAAAGTTAAATATTTTGAAGGCATGGATTATTGTTATAACCAGCGATTTTTGTAAAAGAAGTAAATTCTTAACTTGAATCCGGAAGTTACAAAATGAATGTTTTGTTGGAAGTAGTAAATTTTATCTATTTCAAAGTGAATAATGTTGTTCAGTTAAGGTCTTAGAGGTAAATATACCCCAGCTTAATTGACTTTGTTGTTGATTAAGAAATGGTTAGGATTCAATAGCAAAGGTGGTTTAGTGAAATAGGTAAATAAGTGTCAGCAGTTAAGTGAAAATAGCGGTATTTTATTTAATATCTATTTAAATTCAAATAACGAATGTAAAAATGTTTCCCCCTAAGAATGAAGTATATTTTCTATAGAAAATAAAGATTTTCGAGTATATGGAAATGTTTTCCAATAAGAATTTTAGGAAATAAATATGATAATTGGAATGTTTTGTTAAAAGACCATGAGAGGCTAACGGGTTTTGAAAAATCGAAATGGCTAGAACTAAAGAATAAAAAGCCACACGATGAGAACGAAGAGCGGCAGAACTAAGAAGAGTGGATCCTTAAATTGAATTCGAGAATTTCACAAGCAACAATTTGACAAGGAATAGAGTTAAGGAATTTAGAAACGGACCGGATATTAGTTAAGTTGAATAATTTCTCGAGTGTTGATCAGATGTTGGTTTCGGCCTTCGGGGTTTATACTTAGGGAGTTGTTCGCTTGCTAATTTACGGTTGAAGGATGTGGATGTAGAAGAACAATTATGCACAGACGAGGAATTTGTTTAAATATAAAAAAAAAATTGGGAGCAAGGAAATTTGAGAGAAGCGGTGGATTTAGTCATCGGGGAGTTGAAAGAAAATTGGGTTATAGAAATGGATAAGAGATGGAAATTAAAATTTTGAGATTTGAACAAAAAATTGAGGATATTTAGTTTTGGATATTGGATATTGAAATTTCCTAAAATATGGGAAAATATATAAGGATTTAGTTGAATTGAAAACTATTGAATTGGAAGGAAAGTGTTTTGAAGTGAAATCTTATATAACAAAATTTATATAAGAATGAAGGATTGAAAAACATGATTTGGAAAATGTGTTGAAGAAATTTTATAATAAGGAATGCGGAAGGTAACAAGAGTACTATATATACATAGTATTATATGTTTTCAAAGCAAAAAAAGGAAAGTACTTTCCTTCTCCTTTGAATTTCGAGCCTAGTTGAGATGTACTGCTGGTGGTAGTAGGTTGTCCGGACATAAAACTAGAGTTGTCATTGTTCCTTAAAGAACACGACCGTGTAGCGTAATTCGCAGGGCTGTAGATGGCCTACGGCAGACGGATGTTTCTTGGGGGAACCAAGCATAACCATTGTGTCTGCTACGATCTACATTCGTGATAAGGGCGTAATCCGCAGAGCTGTGAGAGCTTACGAGTATGAATATTTCCTGAGGGAATCAAGCGTAACCATTGTGTACCTGCGGTCCCCATGGCATATCTACAAGTGAAAGAGATGTAACCACTAGAGTTACTAAAGGTAGAATGGAGCCATGTGATGTTTGAGATATCTTGGTGATGTGGAGCCACCTGTTTGATGCAGCACTTTGTCTTCGTGACATGATGTGTCTTCGTGACCGAATTTGTCCTTCATGACTTGATTTGTCTTGAATTACCTTTGTAACTTGATTGGTCCTCGTGACTTGATCTATTTTCGTAATTTAATGTGTTTCCGTAACTCTGAGAGAGAGCAGTCAACGCTCAGTGACCCCATATTTTCTTTTGATTCGTAAATATTTTCGTTGATATGTCCATGACGAAATTCACAGGGAAGCGACTTCCTATGGATACAGATGTTTTCTGGGGGATCCAGACGAAACCATTGTTTATCTGCGATTCGTGAACAATCAACATATCAACATCGCATTGGTACTTTCCGTATCTGTTTTAAAAAGAATTTTTGAAATACTTTTCATTAGGGATTGAAACAAGGATATTTAGTGCTTGGAGATTTTAGTTGTGCGCCTGGCCAGCGTATGCCTAACATCTGTAAGAACGACAATAGACTTGTCAAACTTCGAGTTATAAAATATTTTCAGATAAATAATTTCAGATTAAAATGTACTTAATTAAAGAAGTCAAAAAAGAAAATTTCGAATTAATAATATAAATATTTTCTGTATAAAAGTAATAAAAGATATTGAATTTGGAAATTTTCAGGTCGAATTTTGTAATTTGAAGAGATGTTATTTACACTCTTCAATGAGTGTTGGAAATGATTAAATGAATTGAATATAAGGAGTTGTGGTCAAACCAGGATTTCAAGGAACAAATGAAACGATGGATAAGTAAACATTGACAGATAAGGAATAATTGGAGATGCGTAAATCCAACTTATGCAGAATTTGGAATCCATGAAGAAGCTGGTTTTGAAAGGAGATTGGATTTTTCCGAGAAAATTGAATATAAAGAGGATCTATGACTTAAATATCGATATTTAATTTTGGAAAAATTACACGCAAATGTGGAAAAAATTTGAAATATACATTGGTATAACCCTAACGATCTCTTCTTTTTTAGGACGAAAAGTTTTAAAGGGAGAAGATTGTAACACCCCAGAATTTTTGACAACTATAATATGAAATTAATTCAAGAGTCAACGTTTAATAATCAATTCTATTTTGATACTTGGGTTAAAAATCAAGCATATGGTTTATGAATGAATTGAACCTGACATTTAGTTCAGAATGATTGGTTTGGAATCGGATAATTATTTTTGAATATTTAGATTTAATTTGGTTGAATATTCGAATTGGATTGAATATGTGTGTATTTGCAGACATAAAGAGATTGAAACTTAACGCATCAAATTTGGAATCAAACGAAGTTAATTTGGCAGTAGGAGTAACTTAAATATGAGCCGACAAATAAATTAAATTTAAAATAACAGAGTTGTGCAAATAGAGTTAGAATTCGTCCTAATGAACTTTATCGGATTCAAAACGTGAAGACGCAGCAGCACGTCAAATCTCGTTGCGTTTGGAGTTCATTTGAGGTGGAAAAATAAATAAAATGTTCAACGTAATCTGTGGTAGAATAAAATTTTGTAGGGATCGCTTTTTATATTTAACACCTCACTGTAAATTCCTTCATGCTCAAGTCATCGAAAACTACCTACCCTAGAAAAATATGGCAAAGACCTATATGCTACTCTATAAGCTACGTTTGAATATTGTTCTTATCTTTACTCGTTACCCTTCTATAAAAACATGCCTCGCCCAATTCTTTCAGCAAGTAAACCATTTCTTTCCTCATGTAAATAAAAATCATAACTTTCCCCAAATAAAACCGTTCCCCAAATATGTTCTTCTTCCTTCGAGAATGGCCTCCGAATGATTTCATCGCTCCTTCTTCTCCAAATCGACAGCCACTCCATCGCCTTCATTCGAAGCCGCCATCCTCAACGATAAAGCTTTTTCCTTAACCCAGACTTCCACCAAGACGACGCATGGATCAGCCATTGTTCGACACGTCGCCACTAAGCTCATCGCCATCATCGAGACACTGACCATCCGAAAGCCCAAACCCCAGTTCGCCTTGACCGTGAGTTTCACCGCTTGCCTGCTTCCTCTTCGTCGATTCAAGGTGAGTACTCACTCATGATTGGTCATTGATTCAAGTGTTAACCTCAATAAGCTTAATATAATAGTTAATTTCTGTGTGCCTTGTTGGTTGTTTGTGGTTACTGATGTGTTTAGGATTTTGCCTAATGAACAGAAATATAATACTTGAGCATTTCTTTTGGTTGAAATGGTTTACTACCATGAACTTTGTAGGTGTTGGAATTACATTTGTCTATACACTACTAGCCTGAGTGGTACTATGCTTAATTCATGCTACCCTGCATCTTTGAACTGCTACTATATTTTAGAGTTGCTACACTAGTTAATATTTACCCAATATCTTGCTATTATACCAGTGTCTTTATTGTTAATTGGAACCTGAAATTATATGGATAACACCCTTGCTAAACTGTATGCCTTCGATCCTATACTATGATCTTTTTGGGGCTGTTCCTTGATGATTTACACTGGCTTAGTTCGCCTGAAGTGCTTTGGTTATTGGCTTGAGTTCATGGCATTGTTGTGTTTTTTTACTTCGTTACCACATTGATTTGCTAAACCTGCTAATGGAAAACAAAGAAATAGAGGGCCTTTTTGTTGAGTAATACCCTTTTCCCCTATTTTCATGCAATTTGTCTATGCTGTATTTATATATATGACTGCACCTGAACTTTTGACCACATTTTGAAACACTAGTGCTATGTGCGTTAACCTTATAGAATCATCAATTAAAATACAAATTTAAAATTAAAAGTATACCTGAGATTTATGATAATGTGGTAGTCCATCCTTATAGTAATCTGTACCGAACAACAATTCGGCTACCCAGTGGTAGTTAGTTTGTATTTTAAATTTGAAACTAGTTTGAACCGTACACTGTTTATTTTGAAACTTGTAAAAATAAATCTTTCTGTGTTACCCTCTCAAGTCCGCATGTCTGTTATGACTACATAACTGATAAGAAATTTGATTTCCGGAGCAGTTATGTTCCTATGCATTTGAACAGTGGACGACACTCTTGATTCTTAATTTGAAAGTGTATGTTTAAAGAAATTGTTTACATTTCAACTTGTTTGAACCCAAGCACCATTAGTTTTTGAACCTGGAACCCGTGTTGTTTGATATCTTTGGCAAGCGTAGGTACAGTGGGTATATTTGCCTTACACATGAATAATGCCAATAAATTTTCTAGAGTAATTTTGTGTTTAGGTCTGAAATGAAATTGTAATGCGGGTGTTATACAAAATATTACCACCTTTCTCTTAGTCAAGTCCTCTATCCTATTTTATGCCATTATGTACCACACATCCACTCTAGATCCACAATAAGATCGTTTTAATCAAGTTTTTTTTTTTTTTGAGAATATAGCAATATATCTTGTGCTAGTTTTCTTCTGTAAAATGTTGTGTGAGTTAGGCCACCTTTAATTAATAAATGAATAATTGAAGCAGTGAGCATTAGCAGTGGTTAGTCATTTTCCTGCCACCTTCATTGTTATGCAAGCATTTTACACTTATGTATGGAATTGGCACGTTACACTGTAATACTGCCCTTAGAATCACGAATTAAGTTTTGATAGTCGACCTTTTGTTGTCATTTGAGTTTGAGTATTTAAGATTGCAACATTCTTAGCAAACCTGAGCCTAATTATATGCTAAGCTTATGAACTTCAAATTTCATATACTATTAAATAGACTACAACTACTTGACAAATCATGTATATATATGACCAGCTATCTTTTGAATAAGATATATATTATTTCACCCAACAACTAAAAACATATATAATAATAGTAATAATATGAGAGTTTAAATAACAATCAAAGAAGCATGAAGATACCGCGTGCAGCGGCTTCTTCTCTTCGTTTTGGTTCCTGTATTTATAATCAAATCAGTGATTTAAAATGCATCGTGATAAGAACTGACTAGCACTTGTTGAATTGTACATGAACGAGAAGTCACTTATACCTTAATGAACAATAGTGATAAGTGTTGTGTTACAATCAGCTGTGCACAAATCTATGGATGAATTTGGGCTTACTCTGTAATCTAGTGACATGTATACATTACACTAGATTAAAGAATACTAACTAACATGTGCAGTCAGATCCTCATTGAACGGTAATATTGTTGTTTACATCATGTTTTGCTAGGCCATTGAGATTTATGCATGTAGCCTATTATTTGACAAAAGTAATTGTTCTCCTTAAATGTAGGATTAAATTCATCAGTTAGAAGTATAGCTGGTCCAAATTTTCATAGAGCATTTTGCATTTGCTACTGTCCTCGAATTGATATTTATTCCTTTAAATTACTTGTTCGAGTTTTTCAGCATTGAATCTACTTTTTCCTTTTTATTGTTGATATGTTATGAGCACCTTATATAAAGAAAAAAAAATAGTTTACTAAGTTGAACATACGTCAACAATAAGTAATAGACTACTAAGTTGAACATGAATCACTTGTTGTTTTGGGCTGTATAACCGTGTTTTATGTAGACTTAAGCAATTATATATATATATATAAGCTAGAATTAATTAACGAACGGATCTCTCCAGTGGGTTGTCGTCACAAATCTGAAATTGTTAAGTCCCTGTGCTTATATCATGCACGGGTTCCTTGTTAAACATCTATTTGCACCTATGCATACCTAAGTGCTTACCTTTTTCATTGTTACCTTATTTCATACCTTGTTGCTGAAATAGACCGATTAATCTTAATTAAATTAATTAAAGACACCCTTACCACTGTTTATTTGCACATGCTATTCGTTTTCGGGATGCTAAGGCAGTGTAACTGTGTATATTATCTATAAATGAGTGCATATGCAAGTTCCTGCGTCCGCTCCTCACTGAAAAGAGAAAAATGGTATGAATAGATACCACACTTGATCTAGAAAACTGGTATGAACAGACACCACACTTGATCTAGAAAACTGGTATGAATAGATGCCACACTTGATCTAGAAAACTGGTATGAACAGATACCACACTTGATCTAGAAAATTGGTATGAACAGATTCTACACTTGATCTAGAAAACTGATATAAGCAGATACCACACTTGATCTAGAAAGCTGACAAGAACCGATACCACACTTGGTCTAGATACACTGATACGAATAGATACCACCACTGTTTATTTTATGTATAACATCGATGTTGGAATTAACTGTTATATTTCAGTTTATATTTAAGTTAATTTGCTTGAACTATGATTAATCCTGACTCGAGTGTTTTATGTTTTTGCATGAAATGCTCGGGTCGGCCCCGAGCAGTACAGATTAAAAGATTACAACTTAGGATTCGAAGATTGGCGAAGCTGGGAAATTCCGAAGACAACGCACTCTGAAGTTTTGAAACCAGTAAATATTTGTTTGTATTAAAAACTGTATTTTCATTCCGCTGCATAGTAAAATCTTTGTATCAATTTTTTTTTTGATTAATATATAAAAGTTCATTTCGTTGTTCAATACTGTGTTATTTATATTATTCTGTGTTTCTGTGTTGATTCTGTTTTTAAACTCTATAAGCTAAATAATGATCCGTCGATTTGAACATTTTAAGTTAGTTTAATTGCTAATTTGAAGCGGTCAAAAATGCATGATTTCCTTTTTGTTTGTAATATTCTATTTTTAAGTTCGTTTCCTTTTCGAATTATATATATATATATATATATATATATATCGATACATTAATTTCTAACTATCTGTTTTTCTTTAAAGTATTCTAACTCCTTAAATTTACAGAAAATTTTCCCATAACCCCCCTTTGTACGGGTCACTCGGTACAACTACAAAACGCCTCTCTAGGCCCTTTCCATTCAAAAAGAAAATTTAAAAGCCAAGCGGCTTGCCGATTCGGCGCATAAAACTTCATACGGAATTTGAACATGTACCTTTTTGTCGAGCACTAAATTTATAAACTTCATTCTCCCCATTTCTAATTTATTCCAACTCAATCTGGTCAGTTTAACTCAATTTGCTAATTTATCTTTAATTAGCTCTTTTGCCCGTTTCATAATTTTATTTGAACGTATCATGTTCAAATATATTTTTAACTTGCTTATAAAGTAATTGAATTCCCTTTTCAATTCCAATTTCATATTCGATTTCGAATATGAGTTCATTAGTTCAATTTACTTAACGAAAACCCAATATCGATTCAAATTTCTATTAACTAATTATTCTTCAGATTAGTTAGTATTATTCAATAATAAAAAAAATCTGATTTTTGTCCCAAAAATCATTTCATTTACACTGCTTATGATGACCCTAAACTCCCGTGCCACGGAAGCAAGGATAATCTTCGGAATATAACACATAACCAATAACAACAGAACATAAATATATCATTACACCAGATAATGTACAACAAATTACAATGGAACAAATATAATCATCAGAGTTACACAGTATAACAGGATCACACTTAGTACAAAATATAGTTTTAGCTTTATATAAAGGGTCTACAGCGGAATCAAACATAATATACATAACAAAGTCTGAACAGCATAATAGAATTGATAGAATCCGTTTCCATCTCCTAGTTATCCAAAGTGAACCCGCTAAAACCTAGATACAAGGCTGATCGTGTAGAAAAAAGGGGCACCCGAGTTTGCAAGTGAAACAAACTATGAGTCAGTCATGGGACTGGTATGAGAAATCTTACTTAACCTATTTAACAATAAGGCCAATCACAGGGCCACGCCGCTAAGGAGGAATGGGTTTACTCCACTGGATTGCCAGTGCATAAATAAAGTAAATCATTTAAACAACGCAATGCTTTTGATAGAAAATGAAGCCATTATAAGACTCAGGTCCCATCACACAATGCAACGCAAACCGGAGGATAGAGTTTTACCTTATAATGGCCAAAATATGCTTGATACATGTAAAACAAAATCATTTGATATTATTATTAGTGTATATATGTTCCAAAAACAATTTCAATCGTAATATCAATCATAGACGGCATAGTACCCCATACTACTATGTCGCCATACTAGTTTTACAATCAAAACCGCATAATGTCATATTGGAAGTTGGATTTCCGTCATGAACCAAGGCAAGAGATTGTCCTTACCGACTTCGAGACGCTCTATCCCGTGTCTCAGGATCAGAGCTCGAGTGACCCTTGGATCGTCAGCGTCGGTCCACACGAAGTGGATTAAAATGCCTGAACAATACGTTTCCCCGCCTATGGGACATAAACTGGTCATATATCGACCAAACCATACATCGACACCGTAGTGACCGATATAACCGAGGCTCCTCGCTTTCTATCATCCACATAAGTAGAAATGTCTGGGCTCCATAACATGACACCACTCCTAACTAGAAGGAAACGCATGTCCTCCCTGAAGTCCTCTCCCGGGGTGTGAGGCTAGCGAATTAACGCCATACACAAAGCTATGCTATATTAAAGCCGTGCTTTGATCATCAACCAAAAGGCTCTGCTTTTCAACAAAAGCCCTAATCATTTGCATCTCAGCATGTCATATAAGCAATTCATGCCATGCGACTGATGTTTATCGATATATAACCTCTGAGCTCGTACGTCCCAAAGAAGGGTGTTAAGAAAGAGAATGAATTCCCCGCCACCAAACAGATATATATTTAATAGAGATCAATCAACATAGAATAAAATCCAATGTCAGACACACATCCATTTACAACTTCGTTCTAGGTCTGAACGAAACCGGAGGCGCCTTATTCCTCGTCCCGTATGTACAATAGAGGAGAAAGGCCCTCGCATATCTAGTCGATCTCCGAGTACGTCTGGACGATCACCACTTATTACCTTGTCTTGGGATGCCTCCCAATCAAGACATCAGTAATCATCCAAACGATGTGAAGATCTCCGGTCTTCAACCACTATCTTCATTCTTCGACTTATCATCGTCGATCAATTATTTGAAATGAGAATTAACTTAGCCTTTTCAAATAATTCACACATATATAGAATTCGAATCAATTCTTTCTATGGTTAAACTATTCGACATCCACATTTCAGTTCATTAGTATAATTTTCATGTCAAATACATCCAACCATCAAAACATCTGATAAACCAAGACAAAATCGGTTTACTCAATTCCATAATATTTTAAAATGATTTTTCACTATTTTTATTTATTTAAAAATAGTCCATTTCCATCGAACGACATTTCAGGTCATTCGATGTCCCTGGCGCTGCTCTCGTCCAAATTTGATTTAAACATTTCGAAAAATCTAACCATTGGATCTTAACGAATTTTATATCGTTTGAAAGATATTTCCAAAGCGAACCCAATGGTTCTGGTTTCGGGAAAACCCGACGGTCGGATCTTCCGTAATAATCGTTTGAAATTACGATTTCAAAACTGGAACTGCAGCGTCGTTATTCGTTTTATTTTAATTATATTTATATAGATATATAAATATAATTTAATCGACGATTTCCGAACCGTTTTCACTTCAAAATTTTTGCTAACGCCTTTAAATTTCGAAAAATTTCGCCATAACCTCCTTTGTACGGGGAGGGGTTTGGAAATTTATTGGGCCCTATTAGGTACCCAATAAATCCAGTATACGCACACACAATTTTTAGTGTCCTATCTATTCCCGAGGGAGTGTGTAAAATTACTCCAGAGATAAATCTCATCACTTCGTCCAGTGTTGGAAAATAAATAATTCATGTGCCGTATCTAATAACTAGAGAGACGTGATTATTGTCAAATCTACACCCGTGTGGGGTTTTTATTTAATTTGGCGATTTACCGTTATATTTATTTTGTCCATATCAGTCTTCAGTTCAACCTGTAACACAGTCAACGCCATACGAGCGTCTTGCATGTATGGTAATCCCAGCCTTGTCACATTAGCTCCAAATGCTGATGTGGTATATGATGAAGTATGCTCTCTTCACGTAGTATGCCATGTAGTGTAGTTCAAAATTAATTGTTACTATCCTATGGCGTTGCTTATAATCTCACACAGAATAACCCAGCACACCGCATCCAATGGCATTCACTGGATTTGATATATAAATAAAATTGTATAACCAACTCATTAAGGTTTACCTATTTATTGGGCACGCAAGTAAATTCTTTACTCAACAACAAATCCATTTACCTGTTTAGTACATGTATATATAGGCATATCTAAGCTAAAAACAATATTTTTAGCTAACCAATATTTATTTGTATACATGATGATATTTAACACTTCATATATATGTTAAAAATATTATTTCAATTCAACAAATATTTATTTCAACCTTTTGTTATTTTTAATAGTTCATATTCATGTTAAAAATATTATTTTCAATCAACAAATATTTATTTCAACCTTTCGTTATTTTTAACAGTTCATATACATGTTAAAAATATTATTTTCAAACAATAAATATTTATTTCAACCTTTCGTTATTTTTAACAGTACATATTCAAGTTAAAAATATTATTTTCAATCGAAAATTATTTATTTCAACCTTTCATTACTTTTAATAGTTCATATACATTTTAAAAATATTATTTTCATTCCAAAAATATTTATTTCAACCTTACGTTATTTTTTAACAGTTTATATACGCATTAAAAATATTATTTTCAATCAACAAATATTTAATTCAACCTTTCATATTTTTAACAGTTCATATACATCGTAAAAATATTATTTCAATCAACAAATATTTATTTCAACCTTTCGTTATTTTTAACAGTTCATATACATGTTAAGAATATTATTTTCAATCAACAAATATTTATTTCAACCTTTCGTTATTTTTAAAGGTTCCTACATCCAATAAAAATATGATTTTTATTGTTCAAACAATTTATTTTCAAACAATTTATTTCAAACATGAATATTTTTTAGTGATTCATATATACAATAAAAAAAATTATTTTTATCGTTTAAACAATTTATTTCAAACGTGAATATTTTTCAACACATGAATATTTCAGAAAATTTCAGCATTATAACGGCAGGGTATTTAGCACCGGCACCGTGTCTAGCACGGCTCCTCTGCTATCCTAGGCCTTGCTGCATTACAATATTTTCATTTCAATGATTTTCACAATATCATTCATTTTCACAACACAATGAATATACCACAAACACAACAAATTTTTTGCAGCCACAATCAATCATTCTCAACCACAATCAATCATTCACAACACAATCAATTTATATCGTCCATGGTCTGTGAACGAGGGGAGTATATATATAAATATATATATATATACTTATTTCCATTTCAATTTCAATTCCATTCAACGCATACATGGTTTATACAATTTATACATCGCATGTATAATTTGTACGTCGCTTATATAATTTATACAACGCCCAAATATGAGATATACAATGCGTATATAATTTATACATCACTTATATAATTTATACGATATGTATACATTCCAATTTGAATTTAGATTGCTCACTTTGGGTTCCAGTCCTCCAAAAAATTTCCGGTCTCTTCTAAAATATAGAAGACATCGTCACGAGTCCAATGTCTCCGGTTTCACTGGGTTTGACAACATACAAAAAATATATGATTTTCATACGATTAACCAACTTTGCAACACTTTTAAGTGTTAAAACCTTTTAATTTAAACAGCCGTATACCTTCCAACAATATTCAAAACTAGATCTGAGATTTGCGCGCAATCCGTAGCACTTGAAGACGATGGGAGGGTACCACGTTGTCGGCGTTGGAGAGAGCTTTCCGTCGCTGGTGGGGGTGTGCAGTTCGACGGTGGTATAGGGTCACGGCGGGTCTTCGAATGTCCGGAGTTCGTGGCATCAATTCTCATAATATACACAACGATAGAAGACCTAGTGGGTATGAATTTGAAGCTTGAGGAGAGATCAACAATATCCTCAATTGGGGCATTCGATTTTATTGAGTGGATTGGCCGGAATCGG
The DNA here is from genome assembly GCA_030737875.1 of Allium sativum. Lineage (NCBI taxonomy): Eukaryota > Viridiplantae > Streptophyta > Magnoliopsida > Asparagales > Amaryllidaceae > Allium > Allium sativum. The sequence continues at coordinate 855,963,551 of CM060920.1, read as the reverse complement.
GGCTGGAAAGTTTGAAGGGGTAGCCGCCATCGAGAACGATAGGTTACGGGTTTTCCAGTTATTTTTGGGAGAATTTAATAATGAAAGGAACTATTTTATTGGTCGATATTTATATATATTTCCAAAAATAGTGTTTTCTTATACGGACTCCAAATCAAACCCAACGACTATTGCCTCTAGCTAAATACCCCCATTTCGAACACAATGGAATATGTTTCGTAAGCCCATTCGACTGTTCCAGTCAGTTATTCTTCAAATTAAAATATAAAACATTCAAATATGGATTTGAATGTACGTTTTAATTTGCCGGGGCCACATACTGATTCCAAAAATTGTCAAAAAATAAATTTAGATATGTTGAGACGATACGGTCCCAACAAAATTAATTTCGTCAAATTTGGAGACCGTTTGAAAAATGGACTTTTTCTGGTCGATCCAATTCAAACTGAAATTAACAAACGCATTTTCCTTTGCCACACTCGCATATTAATTCCAAAAATTATGGAATTTGAAACCTAGCATTAATTTGACATTCTGGATCCAACCAAAGTGGTCTCATCAAAAACGGAGGTCGTTTGCAAAATATCTATTTTTAAGGGCTATATTTATTCCATATCGACCATTCTGAATATTCAACTGGCCATAACTTTTGATTCCCACTATGAAATTTTGATTTTTCAGATTTTTTTAAAAGATATTTTTAAATAGATTTAAGTATTTTTCGTTTCACTGAAATCCGATTTATTTTGAATCATGTATATTCAGTCAAAGTTCAAAGTTGAATTTTCAAACTACCACGCCATTTCAGGCTCGTTATATAATTAAAGTAAATATATTCATTCTACCTTCGATTCAAATAAATTTTAGTCGTTATTATTTAAAATAAATCAATTTAAATATTTCAAATTCATTAAAATAGCCAAAATAATTTTTTTAAATTGGTTCTGATTTTCCGGGTTGTTACAATCTCCCCCACTTAAAACTTTTCGTCCCCGTAAAAGAAACAATAGTAAAGCAGGAAACAAAACGGAAAATAGAATATACTGCAAATGTACCTTGCACCAGAGCTAATCAGAGATATCCACTCTGCACTTGGGATAGGCCTGTTTGTTGCTGTCTTTTGTCTCCCATGTACAGCCTCTAGGATCTTCGCTCCACTGCACTATGACTAAATGAACCTTCTCGTTCCTTAGCTCCTTGGTTTATTCGCCAAATTTTTTTATCGGCTCTCTTCTCATAGCTAGTTCTGGAGTAATATCCAAATCCTGCAGCGCTGCTTCTTCTACAACTAGATCAGGATCATGGACATGCTTCCGAAGTTGAGATACGTGAAATACATCATGCACTCCTGACAACCAGTCAGGTAATTGAACCCTATAAGCAAGAGTTCCAATCCTCTCAAGTATAGGAAATGGACCAATAAATCACGGTGCCAACTTCCCTGTTTTTCTGAATCGGACTACTCCTCTCATCGGAGAAACTCTCAGATATACATAATCACCAACAGCGAATACTAAATCTCTTCTTCTAGAAACTGCATAACTCTTCTGTTGGCTCTGAGCTGTTTGCAGTCACTTCATAATGAAATTGACTTTATCCGAAGCTTCACAAATCATGTCGGGACTCAATACAAATCGATTGCCAGATTCTACTCAACATGCGGCGAGTTTATGTTGATCGCTTTTGACTTGTTGACAGGTAGAACACTGGCCAACATATATTGAAATGTCTCTTTTCATCTCCTTCCACCAGAATATGCGTTTGAGATCATTGTACATCTTACTTACTCCAGGATAAATACTAAGCTTGGACTTGTGACATTCATCTAGTACTTCTCTCCGGAGTTCTGGAACATCTCGAACACAGATTCGTCCTTTCAATCTCAGAGCCCCCTGGCTATCCACTTGGAAACTGGAGACTTCGCCCCTTTGAATTCTTTTGATCATCTCCTTAATAAAGTTATCGTCTTTCTGAAGAATAGAGAACTTGTCAATCAACGAAGGTGTAATATTTAGACTTGCGATGATTAAGTTCTTCCTGCTAAGCGCATCAGCTACAACATTGGCTTTCCCCGGAGTATACAATATATCTAGATCGTACGCTACAAGAAATTCTAGCCAACGATGTTGTCTTAGATTTAAATCCTTCTGGGTGAACAAATACTGTAACGACTTGTGATCTGTATATAATTCGAACTTCTCACCCAATAGATAACGCCTCCAGATTTTTAAAGCAAACACGATGGAAAACAACTCAAGATCATGAGTACTATATTTCTTCACATGCGGTTTCAACTGACGGCTAGCATAAGCAACTACTTGGCCCCTTTGCATTAATACCGCACTGGCACCTTTAATAGAAGCATCTGTATAGACTGTCAAATTTGATTGCCATCAATAATAGTCAACACTGGAGCTGCAGTCAACCTTAATTTCATAACTTGGAAAGCCGCCTCACATTTTGGAGTCCAATTAAATCTTGCGTGCTTCTTAACCACATTACTTGCAATAAAGCTTTGTGACGCGCCTTTATCAAACAACACTTTAACTGGAATATCTTTGACAGTAAGCGTGCTTTCCAAAACATCTGGCCTTACTTGACTGGCTGAGGGTGCTGGAACTTCTGCCACTTCATTTACATGCACTATTTCATATTTTTTTAATAGCTGGCAAACTTTTTGTTGAGTCAAGGAGTTTTGATTTATGCCAAAGAGATACGCGATGATCGACAAAAAGGCAATTTTCATTGGTTAAGGAAATAAGGAGCTACATATGGTATTATTCAATAAGAGGTTGATTATTTGGTATGATAATAGTGTTCATTAATGTTAAAATCTATCCTCAAATAATCAATATATATATATATATATAGTTATGTATATATATGCACATTACTTGTGCAAACTGGGCATAACCAGTCGACCGCCCAAATCGGACCAGTGGACCGTTTTTACCCAGTTTGCACAATAAACGTGCACACATATACACATAACGTATATATATTTAAATTCCTGTCTACTGATCCATTTTGACTTGTCGACCGTTTATAAATAGAAGCAACTATTTGAATAGTCACTTCCATTTCTTCAAGAGTTTCTTCTTTTCCTTTTCACCAATGATCATATCCATTGTTTGTAACTCTTTACTAATGGTTACAACTGTTTATCTTCTATATAAACGTCTTGAAATCATCGTTTCAATTTACCAATTCTTACTATCTAATCTCTATACTATTGATTTCATTCTTGAACTCTCAAGTACTCAAACGCTCATATTCTTCACAATATCATTCTTAAATCCATGAATTTATATATTATTGTTTTGATTCAATACAATATCATCTTCCAAAATCTTCATAAACACAAATACTATTTGAGGATAAGATTATAGGAAGGTTGTACAAGAATTGACAAATTCGTGTTATCAAGAACACATATTGTCAACTACAGATTATATTCATCTTTGTTGACGTCGTCCGTGTTGTGAGAGGCAAGTAGTGAAGTCCTCCGTGTTGTAAGAGGCAAGTGTTGAAGTCCTCGTGTTGTTAGAGGCGTGAAATTCCCGTTCGGCTGCTCGAGTGTTGTAAACCTGTTCCTCTGGGTGAAATGAGGTTGTTGTTAGTGAAAATCCAGATAGAAGTCTTGGACTGGATGTAGGACGGTGCTCCGAACCAGTGTAAAAATCTCTGGTGTGATTTTTCTATTTTTACCGTATTTACTATTATATAGTTATGTAATTAGCTATTACTTCATACTTGAATATTGTTCGTCATTTACATGGTCCTTGTGAGTATACTATACTAGCAAGTACACATGCACATTTTTCATTTGGTATCAGAGCACAGTCATCATATAACCATAACACAGTTATTTGATATATTCTAGTAATATGGAAAATAACCCAAGTTCTAGCACTCAAAACACCACTTACACGGAAGGTCAATCAACACAAAGACCTCCATTCTTCAATGGCCTTAATTATAGCTTGTCATTTTACATGCAGTCAAATAGCTATGATGCCTGGAATGCTACACAAAAAGAAATAGTGAATCCAACAACTAAATATTCAGAATGGACAAAGGCTGAGAAAACGGCAGCAGCCGTAAATGCAAAAGCAATAAATATGTTGTTTTGTGCATTAGACCAAAATGAATATAACCGTGTTAGTATTTGTACCACTGGATATCAAATTTAGCAAACGCTAAAAAACACTCATGAAGGTACTAACAAGGTTAAACAAGCCAAAATAGCCATGTTAACAAATCATTTTCAAAATTTCAAAATGAAACCAAATGAAACAATCAATGATATGTATTCACGGTTTCAAACTATTCATCATGCACTTATTATCTTAGGACAAAAATATTCAGATTTCGATGTTGTCTCGACAGTCCTACATTCTCTGACTAGTGAATGGGAAGGAAAAGTATTAGCGATTGAAGAAGCTCATGACCTTTCTGTCATGAAACCAGATGAATTGATAGGAAATCTAATGTCCTATGAAGCTAATTTGCAGGCTAGAAAAGAACAGAAAGAAGAAAAGAAAAATGTAGCATTTCATGTTGGAAAAGATGAAGATGAATCAGAATATGAAGATGAAGACTTAGCTTTTATGGCAAAAGGTTTCAAAAAATTCCTGAAACAACAAAAAGCTAGTCGATATAACAAAAGGAAATCTGGTTCGAATAAACCATCATTATCAGTTATAGAATGTTTTAACTATCATAAGAAGGGGCACATACACAAAGATTGTCCAGAGCAAAAGAAGAAGTCAGAAAATGACAAGTTGAAATACAAGAAGGATAAATCAAAGAAACGAGCTTTCTCAGTCACATGGGATGATTCAAACTCGTCTGCGTCAAAAAGTGAAAGTGATTCAGAAAATGAACAAGCAAATGTTTGTTTCATGGCAATAGAAAATGAGGTACAAATTCCTACATTTGAAGTAGTTCTTGATTTTAATGCTAAATTAATAGTTAAATTTAAAAATATGAAACGACAATGGAAAGAAGCAAAGCAGATTTAAGTAGAGCAGATTTTGAACGAGATATGTTAAAAGACGAGAAGAAAATATTAGAAGAAGAACTTGAAAAAGTTCAAGAATCATCATCTAATATTGATTCTCAGTTATCTCTTTTGAGTCAAGAAATTGAAACTCAAAAAGAGAAAAATGATGCTCTCACTACTGAAAATCATGAGCTTAAGGCAAAAGTCAAAATTCTGGACCTAGAAAAAGCTAGTTTACAAACCAACTTAGATAATATTACTCAAAATGTTTCTAACTTCAACAAAGGTTGAGAAAATTTGACAAAAATCATTGAAAGTTCACAATCTGCTTCAAATAAATAAGGCTTGGGATACAAGAAAAAAGAAACCGAGAAACATCTTGGTTTCAAAAAGAAAAATGTAAAACAAGTAAAGCTAAGAAAAATCTTATTTTGTTATATTCCAAACCAAAACCAGTTGTGAAGTTTCAAAAGAAAAATGTCAAGACTATCAAGATATGGGTTCCTAAAACAAATAATAATTTGATTAGGAACAAATATATTCAACATTTTATGAATACTGTGCATTTTAATTCTAATTATGTATATAAAGGGGATACCAGACCCATATGGGTTTGGACTCCTAAGACCAAACTCTTAGGACCCTATATAAAGGTAGGTACCATGGACTTAATTTTATTTTTTGCAGGTCCCACTTAAGAAAAGAGGAAAGTGGATATTGGACAGCGGTTGCTCGAAGCACATGACTGGAGACAAGAGCTTGTTGATAAATATTACTTACTCAGATGGTGGCTCCGTCACTTTTGGAGATAATTCAAAAGGCTATGTCATCGACAAAGGCGATGTGAGCAATTGCGGTACATCTAACTTACGTCTTATTACTAATGTCATGCTAGTTAGAAATTTGAAACACAGTTTACTTAGTATTAGTCAGTTATGCGACAATGGTTTTACAATTTCCTTTTCTGATAATAAGTGCAATATCTTAGATAAAGACCATAAGTTACTTTTCGAAGGATATAGGGATAGAAATATATATATATATATATATGCTGAATATGAATATCAATCATAATTCGGATATGTGTCTTATAGCAAATGATAATGATCCGTGGCTATGGCACAAACGATTATGTCATATAAACTTCAGAACTATTGACAAGTTAGCCAAAAACGATCTAGTTATAGGACTACCGAAAATGAGCTTTACAGTTGATAACTTTTCTGTTGCATGTCATTTAGGAAATTAAATAAGTCATCTTTTAAGTCCAAGAAAGTCATATCAACATTACAACCATTTGAGCTACTACATATGGATTTATTTGGACCAACACAGGTTCAGTCAATAAACCATAGTCGATATGTGTTTGTAATTGTTGATGATTACTCTCGTTACACTTGGACGATTTTCTTGAAAAACAAAAATGACACTTTCTATCATTTCAAAGCTTTCGTCAAGAGAATTCAGAAATTGAAATGGCTTAAAGTTAAAAATATAAGAAGTGATCATGGCGGAGAATTCGAAAATAATGAATTTGAACATTTTTGTACAAAGAAAGGTATACATCATAACTTTTCGTTCCCTAGAACTCCACAACAAAACAGAGTTGTAAAACGAAAAAACCGGACTTTAAAAGAATGTGCATGAACATTATTAAATGGAACCACTTTACCAAAACATTTTTGGGCCGAGGCTGTTGCAACTGCGTGTTATGTTTTGAATCGTGTACCCATTTGACCTCTTACCAAGAATACATCTTATGAATTATCTAATCAAAGAAAGCCAAATATTTCATACTTCAAATTTTTTGTTTCTAAGTGTTTTATTTTAAATACGAAAGACCATCTCGGAAAATTTGATCCAAAGTCCGATGAAGGTATATTTGTCGAACGGAGCAAGGCCTATCGTATATTTAATAAAAGAATCAAAACAATTGAAGAATCACTTCATGTTTCATTCGATGAATTCTATCAACCCTCTCATAATATATCAGATGATGACGAAACTATAGTCACTGAAAATATGATCATCACAAATGTTGATTCTGACTCTGAAATAATTGAGAATATTCCTCAACCATGTGTGGTACCTTCTCTACCAAGATTATGATCTCCTCCAAGGTTATTAAGAGATCATCCGGTTCAAAATATAATCGGAGAAGTAACATCACAGACTAGAACAAGGAGTCAACTCAATCAGTTCGAAATGGGTCATGTTGCGTTTCTTTCGAATATCGAACCTAAGAATCCAAAAGAAGTTGCCACTGATGATTACTGGATCATTGCCATGCAGGAAGAACTAAATCAGTTCGAGTACAATGATGTCTGGGAATTTGTTCCAAGACCAACTGATCGGTCGGTTATTGGTACTAAATGGGTCTATAAAAATAAGGCCGATGAACAAGGAAATATCACCAGAAATAAAGCAAGATTAGTAGCACAAGGATATAATCAGGAAGAAGGTATCGATTATGAAGAAACATTTGCACCTATTGCTCAACTAGAAGCTATCAGAATCTTATTATCCTTTGTTTTTCATCATAATTTCAAACTTTATCAGATGGATGTCAAAAGTGCTTTTCTAAATGGATTTATCAAAGAGAATGTATATGTCGAACAACCTCCTTTGTTCGTACATGAAAAACATCCTGACTACATATACAAACTCAAGAAGGCGTTGTACACTACAACAAAAAGGGGATTTTATAGCGTTTGAAAAACGCTATTATAGTCAAAAATAGTGTTTCAGAGAACGTCGTCTAACGACATGCTATGTTAGGCCATTGGCTTTAAATAGCAGATAGAAAAACGCTATGAAAAATGAAGATTCTATAGCATTTTATCTTTGCTATTAAACAAAAACGCTATATAAAATCCACATCAACTACCGCCTTTTATAGAGTTTATTGAGCTTCTATCATAGCGTTTGTTTTTACTTCTACAACGTTTATTACCATAATTGTATAGTTTTTGGAAGTACAATTGCATAACGTTTATTATCTTTTTCTATAGCGTTTGTATGTATAATTTTATAGCGTTTTTAAAATCCTATAATACCAACATACAATTTTATAGCATTTATCATTTATATACCACCTTTTCAGCTTTTTCGTTACTTTTAAATACATGCATATAACGTGTATAATATATATATATATATATATCATTATCTATTTCTCAATTGTATACAAACATAACACATTTTACAAAACAACGAACATATAAACTACAACATAACATTTCATACATATCATTGAAACAACATTCATCAAACTTAATATTTCATACATTTAGTTCAAACTACTCACATAACCAAACTTAACAATTCATACACATCATTAAAACAACATTCATCAAACTTTATTTCATACATTCAATTCAAACTACTTCTCACGTATCCAAACTTGACAATTCATACATATTATTTGATAAACTCCTCCGTGTCCATAATACGTCATATATACTTTCACTAAAAAGTTACTTACAAAGTAGAGTTTCTGTGTCCAAAATATCTTCATTTCACTTCTACATCTGATACTTGCACTCGGTAGCTGATGGTAGGGTTTCCAGTTTGTGTGGCACTGCCACTTGCACTAGGTCAGGAGTGTCAAGAATCAACTACTAGACTGGCAATAGCATTCAAACAAAATGAATTAGAATACTGATGATATTTAATTAGTTAAACAAATAAAGCAACGAATCCAATTCGTGAACAAATAATGGAAGGTACCATGAAAGTTGATTTGACCTAAAACAAGAGTGGTGCTAAATGAACTGGTGAAATATAAACATGAGTTATTTTGACATAAAATAAGCATACAACTTAAATCATAGAGTATGTATTGTACACGTTACCGGATGAGTAATATAAACGTGAAGCCAATAAAACACTTCATAGAACCAAAATACATTTGTGAGAACAGTCAATTTAAGTCATGCTACTACTTCACTTACACACAATATGAACTCTTTTATATTATGACCAGTTGTAAAGGTTGAGGGAAAGTACATGTTTCATACTTCTAAAAATATGACTGCAAATGTAGAATCACTTCAAACTTTGATACGAAACTACACCTTTGAACCTGTCTTGCTGTCAGCAAGTAAAAAAAACGATTGGCTACAGGAAAAAATATCGTCAAATAATTTTTTCCTTTCACAATATTATTTCATACTCAACGTAAAATATAAAGAAACTAGTAGGACAAAGTATCACAGCTTGGGTATAGTTAATAGCCTTTAGTAATGTTTAATAATATAAACAGAATCTATATGCTATATCATTAATCCCAGGTATTGCAAAAACATAAAGATCGTAATGGTTTTACCATAGTAAACAACGACATAACATGTGAAGGCGTGGACCTAACCAAACTATAAATTAAAGATCGTGACTAAAAAAATTTCAACTTTCTACGTTTTCAAGACTACGGGCAATCGATTGTCATTGAACCGTGAAACAATGTGACATGTTGTAAAGGTCATGCCACTACTTCACTTACACACAATATTACCTGTTGTAAAGTTCAGTGTGCAAATATTATAAAGCCAAAATATATTTTTGAAGTCACAACAGTTAACATGCTTTTAATGTTTTACAGATTTTATTTCTTGATAGTCGGTAGGCACTAACACTCACAAGAAAATACTGAAACGTGAATACTAATAAATTATGTGGACTATTCACTTGCTTAGGAATATATAATATGATATATGGATCCAATATTACCAATAAATCAAAGTAAGAGAATGAGCATTGATTATCCTGGAAGCTCGTGCGTGGAATTTAAGTGCTGATATGCACTGTTGCTGCCACTAATAGCAGCAACCCAAGAATCTTATGATTTTTTAAGAGAAAAAATAGAACACAATGAAGTAATGGATAAATGAACAAACGGTCAGGGAAACAAAACTAATAATAATTCTCTTAAAGAAAGTCCAGTTCATAGTATATTGTTGCAAGTCGATGTGACAACAACCCTCACTCATCTAAATTGCAACCCCTTTCTACAGATCATTCTAACTCTATAAAACTTAGTGCTTAACCAAAAATACAGCCTGTTTTGACCAATAATGCTTTCCTATCCAGTTTACAACGTCACTTAAGTAGACCCATATATGCAGACTACACATGATTCAGGAACTGATGTTCCCATTCGTAATTCCACTGTGTCCAGAAAAATCTTTAAGTCGGGGGTAAAAGAGATTATGGTAATGGACAAGGACACCCCAAATCCACAACTTGCTATTGCTGATAAATCTGGAGTGAAAGGATAGACTATTTGGCAATTTGGAACTCTTGTCCATGTTTCTTCTTGTGTTTGCAATCACTTAGTCACTCCACTAATGACCATGCTTCAACAGTATGGAAAATCTTGTCCATGGAAGAGCACCCTCAATTACTATACACTCACTAGGATGTACCTCCAAAATCTTTGAGGAAGCTAAGAAAATATCTGGAGCAGGTTTTAAGTTCTCAACATGATTTTTACATTTGGTTAACATGAGGATTAATATAATAAAGAGAGTTGCTAATTACATCATTTTTTTCATTAAGTTTCGCCACGTATGCAAATATTTTTACATATGCTATTTTTTTTCATTGTTACTAGTTTCTATTTTGGTATGGTCAACTTCCTATGAAACCATAATGATAAATTGTCTAGCTTGGGTACCTCATGTACTAAGTAGTTTACAGTATTTGTATGTATACATCTAGCACAACCAATGTTTTTCCACATTTTTTTGAAACTAACACCCAAGAAGAGCATGCATGTTGACAACGATAATACCATAGGCATATAATGCATTCATGAGTTGATGCAAAAAACATATACAGAAGAATTTTAGGTGCATATTCAGCATACCAATTACAAGGGATGTGGGAGAGAGACCATACTTCCAAGCAAACTCAACATATTCCTGCAAGAAGATATGGGCAAACTTATGAGTCACTGACCAATTAGACTGTATACATGGGCAGCCTATAATTTTTTGTTATACATTGGCCGGTTACGTTCTCTTAACAGAAGTACAATATATTTAAACCTGGCAAACAGTCTCTAGAGACACAAATTCAAAGCACCTTTAATTTAATCTAGAAGTTATGCCACAATATAGGTACCAACATGATAAGGTATGCTTGTAATAATATAAACGTACATCTTCCACCTATATCATTGAAATGACATCTTAAATTTTGTAACTGCCCAACTACAAATAAAGTAGCAAATATGTACTCTTGTATAACATCAGATGATCAATAAAAGAAACCACCACCTAAATATATCATATAATGTTATGTTAAACAGATTACCTTGAATCAACTACACAATGTTGTGAAAACTAAACCGCAAATTGAACCGTGATGTCTCCAGGTTTAAGGTTCCGAAGGTTGAACCGGTCAGACCATCAAAACCATGCATATTTTTTCTTTAACATTTTGCACCTTTGTAAATAATAGACTCGTGTAAGATATTAACTTGTATCATAGCAAAGAAATCATATCATTTCTACAGGCATGTACAAGCCCTTATGCAAGTGGATTAATTTGACTATGTTATATTCAATCAGCAAGAAAATAATTCAGTGAAACATAAAAACAAACAACTTACTTATCTAATTATAGCAGCAATTTGAATGAGGACATTTTGCTTATAGTGGAAGTTCAAGCTATTGACAGGGATTACCAGACTATTATTTGTCCAAAAAAAAAACCATAGCATAACAACATTTTGAAATAAGTGCTTGAACCAATATTTTTTTCCCAACTACCTAGTGCATTAGCAGATTATCCAATCTTCAAATTAGCTGCTCCAAAATGGAACATATGGAACCTCTATTATCTGCTTAGAATAAAAAGGAAGGTTGCTGCAGCTTGTTTCAACAATTTCACCCAATACAAAAATAAAATATCAGGAAAAGCAGAAGGCTCCAAAATTATATAATTGCACAAAAGCTGGGCCAACCATCACAGAGCCGTTGCGGAGGTTTATTAGGATGGGAGGCGACTGCGAAGTGAAAATGGCAACGTTCGTGGTTACGAAGGCGGTGACTGCAACGACGGCTGCAGATGCAGCTACGCACGAAACTAGTGTTTTTCGATTTTAGGGTAAAAATTATTTATTGAATGATGGGCCGAAAATGAAAAAGAAAGAGATAAAAATGCAGCCTACGGTTATGCCGATGATTCAATCCCGGTTCACTGGTCCAGCCGTCGGTTCCGACATGTCAGCGGTCTGACATAGCTCCGAACCGATAGAGCTGATAGTTCACGGTTTATCACGGTTCAACCGTGGTCCGGTCTGGTTTTCTCAACAAAGTAATTACAATTCAAATAAGCATACCTCCAGCAAGGTTGAGATGACTCAGTCCACGTACACTGCCTTCAAGGACACCTGAACATGAATTTCCATGTTCCTAAGTCAGAAAGAGTATACCATTATATCCCCACCTATAATAGTTTTTTACTTAAACAACAAAATTTTCAATAAGAAATGGAAATACACTAAAAATGATACGTAAACGCTTAAATCAGCCTACCCAAAAGTCGCAGGCATATGAAAATACACTAAAAATGATTTTTGCAAGCCATACGCCGAGCCGATGCAACAGACTTATGAACAGGCTCAGAGATGGACTACTAAGTGGGGTAGGGAGAGGGAAGGTTGCACCGCGGATTGTGAAGAAGCTGGTGATCAGGAATGATAGGCTGTTGATAGCGAGGAGGACAAAGCTCGGTGATCCTAAACCTAATGGCAGCTCTCAGACTCCTAACTCTGCAAAAAACATGTGAAAAACATGAATACAAATATTAATATGCAAAGTTTCAAAAATGCATGTTTACTTTACATTGGTATCTAATTATTCATACTCTGCATTTAGTAAAACACATAATAGTGTACTTTGAATTGTGCAAATGCCAGTGACACTTAGAAACAAGATTGGGCTTTGTAAACTACAAACATTGTTTTTTTTTGTACAGGTGCGTTGCATGGGCTTTGTACTAGCCTAAAACAAAATACAAGTCAAATACATTCAACATATAACACGAAAAAAAACTACACTTTTTTTTCTTTTCTTTTTTTGGTTTATAAATTAAACTCCATTATGAATTGAATTGTAACACTAAAGAAGATACATTTATCATACATGACCACAAATGTGAAGTTAAACATGAGAGGTTACCAAAAAAAATGAAATATAAACAAAATAAGAACTATTAGATATCTATTTATTCTCATCCAGCCTCTGGAGAACAGAATCTACAAAGATCTGCTGCTTTCTCTCCGTAAGCTTCGGGTTTGGTCGGTAATGTTTAAGATATCCATCCCATGGGACCTTTTCAAACTCTAACAGCAATCAAATCTCTAACCATTTCTGCAAATTCGATTGTTGTTTCTCCTGGACTTAGATACCGAGGTTCGAGATACCAAACATCACAGACAACAGCTCACAATGTCATAAGACAAACTAAATGCATTGTAAAAGATTGCTTCTTGCTGTTCCACAAAGCATCCATAATTATTTTGTTGTATTTGATAGCTAGTGGACAAACAACACAACCAAGTCCAAAACATCCCTTTTTAAACATGACAGTGTATTGGTTGTTAACACATGCTCCTTCTGGAAATATCAAAAGAGGATTGTTATCGGAACCTTTAACGTGTTCTCTCAACTTCCTGGCAACAATTTTTCTGTCTTTTTCCTCTGTGCGATTAAGCCAAATACAACCTACACTTTCTAGAATGTTTTTCTGATTAAATCCAACCCAACCAGTATGTTTTTGCATGATAACAACAAAAGCTGTCATCTGTTCTAAAATGATGAAATCTGTCATTAAGTGTGATTAGCAACAAATACCTGTTGAGGACGCATGCTTGGTCGGGGACCATGGTATCTAACCACTTCTGTCCACGAAGCAACAAAGATGCTGCACACCGTCTCCACTAATTTCCTCTTAAGATAACGACGCCATTTACTATGCCCAGCCAATAGAAAATGTACAGGAAAGAAGGCTAAAAAAAGAACATCCATTCTACTGCTAAGATAGTAACCCTCCTGGGAAAAAGAATTCTATATCTAACAAATACTCCCAAACACCACAAAGGAAACAAATACACGTTCCAATTCCATGGTTCAGGAGGATTCAAATTAGATTTGTGGGTGAAGGAATCATCTATTATAGCGCCAGCAGCTTCAATAAGTGTAAGAGAAATATCCAGTAAGTCTTTCAAATGAAGGCATTTAGGACTGTCTTGAATAAATTCAGAAGTGAGATACTCTTCGATGTTGGGTCGATCTAGATCCAGTTCTGATGGTGATGCTTGCAATTGACCCATTTAAAGCTCTTTCTGAACTCAACTCTCTTTCTGAATTATGCACGAAATAATTAGCAGCAGCACACTTAGGTTGACCTCTTATTGCATGCATGTTTAATATTTTTCACACTCCATCTTATTTCTATACTGCAATTACTAAATCACTGCTCCCTGCCTTCCCGTATTTCCTCAAAAGCAAGCAAGCATAGTGCAACCACACATAACATATCATACCCACTTTAATCAAACTAATATGAGGTATATTCAAGGCAACTCCAAGTCCCATGCTATTCTTTCGCAGAAAGGAATAAGCCACATTGATCACAAACTACTTTATAAACGACGAAGTCTTCTTAGCCTTTATATATGAATGGCCCATCACATAAGCAACACCCGCTTGCTTATCCTCTATCAATGCTTGCAGCTCATCCCTAACTTGTGTATCCATACACTCAGCTTGAGGTGGTAGCTGAAACCAAACCCTTCGCCTTCTACTCACACTAGATGATTCTTCTTCATACAGTGACTGCAGACTCTGCAGTGTTTCAGACTTGCTGCTCCTAATGATAACAGATTCATTAGTGGTACCATTCTCGTCAACATCACTTACCACGAAAATTGAACTTAACCCATCAGAAGTCCTGATAACAGCCATTCTTCTTTCAGGAGAGGTATCATAGCTTCTAGAAGAAGTTCCCTCATCTTCCATTTGAATGACTCGGCTATACTCATCACAAGGTGGTTCTCGAAATCATCTTCAAATTTGTGCACGTCTTTATACCTGTATCTTATTATGCATATATACATTCGGTAGGGTCATGGTCCTATACCACCTATTAAGTAACGCTCATTTGGATGAAGATAAGGGACATCCACTGATTTAACGCATACGAATACAAGGACTTCATGGAAAGCAGGAAGGTTAGTGACAAAGTGTTAGTAGATGACAGGGACGCCTGTCACTAATTCTGTGTATATTAGTCCTATTCCAGGTACACGAACAATGCCTAGACTAGGGCCGAGTGTTAGAAGCCATTTCATTGAAACTTTGTTATGTAAGTCAAAGAGATATTTTATTTGAGTGCCATAATGCGATACGTACATGACTGTCATGAAGACGATGGAGAGAGATAAAGGTGCCCATCCTCCATGAGGGATTTTCATCGTGGAAGAAGACAGATAACATGCCTCGACGAAACCAAAAAAGAGTAGGAATGAAAATGCAAAAATGGATGTTTTTTTCCATACGAGTACCATTAGCCATGTGGTCACGAACATCACTGTTATGCAAGCAATGCCATAAGCATTTCTAAGATTGTTATTTAATTGTGAACTCATGTCACACATGTATGGTTTAAATAATAGTTCCAATTTTTATTATAAAAATAACGCGCCGCTGCATAGTAGAGCAGCCTGTTTACTGCCTTATATATGGTATTATTATATTTTTATTTTATTTTGAACTTCAGACATGTTTTACAATTAAAACAACACCAAGCTATAACATAACACTATGTCACTATGTTTTCCATTCTCCTATGTGACAATGGGAGCAACAAAAATTGTGCTGTCAAGTAACTTGCTGAGTTTGATATTTATCTTATGAACATCATGACAGTTTTTCATTTACCTTATAAAGATGGTTTTCATAGCGTATATGCACATGTTCATACATGCCGAAACCCCCTAATCAAGTGGTAAGGCCATTGAATATGAAACAAATGTCATCACTCATTTTATAGTGGACAGTATGACTCACAATTAAAATAATTTCTTGATACCTTTGGGAGACTTATTATCAAACTTTTGATATGTTATACATCTCAACATCAAAAAATGTATTTTATCCTTATTTAAACAAGTAACGCTAGTTCATCCAATTAATATTACCATCAAATACTATGGTTCACGTGTTCACGGCAAAGCAGTTGGTTGAGTAAGCATAGATCTTGGTTTAGATTCCTAGGCATATATAATAAATCAATTAAATGACCATTCGTTCCATATGAACTAATCCTGTAATTAAAAACCATCCATTGAAAGTTTGTACCAAGATGAATCGACTAATATTGTAACCAGACCAAAAGTATATCAAAGTAATACCTCAATGGAACTCTAGTACGCAAGATTTAAGTTATCACCAGTTATCCATCAATCGACAATCATGACTGGAACTTTCAGCAACCCTAAGTAAGAAGGTTGTTTTATAGAATCTTCTCCTATTGGTTTCTAAATTTTGTTTAAGATTGCCCACTCGGTTCAACATTTTCTTCGAGTTGTCCATTGGAGTCCCTGACTTGTTTTTGTTTGCAAGTCAACGTCCTTTTCTTTGCCATATCCTACAACAAAACAATGTTAGACTTGAATACATATCAATGGAGAAAGACAATATTCTTAGTACGCTATACTTTTTTTGTTTCATGCACTGTATAGAAACATGTGTAGTCGACGGGATTTTGGTAAATCAACTAAGGTGAAGAGTTATAAAGTTGTTTGAGACCCATCAATAAGAGTTAAAAATGTTCTTTGAGACCCACTAATTGTGCTTATATATTCTCAATTATTGCTTATTTTTTTTAGTTGTTTCTCAGGTTCATCCAATGCTTGACGCGCTTAAACACCTCTAATGCAGCCGTAAAAGCTTCTATAATATGTATAATAGATATATGCTTAAAACATTTGACTATGATATCTAGTATCGCTACCGAGTTAGAGTTGGAAAACAGAGAATCGGGAAAGGTAGTTCTTCATTAATACAACTGAAAGAATGGTAAACAGAGAGTTGGTAAAAGCAGATATGAAGTATGCATATAGAAATCGAACACGAACGACACAGTGCTAGGCAGTCAATGAGACAACATAACAACATTTTGCTATAACATGTACATTAGTTTAAAATAGAAATCAAGAATCGTAATGAGTATTAACAAGCAATTGGAGACAGCCCAACCAAGTAATAACCAATCGCAAAAATAAATGACTAAGTTATATAGAAGAGTCTAACTAATTTCAAAAACCTTGTACAATAATTGGTAGAGGAATAGCTATATTAAACCAAAAAGCTTATGTCGACAACTCAATTAGCACTCATCTGTGTTATAAAAAAATCCTTATTTATTAATAGATTTTCATGTCAAAAGGGCAGGATGAAACCGAAAGAAAATAATGAAAGGTTCAGGACTGTTCCTGTATAAAAACATAATTTAATACTGATATTGTTATCTTGCTTTATTAGGAACTGGGAAATTGTTATTTAATTCAAATAATATTTCTGACAACTTGCATACTTATTTGGTATACATCTGAAGAAGATAGGTCTTTGCGTTCCATGCAATGCACCAACTTGGCAAACTTTATATGAAACACAACATACCAAAATAAGTTTTTTCTTGTATACTGTGGGATTTACTTCAATTTAGATCTTTGCTCCATTTGTCTCATGCATAGTTTTTGTATAGAATTAATATCACATAACTTCTGCTAGCAATGAGTGACAATTCAAAATTAAAGAAATGTAGGACTATAATCCAAATGTTAACACGTCAGCCGACATACTTTGATACTGCTGGTAGTTGTAATATGATTTGTCTAGTACAACATATGGTAATTTAAATATTATCACCCATAAAATTAAATATATTAAAACAACATCAACTGTATCAAATTCATACTAATTTAAATATTATCACCCATAAAATTAATATATTAGAACAACATCAACTATATCAAATTCAGACTACGTATTTGTGCAGAACTTAACATTAATGCTCATTTGCCGGTGGAGTTTGCTATCGGTAGGTGTCATAAAATTCAACCTAGATGATGATTGTTCAAGTATAGTTATTGAAATTCAGATGGAGAAGTAATCCAGTTTGGATGAACTCACTTATTTGCTACTTCATAAAAAGTAGCGAGAGTGAAGAATGAAAACAAAAAGTTTATCTTATTCCAATTGCAAAAGAGTTCCAACCATGACCATGAGTGAATAACAAAAATAGCTTGAGGCTTTGCATGTTAAAAATGAGAATTTTGACCATGAATGACTACTACATAGAAGGTTTACATTTATAATGAACCTATGCAAAAGCCAATATAAATCTAGCTTATACAATTTTGCTTTTAAAGGTTTCTAACATAAATCCGTTGGGTTTCACCTTTTGGGATCAGAAAATTGCATGTAATTGATTATACAGCAAGAACTGACTGGAAAATGATAAAAGGTTTATTACTTAATACCTAATATTTGTGCAGAATTTTCTCTATATTTATAATAACTAGTTTATATAAAAACCAGATTCAACATAGATGATTTAAACTAGTAACGATAATTAGAATTACATGAAAAATATAAATCGTACCTCTCGTGGAAATTGAAATCGAAGACGATTGTCTGGATTTAGGGATTGGAGATTGACTGTGTAAGAGGGATGACTGTGCGTCGATCGAATTGACGATAGAGTTTAAGGTTGCGTGATTGGGATTTCTGGAGGCAAGATGATGGCAGTGACTGATTACAAGAGATGACGTGTTGAAAAGAAGAAAATTTCCTCGAGGACGAAGTGAAAAGTAAAACACACCTTTTTTTAATTCCCTCGTAGATTTTATTTCCCTCCTGTCTTTTCATCAAATAGCGTTGTCAACTTAATTTAGCATTTGGAAACCCTGCTGCTGTAGCGTACCAATGGAAATATGCAGGAACGCTATACAAAAAAGCAATCTAAAGCCTATTTTGGTGTAGTGGTATGGTTTAAAACAAGCACCTCGTGCTTGGTATGAACGATTACGCAGCTATCTTACTGATTAAAGATTTCAAATTGGCAAAGTCGATCAAACTTTGTTTATTCTCGAAAAGATATATTAGTTATCCAGATATATGTAGACGATATTATCTTTGGTTCGACAAACAATAATCTCTGTAAAGAATTTGCGGATATTATAACCAAAGAGTTTGAAATGTCTCACATGGGAGAAATATCATATTTTCTTGGTCTTCAAATCAAACAACTTTCGAACGGTATTTTTATTAATCAAGAAAAATACTGCGAAATCCTTATCAAACACTTTGGATTAGAAAATACATCTGGTAAACCTACTCCTATGAGTACAACTACACATCTTGAAAAGGATGAAAATGGTAAGAGTGTTGACTAGAAATTATATCGAAGATTGATGGGTTCTCTTCTTTATCTTACAGCAAGTCGTCCAGATATAATGATGAGTGTATGTCTATGTGCACGATTTCAAGCAAATCCAAAGGGATCACATTTACGAGCAGTAAAACATATAATTCGTTATCTTAACAATACCAAAGATTTCGGTCTTTTCCACCCAAAAGAATGTCCATTCGAATTAGTATCATATAGTGATGCTGATTTCGGAGGTTCTTGAACGGATAGAAAGAGTACAAGTGGTACGTGCCATTTTATTGGAAAATCACTTGTCTCTTGGTTTAGTAAGAAACAGAATTGCATTTCATTATCAACATGTGAAACCGAATATATATCAACAGCTCTTGCTTGTATTCAAGTAATATACATGCAACAAACACTTCGAGATTTTGATATTCATTTATCAAATTCTATTATATACTTTGATAACATCAGTGCTATAAACTTACCAAAGAATCCAGTAAATCATTCTCGAACCAAGCGTATTGATATCCATCATCGTTTCTTGATAGACAATATTGAAAAAGGAAACATATGTCTCGAATATGTCCAAACTGATCGTCAACTAGCGGACATTTTTACTAAGCCTCTACTTGAATCAAGTTTTATTACATTGCGTAGAGAGCTTGGCTTGATTTCTAGAAATGAACTTGATACGTAAACACTGAAGTTATATATCACTAAGTTCATTTCTATATTCGGTTCATTGACTTTCAAATCCTTAACTACTTTTTAGCTATTTCTATTTTTAGAAAATGAATATGAGCTATTCATTGTTTGTACGGCAAATACCCCCTTAATATTTCTCAACCACAAATTTAAATATACAAATCTCTATATATAAGCTCGTTATTTATTCTCTCTTTGTCATCTCCTCCATTCTGAGTCTATATTTTATAAGTTTATATACTTCTTTATGGCTCATATTTGTGATGAGTGCGCACAAACGTCTCACATTTCGGTTACTAGTTCTGAACCTGAGGAGTATTACTCTCCTGACACTCCGAAAAGCAAATC
Organism: Allium sativum; assembly: GCA_030737875.1. Lineage (NCBI taxonomy): Eukaryota > Viridiplantae > Streptophyta > Magnoliopsida > Asparagales > Amaryllidaceae > Allium > Allium sativum. Next base: position 855,943,042 of record CM060920.1, on the reverse strand, counting down.
AGAATGCACTCATACCCCTGGTAATACGCCGACATCTAAACGTGCAAAGAAAGCACTGTTTTGTTCACCTCGCACTAGAGAGAAGATCAATGAGATTCATCGCTATCAAAAGCATCAAATGGATCTTCAGAGACAACTTCATTATGAGCAGCGACTTACTTCTAAACGTTTATCACTTTTAGAAAGAATGGCTTCATTCTTTTGTAGCACAAACAAACATAGCGTTTATGAATCAATGCCGCATGCTCCTTCATCCTCTAGGAGTCCAAAATCTTGGGATTGGAACTATAATTGTAACAAAGGTGCAAAATGGTCATCATGGACACCATGAATTAACGAGGCCAAGGAAGAGTCAACCAAGCATAATTCATCTACCTCTCATTAGATTTCTTTTAAATATGTTATGATTATATTTATGTATTTTTTTCTATGTTATATCATATATGTATCTCTATTTTGAATGAATTCAATAATGTTTGGACCAATGCAAAAACAGAAAAAGAGCATGAAAAGACATGAAAACAATTTCCAGAACAACCAGTCGACCGGTCAAAATCAACCAGTCGACCGTTTTGCTCTCGGGTTGAAAACGGTAGACCGGTAAATATGAACCAGTCGACCGATCTCGCCCAGAATTGTTTTTTTTAAAGCCCTATACAGTCATTATTTTAACCCCATCCTTTCATTTTTACTCTCTCTTTTTTCTACCTCCAAAAACCCTCAAACCCTAGAACTCGATTTTCCTTCTCCAAAAACTTTTTAATGGCTCCTCCGCAAAAGAAAACGAAGAAAGCCTCTTCTTTCGAACTTCAACCCATTGATAATTCTATGAAGAAATGGTTTGTCGATCCAATAACTATAAAGAGATGGAAAGAGATGAAGGATTTCACCATACATCCGGGTTCGTTTATTAAATTTCCTAATTTCCCAAATTATCGTGTTCAACAATTAGCTAGAAATGCACATATCAAATCCCTACTTGATTTTGATCGCAATAATATTGAGATTAATCATGATATGATCAAGCTTTTCTATGCTTATCTAAATTTGGACAAATACAAACCGGAGAATCCTGCTCAATGTCTTTGGTCGGTTGTGTGTGGCCAATAAGTCTTTATCTCATGTGAACGGATGGCAAATGTCCTTGGTTCTGATCTTATAGGACAAAAATTTTCAAGTAACCTTTGTAATGTCCACGTCCGTAAGCAAGTAAGTCATGAATTTATTGAAGATGACAAGGACAGTACAAAATCAATTAATTTACGTCCTACGGCTAGAGTTCTTCATTATGCCATCATGCATTCTCTTTTGCCACTTGGAAATTTTGATGCCATTTACAAGGAAAATTTCAAAGCTTTATATGCAATTTATATGGGCATTCGCATTAATTGGATTGAAATGATCTTCGACGAGATTTTACAAGTAAATGAGTTAACTAGGCCGCATCTCTTCTATAATGAATATATTATGCGACTCTTACATGATTGTGGCATTAATCCTCCTCAGTCCACTATTTCAAGGCCCAAGTGCATAAACAAAGCTTCGATTATGCGGATGAAACTTCCTAAACCATGTTTTAATATCATTCCTTTTGAATAATGGAAGGAACAAGGCCATCAAGGAACTTCTTCTCAACCATCCCGTCCAAAACCAGAGGAAGTAAAATTTTTACGCTCGACTTCCTCAAAAAAAGAAAGTCTTGAAACTATTGCACAAAACCAATTTCCTCTCAAAGCTCGATTTAAGCGTATGGACACTAAAATGGATAAACGCTTTAACAAACTTGAGTCATTCTTCGGGTCTATATGGGAAGCAATATCTTGTGGTGCATCTTCTTCTTCTATGCAAGCACAGGACCCCGGAAAACGTCTAGCTCCTCCATCTTTTGCTTGGACAACTTTGGAGGTGGGTACTAATTCTGACACTAGTCATGGACGGGGTCGAGGTAAATCTCAAACGATTGATGAAGAAGAAGTGGAAGAAGAAGGAGAGGAAACGGAATCCGAGCAGATTGTTTCTTCATTCGTGTTATGAATTTATGCTTTTATGTTTTTTAAGACTGATTATGGCACTTGTATCTAAATGGTGTCGTAATTTTATTTGTAGTAAGACTTATGTTTGCTCGTACTCTATGACTCTTATGATCTATGCTATTTGCTATGTGTTGCTTTAACCTCTTCTAGTATCGCTTTCATTGTTGCTTATTTATATACTTACAGTATCCCTTTTGTCGACGACAAAAAGGGAGAAATATGGTGCTAACATTGTATATGCAGGGGAAAGATGTACTAATATCATATATGCATGAAATATAGTTAATTTTTGCAGGTACAAATTAAGGGGGAGACTATATACAGGGGGAGATTCAGAGATATATTGTCATCAATCAAAAAGGGGGAGAATGTTGAGTGAAGGAGTTTTGATTTATGCCAAAGAGATACGCGACGATCGACAAAAAGGCAATTTTCATTGGTTAAGGAAATAAGGAGCTACATATGGTATTATTCAATAAGAGGTTGATTATTTGGTATGACAATAGTGTTTATTAATGTTAAAATCTATCCTCAAATAATCAATATTTATATATATATACAGATATGTATATATATGCACATTAACTGTGCAAACTGGGCATAACCGGTCGACCGCCCAAATCAGACCAGTCGACTATTTTAACCCAGTTTGCACAATAAACGTGCACACATATACACATAACGTGTATATATATTTAAATTCCTGTCTACTGGTCCATTTTGACCTGTCGACCGTTTTTAAATAGAAGCAACTATTCGAATAGTCACTTCCATTTCTTCAAGCGTTGTTTTTTTTTCTTTTCACCAATGATCATATCCATTGTTTGTAACTCTTTACTAATGGTTACAACTGTTTATCTTCTATATAAACATCTTGAAATCATCATTTCAGTTTACCAATTCTTTCTATCTAATCTCTATACTATTGATTTCATTCCTGAGCTCTCAAGTACGCTCATATTCTTCACAATATTGTTCTTAAATCCTAGAATTTATATATTATTCTTTTGATTCAATACGATATCATCTTCCAAAATCTTCATAAACAAAAAAAACTATTTGAGGATAAGATTATAGGAAGGTTGTACAAGAATTGACAAATTCGTGTTATCAAGAACACACATTGTCAACTACAGATTATATTCATCTTTGTTGAAGTCCTCTGTGTTGTAAGAGGCAAGTAGTGAAGTCCTCCGTGTTGTAAGAGGCAAGTGTTGAAGTACTCGTGTTGTTAGAGGCATGAAATTCTCGATCGGCTGCTCGGGTGTTGTAAACCTGTTCCTCCAGGTGAGTGAGGTTGTTGTTAGTGAAAATCCAGATAGAAGTCTGGGACTGGACGTAAGACGGTGCTCCGAACCAGTATAAAAATCTCTAGTGTGATTTTTCTATTTTTACTGCATTTACTATTATATAGTTCTGTGATTAGCTATTACTTCGTACTTGAATATTGTTCGTCATTTACACGATCCTTGTGAGTATGCTATACTAGCAAGTACACACACACATTTTCACTTTTGAAAGATGACCAGTCTAATGGCATTGATTGCATTTCCTATTCTCTTGAAACTTCTTCTAAGATTTAAATCCGCTCTTTATTTATTTCCTTAAGGGTCCGCAATTTATCGCCAAATGCCATTTCTGTTTGCAGTTAGAGCATGTAGCAGTCGTTATTGGTTCTTTCTCATATTTAACCCTTTTCCTATTAACTTTAGGATTCTTACTGACCTCGGGCGTCGTACTTGCCTCAGGGCTACAGTTTCAGACTTCCTTTTGTTGCTAGAACTGCATTCCTCTTCGTCCTCTAAAAGAACTTGCTTATTAAGATCCTCATAGTGATAAGCAATGTATATAATTTCAGAAAAAGCAAGTTTCACATGTGCAGTTACGCAATTTTTGTACCTTCTTTGAAGCCCGTCAATAAACCTCAGATTCTTCCTCAAAGGATTTTCAATTAGCTTCGGGGAAAAATGAGAAAGTCTGCTGAATTCATCATGATACTCCTGAACGGTCATATCTTCTTGTTTCAGATAGTAGAACTCATCGTATAGCCGATCAGTTACTTCTGGAGGAGTAAATCTTTTATTGAAAATTTCTTTAAATCTATCCCAGGTAATATTACCTTCTGGATTATTCTAAATAACCGTTTCCCACCAGATTAAAGCTTCGTCTTTGAGTGCCCAAGATGCCAGTAATCTTTTCTGGTCATCTCTCAGCTTTAAACCTTCTAAAATTCTCTCAGTAGAACGCATCCATGCTTGAGTTTCAATAATATATACTTTTCCCAAGAATGGTACCCCACCCAGATTTCGATACTTCTTTAACAAAGCTTCTATATCTGATTTTGGCTGTAGGAGCACGATTGGCTCATTAGATTGTTGAACCATAGAATTACTTCTTCTGCTTCTGCCACTCATTTAATACTATGCCTGCAAATAGCAGACAAGGAGTCCGACCAACATAAAAGATATTGTAAAGCATAGAGACATATATTGAAATGTATATGCATCTATTAGGGTGTATTTTATTCTGCTAAACACATTCTAGGACATTATTGATCCTATCTGTAATTGATTATTCGTCATAGAATACTTCTAATTCTATTTTTGACGAGTACATTAATATGTTATATTCCGGAACTAAGGTTAACCAAAGCTTTGATACCAGATATGATGACTCTAAACTCCCGTGCCACGGAAGCAAGGATAATCTTTAGAATATAACACATAAACTGTAACAGCAGAACAGAAATATATAATTACACCAGATAGTGTACAAAAAATTACACTAGAACAAATATAATCATCAAAGTTACATTGTATAACAGGATCACACTTAGTGCAAAATACAGTTTCAGCTTTATATAAAATGTCTGCAGCGGAATCAAACATAATATACATAACAAAGTCTGAACAGCATAATAGAAATGATAGAATCCATCTTCAGCTCCAAAGCTATCCAGAATGAGCCCGCTAAAACTTGAATACATGGCTGCCCATTTAGAAAATAGGGGCACCTGAGTTTGCAAGTGAAACAAAGTACGAGTCAGTCATGGGACTGGTATGAGAAATCTTACTTAACCTATTTAACAATAAGGTCAATCACAGGACCACGCCGCTAACGCGGAACGGGTTTACTCCATTGGATTTCCAGTGCATAATTAAAGTAAATCATTTAAACAACGCAATGCTTTTCATATAAAATGAATCAATTATAAGACTCAGGTCCCATAACATAGTGCAACGCAAACCGGAGGATAGAATTTTACCTTATAATGGCCAAAATATGCTTGATACGTGTAAAACAAAATCATTTGATATTATTATTAGTGTATATATGTTTCAAAAACAATTTCAATCATAATATCAATCATAGACGGCATAGTACCACATACTACTATGTTGCCATACTGGTTTTACAATCAAAACCGCACAATGTCGTACTGGAAGTTTAATTTCCATCATGAACCAAGGCAAGGGATCATCCTTACCGACTTCGAGACGCTCTAGCCCGTGTCTGAGGATAAAAGCTCAAGTGACCCTTGGATCGTCAGGGCCGGTCCACACGAAGTGGATTAAAATGCCTGAACAATATGTTTCCCCGCCCTATGGGTGTAAACTGGTCATATATCGACCAAACCATCCATCGACACCGTAGTGACCGATATAACCGAGACACCACTCCTAGTTAAAAGGAAACGCATGTCCTCAATCCTATCCCATTTCTGGTTCATACCCGGGGTGTGAGGCTCGCGAATTAATGCCATACACAAAGCTATGCTATATTAAAGCCGTGCTTTGATCATCAACCACAAGGATCTGCTTTTCAATAAAAGCCTTGATCATTTGCATCTCAGCATGTCACACAGGCAATTCACGCCATGCAACTGATGTCTATCGATATATAACCTCTGAGCTCGTACGTCTCAGAGAAGGATGTTATGCAAGAGAATAAATTCCCCACCACCAAACAGATATATATTTAATAGAGATCAATCAACACAGAATAAATTCCAATGTCAGACATACATCCATTTACAAGTTCGTTCTGGATCTGAACGAAACCGGAGGCACCTTATTCCTCGTCCCGTATGTCCAATACAAGAGAGAGGCCCTCGCATATCCGGTCGATCTCCAAGTATGTCTGGATGATCACCACTTATTACCTTGTCTTGGGATGCCTCCCAATCAAGACATCAGTAATCATGTAAACGATGCGAAGATCTCTAGTCTTCAACCACCGTCTTCATTCTTCGACTTTTCATCGTCGATTAATTATTTGAAATGAGAATTAACTCGGACTTTTCAAATAATTCACGCACATATAGAATTTAAATCAATTCTTTATATGGTTAAACTATTCGACATCCACATTTCAGTTCATTAGCATAATTTTCATGTCAAATACATCCAACCATCAAAACATCTGATAAACCAAGGCAAAATTGGTTTTTCTCCATTCCACACCGTTTATAATAATTTAAAATGATTTTTCACTATTTTTATTTATTTAAAAATAGTCCATTTTCGCCAAACGTCGTTTTAGGTCATTCGACGGCCCTGGCGCTGCTCTCGTCCAAATTTGATTTAAACATTTCACAAAATCTAACCGTTGGATCTTAACGAATTTTATATAGTTGGAAAGATCTTTCCAAACCGAATGGTTCCGATTTCGGGAAAATCCGGCGGTCGGATCTTCCGCAATAATCGTTTGAAATTACGATTTCAAAATGCGGATTGCAGCGTCATTATTCGTTTTATTTTATTTATATATATATATATACAAATGTAATTTAATCGACGATTTCCGAACCATTTTCACTTCAAAAATTTAGCTAATGCCATTAAATTCCGAAAAATTTCGCCATAACCTCCTTTGTATAGGGAGGGGTTTAGAAATTTATTAGGCCGTATTAGGTACCCAATAAATCCAGTATAAGCATACACAATTTTTAGTGTCCTATCTATGCCCGAGGGAGTGTGTAAGTTTACAAGTTTACTCCAGAGATAAATCTCGTCACCTCGTCCAGTGTTGGAAAATAAATAATCCATGTGTCGTATCTAATAACTAGAGAGACGTGATTACTGTCAACTCTGCACCCGTGTGGGGTTTTTATTTAATTTGGCGATTTACCGTTATATTTATTTTGTCCATATCAGTCCTCAATTCAACCGGTACTACAGTCAACGCCATACGAGAGTCTTGCCCATATGGTAATCCAACCTCGTCACATTAGCTCCAAATGCTATGTGGTATATGATGAAGTATGCTCTCTTCACGTACTATGCCATGTAGTGTAGTTCAAAATTAATTGTTACTATCCTATGATATTGTTTATAATCTCACACAGAAAAACCAGCACACCGCATCCAATGGCATTCACAGGAGTTGATATATAAATAAAATTGCGCAGCCAACTCATTAAGGTTTACTTATTTGTCGGGCACGCAAATAAATTCTTTACTCAATAGCAAATCCATTTACCTGTTTAGTACATGTATATATGTGCATATCTAAGCTAAAAATAATATTTTTAGCTAACCAATATTTATTTCTATACATAATGATTTTTAACACTTCATGTATATGTTAAAAATATTATTTCCAATCAACAAATATTTATTTCGACCTTTCGTTATTTTTAACAGTTCATATTCATGTTAAAAATATTATTTCCAATCAACAAATATTTATTTCAACCTTTCGTTATATTTAATAGTTCATATACATGTTAAAAATATTACTTTTAATCAACAAATATTTATTTCAACCTTTCGTTATTTTTAACAGTTCATATTCATGTTAAAAATATTATTTTCAATCCACTAATATTTATTTCAACCTTTCGTTATTTTTAACAGTTCATATACGTGTTAAAAATATTATTTTCAATCAACAAATATTTATTTCAACCTTTCGTTATTTTTAATAGTTCATATACATGTTAAAAATACTATTTTCAATTAACAAATATTTATTTCAAACTATCGTTATTTTTAACAGTTTATATACATGTTAAAAATATTATTTTCAATCAACAAATATTTATTTCGACCTTCCGTTATTTTTAAAGGTTCCTACATCCAATAAAAATGTGATTTTTATCGTTCAAACAATTTATTTCAAACATGAATATTTTTAGTGATTTATATATACAATAAAAATGTTATTTTTATCGTTTAAACAATTTATTTCAAACACGAATATTTTTCAACACATGAATATTTCAGAAAATTTCAGCATTACAACGACATGGTATTTAGCACTGGCACTGTGTCCAGCACAGCTCCTCTGCTATCCTAGGCCTTGCAACATTACAATATTTTCATTTCAATGATTTCCACAATATCATTCATTTCACAACACAATGAATATACCTCAAACACAACCAAATTTGTTGCAACCGCAATCAATCATTCTCAACCACAATCAATCATTCACAACACAATCAATTTATATTGTCCATGGTCTGTGGACGAGGGGAGTATATACATATATATATGTATATAAATATATTTATTTCCATTTCAATTTCATTTCAATTCCATTCAACGCATATATGATTTAAACAACGCATGTATAATTTATACATCGCTTATATAATTTATACAACACCCATATATGAGATATACAACACGTATATAAATTATACATCACTTATACAATTTATACGATGCGTATACATTCCAATTTGAATTTAGATTGCTCACTTTGGGTTCCATTCCTCCAAAAATTGTAGGAAGCTCCAAAAATTCTTTGGTCTCTTCTAGAATGTAGAAGACGTCGTCACGAGTCCAATGTCTCCGGTTTCACTGGATTTCGACAACATACGAAAAAGATATTATTTTTATACGATTAACCAACTTTGCAACACTTTTAAGTGTTAAAACCCTTTTAATTTAATCAGACGTATACCTTCTAGCAGTGTTCAAAACTAGGTCTGAGATTTGCGCGCAATCCGTAGCACTTGAAGACAATAAGAGGGTACCACATTGTCGTCCTTGGAGAGAGATTTCCGTCGCTGGTGGGGGTGTGCAGTTCGACGGGGGTATGGGGTCACGGTGGGTCTTCGAACGGCCGAAGTTCGTGGCGTCGTTTCTCACAATATACACAACGATTGAGGACCTAGTGGGTATGGATTTGAAGCTTGAGGAGAAATCTACAATATCCTCAACTGGAGCATTCAATTTTATTGAGTGGATTGGGCGGAATCGGGGCTGGAATGTTTGAAGGGGTACCCGCCGTCGAGAACGATAGGTTACGGGTTTTCCAGATATTTTTGGGAAAATTTAATTATGAAAGGAATTATTTTATTGGTCACTATTTATATATATTTCCAAAAATAGCGTTTAATTATGAAAGGAGTTATTCTTCAAATTAAAATATAAAAATTCAAATATGGATTTGAACGTACATCTTAATTTGCCGGGGCCACATACTGATTCCAAAAATTCCCGAAAAATAAATCTAGCTATGTTGCAACGATACGGTCCTAACAAAATTAATTTCGTCGAATTTGGAGACCGTTTGAAAAATGGACTTTTTTTGGTCGATCCAATTCAAACTGAAATTACCAAATGCATTTTCCTTTGCCATGCTCGCATATTGATTCCAAAAATTATGGAATTTTAAACCTAGCAATAATTTGACATTTTGGATCCAACCAAAGTGGTCTCGTTGAAAACGGAGGTTGTTTGCAAAATATCTATTTTTAAGGCTATATTTATTCCATAGCGACCATTCTGAATATTCAACTGGCCATAACTTTTGATTCTCGCTATGAAATTTTGATTTTTCAGATTCGTTAGAATGATATTTTTAAAGAAATTTAAATATTTTTGGATTCACCGAAATCCGATTTATTTGAATCCTATACATTCAGTCAAATTTCAAAATTGAATTTCAAACTACCGCGCCATTTCAGGCTCGTAAAATAAATATATTCGTTCGAACTTCAATTGAAATAAATTTTTAGTCGTTATTATTTAAAATAAATAAATTTAAATATTCCAAATTCATTAAAATAGCCAAAATAAAATTTTTAAATTGGTTCTGTTTTTCCGGGATGTTACACACCTTGAGTTCGTATTTATTTTACAACTCAAATCGATTTAGATTTTTCTAATGGAAATTCAGATTTTATTTACTTAGAACCCTTTTATTTATTTAAGTAAACCATTATGGTTTTATAATGGTTATAGCGCTGTTTTTCTGGAAAATTGATTTTGACATAACTCAAAATCTATTCGATGAAATCCAGATTTTTCTCTTCCATTGGAAAACTATTATCAAATCTATCCTGACGATTCTTGTTTCAAATAATTCTAACTTAAATTGAGTTCTATATACTCAATTGAAGTTCGAACGCCAAATTATGAACTGCCGCACTGCGGCGAGTTCGTTTTAATTATATTTAATATATAAACGTTTTAAAACTTTGTTTATACATAAATTCTAACTTCATTCTAATATATTTTAATATATATTAAACCAATTTTTCCCAATTCAACTTAATAATTCTGGTTATCCCAAATTGCCAATTATTTCGTATTTCAGTTATAAATTTATTTATAATTCAATCTTCTATATTAACTTATAATTCGTTTGTAAATAAATAAATTATAAAATTCGATATAATCGAATTTCATATCATAAATCCTTCTGATTCATCTTATCTCAGTTTATATTCCGAATTCCCAAAGTAAACATGTCGCTCCTTTTTCGAAACAATTTCAAATTATATTTCAAATTCATACTTGAATTTAAAATTACAGATTATATCCAGATAAATAAATTCACTATATTTATAAACATTCTTTATAAATTTACTTCTTTTATAAATTCAAATAAGTTCCATTTCAAATCTATTTAAAACCAAAATCTTATTTTGGAATATTCTATTTATTTCAACTTATCCATATATAACGTGGAATTTATTTTCATATTCAAAATTAACTTCTATTTAATATAGACCTAATATCTTTTCTAAACGTATTTTATTTAAATAAATTCGAACTAATCGAATTCAAATCATAAACCCTTACGGTTTATTTTAGTTCAATTTATATTCTGAACATCAGAATAAAATTCATTACTTCTTTAAAACAATTTCCCATTTCTATTTTTAAATTCACATTTAAATATTCAAATTATGAAATGATAATTTTTCCACTGAATTTATAAACACCGTTTATAAATTCATTTCAGTTCCCTGATTATCCAATGAAAATCATTCCACTTTGTTTATAACACCACTTGTAAATTTACTTCAATTTCCTGTATTATTTAATTTATAAACATCGTTTATAAATTCAATACTTCAATTTCCTGTATTATTTAATTTAAAAACATCGTTTATAAATTCATTTCAAATCCTGCATTACTAATTTATAAACAACGTTTATAAATTCTAATACTTGTTTTATATATTCAAAACAAATTAATATTTTATAGCACATTCGAAATTCAAATTCTATTGTAGATGAATAGATTGTCCCTTTTAAATATCAAAATATCCTTTTCAAGATATTTTTAAAAACCCACATTTTGGCTCCAATGATATTTAAACAATCAAACCACCCAATTATCAATCAACGCATCATATATGATAATTAATATATGAAAACAAACAATAATAAAATTTGAGGAACCTAGTTGGATCCCTCCAACTTGTTTCCTTGCGTCGACAGACGTTAGCCAATATAAATAATACCCATCATGCTTCGAGGAAGGATATCACGGTACTATCATAGCGTGGGGAGTATAGGGTCATCCTCTAATGATACTGCGGGCTTCCGCTAATGGTACTGCGGTAACTATCCAATCACCAATATACATATAATAACCACAAACACCAATCCTAAATAACTAATGTGTATATATATTTAATAATAGCCACAATAATATTTTAATGAAACCAAACAACCATCAATTATTTTTAACGACTAAAAATAATTCTAAAAGTTAAATTGAGTGAAATTTACTCACTGTGATTTTTAATTCGATCCATTCCGATTCCAAGTTTAATTCCAGCTTATGTAATCCGCAGCTAGGAATTTCTTGATAGACTCCATTCAATAAGATCTCGTATATATTTTAATATGACCCTTGTTATTTAAGCCATTAAACAACTTTTTAAAAGAAAAAATATTTATTTACTTAATTAAATAATTACCTTTATCCCTTTTAAAAATCACCTTCTTCCCTGCGATTAAAACACACCCAAAATCCCATTGTCTCACTTCGAACCTACTGCTCCTTTTCTCCTCCGATATCATGTTCGTTCACGACAGCTCCATCTTGACCTTTCCAGATCTATACACTCAAAATACTCACTGTTGATTTTCCCAATTCTACCTAGGTCGACCCCACGGTACTAATAAAATCCAATGCCTTCCCAAAATTGAAAATCCTGTAGCAACCCGCATTCTATGCATCAGAGGATCGTAGAATATTTATTTCTTTCATGTAAAAAGTCGTATGGTCATGTAACTTTGGGAGACGACCATTGGGGTCATTTCCCATGTTCATGATTTTTGCCGATTTTTAAATGACCATTTAGCCCCTAGCCGATCTTGTTTTGGCCATAACTTTTGATTGGAAAGGATTTTTGACCTGAAACCCCTTCCATTAGGTCCATATGGTGGTTTACCTTTCCTTAGAGTGGTCATATGTGAAAAACGGACTTACCGTTTGGGAGATATGCTGAATTAAGCTTTAGAAGGTGAAAAGCAGCTTAACCGGGCTTGATTGGGTAATTAACAACTAGGCCCTGAGGGGGATTTCGGGATTTGGAGTATTTAAGAGCTGTTAGGGTTTAGAGAACACCCTTTTCTCATTTTTCAGCCGCCACTTATCATCCCTCTCAACTTAGTAATGGCCTCCAACATCTAAAACACCTCTAAACCACTTTCTAATTGAAGATTTGGCTAAGTTACATCAAACTGAAGAGTATTAGCATAGGATTGGGAATAAAGCTGCTGTATAGCTTTGGAAACAGTGTCATAACAGAGATTATTTCAGATCTAAAGTTAATATGTGGCCAAGGTGAGTGATTTGCATAGTTCCTCACTAATTATGGTTAATTAAGGGTAATTAGTGTTAATTAGCGAATTTAAACATGATTAAATTCTGGAAAAATATTTATAAATGTCGAAATATTGTTTTAGGCCTCTGGTTAGAAAATTTGGTTAATTTTTACTAATCCTATCGTTAGTTTTGCTTAAACATGCTCAAGGGAAAATATGGGATTTTGACTATGTTTTATCCGTTTTAACCTATCAAATTGTTGTTTTGGTATTAGTGGTCAATTCTATATGTTGCTATGACTGTATGGTATGTTTTGTGATTGATTAGAAAAGTTAGATTGGTCGAAAACGCCGTCGAATGGCGTAAAACAGTCGCTGGAAAAGTTGCAGGAAATGTGCAGAGTTTCGGACCGGATCAGATCGGGTATGGGGCCCAGATCGGATAAGGGGACTGAGCAAGGGGATTCGATTTGGATCGGAACTTGGCACAAGTGGCTTGGCAAGAAGGAAGGCCATTCTCATCAGAGTTGGAGTTGGGTTAGGATTGGAAGTAAGGGCGTGGAGATCGTATCGGAAACAAGGGCATGGAGATCGGATCGGACTGAAGCTTGGGAGTGGGATCGGATCAACGTAAGTGGAGTTGGAAATGAAGGAGCTGAGCCAAACCTCGATGTAGAATCCGAACCGAACCGAATGGGGAGACCCGAACTGGATGAGAGTCCTGAACCGAACCGATGACGACTGGAGTAATATACGTACCCAAACCGAACCGAGGCAAGGGCTATGGGCACCGAACCGAATGGAGTATAAAGACCGAACCGAACCGAATTTGGGACTACTTCTACGCGACGACTTTTTTGAAGACCAACTCCAAATCGACCAAAACCCGAGATGCAAAGGAAGTCCAAGTGGGAGGTTATTAATCACGATCCAAATGGGAACCAATGAGTTAATTTCATGAGGTTGGCTTTGCTGCGGGACGTGTGCTAAGGCGTTATCGATGTCTATAACTTTGGATCACTATGGAGTATGGGATATGTGGACGGATTCTGGGCCATAGTGGCCTAGGTAGGACTATAGGCTATGGACCAATGAGGTGGGGTCACTTGTAAGGATTGAGTCATGACTCCATGGGAAAGCTTGGTGGTAGCAATAGTTATACAAGTCGGACCCCATCACTACCTCGATGGGTCTAGTGATCAAAGTGGTGGATGTCGTATGCTTTACGCACTGAGTGAGAGATGTGAGGATGGTTGCTATGCTTGATTGTTGACATCATTGTGAGATGCACACCCCACCCCTGTATTCTTTACACCATATGTTAGTGGCACCTTAGAGTATTGAGCGGTATATTGTGCTAACTCTTTGGTTGCAGGTCTAGGTTCAAGTATGGTTTAGTATACCTGTTATTGTTCTGTTTTGCTGCTTATCGCTCATACCAGACTTTTGTATGACCCAGAGTTTTGTTCCTCTTCTTATTACTCTGGGTGCTCTTAAACGGGCAAACTAGAGATAGGTTAGCTAGTTATGTATGAGTAGCTGATCCGGAGACGAACAAGAGGCTCCTACGTATTATCTACATGTATTCTCCCTGTGTCGCTGCTGGCCACTACTTTGGGCATTAGTAGTGTGTCTTCCTTATTTGCTTTAGAGATAGTTTTCAAAAGTTGTAATAATGATGATGTGGAACATAAGCTGTATTTGGATTTTCCGCTGCTATGATGTTTAGTTTTCAGCTTATGCACCGTCTCGCCTGTTTTATGTCAAAGTATGTTGTTATTATTATATTTTATTCCATGTGCTGTGAGACATTCTACAGGTTTTTTTGTTAGTCCACTATTTAGTTTCCTTTCCTTCCCTTTCTTTGGCGACCGTCCCGTGCTGGTTGGACATCAGCAAAGCGCACTTTCATTGGAAATGTCAGCTGGTGCGGGCCGGGCCGTCACACTTGGTATCAGAGCTCTAGGTTGCGTAGTTAACCTAGGGAAAGACATCAAAGAGAGATAACACGTATATGAGAGCGCGTATTTGTGATTACTTTGGTTTTCAAAAGCTATATATATATACTACTAGTATAGCTAAGGATAAAGTTGCACTGCACTGACACCACAAAGAGGATGGTTAATCGTTTCTCTGTACAGATTGAACGATGAGCCGATATACGAGGGGTACTAGTAGAGGAGCTAATAATGGGAATGCTCCTGACATGAGGACTTTGTTTATTGACTTCATGAGAGAGATGCTTAGAAATGTGCAAGGAGCAGTTCCCAATGCTGAAAATGATGGTGGTGCAGCGGTGCAGGCGCCTAGGGCCGATTTCGCCAAGTTATGCAAGGATTACACTAGTCTTGTGGAAATCCATTCCACGGAACGGAATCGGTCATGGATGTTCAAGATTGGTTGGATAGCTGTGAGCGTATCTTCGAAGACTTGGGTATCGAGGATGCGATGAAGAGAAAGCTAGGGTCCCATCAGTTGCAAGGACGGGCAATGAATTGTTGGAATGCTATTAAGGCAGCTACCCCAGAAGATCAAGTTACATGGGATCAGTTTAAGGCCCGATTCGGTGAAAAAATTATCCCAGCAGCTTAGAAGTCAGAGTTATTTAGGAAGTTCTTGGAGCTTAAGCAGAATGGTAGGGCAGTCTCAGAGTACATTGCAGAGTTCGATACTCTATCGAAATATGGATTATCCCTTATTGATACTGCCGAGAAGAAAAATGAAAAGTTCAAAACAGGCTTAGATCAGTACTTGGGGGAAAGGCTTATAAACCATATCGATGAGACGTTTGAATCGACTGTGGGGAAAGCTTTGAGATTAGATAGTCTATACCCTAAGTCGAAGACTGAGGTTGCATCTGCATAGGAGCCAAAGCCGCAAGCAAGCGGTGGAGGCAAGAATGGTTCTCAGAATAAGAGAAAGCAGAATCAGACCAAGGATGGCTAGAAGCAAAAGAATAATAAAGATGTTGAGTGCTTCAGCTGTGGTAAGAAGGGCCACTATGCCAAAGAATGTCGGGCCAAGCCAGCGGATAGGAAGTGCTTCAACTATGGCCGAGTGAGACATCACAAGGATAAGTGTCCGCAACCCCCTAAAGAAAAGCAGATTGTGAAAGCATATGTTATCAATGTTGTTCCTTCTTCGTCGAATTCCCCAACTGCGGTGGAGAAAGGAAACAATGTCGTCATTCAAGGTATACATTCTGTTTATGATGTCCTGTTTGAGTATTGTTTGATACCGGAGCTTCCCGTTCCTACATATCTAATGACCTGGTAGATAGGTTGGGATTGGAACCCGAGATAGTCGATAGACCTTTAGCAGTGACGAACCCGATTGGTGGTTCGACTAGCCTTTGTATGATTTGTCGTTGTGTGGTCTTATCGAGTCATGAGTACATGTTTGTTTGTGATTGCTTTGTTTTTGGCTTTACCGGGTTTGACATTATTTTGGGAGTCGGTTGGCTCTAAAGATACGGGGTGGTGGTAGACTGTGAGGGCTTTTTGGTAACAATTAGAGCGGATGATGGACGGAGGGTAGTGTTTGGTGGTCTACCTAGTGATGGGGTAATGGCTAGTGTTCTAAATTCCCTCGACATTCCGCATGATGAGTTGTCAGATGTGCCGGTGGCTGGCCAGTATCCGGACGTCTTCGAGGAAGTCACCGGACTTCCACCGCACCGAGAGATTGAGTTCCTTATTGATATAGTGAAAGATGCCAGACCTATAGTGATGCCACTTCGTCATATGGCGCCAAGGGAGCAGCGAGAGCTCGGGGTGCAAGTAAGCGATCTTTTGAAAAAGGGATTTATCAGAAGAAGTGTTTCTGAGTGGGGAGCACCAGTTATGTTTGCTACCAAGGCAAATGGTTCCCTTCGTTTATGTGTGGACTACAGCGAGTTGAATAAGGTGACGAGGAAGAATAAGTATCATCTACCGTGGATAGATGATTTGTTTGATCAGTTGAGTGGCGCGAGGGTGTTCTTCCAGTTGGATCTCGCGATAGGTTTTCATCAGCTTAGAGTGGAAGCTGAGAGTATAGCTAAAATGGCCTTCCGGACGCCGTCTGGATTTTATGAGTGGTTGGTCATGCCATTCAGGTTGACCAATGCACCAGCATATTTTGTGGACCTTATGAATAGAGTATTCGGAGATCAGTTGAATAAGTTTGTTCTTGTGTTCATGGACGATATACTTGTTTATTCGAGGACAGAGGAAGAACACAAGGAACACTTGAGGATAGTGATGGAGGTGTTGAGAAAACACCAATTGAAAGCAAAATTTTCTAAGTGTCACTTCTGGAGGATAGAAGTGAGATTCTTGGGCCATGTTATCTCATAAAATGGTATCGTCGTGGACCCTGCGAAGGTGGCTATGGTACAAGATTGGTCTACGCTCAAGAATGCGATGGACATAAGAAGTTTCTTGGGATTAGCTGGATATTATCATAAGTTTATCCAAGACTTCTCCAAGATAGCAGCACCGTTGACTCAATTGACCAAGAAGAATCAAGATTTCGTCTGGGACGAAAAGTGTGAGAATGCATTTAAGAGTCTAAAGGAAAAGTTGACATGTGCACCAGTGTTAGTCATCCCTAAAGGGAATGAAGAGATGACGGTATACACAGAGGCCTATGGTACCGGACTAGGTGTTGTATTGATGCAAGGAGGTAGGGTTGTAGCTTGTGCTAGTCAGCGACTGTAACCGCATGAGAAATGATATCCTACCCATGATTTGGAATTGGCAGCGATCGTGTTCGCATTGAAGATGTGGAGACATTATCTCTTAGGAGAAAGATTTGAGTTGTTTACCGATCATAAATCGTTAAAATATCTGTTCTCTCAGAAGGATCTAAATCTACGACAACAAAGATGGCTAGAATTCTTGGCTTCCTACGATTTCGATATCGCATACACACCAGGAAAGGGCAATGCGGTAGCTGATGCATTGAGTAGGAGACATGCCATTTTAGGAGCTATATTTCTTGAGTGGAAGCAACTGGAGTACATCGTTGGGTATGATTTCAGAACAAAGTGCGAATTGGATCCAGAAATGTTAGCAAATTTGACGATCAGACCCACTTTGATTGAGCGGATTAGTTCCAGTCAGAGAGACGATCCTAACCTATTGGAAATCATCTCCAAGTTAGAGATGGGTATCGACAAGGAGATGAATAAGTATGGGCTGGATCGAGATGGATGGCTTAGAAAGAATGGAAGACTAGTTGTGCCCAATGTCAAGGGATTGAGAGATGAAGTGCTTAGAGAATGTCATCACTCAAAACTGACTATACACCCCGGTGCTAACAAGATGTATTGAGACATGAAGCAAACCTACTACTGGGAAGGAATGAAAAGAGACGTTGGGAAGTTTATATCCAAATGCATGAATTGCCAGCTAGTTAACGCTGAGCAAAAGAAGCCTAGTGGTTTGTTGCAACCATTAAAAGTTCCAGAATGGAAATGGGAACAAGTCTCAATGGATTTCATTGATGGGTTACCAAGGACTAGGTCGGGCCATGATAACATTTGGGTGATTATGGATCAATTGACCAAGAGTGCAAGATTTATACCCGTCAAGTCGAATAGAACGACAACTAAGTTAGCTGAGCTATATATGAAATGGGTAGTGAGATTTCATGGAGTACCTAAAAGCATTGTGAGTGACCGAGATCCGTTGTTTACTAGTGAGTTTTGGAAAAGCTTACAAGAGGCGTTAGGATCAGAATTACATCTCAGTACCGCGTAACATCCTCAAACCGATGGTCAAACAGAGAGGGTAAATCGTATATTAGAAGATCTCTTGAGAGCTTGCATATTAGATTTTGGTGGATCATGGGATGACCATTTACATCTAGTAGAGTTTTCATATAATAATAGTTATCAATCCAGTATTGGTATGGCTTCATTTGAAGCTTTGTACGGAAGACCATGCAACTCACCGTCATGTTGGTTAGAAACTGGTGAGAAATTTGTGTTTGGACCAGATGTGATAAGAGAAACTTCGGATAAGATTAAGGTTATCCAACAGCGAATAAAGGATGCCCAAGATAGGCAGAAGAGTTATGCTGATAAGAGGAGAAAAGATTTAAAATTCTCCATTGGTGACTTGGTGTTTGTCAAGATTTCTCCGTTAAAGAGCGTGATTCGATTTGGCAGGAGAGGCAAGTTAGCACCAAGATTTGTTGGACCATTCCCAGTTCTCGAGCAAGTTGGGAATTTGGCATATAAAGTTGAATTACCAAACAAGATGGCAGGAGTTCATAACGTATTTCATGTTTCCCAATCAAGGAAGTTTGTGCACGACCCTAGTGTGGCTGTTTCACCAGATCAGTTAGATGATATCGAGGTTGAACCCGAGGCGGTTGGGAACCACAGGCCTACGCGTATTGTTGGGAACAATACGAAGCTGCTTCGAAGGAAGGCGGTGAGACTACTCAAAGTTCAGTTGGGTGATGATGAGGAAGACTGTACTTGGGAAACAGAGGAGGACATAAGGAGGAAGTATCCAGAACTCTTTGCCTGGTAATGTTTTTATATCAGTATAGTACTCCCTTGTTAGTAAACCGCATGCTAGGATAGGCTTGTTGTGTTGTTTTGTATGATTTATTGTTTTGTTAATGATTGGTAGGCATGCGGGATCCTTTGCATGTTTTAAGTTAAGGAATTTCAGGGACGAAATTTCTTAAGGGGGGAGAATGTAACGACCCGCATTCTACGCATCAGAAGATCGTAGGATATTTATTTCTTTCACATACGAAGTCGTATGGTCATGTAACTTTGGGAGACGACTATTGGGGTCATTTCCCATGTTCATGATTTTTACCGATTTTTAAATGACTGCTTTGCCCCTAGCCGATCTTATTTTGGCCATAACTTTAGATTGGAAAGGATTTTTGACCGGAAACCACTTCCATTAGGTCCGGGTGGTGGTTTACCTTTCCGTAGAGTGATCATATGTGAAAAACGGACTTGTCGTTTGGGAGATATGGCTGAATTAAGGTTTAAAAGATGAAAAACAGCTTAACCGGGTTTAATTGGGTAATTAACAGCTAGGCCCAGAGGGGGATTTCGGGATTTGGAGTATTTAAGGGTTGTTAGGGTTTAGAGAACACCCTTTTCTCATTTTTCAACCGCCACTTATCATCCCTCTCAACTTAGTAATGGCCTCCAACATCTAAAACACCTCTAAACCACTTTCTAATTGAAGATTTGACTAAATTACATCAAATTGAAGAGGATTAGTATAGGATTGGGAATATAGATGTTGTATTGCTTTGGAAACAGTGCCATAATAGAGATTATTTCAGATCTAAAGTTAATTTGTGGCCAAGGTGAGTGATTTGCATAGTCCGTCACTAATTATGGTTAATTAAGAGTAATTAGTGTTAATTAGCGAATTTAAACATGATTAAATTCTAGAAAAATATTTATAAATTTTGAAATATTGTTTTAGGCCTCTGTTAGAAAATTTGGTTAGTTTGGTTAAGTTTTACTAATCCTATCATTAGTTTTGCTTAAACATGCTCAAGGGAAAATATGGGATTTTGACTATGTTTGATCCGTTTTAACCTATCAAATTGTCGTTTTGGTGTTAGTGGTCAATTCTATATGTTGCTATGACTGTATGGTATGTTTTGTGATTGATTAGAAAAGTTAGATTGGTCGAAAATGCCGTTGAATGACGTAAAATAGTCACTGGAAGAGTTGCAGGAAACGTGCAGAGTTTCGGACCGGATCGGATCGGGTATGGGGCTCGGATCAAATAAGGGAACTGAGCAAGGGGATTCGATTTGGATCGGAACTTGGCACAAGAGGCTCGGAAAGAAGGAAGGCCATTCTCATCAGAGTTGGAGTTGGGTTAGGATCGGAAGTAAGGGCATGGAGATCGGATCGGAAACAAGGGCATGGAGATCGGATCGGACTGAAGCTAGGGAGTGGGTTCGGATCTACGTAAGTGGAGCTGGAAATGAAGGAGCTGAGCCAAACCACGATGGAGAATCCGAACCGAATCGAATGGGGAGACCCGAACTGGATTAGAGACCTGAACCGAACCGATGACGACTGGAGCAATATACGTACCCAAACCGAACCGAGGCATGGGCTATGGGCACCGAACCGAACGGGGTATAGAGACCGAACCGAACCGAATTTGAAATTACTTCTACGCGACGACTTTTCTGAAGACCAACTCCAAATCGACCAAAACCCGAGAAGCAAAGGAAGTCCAGGTGGGTGGTTATTACTCAGGATTCAAATGGGAACCAATGAGTTAACTTCATAAGTTGGGCTTTGCTGTGGGACATATGCTAAGGGGTTATCGATGTCCATAACTTTGAATCACTATGGAGTATGGCAGCTACATCTCGCACCCACTCTGGCCCGCCCTGCGAGGCCAGAGTGAGCTCAGCGGTCAGCCCCTGACGTTAGGGGGTCTTTCGCTTTTGCCAGATCTATAGAGATATTACGAGTCCTCCGTCCCAGATTCCCTCGGCCATCTGGTTCACCGGTACTACAAAAAAGTCTCATGCTTTAGTTACTGTGACTGATATATAAGTCTTATCTCGGACCACGAAGACCCCGGTCGTGCTTCTGGACCTGGAGTTGGTCAAGTAACTGTTGCAGGCCAAGCCGTAGAAGGTATTGCGAGACAACCAGAAGCAGAAGGAAAAATAAGAGGCACCTTATTGCTTAGTCTAGCTTTTATGGAAGCTTTAACCATTTATGGGCTCGTTGTGGCATTAGCACTTTTATTTGCAAATCCTTTTGTTTAATTTCATCAGGGCCACAGTGGCCTAGGTAGGACTATTGGCTATGGACAAATGAGGTGGGATCGTTTGTAAGGATTGAGTCATGACTCCATGGGCAAGCTTGGTGGTAGCAATAGTTATACAAGTCGAACCCCGTCACTACCTCGATGGGTCTAGTGATCAAAGTGGTGGATACCGTATGCTTTACGCACTGAGTGAGAGATGTGAGGATGGTTGCTATGCTTGAATGTTGACATCATTATGACATGCACACCCCACCCCTGTATTCTTTACACCATATGTTAGTGGCACCTTAGAATATTGAGCGGTATGTTGTGCTAACTCTTTGGTTGCAGGTCCAGGTTCAGGTATGGTTTAGTATACCTATTATTGTTCTGTTTTGCTGCTTATCGCTCATACCAGACTTTTGTCTGACCCAGAGTTTTATGTCTCTTCTTATTACTCTGGGTGCTCTTAAACGGGCAGACTAGAGACAGGTTAGCTGGTTATGTATGAGTGGCTGATCCGGAGACGAACATGAGGCTCCTATGTATTATCTACATGTATTCTTCCTGTGTCGCTGCTGGTCACTACTTTGGGCATTAGTAGTGCACCTTCCTTATTTGCTTTAGAGACAATTTTCAAAAGTTGTAATAATGATGATGTGGAACATAAGCTGTATTTGGATTTTCCGCTGCTATGATGTTTAGTTTTCAGCTTATGCACTGTCTCGTCTGTTTTATGTCAAAGTATGTTATTATTATAGTTTATTCCATGCGCTGTGAGACATTCTACAGGTTTTTTTGTTAGTCCACTGTTAAGTTTCCTTTCCTTTCTTTGGCGACCGTCCCATGCTGGTTGGACATCGGCACAGCGCACTTTCATTGGAAATGCCGGCTGGTGCGGGGCGGGCCGTTACAAATCCGTACTCCCCTAGTCACCTTACGGTCATCATCACGTTCAGACACTGTATCTTCCCCAGATATCCTGTTCATTACCGATGAATCCAACGTCCTTATTTACACAATGTCTTCCCCAAATCAAATTAATAAAATCACACAAACTCCCTTATGCATAAATCGAACAACCCTTGCGTTGATCTTCCTAAAACATGTCATGCTTCTCATCCCATCGCACTTCTCATTAAAGGTTTGTCATCCTCTATTTGTACCCACCGCAATCCATTACAACAAATCAACCTTCTAATCCACCTTCCATGTCTACTGCGATGCTGCTAGTACTCTAAACCAGATTGCGATACCCAACTTCAACATAGTGCGCTACAGGAGAGTAGCGATAGTTGATTCCCAAAAAACCCATAAATCTTGTCGCACCCAACAGTATCATCTCGATTTCCAAAATCGAAAATCCCCTAATCATTGGCTATCGACAACCCTAGCTCGATTGTAGAAGAACCCCGTGAGATAATTCAGAATCGAATCTAATTATATTATGCCAGAATGAAGCGTAGACTATTATGAACTTAAGGAAATTTGGTTTGATATTTATAGTGGAGTTTTTGATTTACTTTGAATTATTGAAGAATTTTTAGAAGAGGAACTCTCGGTTTGATTTTCCTTTTAATGGAAACTAACGAAAGAAATGAAATAGAATTGGAGTGTTTATTTAAAGGTATGTAATTCGAACTGGTTTAAGGAGTGCGACCATCATTATTGAAGCTTGCAAATCGATTTTTACTTTGCCTGAGGATGACAAAATTTGAAGAGATTAGGAGGAAGATAAGGTCATGTATTTATAAACTAAGAAGACTTCTCCATTAAGATTTAGGTCAGTCAAACAATACTGATATGATAGGTTTACAGTGTACTTCATCTCTTAGCTTAGGGGGAAAGTAAATGTTTTATATTATTTTTCTTTTCCTATTTTGAGTTGAACCGGTGATTTTACCTTATTTAAATTACCCCATGATCCTGGACACCTTTCTGAACACAACAACAGATATTCCTAGGATTATCACACTATTCTAAACACACTGGGACAAGTATCAAATCCCAATTCGATCATATGGAG
Source organism: Allium sativum (assembly GCA_030737875.1). NCBI lineage: Eukaryota > Viridiplantae > Streptophyta > Magnoliopsida > Asparagales > Amaryllidaceae > Allium > Allium sativum. Next base: position 855,919,209 of record CM060920.1, on the reverse strand, counting down.
AAGATATTAATTTAAATCAATATAAATTAAATTTAAAACAATTAATTCTTCGACGATAAATTATTATTATTATTCTAATTCAAACAGGAGTTTGTATTGATCATCTGAACTGTTTTCAGTTCAGTATTAAATTTTGAATTGGATTACTTCAGATTACCGTATTACGATAATTCGGTATCCTTGAAATTAAACCGTATTCGATTATTAAATCGATAACTCAATATTAATATCCATTTATATTATCAACTCAATATTTAAAATAAATATTAAATATTCAAAATAAATTGACCAAAAATCCAGGTCATTACATTCTTTCCCCCTTAAAAGAATTTTGTCCCCGAAATTACTAAGATCGAGCCCACTTACTTTTCAAAAACTCACTTATATTGAACTCAATTCTTCGTATTTCAACAAATTTACCAAAACTTTTGGTTTCCATTCACACTGCACACCATATATTTTAACATTCATTAAATCCGAATGATTTTCGATCTACATATTCACATATAATTCATATTTCCTTCATATGTATGCCAATTCATTCAAATTAATTTTATTCAATTTATTCACTTCAATTCGTTTAACTTGCTTAAGTTATATTTAAATTCCTAGATTTCTATTTCAAATCCTTTCGAAACCACATAAATATATACATATGTATTCATTTCCATCTCAAATTCAAAACATTTGAATTTTCAAATGAACTTGTTTTTGTTCAAACAAATTTCCATCCAAAAACTTTCTAGGGTAGCAATCCATCACTCAGAAACTCGAAAATGAATACTAACGATACTGCAGTCACCATCAGAATTATTTTCCAGCCACTGAAGTGAGTTCAGTGCGTTATCAATTCCAAAATCCATCTAAAAATGATTTTCATACAAAAATCCTTCCGAAACTAAGCTATATTATTTTAATATACTTTGAAAATATTTTTCCAAACACCTAGGATTTAAATTTCAAACTCTGATTTAAATCCAAATCTAGTTCATCTCATTTGTATAATTCATTTACATACATATTTATTTGGTTATATATAACCATTTCAATTTTATAATCCTCATTTGACTATAATGTTAACACCCAACACATCCATATAATATAATAATTTCAGAAAATTATTCTTTTTCTATCAAAAATAGAATTTTTGGGTAAAATTTATTCACTTACCCACTTAAAAACAATATTATGTCAAATTTCTCTGTTTAAGTGTTTAGAAATTCCTATCGACTTCGTGGCGTCCCACGATTCGACCAGAATTCATAAACCACTCAATAGACTAGCTAACACAATATAAAACATTTTGCTTCATATCGATTAACAAATACGCTCTCTTGTATATATATACACTCAACTCATTCTAGGGTACTACTAATGACCCTATCTCTAATGTGCACAACCCCACCAAAGCCAAGGTGTTCGCTCAACCTAAGCTCTGATACCACTGTAACGAACTGCAAATCCGTACTATCTGAGTTGACTACATATATCACATGTCCAACCCACATATCATAGAAATACAAATCCTTTTTTTAGAAGAAAAAGGTAGAAGAAGAACATAAATAACAACACAGAATCTCACATCGCAGTGGAACAAAATATAATATATCATAACTTTTGAATACAAAATTTTAACTGTATAACATACAATTGTCAGAGTACAACACTTACAACATAGTGGAAATAAAAATACTATATTTAACACTGAAACCTCCTGCTCTGAGCTCCTCTAGATAGATCTGTAAAATTCTGAACTACTTGACTGCCCGTACAAAATTGGACAACCAAGAGTTTGGGGGAAACATAGAAAAATAAACTCCGAGTCAGTCATAGGACTGGTATGAGTAAACAATTTAAAACAGTTTGAGAAAATAAACGATATCTCATAAGACCACACCGTATAACACGGTACAGGTTTTTCCCTTATGAGAATCTAGAACACTTGATTCAACTTTCAAATCCTTTTGAAAGAAAAGGATAATCTTTATATCAAAACTCTTTTGATATTATAATAGTGTCTAAATCAAATACATAGAAATCTAATGGAACGCTTTCATCTCACGTTCCAAATACATAATATACAATCAAAACCGCAGGTACTTATTGGGTAATGAATTTCCAACTATGACAAGGTATGGAACCACCTTCCGATAACGTATCTCTAGAGGAGAATACACTGGGTTCAACAAGAACATCTTGTGACCCGACCACACATGACCGACCACTCATTTTGCTTGAGTGTATCGAATGTATTTCACCAACGATTGAGATCAACAATCATTTTCCCGAATAGGACAGCATCGAAATAGAATAAAGATTGAAATGAATTTCTCTAGATAGAAGATAATGCACCCTCATGGGAGCTACCCACATAGCCATGCTGCCTACCCAATTTTTGTCATTTCCCGATTGTTGAGGCCTGTGGCTACGATTACTTATCATTCATTGATAGCACAATCACTTTGAATGCCACATTGTCATATCCATTAATCATTAATTGATTTGCATAAATATATTCTGGATATTATGCTAAGAGAATAAATTCTCCGCCACCATATATATTTATACGGATCAACATATGTGATCATTGGAAATACTCTGTCAGACATTCGTCCATACACTTCGTTTTAGGACTGAACGAAACCAAAGGCACAATTTCTATTAATAGAAAAAGCCCTTGCACTTTACTCTGTCTTCGATTATCTTTATATAATATGATTAGCAACGCTACTGCCAATACGGAGTGGTTCACGGATAATAATCCAACCGGTCTCTCCATATTGACAACGATATTGGCAAATACTTCGATAGTCAGTTATTTAACTATCAAAGAAAAACAAACATCCATTCAGAGCATCAAACAATCACTAGAACCCTTAATTGATATTTTATTAATTAAATCACTACTCCATTTCCTTATCAATATATGTTAACCAAATATTTTCAACAATTAATCATCTTGCTGTTTTTCGCTATTTGGAAAACATTTACATATATCGCCTTCTTTTATTTTTTGTACTTAGAAAAATATATTCTATTTGCAATCATAAAACATTCCAATTACTTATCTTTTTCACGACCATTTATTTCTGTACTTTTGAAATATTTGTTATTATATTTCCAAAATTCCACTTATCTGGGTTAAAACAAATGTTGTGTAAAACATTGTTACAACAACCCAAAATACTGCATTCAACTAAATTATATTCAAAACATTTATCTTTGAGCCTGAATCTTTCTATTTATCGGTTAATAATTGAATCAATCAAGTTGGGGTATAATTACCTCTCAGACCTTGACTGAAAACATCATTAACTTCAAAACAGACAAGACCACTTGTCTTGAATAATCAACACCATAAAAAATCAATTATTCATTTTTAAACACATATACATTTCTCTTTCTAATTTTACCCAATTTAATTATAGATTTCCATTTTGTTTATAATATTCTATTTTTAATTTCGTTTCCTTATCGAATTCCACATATATATATATATATATATTGATACATTAATTTCTAACTATCAGTTTTTCTTAAAAGTATTCTAACTCCTTATTTCCGGAAAATTTCGCCATAAACCTCTTTGTACGGGTCATTCGGTACAACTACAAAGCGCCTCTCTGGGCTATTTCCATTCAAAAAGAAAATTAAAAAGCCAAGCAGCTTGCCGATTCAGTGCATAAAACGTTATATGGAGTTTAAACATGTACCGTTTTGTCGGGCACTAAATTTATAAGCTTCATTCTCCTCATTTCATACCTGTTTATCACATATGCGTCCATTTCTGATTTATTACAACTCAGTCTGGTCATTGTAACTCAATTTCCTAATTTATCTTTAATTAGCTCTTTTGCCCGTTTCATAATTTAATTTGAACATATCATGTTCAAATATATTTTTAACTTAAAGCAATTGAATTCCATTTCCAATTCCAATTTCATATTCGATTTTGAATATGAATTCAGCAGTTCAATTTACTTAACGAAAACCCAATTTCGATTCAAATTTCTATTAACTAATTATTCTTCAGATTAGTTAGTCTTATTCATAATTAAAAAAAAAAATCTGATTTTTGTCCCGAAAATCATTTCATTTACACAGCTTGAGTTCGTATTTATTTTACAACTCCAGTCTAGATTTTTCTAAAGGAAATTCAGATTTTGTTTACTTAGAACCCTTTTATTTATTTAAATAAACCATTATGGTTTTATAATGGTTATGGCGCTGTTTTTATGAAAAATTGATTTTGACATAACTCAAAATCTATTTGACGAAATCCAGATTTTTCCCTTCTATTGGAAAACTATTATCAAATCTATCCTGACGATTCTTGTTTCAAAGAATTCCGACTTAAATTGAGTTCTATATACTAAACTGAATTTCGGACGCCAAATTATGAACTGCCACGCTGCGTCGAGTTCTTTTTAATTATATTTAATATATAAATGTTTTAAAACTTCGTTTATATATAAATTCTAACTTCATTCTAATATATTTTAATATATATTGAACCAAATTTTCCCAGTTCAACTTAATATTATGATTTTCCCAAATCGCCAATTATTTCGTATCTCAGTTATAAATTTATTTATAATTCAATCTTCTATATTAAATTCTAATTCCTTTGTAAATAAATAAATTATAAAATTTGATATAATCGAATTTCAAATCATAAATCCTTCTGATTTATCTTATCTCAGTTTATATTTCGAATTCCCAAAATAAACCTGTCGCTCCTTTTTTGAAACGATTTCAAACTATATTTTAAATTCAAACTTAAATTTAAAATTACATATTATCTCCAGATAAATAAATTCACTATATTTATAAACATTGTTTATAAATTTACTTGTTTTATAAATTCAAATAAGTTCCATTTCAAATCTATTTAAAACCAAAATCTTATTTTGGAATATTCTATTTATTTTAACTTATCCATATATAACATGGAATCTATTTTCATATTCAAAATTAACTTCTATTTAATATAATCCTAATATCTTTTCTAAACATATTTTATTTAAATAAATTCGAACTAATCGACTAATAAATCCTTATGGATTTATTTTAGTTCAATTTATATTCTAAACATCAGAATAAAATTCATTGCTTCTTTAAAACAATTCCCCATTTCTATTTTTAAATTCACATTTTAATTTAAATATTCAAATTATGAAATGATAATTTTTCCACTTCATTTATAAACACCGATTATAAATTCATTTCAGTTCCCTGATTATCCAATGAAAATCATTCCATTTTATTTATAACACCATTTATAAATTTACTTCAATTTACTATATTATTTAATTTATAAACATCGTTTATAAATTCATTACTTCAATTTCCTGTATTATTTAATTTATAAACATCGTTTACAAATTCATTTCAAATCCTGCATTACTAATTTATAAACAACGTTTGAAAATCCTAATACTTGTTTTATATATTCGAAACAAGTTAATATTTTATGGCCCATTCGAAATTCAAATTCTATTATAGATGAATAGATTATCCCTTTTAAATATCAAAATATCCTTTTCACGATATTTTTATAAATCCTATTTTGGGCCCAGTGATATTTAAACAATCAAACAACCCAATTATCAATCAATGCATCATATATGATAATTAATATATGAAAACAAACAATAATAAAATTTGAGGAATCCAGTTGGATCCCTCCAATCTGTTTCCCTGCATCCATAGACGTTAGCCAACATAAATAAACTCATCCTGCTTCGAGGTAGGATATTGCGATATAGAAGGTCATCCACTATCATAGCGTGGGGCATATAGGATCATTCGCTAATGATACTGCAGGCATCCGCTAATGGTACTGCGGGAACTATCCAATCACCAATATACATATAATAACCACAAACACCAATCCTAAATAACTAATATATATTTAATATTAGCCACAGTAATATTTTATTGAAACCAAAAAACCATCAATTATTTTTAACGACTAAAAATAATTCTAAAAGTTAAATTGAGTCAGATTTACTCACTGTGATTTTTAATTCGATCCATTCCGATTCCAAGTTTAATTCCACCATATGTAATCCATAGCTAGGATTTTCTTGCTTGACTCCATTTGTTAAGATCTCGTACATATTTTAATATGACCCTTGTTATTTAAGCCATAAACAATTTTTTAAAAGAAAAAAAATATTTATTTACTTAAATAAATAATTACCTTAATCCCTTTTAAAAATCACCTTCTTCCCTGTGATTAAAACACACCCAAAATCCCATTGTCTCACTTCAAACCTACTGCTCCTTTTCTCCTCCAACATCATGCTCGTTCACGACAGCTCCATCTATACCTTTCCAAACCTATACACCCAAAATACTCACTGTTGATTCTCCTAATTCTACCTAGGTCGATCCCACAGTACTAAGAAAATCCAGTGCCTTCCCAAAATTGAATATCCGAACTCTCTTAGTCACCTTATAGTCATCATCACGTTCATACACTGTATCTTCCCCAGATATCCTGTTCATCACCAATGAATCCAACGTCATTATTTACACAGTGTCTTCCCCAAATCAACATTAATTAAATCGCACAAACTCCCTTCTGCATAAATCGAACAACCCTTGCGTTGACCTTCCTGAAACCTTTCGTGCTTCTCATCCCGTCACAATTCTCATCTAAGGTCCATCATCCCCTTTTTGTGCCCACCGCAATCCACTACAACAAATCAACCTTCCAATCCGCCTCCCATGTCTATTGCGATGCTACTAGTACTCCAAACCAGATCGCGATACCCAACTTCAACACAGTGCACTACAGGAGAGTAGCGATAGTTGATTCCCAGAAAACCCGTAAATCTTGTTGCACCCAACCGTATCATCTCGATTTCCAAAATCAAAAAGCCCCTAATCATTGCCTATCGACAACCCTAGCTCGATTGTAGAAGAACCCCGCAAGATAATTTAAAATCGAATCCAATTATATTATGCCAAAACGAAGCGTAGACTATTATGAACAAATTTGGTTTGAGATTTGTAGTGAATTTTTCGATTTACTTTGATTTATTGAAGAATTTTTAGAAGATGAACTCGCTGTTTGATTTTCCTTTTAATGGAAACTAACGTAAGAAATGAAATAGGATTGGAGTGTTTATTTAAAGTTATGTAATTCAAACTGGTTTAAGGAATGCGGCCATCATTATTCAAGCTTGCAAATCGATTTTTACTTTGCCTGAGGATGACAAAATTTGAAGATATTGGGAGGAAGATAAGGTCGCGTATTTATAAACTAAGAAGACTTCTCCATTAAGATTTAGGTCTGCCAAACAGTACTGATATGATAGGTTTGCAGTGTACTTCATCTCTTTGCTTAGGGGGAAATTAAATGTTTTATATTATTTTTATTTTTCTATTTTGAGTTGAACCAGTGATTTTGCCTTATTTAAAATAACCCGTGATCCCGGACTCCTTTCTGAACATAACAACAGGCATTCTTAGGATTATAACACTATTTTGAACACACTGGGACAAGTATCAAAGCCTAATTCGATCATATGGAGAAGATATTAATGTAAATCAATATAAATTAAATTTAAAACAATTAATTCTTCGATAATAAATTAATATTATTATTCTAATTCAAACAGAAGTTTGTATTGATCATCTGAACTATTTTTAGTTCAGTTTTAAATTTTGAATTGGATTACTTCAGATTATCGTATTACGATAATTCAATATCCTTGAAATTAAACCATATTCGATTATTAAATCGATAACTCAATATAAATATCCATTTATATTATCAACTCAATATTTAAAATAAATATTAAATATTCAAAATAAATTGACCAAAAATCCGGGTCGTTACATCGTACGCTCTGCATCTCTATTGATCCGAACTGTGTAAACACATAATTTAATGTCGAACAACTATAAATCGTTTTCTCTATGTTTTTATTAATTTCACCTTTTTAATTTATATTCTTTATTCGTTCTCTAAAAGTACTCACGGGTGTTTGTGACAACTTTTCACGCAAATATTATCATTTATATTTAAACTGAATTTAAACAAGCTATCTGAATTATATACAAATTCATATTAGATCCAAGTATATATTTTTTAGTTAATTTCTATATTTGCATTAATAATTCCTACTAAATTTACAATACATATACTTACATATATTAAAATTTCAAAAAACAATATTTTAGTAAGTAAATAAGTTAAATATTCAGATAGCGTAATTCTAGGTCAGTATAAAGGGACAGTCAATAACAATACAAGGGAGTGACTTAGTTTCCAAAATAAATAGTAGAGGGATGCAATATACATTTACACTACTAAATGGGGATCCAAAACCAACTTTCGGTATTCTTTAAATTTTCTTTAAAATTACATATACAACTTCATAAGAATGATTTATAAGTTACTCCAAACACTCCATACGAATATTGTTACTTACAATTGCTTCTTTTAAGTGTAGTAAAACAAATCAACATAAAATCTACAGTAGTCCATCGTTAGAAAAAGAAAGCTTCACGTATAACTTTATAACTTCAAAATTAGAAAATATTCTACTCAAAACCACCTTTGTCATAGGAACTAAAATAAAATCTATGTTTGAATTACGATAAGGTTTGAACAAAAACAAATACATTATAGTTATGCAGCCAAATACAACATTTCTCAAATGCAATTTTAACCACTTTGAAATAATGTAGCAAAAAATGCATTAGAGTGATGCAATTGAAACCACATCACCCGCATTCAATTAACCACGTTAAAATTATACAACCACTAATATTTAGTTAAAACAACATAATGAAAGTGTATTAGGTGCATTTTGTTGATGCATTTAAAATTACATCACCTTAGTCTACAAAACATGCACTTATTCTACATTTTTCCTACATCATCATGTTACCCTCATGCATAATATTTTAGATTTCTTTTTATTTAATTAAAGGTTAAAAATCATATATTTTCAAGATAAATTTAAATGCTTTTGTGAAAGGATTTTAATTCTACAATAAAAAAGTATGTATTTTAATGTATCAAGAACATATTTCATTAGAAGCTTACAAACATTGTGATTTATTATAAAACTGATATTAAATTCAATTTTCCTATACAAAATCAAACTTGTTCAATTCATCTTTGTTTCCTTCTTCCACCCACACTCATTTTCAAAGTTCATCATTAACTCCCTTTTCTTCCTTTCCCGCTCTAGTTAATCCAAACAAAAATCGTCATACGTTAAACCAAGTTCAATGTGGCGCACGGCTCTTTAATGAACCATGCTCTTCATATTCTATGTTTGGCCTGAACATGGTCCTTACAAGATGTGTGCTAGGCGCGAGCATGGTTTTTCCATCAAGCACTATCTAGGCAAAAGTATCATTCTCTAGGGATTAGTGTGCTTTGAACCGTCCTTATATAATGCATGGTGCTTGTGGCCCGCAACCCTCTTGAAAATCACTAGAAGAAAATACTATATTAATAGCAAGTAAGAATTGCACTGGAGGTTGACTTGCCGTTGTTAAGGAGTTAGTGGTTAACTAGGATGGAGCATGACTTGTTTAGTTGCCATTGTTATTAACGTTTGCGTCATTCTTTGTCACGTGAATCTTTTTCCGGTTTCCCTCCATTCTTTTTTCCATTGCCGCTAAAATCTTGCATTTCTTTTCTTCGTTCATTCCCACTTTACTCCCTGGAAACCCCTAAATTACTCCCCTACCATTTTGTTTTCAACCAAAGCTAAATCATTCTTCTGCTACCTTGAAATCTCAAAACCTAAATCCACACTCCTATTTCATATTCAGCTAACTTTCATAGTTGATTACCGTGCCGGTCGCTTTTCTTTGGCCATGCTGCTCAGTTAGTTCGATATCGATGCATGTTTGATTTTTATTCCAAGATTTTATTCGATTTCAATTGTATCTTAGTTTCCCTATTCAATTTCGATTCTAGATATTATTTCTAGCTTGGTCATACCAATGGTCATTTGACGGCAGGGGCTTAAAAGATCTGGAAGCAGAAGACATGCGTGACCACATATCATGTTATTGCGGTGAGTGTTAGGTTTGTTACTAATAAATTTGGGAAGATCTCGTTAATTTTATGGTAGCATTATGTAGTTTCATTTATAGACAGTAACAACCTTTGTATATAAAATTATGACAATGAAATGTGTGTATTTCTTTAGGTTCATGGTTTAGACAAATACTTGCTTCAAAAGTTGAGGATCAAAAGCTGTAAAACCACAATGTAAGTTTCTTATTTGTGAAAGTGTATTTTTTTTTTATGTTACTATAATTTATTTTATAATGCATTTAATTTAATACAAACAAATTCTACCGAGGGAACACCGAATATGACATCTGGAGTAATGTTGCCTACGAAAACGAGTGCACAGAATTACACTTCAATGTCACCTTGGTTTCCTACCAGTCAACTATCTTCTGCAGCAAATTCTCCTACCCGAACGCCTCCTTTGCTAGGTTTGTTCTTATTATACTTTGGATTTGATATACATAGTACTTGTTGTTACTTCTGATCGTAAAAGGATCAAAATTATAATTTAAATACTTGTAGCTTTTTCTATTAGGTTTTTGCTTGAGTGTATTTAGAAGCATAACATATCGGTAAAAACCGATGAGAAGTCGTGTTGTTACATGTTACTAATTGTTGCTTTCTTATAGTTGTGGGAGTAGACCCTCACTAAAGCTTACATACCGTTATGTGATATAATCAACAAAATTTCATATAACAAGGTTTTCTATATCTTCTTGACTTTTATTGAAGTCCTTTTCTTTTTTGGCTTGTTAATAATTATAATTAACACAGATGTTTAGATAAGCCATTTTAGGTATGTTGCATCTATCATGTAAAACATTAAAAAGGTATATTAATCAATAAGACCTGCTCTGTAAAATTTGGTGTAGTTTTCTGCATATCTAGTCTGCAGTCTGCCCAAACCTAGGACTGTTACGCTCAGTATATTCACCCATTGTTTATTTTATTTTGCAGTATGAGTTTGACAATTATTGATTTAAATTTGATGACCTACGTTACTTGAATGTGAGTTTGTTACATTCTGCAGGACACACTCCTCGCATTGATGGGAAGGAATTCTTTCGTCAGGCGAGATCAGTACAGCTTTGTACCTTGTTGGTGTTATAGAGTATTTTTCATCATCAAGTTTTAAAAATAGTTAAGAGTGCACGTGGATCTATATTTTTATTGCTTTGTTCCAATACCAAGTACGTATATTTGATGTATTATACGAGATAAAGTCGTGTGTTTGTGTTGATTCAAGGGAATACTCACATATTGTTTCTCAGTATCGCCATACTCACCATTTTATTAAAGTGTATTATTTAGTATAGAGGCCTGAAGTGTCGCATTTTTTAACTTCCAAAAAAAATAAAAAATAAAAAAATAAAGACAAACAATGTGATTACATATTTAGGTATGTGGGTACATCGATACATCAATTGCATTTTTTCTAGCTAAGTTTTATCTAGTTTATTTTTTTACTAGTATGCAGATGTGTGGTTAATATATAATAGTATAACACATACTATAAATTCATTTAGGATAAGCAGATATTTCCATTACACTAATTAATGGCACTAATACTGTTTTGACTAAATTTATATATGTAAGCTCTGAACATGCAATACTGGACCTGACTTAAAATCAAATTAAATTGTTGTTTCTTTATGCAATTCAAAGGCAATGCATAACCGATTGCAGGCTGAGAAAAGGCAATGCATAAAAAAACCATGATACCTTATGAATATATCAGTTATCTTTCATTCTAATGCATAAAAGTTATGATATTCACAATCATGGACTTAAATCAATGTTTGAATCTTGGTTTTTTTTGCTCTAGCATATATCTTGATAATATTCTTCAGTGTTGAGCCTACCTGATAATTAATTGGACTACTTAAAAATATAGATCTAATTTTGTAGTATCGTTAAGTAGGAAGAACAAATGACATGAAACAAGCAACAAACATGATTTTCAACATGGAATTAGTCTTGGTGGTGTAATTACAATTTGCTGGGATTTCTACTTTTATTATAGACCATAAACACAATAATGACCTGATATGTATTAATGCTGAATGGATGTTGCCAAAGTTGGCCTTCATGCATGGAGTTATAGGACTTTATTAGAAAATATAATGTAGCATTTAAAATGATTTGGAAATAATAAAGGTATACAATTTGGAAAGAATGATTATGGTTTGTTTTCTTCTTTTTAGCTGAATACATTACCTTTGGAACATGATGTTGCCTAATTTGGTGGAATATATTTTTTCCTTTGTGTACTGGCTTATTAGGTACCGAATCTTTGTTGGAAAAATTGTTGCCACATTGAAAGAAAAGTTTAGACATATATTGCTATGCAGTTCGTTTATGTTTCAATACTTGGAAATATAATAATTTTCCATTTACTTCACTATGGAATCAAAATAGTTTATAATAATAAAAATTTCTAACATATTTCAACTAGCACGGCAATCCCTTTCGGTGTGTGATATCAGACTTATATGAGGTAGTACTATAATATATATATTAGAGCTATATTAACTTGACATTTTATTTACGTTAATACCCTATAAAATGACTCGGAAAATTCTTGTAACTTTTTCTAGTACAGTTAATTGCAAATGGGATTTAATCTTAAATGGGAATCTAAACATTTTTGTAATTCAAATCACAATGTTGATATTTCATGCCATTTATGTTTAGTCAATTTCCAATAGGCAATATCACAATTATGTAAGCGGTAGCTTACTTTATTTCTACACGCACGCTCGCTCGCGCGCGCATATATATATATATATATATATATATATATATATATATATATATATATATATATATGACGCATGTATGGTTTGTATATAACAATAAATTGAATTCTATCTATGCTTTAAATGCTCTCTGGTGATATATGATTGAAGGTTGTGGCATATTAGTAATGTTCACACATTTAACGTCCCTTTGGACTTCCAGCTTTTTTTTCAAATTGTCTATCTAGCCAGTATATCTAAAGAGAATCCGTAAGGATATAATTTTTTTAGATTTAAATTAAGTAAAGCCATCTGACATATGGCTTTATTATTGAATCGTTGTTATAGTCTTTGCTTCTACTGCACACAAGTCCACTTTACAATATCGGCGAATGTATTTATAGGTGATATCTAGCAACTATGTTGCCTCTCTTATAAAATATTTCATGTAATTAACAAGATTATTAAATTCAGCTAATGTTACACCAAAAAGGAATGTACATTTATTTTCTAATTTTACTTAATAATTATAAATTTTTAGATACCTCTTTTACCAATATAACAGAAAATTACCCTTTTTTGGATGACATAATTTATAACCATTTAATGCTATATTAATGCTACCTTATTTCAATGTAATGATAGTAATAGTCCTCTGTTATTTCAGTTTACTATGATATCATTCAAGTTTAGCTGATTAATGGCCAGCCGACTATTTACTAAACAAAATGTGTATAATGATCACTGTTACATGTCCAAGTTTATAGTCATTGACCAACACCTGTTCTCGATGCGTGGAGGTAGGTATTGGTTTATCACTTGCTTTCCACTAAGTGTATGTAACCAAAACTAATTATTTACATTTTTACGCAGAGTTTGTACTCTATTCTCCTTTAGGCATTCTCCTAATCGCATATGATTTTCAATTAACATTGTATCTACATAGAGTAAAGTTCTAAATGTGTGATGTAGTGACACACATTAATAGTAATGGATCAATGCTTTCTAAAGGTGATTCTTTATTTACTTATTTTCAAGGTTCGTTACTGTATATTGTTCCATTCGATGTTATAAATTATAATACATGGTTACAATTATTTGTTGTTAAAGAACATAATTGTTGATAAATTAAGTATGCCATGCTTAAGTCCATGATAATGTTAGAAATGTTGCATGTGTAGCAACAACCAAGCCACCCGTGTGTTCGACATGGTGTGCCACTAACCCCATGCACCAACCATGCCACCTACCGGCCACCAACCAAGTCACCAACCACCATCAACCATTCTCTCACCTATAAATACACCCTTCCTCTTCATAACTTTCATCTCATTCCAAAATCCAATAAGAAGAAAAGGACAGCAAGAAGAGAGTGAGATCGAGTGTTGAGTGAAAAGTGTTTTGTGTAATCACTTTGTAATATTATCTGAAAGAAAAGATCTGCAGCAGCCCAGAGACGTAGGCATAATTGGCTGAACTCTGTTATCAAGTTTGTGTGTCTCTTACTATTCTACATTTAATTTATTTTCTCCAAAAATCTAATTATAAGGAAATTTGCGTAATTTCCCAACAATTGGTATTAGAGCCATAATTTATCAGAAAGGAAATCAAATTCGAGTGGGAGCGATAGCGGTGGATGAAGAAAAGATGAAAATCGAGAAGCTTGACGGAACCGACTTTGACTTTTGTAAAATGCAGATTGAAGATTATCTGTATTAGAAAAGGCTTTATCAACCTCTCTCAGAAAAGAAGCCAGGGAATATGAAGGATGAAGATTGGGCTCTTCTTGTTCGACCAACCCTTGGAGTTATTCGATTGACGTTATCTCGCAATGTTGCTTTCAACATTGCAAAAGAAAAGACCACGGCGGGTCTTATGGCGGCTCTCTCCAGTATGTACGACAAGCCATCGGCCTCTAACAAAGTTCATTTGATGAGGAGATTGTTCAATTTACGGATGACGGAAGGTGCATCGATAGCTCGACATCTCAATGAACTGAATACAGTTACTACTCAGTTAAGTTCAATTGAAATTGATTTTGACGAAGAAGTACGCGCGTTGATACTTTTATCTTCCCTGCCAGAAAGTTGGAACGCTATTGTCACGGCAGTGAGTAGCTCATCGGGAAGCAATAAGTTAAAATTTGATGATATTTGTGATATGATTCTCAGTGAAGAGATCCGACGAAGAGATTCTGGTGAGTCGTCAAAATTTTCAATTTTGCATACGCAATCAAGAGGAAGAAATTCAACACAAGAAAATGGACGTAGCAAATCGAACTACCGAGGTAGGTCGAAGGACTAGAGATCTAAATCCATAAATCCCAACAATTCCTACAGCTCAAAGACCGCTGAGTGTTGGAATTGTGGGAAGACCAGGCACTACAAAAATCAATGCAGAAGTGCACCAAAGGATCAGGAGGCGAAGGTAAAGGCAAATGTTACTTCTACCTCAGATGAAGCGTTGATATGCTCTTTGGAGAGCAAGGAAGAGTCTTGGGTGCTAGACTCTGGAGCATCGTTTCATGCCACTTCACAGAAAGAATTCTTCAAAAGGTACGCCTCTGGAAATCTTGGAAAGGTATATCTTGGTGACGATCAACCTTGTGATATCGTTGGTAACGGTGCTGTGAAGATTAAGCTGAATCCGTCGGTTTGGGTGCTAAAGGATGTCAGGCACATACCGGACTTGAGGAAGAATTTGATCTCTGTAGGACAATTAGCTAGTGAAGGCTATACTACGACTTTCCATGGTGATGATTGTAAAATTTCAAAGGGTGCAATGACGATTGCTCACGGTAAGAAGAGTGGTACTCTTTACATGACAGCAGGAGCACAATGTTCAATCACTGTTGCAGCTAGCAACGAAAATTTTAACATATGGCACCAGAGGCTAGGCCATATGAGTGAAAAGGGAATGAAGATTATGCACTCGAAGGGAAAACATCCCGGTTTATAGTCAGTGGAAATAGGCATATGTGAAAATTGCATATTTGGAAAGCAGAAAAGAGTCAGCTTTCAAGTAAATGGTAAAACCCTAAAGAAGGAAATACTGGATCTTGTTCATTCCGATGTTTGCGGGCCAACGACCATCTCATCCATCAGTGGAAAGCATTACTTCGTTACTTCAATCGATGATCACTCGCGAAAGGTATGAGTTTATTTTTTGAGGCATAAATCTGAAGTGTTCGTGGCTTTCAGGATTTGGAAAGCTATGGTTGAAAATGAGACAAATCTAAAGATCAAAAAACTTATAACTGAAAATGGAGGTGAATATGAAGACACCAAATTCAAGCAGTTCTATTATGAGCATGGGATCAAAATGCGGAGAACTGTGTCGGGTACGCCTCAACACAATGGTGTAGCTGAGCGTATGAATCGAACGTTGATAGAAAGAGCCAGAAACATTCGTATACAGTCAGGTCTACCAAAGCAGTTCTAGGCAGAAGCAGTCAACGCAGCTGCTTATTTGATCAACAGAGGTCCTTCGGTTCCATTAGAGCATAAAATACCAGAGGAGATATGGAGTGGAAAAGAGGTAAAATTATCACATTTAAAAGTTTTCGGTTGCATAGCATATGTGCATATTAGTGATCAAGGCAGGAATAAACTTGATCCCAAATCCAAGAAATGCACTCTCATCAGCAGTGGAGAAAATAAGTTTGGCTACCGCATTTGGGATGATGAAAACAAGATGGTGATCCGTAGCCGAGATGTGATTTTTAACGAAAGAGTAATGTACAAAGACAGACACAAAACAGAAGTCAACGACTCAAAGCAGAGTGAGTCAGTATTTGCAGATGTAAATGATATTCCAGATAGTCTCATCACAGAACCGACTATAGAAAGTGCTCAGCCTGATGAAATCGTTGATCTGAGTAGTGTGGACCAGTCTGACACACTACAACATCCTACTCCAGTTCCTGAATTGAGAAGATCTTCTCGACCTCATGTACCTAACAAAAGATGCATGAATTAATTGTTGCTGACTGATGCAGGGGAACCTGAATGCTATCATGAAGCATCTCAGACTAAAGATGCTAGCAAGTGGGAGCTTGCCATGGATGATGAGATGAAGTCTGTTATCTCCAACCAGACATAGGAACTAGTTGAGTTGCCCATAGGAAAGAAGGCACTTCACAATAGATGGGTGTATCGAATGAAAGAGGAGCATGATGGTTCCAAGAGATACAAAGATCGATTAGTTGTCAAAAGATTCCAACAGAAGATCGAAGGAAGCAAGAATCCAACAGATATGTTGACAAAGACAGTAACTATCGATAAACTGAAGTTGTGTTCAACTTCAGTTGGTCTACTAGAGTAAAAAGTGCAGAATGGTTGTTGCATCGATCAAGGTGTGAAGACAGATTGAAATCAGTCTTCAAGTGGGAGAATGTTAGAAATGTTGCATGTGTAGCAACAACCAAGCCACCTATGTGTTCAACATGGTGTGCCACCAACCCCATGCACCAATCATGCCACCTACCGGCCACCAACCAAGCCACCAACCGCCACCAACCATTCTCTCACCAATAAATACACCCTTCCTCTTCATAACTTTCATCCCATTCCAAATTCCAATAAGAAGAAAATGAGAGCAAGAAGAGAGTGAGATCAAGTGTTGAGTGAAAAATGTTTCGTGTAATCACTTTGTAATATTCTCTGAAATAAAAGATCTGCAGCATCCCAGAGACGTAGGCATAATTGGCAGAACTCCGTTACCAAGTTTGTGTGTCTCTTACCATTCTACATTTAATTTCTTTTCTCCACAAATCTAATTATAAGGAAATTTGCGTTATTTCCCAATAGATAAATGGAGAATACGATTGCGTATACATATGAGCATGCAAGTGCATGCATGTGGGTATATGTTAAAAAAACTTCATAGTTTGTTGTATTAAAGAAACTGATTGGTGGCAGCATATACAAAACCAACCGTAAACTACATATATCAAGCCATAGAGTGGAAAAAATTAAATATGTGTGTCTGTTCTAGTGTATTAACCTACAATTGTTAACTCTTAGTCAGAGAGTCATTTTGCAATAATTACTTGCAATACTATGTTGGTTAGTGGCTTCTTCTAATTTCCTAATCAATACATCAAATGGTTTTGTATTTGTACCAACGTTATAGATAATACATATGTATATTTTTATCATTGGATTTAGCATCCAAAAACAGTTTGGAACTTTTCTATGTCGCATCCACTGATTATATTTTCATAAACTTAATGGGGAAGATTCCATATTTCACTTCTAAAAATATTTGTACATGGATGCCTTTTAGATATTGAATTTAGATTTCTAAAAATTGAAATATTTTTGATAATTTGATATGTTTTTCTAGGTTGTGTTGCATATGACCTAGGAACTAGACGTGGGACTTCTGTTCTTGAAATGGTTACTGCATTTGAAAAAGCAAAAGAAGCTGGTAAAGTGAGATGATTATAAGTTGAAAGTAAGTAAATTTTTCATAATTTAGAGTAATGAAGAGGAAGAAGAGGGTGAGTGTGAACAATATAAAATTAGGTATAACAAGAAAGTGAGACCATTATACATTTAAATGTGGAGTCCTCGTTCTTCGATGGGTTTACATTTGTTTTCTTATAAAACATCATCAGTCATAACCCTGAATATCGAGTTAAGGCTCAGTAACCAACCTAAACCTAAAGAAAATCTAAACATTCTGCAACTGCTCTATATTGCCAGCTAATTAAACACCATTGTGATGGAAACCCTTTGATTTCAAATAAATATACAACTGATCTCAAAATTTGTCATTTTATAAACAAAACTAATTCACAACAACTTTTAAAATTTTGGCAACAATATTGGTAAAAATTGGAACATGAAGCCAAGCGAATCCCTAAAAATAGGTAAATAAGTGAAAAGAATGAGGAAAGAGCAACCCGAAGCAGAAAAGGAAGCAATAACTAAAAATTAAGGGCGCGTTTGGTTTATATTTTCTGATTTTGGGGTTTCGTACGTAGAAAGGTACAAATGACGTCCACATATCACAAAAAAATCGACCGTTTTACAAAATGAAGTCATCACACAAAACATTTTTTTTTGTTATTTAAGAATAACGAAAAAACGATAGCGAATTCATTAATTCATCATCTCTTCGTAAACTTCATTATTTTCTCCATTTTTAGTACGTCACCTTCATTATTCCTCAAATCGTCGCATCTTTCGGAATTGACGTTGATAACTCAAAACACAAAACAAATCAAATACTACTTAAGATTATAGGCATCTAAAATGAAATGTTGTCAACAAAGTAGCAGTGTAGCACGGTGGTGGGTTTAATGCAATTCAATTCTTTTGAGAGTGGGAAAAATGCCAATAGTAATTTTGTAATATAATGAAGTACCGTTGTCATTTTAGTAAATTGTCATCACAAGTGAGAATGTGTCCTGCCTTGTATGGATGTCATTTTAGTAAATTGTTCACTTTCTTGTTATACCTAATTTTATTTTCTGCTATACCTAGGCCATCGAGTGCCTAGCCTATTCACGATAGAATTGCATAAAATTAGGTAGAACTGAAATAACTTATAATGATAGTAAAAAGGAGAGCTAGGCATGGAATCCGATTATTGGGATAATATGCCAAACATGTTAATCTGAATAGGTTAAACTTAATTTAATACTAAATAAAAAATGTTGTGAGGATCAGATGTAATTTAGTAAAATACGTAATTATATATATATATACACACACACATACATACATAAATACATACATACATACATATGAGCAGGTGCTTGATTTGGGGAAAGGGTTGTACACAAAATCACATTTATAGGAAATGTCATTTACAACCATGCTTATTAATGAACTTAAACCTGCAAAGTTATTACTTGTTAATTAATAAGCTAAGAGGTCCCATGTCTTATTGTTTCTATCCGGATTTGAGACACTTAAAATCCTAGTTTGGCGGCAGAAGCCTAGGAGGTGGTTTGTGTCAATCTTTCTATGTGGAACCTATATCAGTCAGTATCCCTGTTAGGATTATAAAGTGGGACCTCGCACTAGGTTGGTGCCAAGGCATGCTTTACTGATCTGGATTGTAAGAGGTTCAAAGGTGGAAGGTGGGTACAGATGCGTTCCGGCGGAGTCATGAGCGTGCATGAGTCCGATAGGGGAAACTAAGATGCTATAACACCAGCGAATAGGTATGTGCCTTATAATTGACGTGTTAGGAACTGATACCCCCTACTGTCATAGATGGCACATGATATTTGCGTAGTAGGGAGCCGATCGCATCGGGAGTAATTAGGTTAACACCTAATCTTGATATTCTAGTAATTGGTGAAGAAACTTGTTCTTGGGATATGAATGAGAAGCATACATGATCTTTACCTTACCTTGTTATCTCGTTTACTTCGTACTTTTCTATTTACTGTAGTCTCATGCCCCCCATTATTTACCTATCTTAATACTTTATATCTTATTGTTGAAAATCAGTACCGCAACTCGCCAGACTTCATGGCTAAACTATTTTGTTTTCTCTCTCTTCCTTTTTCCCCTCAAGTTAAGTGGTGGAGGACAATAGCTGTGACCGTGATTCTTTTCTTGGACTTGGGTTTCTTATGACTCTATATATTGCTTTTACTTTTGTTCTATCTTGTTATGACATTTGAGTAGGATATGATTTTGCAGTTTTGTACTCTGATGTTTTGTGTTATGAGACAGATAGTTATGACTATTATTTCTGGTATTTGAAATTATAACGATGAAATGGTGATTTTATAATAATAAAGTTTTTCTGCTACATATTTACATTCTATCTTGTAAATTTTAGTTATTGTTTACCTATTGCACTTCACATAACTTAATGCATCCTCATATCGGTGACATTAAGGGACGTGGGGTGTCACATTTGGTATTAGAGACTAAGGTTACAAGATTAGAGGATTTTTTAAAAGTGTTTTCAAACAAAAAAGGATTTACAAATAAAATCTATTTTTGAAAAATATACCCCCTCAAGTCATTAGCAATATTCCTCCGTTCTCCTTCTTAATTCTTGTTTCATCCTTTTTAGCATGTTTGGGGCTCCTAATTTCCCTGAGGACATTACCATTTCTACATGGTTCTATAGATACGTAGAAGCTACGACACTTGTTGCAGTGCAAGAAAATGTCCCTCCCCCAGCTGCATGGGAGGCAAGAAGTTTTATGGTATTGAGACTTTTGTGGAGGCGCACAATTGGCTTAGGGAGAAAGAGAATGTATTTGACTTGTAGGAGCTCGATGATAGGAAGAAAATCCAGTTGGTCGCTTGGAAACTGAAGCATGAGGCATCACATTGGTGGGAGGTGATTCAGGCTAGACAAATGGTATCCACTTGGGAGGAATTTAAGGCAAGATTCGAGATGAGATTCTTATCGCTAGCAGAGGAAATAATGCAAATGGATAGGTTCTTGAATTTGAAACAAGGAAGCATGACAATAAAGGAATATGTTAATAGCTTTAATCAAATAGAAATATTTGGGTTGGAATTGGTAAACACTCCTCATAAAAAGGCTTTAAGGTTTGCGAAAGGATTGAACCAACTGCTCCAAGATTTAGCACTGATGCATGTACCAATGGGAGTGAATTTCTAGAGGCTTGTTGACATGTCTTTGTTGCACGAGGATGGTAAAGAGGAGAAGAAAGAGGTTAATACTGAGAAGGAAAAACCCAAGGCTGAGAAAAAGAAATGGTGTCCCAAGAAGGAAATTTCTACGAAAGGAGGAAAACTTGATAAGGCGTAGATCAAGACCGAGGTTAAGTGCCATGTATATTTAAATTTAGGGCACTTTGTGAGGGACTGTAAGAAGACGAAGAACACTTGTTTCACTTGTGGTCAAGCTGGAGATTTTACAAGGCAATGCCCTAACAAGCAAGGATAGAAGGCTGAAACATCCGGAGGGCAAGTGCATACACTTGAGGTCGGTGGACCGGATCATGGTAGGAAAGTCACCGTGGAAGGTTTGATTTCTCTTTTTGACTATCCGATTGGGACTCTCTTTGATTCTAGTGCTTCTCATTTATTCATATTTAATTCTATTGTAGATAATCTGCACCTATAACTAGTATTGTATTTGATCCTGTTGTAGTCTCAAACCCCATAGGAGGAATGGATCATTTACCTATGATGTGCAGAGGTTTGCGAATTTCAGTTATAGGCATCGAATTTGAATGCGACACATACGTTATTGGCTTTGTGGGTTATAGATTAATTCTAGGAATGGATCGGCTAGCCATGTATGGTGTTATCCTTGATTGTGAGAGGAGAGTTGTTTGATTTCTTACATGCCAAGGTAGAACTCTCGAAATTTCCAGTGACACATGGGAGTCTGTTATGCTCAGTTCCCTAGATTCTCTTGATGCTTCTATTGATGGTCTTCAATCAATACCCATAGCTAGTGGATTTCCGGACGTGTTCGAATAGGATTACCTCCCATATGAGAGAAAGATTTCCGGATTTACTTGGTGGAGAATGCAAAACCAATCACTTTACCGGTGTGACGCATATTTCCTACGGAGAGGAGGGAGCTTAGCAAACTAGTAAGTGAGTTATTCAAGAAGGGATTCATTAAAAGAACCATTTTTGAGTGCGGAGCTCCAATCGTCTTTGCAACCAAGGCGGACGGCTCTCTCCATCTATACGTGGACTATACAGAGCTGAATAAGCTCACTAAGAAGAATAGGCATCCACTTCCGAGGATTTATGACTTGTTTGACCAACTAGCAGGCGCTTCAGTTTTCTCACTGTTGGATCTAGCTATGAGATTTCATCAGTTTAGAGTAGCGCATGATAGTATAGACAGGACGACTTTCATAACTCTAGACGGTTTATTTAAGTGGTTGGTTATGCCTTTTTGGGCGGACCAATGCACCCGCATATTTCGTGAACTTAAGGAGTCAGGTGTTTAGGGAGTATATGAATAAATTCATGGTGGTTTTCATGGACGATATTCTGGATTTCTCGAGGACTGAGGAAGAGCATGCTAAACACTTAGAGGAGGTTCTCAGTACACTTAGATCGCATCACCTTAAGGCTAAAATTTCTAAGTGTCATTTCTGGAGAAAGGAAGTGAGGTTCCTAGGGCATGTAGTCTCCAAGAATGGAATAGCAGTGGACCCCGCGAAAGTTGCGCAGTTCAAGATTGGAGAACACCTAAGAATGCGACAGAGGTAAGGAGTTTCCTTGGATTGGCGGGTTATTATAGAAAGTTCATTAAGGACTTTTCATAGATATTAACTCCGCTCACCCATTTGATGAAGAAGAACCGGGCTTTCACTAGGAGCATTGATTGTCAGGATGCATTCCAGGGATTGAAGAGGGCTCTGACATCAGCCCCTGTTTTGACTCTTCCCGATGGTAGTAAGGTGTTTACGGTCTACACAGATGCTTGTGGCATGGGATTAGGTGTTGTGTTGATGCAAGAAGGTAGGGTGGTCTGCTATGGAAGTAGGAAATTGAAAGTTCATGAGGAGAACTACCCCATCCAGAACTTAATGTTGACAACTATAGTGTTCGCACTTAAGTCTTGGCAATACTATCTACTTGGAGAGAGATTTGATCCCTATATGGATCAAAAGTTGCTCAAATATTTGTTCTTGCAGAAGGATCTTAACTTAAGGCATCAACGATGGATGGAGTTCTTTGCATCCTATGATTTTGAGATAGCTTATACCCAATGCAATAGTAACGTGGTTGCAGATGCATTGAGTAGGCAGAGGATGACCTTGAGTCCTCCATTCGTAGAGAAGCAGAGCTTGGACTTTTTCCCGACCTTTGATTTTAGGCCTTCTACGAATTTTATGCCTGTTTTGTTGGCATCATTGGAGGTGCAACCTACTCTTATGGAGCGCATTGGATCCACACAGCGAGAAGATCAGCAATTAGTGGACATCGTGGATAAACCTAGTGGGGGAGAGGCCTCTAGTCACCAAGCTAGAGATTATGTGGACAAGAAAGGGTGGCTACATCGAGATGGAAGTCTTTTGTGTTCCCAGAGTTAGAGACTTGTTG
This sequence comes from Allium sativum, assembly GCA_030737875.1. NCBI lineage: Eukaryota > Viridiplantae > Streptophyta > Magnoliopsida > Asparagales > Amaryllidaceae > Allium > Allium sativum. Next base: position 855,895,390 of record CM060920.1, on the reverse strand, counting down.
AGGATAGTGTTTAGGGAAGCTCATCACTCTCGGATGACTATCCATCCAGGTGGTGACAAGATGTACCATGACATGAAGCAAGTTTTTCATTTGACTGGCATGAAGAAAGACGTAGAATAATTCGTGGCACAATGTTTGACTTGTCAATTAGTCAAGCTTGAACAAACGAAACCTGGAGGATTACTTCATCCCTTGGGTGTCCTACAATGGAAATGAGAGAGCGTCTCTATGGACTTTATTGATGGATTTCCCCCAATCGAGGAAGGGGAACACAAGTATATGGGTTATAGTAGACAGAATTACTAAGAGCGCTCACTTTACTCCAGTCAAGAGCAAAAGGACAACAGTTTGACTAGCATCGATTTACCTTAGGGAGATCGTCTGATTTCATGGGGAACCTTCCAGTCTAATAAGTGACAGTGGCCCCATCTTCACAAGTGAACTTTGGAGGAGCTTGCAAGAGGCCCTAGGTACACAGTTAAGACTTAACACAACTTATCTCTCTCAGAGCGATATACAAACTAAGAGGGTCAATATTGTTCTTGAGGATTTATTGAGACTGTGTATCCTAGATGTAACACAATGTAGTTTTAAAACATTAAAATTAACAAATTTAAGAACACTTAATTTTTAGAAGAAGAATTAGGTGAAATGGGTTACACCATTGCGTTTGTCTCGGAATTCTGCTTGAGATAGAGTCCGAGTTTGCGTGAATCAGATTCGTATGAAGAAGTTATGGAGATTAGAAGATTTCGAGTGTAAGCAGAAATTAAATTAAAATATTAATTAAATAATCAAAACAAATTCGAAATTCAAAATTCAGGAAAGTAGCTGAGCGGGAAATCTCCCGCTCAGGGGTGTCGACATGGGAGTCGACCCCTCTATAGGGGTGTCGACAAAGGCGGGGTCGACCCCAGTTCTGGACAGTGACGATTTTCTGAGTCGTAGGGCTACGTGGTGACTTCTGATTGGCCTGATGACACATTTTCTTGGACTGGATGGATCCTAGGTTGATCTAAAGGCTCATATTAATTCTATACTTCTATATAATCACATCAAACCTAAACCCTAAGCCTCATAACCCTATTCTATGAAGCCGTCATGCTGTCCATCTCTAAGCTAACCTAGCCTCCACCTTAACTAATCAAATTCAAGATTAAAGATCAAAGCCTACATCAATGGATTAGCTTATCAACTTCAGAAATCAAATTCCAGATCTTCTCTTCTTTCTTAATCTCTGTGAGTTCATGTAACTTTCACAAGATAATTAAACTAAAGTAATAATGATAAGTTGTAAATTGTGATCATATGATTATGCCTATAATGGATCTTATCAAATTTGCAAGTTGACATCTTTTTTGATTCATAGCCTATGCTTTTCTGATCAATTCTATCAGTTTATGCCTGTTCGTGCTTGTATATTTATGCCTATTTTGATACCATGATTCTCTTCCTTTTCCCTTTTTTTATGAGTTAGGCTAACTTCGAGCCTAACATATTATGCGAAATTCGCGCATGTATAACGCTTGAATGATAGGGAAAAAGTTTGGGAAATGTTGAATAACATGTGATTTGTAAAAAGGCATAAATTGATGATGGCTATGGTTTGGGAAAAATTGTATATAATAAGTAAACATGAGACTTGACGTAAATGGGTTTGGGTGTAAACTTGTGATAATTTGGTAAGTTTAGTTATTTCTCGGGTTTGGAACATGTAATAGGAATCATGACTTGTAATCGATCGAATCTAGAACTATGCCTAATTGTAAGATAATCAATTCTGATTCATGCTTATCCTTTTTGTCAAAACTGAATTGCCTATGCCTATGGGGCTGTTGTGATGGAACCTATCATGTTGTACACCAAATTGGTGATTCTTTTATGTTCAATTATATCGAGTCTTTATGCCTATGTTGTAACTTGCTCAGTTTAGCCATACTTATTGTTAATGTACAACATGTCTATTGGAAACATGATTCTTGAGTTGGATACACCTTTACATGCCTATTTTGTTCCTTATGTCAATTCTTTTGTTTCTCCTCTATCCCTCTCCGTTTTATGTTTGGACCTTGTTGTATGTGCGATTGAAACGTGGGGAATTGGTTATAACTTGATTAAGTAATTTTGGGCGTAACAATTAAATGTGGCATAGCTTGAATAGACCACACTTATGGATAATTTACATATAAATCTAGACTTGGACAGTAAATATGTAAATTGGCTAAAAGATGAACGCCTAAGACACGAGGTTAGACATGGTTTGCGGTATAAGACTGCCCGGAACCGCCCGACATATCCAGCAACCGCAAACGAAAGTATAATGTGAGAGGTCAAAGGCATAAATTAGATGCTTAGACACGATGTTAAGTATGGCTTATGGTGGAAGTCTGCCCGGAACTGCCCGGCATATCCAGCGGCCACAAGTGATCGACTTAATGTGAGAGGTCTGTGCAATAATAACTAATTAATGATGAATATGATACCTAAACGAGTTAGGTGGGTGGGGTTAAGTTAACATGAGTAAGAAGACGACTTAACCAATATTACATGAACAAAGTGGATAGGGTTAAGGCAAGCTTAACCAATAATATATATGGAGTTGATAGGTAAAGGGGTTAAGTAAATCTTAGGTAGGTGGGTAATATTAGTGTATATATAGGCCCACAAACTTAACCGTTAAATAAACATGCATGAATCAGTGGGAAGGTTAAGTGACATATGGATAGGCGACACTTAACCAATACAACATGTTAGTTAAACAAATGGGTGGGGTTAGGTTAAATTGAGAACACTTAACCGTTATAACATGTTGGTTAGGAAACCCTAGTAACGGGGACCCATTTTAGCAGTAACTCTCATAGATGTATCACGTTACCCTGAACTAGGCAGGGTGGGGCACGATTACTGGGCTGATTATAAGCGGTCAAAATAGCGGCGGGTGGTGCGTCAGTGTAGGTTCCGATGGAGTACGTGCGTGCACGTGCTCCGGAGTGGAAAAAGCAGGCACTGGGCATCAGTAGTCATACACTGTGCATCTTGAATTGTGTTGAGTTGCCATCATAGGGATTGATACACCCCATGGTGCGATCAATACATGTATCTACAAATAGGTGGGGTCGAATGACACAAGTAATGAATACATACGAGTTAAGGAGCCGATCGATTAAGTGATAAGGGGGTAGTGTGGGGATGTCTAGCATTTATTAGGCTGTCAAGGATTTTATGGGGTGGATACCTCTTACTAGATGCTATGCCTAAGGGCTACCAATTGCGGGGTTGGGATCAACTTTCAGTATGGAACTAGTAACGATGCGATATATTTAGCATTGGTGCAGTGTATTAATCACCTTATAGTGATTAGAAGCACAATCAATGTTTATCTTATTCATCTTGCCTACCTTGTCATGCATGCTTATGTACAGTCATTTCTTACTTTCCAGTTTATGTTCTTATCCTGTTACTTTAATGATTATATTGTTAAAGTTACTGGAGTCACTAGACTAATGTCTGACCTAGTTTGTTTCGCCTCTTTTCTTCCGTTTCCCCCCAGCTTCTCAAGGAGGAAATACTCAAACTTAGTTCTGATGTCTCTTTCTTCCAGCTTGAAGTTGAAAGATGTATTGCTTGGCTTTGATTCTTCTTTTGGCATTTTCTGTTGGGGATTATGGCTTTAAAATTTTGTACTCTGAAGGCTTTTGTACAAGATTGATATTATGTACTTGGTCTTGTTGTTTTGAAGGTGTAACCAAACCTATTTTTATTTCGGTTGTAATAAAGTCATAAATTTTTTAAGTACTAATTTATCTGTCTTGTAATTTTCCATTTTGTTTACATATGACACTCCATGAAACTTAATGCATTCCCTTTGTGAGTGACATTAACAGATATGGGGTGTTACACTTGGTATTAGAGCTGAAGCTTACTAGAACAGATAAAAGATTTTGACAACCATTTTCAAAAGCATTTTTATAAAGAAGTATTTTCAAAAAAGACATGTTTTAAAGAAGGAGTTTTCAACAGAAAGGTTTATTATGAAAAACATAATCCCCAAAAAGCCATATATCTTTCTTTCGAATCTCTTCCTTTTTCCTTCTTGAGTCTCTTTCCCCGCGTGTAGATGCTTTTTCTAAGATATGTAGGGACTTACGTGCAATGGGCGGAAAACCGTTTCATAGGACTGAGACGTTTGTCGAAGCTAGAATTGGCTTAAGCAAGTGGAGGACTCGTTTGGTATCTTTGAGATGAACGATGGAAGGAAGGTTCAGCTAGCTGCTTGATCGATGAGGGAGTTTAGGCTAAGGAGCACAACCCAAGGATGAAGAATTTGTTGATATGGCTTTAATCCACGAAGAAGCTAAAGGAGAAATTGGAAAGAATAATTAACCCCATGACAAAAGATGGCGTCTTTATTGTGGTATAACGGGCCATGTATTAAGGACTGTAGGAAGAAGAAGAAGCCTGGTTGTTTTCATTGCAATGAGGCAGGATATCTGATTAAAGACTGCCCGAGGAGGCAAGGAAAGGGACAAGGGCAAGGGAAGAGGATAAGACCTACTTCCGGAGGACAGGTTCATGCTCTCATGGCACCAGGACAAGAGAGAGATAGAAACGTTTTTGTTGAAAGTTTGAGTTTTCCTTTTTAATCATCCTATTCGAACTTTGTTCGATTCTAGCACTTCACATTCGTTCATATCTGCTTTTATAGTTGAAACACTGCACCTAAACACAAGTCTAGTTGTGGATCCCATTGTAGTCTCAAATCCTATTGGTGGTTCGGCTCATTTATCTATGGTTTATCAGGATTTGAGAATGTCTATCATGGGTATTGGGTTTGAATGCAATGCCTTCGTTCTTGGTTTCATGGGCTATAGCTTGATTCTAGGGATGGATTGGTTAGCCAGGCATGGTGCCATCCTAGACTGTGAAAAAAGGGCAGTTAAACTGTTAACTCGTTGTGGAAAGACCCTTGATATTTCTTGTGACCCTAGAGGTCCGGTGATGCTTAGCTACCTAGAATCACTTGACACATCCATCGATGATTTGGAATCTGTTCGAGTAGTCCATGAGTATGGTGACGTCTTTGATGAGGTTCGAGGTTTAACCCCAAGGCGTGAGATAGACCTCCGTATATACTTAGTAGATAATGCAAAGCCAGTTGCATTACCAGTGTGCCACATGGCTAGGAGGGAGAGGAGGGAACTCAATAAGCAAATAAGGGAGCTACTTGAGCAAGGGTTCATAAGAAGAAGTATTTTGGAATGGAGTGCTCCAGTTGTTTTTGTTACGAAGGCTGATGGTTCGCTTAGATTGTGCGTGGACTATAGGGAGCTGAACAAGCTCAAGAAGAAGAACAGACACCCATTGCCGAGGATAGATGGCTTGTTCGATCAGCTGGTTAGCGCTTCGGTTTTCTCGCAGTTGGATTTAGCCACAGGATTTCATCAACTAAGGGTGGCTGAGGATATCACAGATAAGACTGCATTTGGGACTCCCGACGATTTCTTCGAGTGGCTCGTCATGCCTTTTTCGTTTAACAAATGCACCCGCATAATTCGTAGACTTGATGAGTAGGGTGTTTAGAAAGTTTCTAAACAACTTTGTGTTAGTCTTTGTAGATGGTATTTTGATTTTCTCTAGAAGCGAGGAAGAGCATGCCGTACATCTAGGGAAGTCTTAGAGACCCTACGAGCGCATCAACTCAAAGCTAAGTTCTCCAAATGTCATTTTTGGAGGAAAGAAGTGAGGTTCTTAGGACATGCGGTCTCTAAGGAAGGGATAGCAGTGGACCCTGATAAGGTGGTGGCAATCCAAGATTGGAAGTTTCCTAGAAAAGCAACGGAAGTAAGAAGTTTTCTAGGGTTGGCGGACTACTATAGGAAGCTCGTTAAGGACTTTGCAAAGATATCAACCCCAGTTTTGACTTGGAGCAGTTTTCGGTGGTTGCAGGATAGGGCTTGGAGCAGTTTTCGATGCAAGAGGAAAAGGTGATATGCAAAAGGTGGTAGGTACGCAGTTATGCTTGAGCATCGCATATCGTCCACGGATGGATGGACGGATAGAAAGGGTGAATAGAATCCTTGAAGATCTTTTGAGGTTATGTATCCTAGATTTTGGAGGGACATGAGAAGAGCACCTTCCATTTGTGGAGTTCGCTTATAACAATAGTTATTAAGCTTGTATTAGGTTTTTTATGGATGACTGTGTCGATCACCAACTTGTTGGTGGGAATCTACGGATAAGGTTTTGCTTGGACCCGAGCTGACCAGAGAGAAACTTCAAGGAAGATGGACTTGATTCGAAGGCGAATGAAAACGGCACAGGACCAGCAAAAGTCGTACACTGATAAGAGACGAATCGATATTGAGTTCGATGTTGGGGACATGGTTTGTATTAAGATGTCATTGTTAAGGAAAGTAGTTTGCTTTAGAGCTGCAGGGAAATTAGCACCAAGGTTTGTAGAACCCTTTCCCATTACAAAGAGGATTGGACAGATGGCGTACACAGTTAAGTTGTCGGAGAAGCTTAGTATTGTTCATGACGTGTTTCACATGTCATATTTGCGGAAGTGTTTACATGATACCGCAGAAGTAGTGGAGCCGAGCATGCTTAGAGAAGTGGAAGTGGAGCGAGATGCCATGATTAGATGAGCTCCTACGTGCATCCTTGGATCGAAGATCAAGAAGTTACGCAATAGAGAGGTCAAGTCGGTTAAAATCCAATGGGGAGATGATCAAGGAGACGCGACTTGGGAGATGGAAGACATGATACGTGCATTGTACCCTTTCCTTTTTTGAGGATATGTTCTTAACTTCTCCCTTTTCTACCGCTTTGTTTATACTTGTTCTATCGTTTGGTATGTCCTCTCGTTTACATCCTCGATCTTTAGATAGGAAAATCCTATGGTTGTAAAAATGTGTTTGAGACATGTTACGTTTGGTGGATGCAAGTGGATGCAAGTGTTTGCTAGTGGTTGCTCGTGAATGCATTTACACACATTAGGCACTAGATCGGCTCAGTAACTTTCATATTGCATATGCATATATGTATTGGTATATGGGTTGAAACTTTATGTGTTATCATATGGATGTTGCATTTGTATGAATGTACGGTTGTGCACTCATATAGAAATGATATGTATCAATAATGTTCTTTTGCATACATAATGGACGCATGGCACTTTCATGATTTGCATTAAGGAGGTCAACTGAATAAGTAGACCGCCTGATTTTGCATTAGATAAGGACATATACACACACTATGCATATGATCATGAAATCATTAGAAATCTTCTGAAGGACAATGGAAGCTTGTGATTGAATGGTTGAGTAGATGGATGTTGGATGGTGGGATATACATTCTTCTTGACTTGGAGATTTCGGGGACAAAATTCTTTAAGGAGGGGAGAATGTAACAATCCATAATTTTAAAACATTTAAATTAACAAATTTAAGAACACTTAATTTTTAAATGAAGAATTAGGTGAAACGGGTTATGCCATTGCTTTCCTCTCGGAATGCTGCTTGAGATAGAGTCCGAGATTGCGTGAATCGGATTCCGTATGAAGAAGTTATGTAGGTTAGAAGATTTCAAGTGTAAGCAGAAATTAAATTAAAATAATAATTAAATAATCAAAACAGATTCGAAATTCAAAATTTTGGAAAGCAGTTGAGCGGGAAATCTCCCGCTCAGGGGTGTCGACATGGGACTCAACCCCCTTATAGGGGTGTCGACATAGGTGTCGACCCCCCCATGTCGGGGTCGACCCCTGCTGACTGTTCTGGACAGTGACGATTTTCTGAGTCGTAGGGCTACGTGGCGACTTCTGATTGGCCTGATGACACATTTTCTTGGACTGGATGGATCCTAGGTTGATCTAAAGGCTCATATTAATTCTATACTTCTATATAATCACATCAAACCTATACCCTAAACCCCATAACCTTATTCTATGAAGTCGTTATGCTGTCCATCCCTAAGCTAACCTAGCCTCCACCTTAACTAATCAAATTCAAGATTAAAGATAAGGATCAAAGCCTACATCAACGGATTAGCTTTTCAACTACAGAAATTAGATTCCAGATCTTCTCTTCTTTCTTAATCTCTGTGAGTTCATGTAGCTTTCACAAGATAATTTAACTAAAGTAATTATGATAAGCTGTAAATTGTGATTATATAATTATGGCTGTAATGGATCTTGTCAAATTTGCAAATTGTCATCTTTTTTGATTCATAGCCTATGCTTTTCTGATCAATTCTATCAGTTCATGTCTGTTCGTGCACGTATATTTATGCCTATTTTGATACCATGATTCTCTTCCCTCTTCCTTTTTCCTTTTTTTATGAGTTAGGCAAACTTCGAGCCTAACATATTATGCGAAATTCGCGCATGTATAACGCTTGAATGATAGGGAAAAAGTTTGGGAAATGTTGAATAACATGTGATTTGTAAAAAGGCATAAATTGATGATGGCTATGGTTTGGGAAAAATTGTATATAATAAGTAAACATGAGACTTGACGTAAATGGGTTTGGGTGTAAACTTGTGATAATTTGGTAAGTTTAGTTATTTCTCGGGTTTGGAACATGTAATAGGAATCATGACTTGTAATCGATCGAATCTAGAACTATGCCTAATTGTAAGATAATCAATTCTGATTCATGCTTATCCTTTTTGTCAAAACTGAATTGCCTATGCCTATGGGGCTGTTGTGATGGAACCTATCATGTTGTACACCAAATTGGTGATTCTTTTATGTTCAATTATATCGAGTCTTTATGCCTATGTTGTAACTTGCTCAGTTTAGCCATACTTATTGTTAATGTACAACATGTCTATTGGAAACATGATTCTTGAGTTGGATACACCTTTACATGCCTATTTTGTTCCTTATGTCAATTCTTGTGTTTCTCCTCTATCCCTCTCCGTTTTATTTTTGGACCTTGTTGTACGTGCGATTGAAACGCGGGGAATTGGGTATAACTTAATTAAGTAATTTTGGGCATAACAATTAAATGCGGCATAGCTTGAATAGACCACACTCATGGATAATTTACATATAAATCTAGACTTGGACATTAAATATGTAAATTGGCTAAAAGATGAACGCCTAAGACACGAGGTTAGACTTGATTTGCGGTATAAGACTGCCCGGAACTGCCCGGCATATCCAGCAACCACAAACGAGAGTATAATGTGAGAGGTCAAAGGCATAAATTAGATGCTTAGACATGAGGTTAAGTATGGCTTATGGTGGAAGTCTGGCCGGAACCGCCCGGCATGTCCAGCGGCCACAAGTGATCGACTTAATATGAGAGGTCTGTGCATTAATAACTAATTAATATTGAATATGATACCTAAACGAGTTAGGTAGGTGGGGTTAAGTTAACATGGGTAAGAAGACAATTTAACCAATATTACATGAACAAAGTGGATACGGTTAAGGCAAGCTTAACCAATAATACATATGGACTTGATAAGTAAATGGGTTAAGTAAATCTTGGGTAGGTGGTTAATATTAGTTTATATAAGGCCAAACTTAACCGTTAAATAAACATGCGTGAATCAGTGGGAAGGTTAAGTGACATATGGATAGGCGAAACTTAACCAATACAACATGTTAATTAAACAAATGGGTGGGGTTATGTTAAATTGAGAACATTTAACTGTTATAACACGTTGGTTAGGAAACCTTAGTAACGGGGACCCATTTCAGCGGTAACCCACATAGATGTATCGTGGTATCCTGAACTAGGTAGAGTGGGGCACGATTACTGGGCTGATTATAAGCGGTCAAAATAGCGGCGGGCGGTGCGTCAGTGTAGGTTCCGACGGGGTACGGGCGTGCAGTGCTCCGAAGGGGAAAAAGCAAGCACTGGGCATCAGTAGTCATACACTGTGCATCTTGAATTGTGTCGAGTTGCCATCATAGGGATTGATACACCCCATGGTGGGATCAGCACAGGTATCTACAAACAAGCAGGGCCGAATGACATAAGTAATGAATACATACGAGTTAAGGAGCCGATCAATTAAGCGATAAGGGGGTAGTGTGGGGGACATCTAGTATTTAGTAGGCTGTCAAGGATTATATGGGGGTGGATACCTCTTACTAGATGTTGCGCCTGAGGGCTACCAATTGCGGTGTTGGGATCAACTTTCAGTATGGAACTAGTAACGGTGCGATATATTCAGCATTGGTGCAGTGTAGTAATCACCCTATAGTGATTAGAAGTGTAATCAACGTTTATCTTATTCATCTTGCCTACCTTGTCATGCATGCTTATGTACAGTCATTTCTTGCTTTCCAGTTTATGTTCTTATCCTGTTACTTTAATGATTATATTGTTAAAGTTACTGGACTCACTAGACTAATGTCTGACCTAGTTTGTTTTGCCTCTTTTCTTCCGTTTCCCTCCCAGGGTTCTCAGGGAGGAAATACTCAAGTTTAGTTCAAATGTTTCTTTCTTCCAGCTTGAAGTTGAAAGATGTATTGCTTGGCTTTGATTCTTCTTATGGCATTTTCTGTTGGGGATTATGGCTTTAAAATTTTGTACTCTGAAGGCTTTTGTACAAGACTGATATTATGTACTTGGTTTTGTTGTTTTGAAGGTGTAACCAATCCTATTTCTGTTTCCGCTGCAATAAAGTCATAAATTTTTCAAGTAATACTTTATCTGTCTTGTAATATTCCATTCTGTTTACTTATAACGCTCCACGAAACTCAATGCATTCCCTTTGTGAGTGACATTAACGGACGTGGGGTGTTACACTAGATTTCGGAGGGACTTAGGAGGAGCATCTCCCATTAGTTGATTTCATCTACAATAACAGTTATCAGACGGGCATCAGTATGGCATCCTTTGTGGCACTTTATAGACGACCGTGCAGATTGTCAACGTGTTGGTGGGAGTCGACGGACAGACTTCTACTTGGGTTTGAGATGATAAGAGAGACTTCTGGGAAGATAGACCTTATTTGAAGAAGGATGGAAGCAGCTCAAGATAGGAAGAAGTCATATGCCGACAAGAGGAGGACTAGCTTGGAATTCGAGGTAGGAGATATGGCCTTCGTCAAAGTATCACCTTTAAGGAATGTGGTTTGATTTGGCTCGGTAGGGAAATTGGCACCAACGTTCGTAGTCCCATAGTTAAGAGGATAGGTCAAATGGCCTATAAAGTAAGACTACTAAATAGCGGGATTTCACGACGTGTTCACTTAAGGAAATATCTTCATGATTCAGCAGACGTTGTAGAGCCAAGTACATTTGAGGATGTCAAAATATAGAAGGAGGCAACGGTTCGGAAAGTTCCTACCCCTATTCCTGAATTGGAAGTTAAGAAGCTACACAACAAAAAGATCAAGTTATTTAAGGTGCAATGAGGAGAAGATCGAGATGACGCGACATGGGAACCCGAAGATAAGATTCACGGTTGTTCTCTTTGAGAGTATGTTCTTAATTTCTTTCTAAGCTTTTGAGTTTGAATTTGTTTATCCCCATCATTTGAATCATCGATCCTTAGGGCAGAAACCAATGTTTGAAAACTTGTGTTCAAGACATGTTATGTTTGATGACTACAAGTGGATACAAGAGTTTGCTAGAGGATGCCAGTGAATGCATATACATATACACACACATTAGCCACTAGATCAGCTCAAGAACATACATATTGCATATGAATGTTTGCGCATTTTATAGTTTCAAAGGATGAAAATGGTTGAATCATCACATGGATGTTGCATTTTGGTGAATGGTTGTGCACAATTATAGAACTTATATGTACTAATAGGATTCTTTTGCATACATATTGGATACACGACACAGACATATATTGCACAACTGAATCAGTGGACCACCTGATTTTCGCATTACTTTAAGGACATATACGCACAACACCTTTGCATATGTTCATACAAAGCATTAGAAATTTTAAGAACAATGGATTCCTGTGGTTGATGGAAGTGTAGATGGGTGTAGGACTAAATTTATGACATTCTTCTTAGAAATTTCGGAGACAAAATCCTTTTAGGAGGGGAGGATGTAACATCCCATATTTTAGTACACAGTAATTATATTAAAGAAGATAATAAAATGAATATTAATTAATTAGATAAAATGTACTTTACCATTGCGACCGTTACGAAATTTTGGTTCAAATAGACTCTTAGTTTTTGTAAATCGGATTAAATATGAAGAAGTTATGCGATAAATAAGATTGAACAAGAATATATATATATATACATACATATATATATAATTTATATAAAATAAAAAAACAGCGCAGAAAGCAACGGTCACTAAGTGACCCAACTAGATCGGGTTGACCCCTGGGTCGGCCCATGTCTAAGGCAGGTCGACGCTAGGGTTGACGCAGGTAAAGGTGGGTTGCTGCCTGCATGCATGTAGAAATACTCAAACGAATCTGGATTGTTTTATTTGACAGGTTCACAAGCTGATTCAGCCTGAGGTGTACTGTTGGATTTATAAACATAAAATCTAATGGTTTAGGATTATCCTAGCTAATCTATAAATAGGCTAGCAGCCTCATTGTTTTCCTACACACAAACATTATTCATTCATCTTCCTCCAAACTATATTGAATAAAAATAAGAATATGTTGAGGTGCTTCCTAAACATAGATTAAAGAGGACAATTCTAGCTTTTCTAAGCAACAATATAAAAGATCTTTCTGGATTTATAATAAAACAACTATGAGTTCTAGTTATTTTCAGATTTGATAATTAAACAGTATTCTGACAATAAATAAATCTAAATATGAGATTATGCAGTAATTATATGTTTATATGTCATTGTTTTACTGTCAGATATCTATTTAAGTTTCCAGTTGTTTTACTATTACATGTATATCCCGATTTTCCCTTTTCTGTCTTAGCTTTATTTACAGTCTTATTCCTATTCTGTTTACTTATATTTCTGAGTTAGATCTATGTTTTCTCCTTTTTCCTTTTTATTTTGAGCTATACTTGGGCCACCGAGTGCCTAGGCTATTCACGTTAGAATTGCGTAAAATTGGACTGAACTAAAATAACTTATAACGATAGTATAAAGGAGACTTAAACATGGAATCCAATGACTGTGATAATATGTAAAACATGTTAATTTGAATAGGTTAAACTTAATTTAATATTAAGTAGAACATGTTGTGAGGATCAGATGTAATTAAGTACATAGGAAACTTTACACACACACACACACACACACACACACACACACACACATACACACACACATCTGAGCAGGTGCTTGTTTTGGGGAAGGAGTCGTACACATAATCACATTTATAGGAAATGTCATTTACATCCATCCTTATTAATAAACAAAGACCTGCAAAGGTATTAGTTGTTAATTAGTAAGCTAAGAGGTCCCTTGACTTACTGTTTGTATCCAGATTTGGGACTCTTAAAATCCTATTTTGGGGGCATAAGCCTGGGGGTGGTTTGTGTCAATCTTGTTGTGTAGAACCCATATCAGTCAGTATCCCTGTTGGTATTATAGAGAGGGGCCTCACACTAGGTAGGGGCCAGGGCACACTTTAGCGATCTAGATTGTAAGAGGTTCAAAGGTGGTAGGTGGGCACGGACGTGTTTTGGCGAAGTCATGAGCGTGCATGGGTCTGAAGGGGTAAATGAAGACATTGTAACGCTAGCGAATAGGTATATGTCTCATAGTTGATGGGTTAGGGACAGATACCCCCTACCGTCGTAGCTGGATCATGATATTTGCGTAGTAGGGAGCCGATCGCATGGGCAGTAATTAGGTTAACACCTAATCTAGATATTGTAGTAATTGGTGTAGAAACTTGTTAGAAGCGTACATTATCTTTTCCTTACCTTGTTATCTTGTTATCTCATTTACTTTGTACTTGTCTATTTACTCTAGTTCCATGTTCAACGTTATTTACCTGTCTTGATACTTTCTATCTTATCTTATTGCTGAAAATCACTGAAACACGCCAGACTTTATGTCTGACCTATTTTGTTTTTCCTTTTCTCTCTTTCTTCCCTCCTTAGGTTCTCAAAGTGGTGGTAGACAGTAGTTGTGACCATGATTCTATTCTTGGACTTGGATTTCTTCTGGCTCTGTATCTTGCTTTGACTTTTGTTCTATCTTGTTATGGCTTTTGAGGAGGAATATGATTTTTACAGTTTTGTACTCTGATGTTTTGTGTTATGAGACAGATGGCTTTGACTATTGTCTTTAGTATTTGAAATTATAACAATGAAATGGTGATTTTATAATAATAAAAGTTTTTCCGCCCCATATTTACATTCTGCCTTGTGAATTTTAATTATTGTTTACCTATTGCGCTTTGCAGAACTTAATGCATCCTTATATGGGTGACATTAAGGGACGTGGGATGTCACACATAGTAAAATGGAACAAAATTAGGTTTAATTGTAAGCGAATATAATTTTAGTTTTAATTTTTATTTGCCACATATTTCTGGTGTGTTTATCATAATTTTTCTAGACTTGGTCAGATATATATTTATTTATTTATTTGTGTCTAAACTACTTTTGATATTCACAGTGATTCACTATAAATATCACATGGCAGATTGAATACTAGTGCTTGCAGATTAACCTCAACACATCTATAATGGTCAAGACCAGTCATGACTCATAGATGCGGTCTGCTGATCTTGATCAATCAACACAACAAATAGTTGGTCTGCTGATTTAAATAGAAATATATATGCATATGTACACAAGTTTTTTAGGTGAACGATATAGTGGCATATGCAGTAATGTACAAGTGCACAATAGCTACAACAAGCATCATCAAATACCAAGTAATGGTGTATAAGACAGTAAGGCAAGTGCACAACAAGTGCAGTGATATAAAGGCACAAAGAATGCAAAAAACCAAACTACAAGCATGTCACAGTAGAATACAACATGCCAAAGCGGTGCACAACAAAGTGGAGTAAAACTTAGTATAGCGAGAAGTAAAAAGCAGTGAAGAAACCAAGTGCCAAACCATTCAGGTCACAGTGCATAACATTAGTACAACATGCTAGTGAAACAAACCAAGGTTTGACATGCATAAGGTCAATGGTGCAGCAAGGGTCAAGTGCATTAGCCATGCTTAAGGAATTGAAAAATAAAAAGGCCACAAATACTCAAGTAAATACAAACATCCAGAAGTTGCAAGAAACATAGGTGCTGCAACAAAATGATTTATGCCAGTAAAACAAGCAACTCAGGTAGATGCTAAAGTCAAAAAAATACAAAAGCTCGAATTCAAGTATTTTTGAAAATCACAAAAGCCCAAGTACAAACAAACAATGCAATGGAACATGCATGCACAGGTCGGGCAAACAAGTGACAAACTCAACTGGCCAAAAACCAGAAATTCAAAACATGAGTATAGACTCAACCAAGACCAACGACTAATGGCTACAACACCAGCATGCACAAGCAAACTGTACAAATAGAGATCAAGTGTGATATCTGTTCGAACCAACTACGCAAAACAAATATAGTAACTTTCTTTATCACTACAGAAAAAGAAATCACATAGAATATGTTCTTATCAAAGAACATCCATCTAATAAAGGCATCAGTTTTATTTCTTTTGGTTCGAACAGGTAAGCAAAATAGGAAACGGGGAACAATGAAAGAAAGAGTGTACAATTTCCAAAAGTCAGAGTTTATTTTCGAAAAGAAAAACGTTTAAAAATTTCCACAAGTTGAAGATTTAAAATGTGGTATTTTCGGCAAAAACTTATTTTTGGCAAGTTGAATAATTCAAGTTTCCACAAAATTGAGGAATTCAAATTTTATTTATGGCAAGGTGATCAAGTCAAGTTTCCAGAAATCAATTTTTCGCAAGCATGTATTTTTGGCAAGAAGAAAAATTCAAAAAATTTCTGAAACAACAACTGAATATATTATGCAAGGTTGATCAATTGAAACCACATAAAGCATCGAGAAATCAGGGAAAATCAAAGGGTTCGAAACCCTATAAATACACCATATTCATCACAGACATGAGTATCGAAACCAAGCAATTTAATTGAGCAAAATAGAAAAAAATCAGAGAACTCATAGTGTTTCGATCATCTCTCGAGAGAGACAATTCCGCATATTAAATCGAAGGGTAACGGAGCAGCAAACAATCAAGCAAGGCCACAGAAATTCATCGTCAACCAATCGAAGGCACAAAGACATATCAGAAGTTGAATGAAGTTTAAAAGGCCACGATTTGAACGAGGATCCAGAACGCTAATTTTATCTCATAAGAGAAGAAGAAAAAGACACATCTACTTTTATGAATGGAATAAAGGGAAAAGTATTTTGTTCGTGAATAAGAGTTTGGAGCCCAAAATTTGGTTTTGGAGCCAAAGAGGAGTAAGGATAAGAGGACAGGGAAAAAAGAGCGGCCGATTTTTCAAAGAAGATTGACATCATTTGTTTTAACAACCGATGTCTAAAGAAACATATAAAAGATAGGCATCGGTGGTTTTACCAACTGATGTTAAATGGGTGATGTCTAGAGATATTTTTTTAAAGCAGAGTAATAACATCGGCTATTTTATGTGATGTCTATGAAAACTTTTGACATCGATAAAAAAATATCGATGT
This sequence comes from Allium sativum, assembly GCA_030737875.1. Lineage (NCBI taxonomy): Eukaryota > Viridiplantae > Streptophyta > Magnoliopsida > Asparagales > Amaryllidaceae > Allium > Allium sativum. Next base: position 855,878,784 of record CM060920.1, on the reverse strand, counting down.
TAAAAATTCATTTAACATCGGTGGTTTTAGTAATAAATGTTAAAGCACCAATGTTGCAGCCACTATTTATAGTAGTTATTTGATCATATTTTCAAAATTAAATGACAATAAATACAAGTTTTCCAATAGAGAAATGAACCCTAAATATTAATGATTGGCATTTGATGAAACTGAGTGCAAAAATCTAGGTAGTGTTTGGTTTATTTTGTGTAATGAGTTTTGAGTTTCCAACGTTAATTTCAAAAGATACAAAAATTTAAAGGGTAACGGAGGTGATAGGCTAAAGACGAAAATGATTATAGAGAGTATGGAGTATGGTGGATGGATGAATTTAATATCATTTTTCCGTTGTTTCTTAAAATACGGAAAATGATAATAAGTTTTTTTTTGTGTTAATTTCGTTTTGTAAAACGAATCCTTTTCATGATATTTGTGTGTTGTTTGTACTTTTATACGTACGAAAACCGAAAAATAAAAATATAAAGAGAACGCACCCCTAATTTTGGGTAAAATTTTGATTGATTTCAAATTGCACAAAGTATTAGAAATTGTACAACAATTAAAACGAGGAATTATACTTTAATTCTTTTGTCCCAAAATTATTTCTCTATGTACCTAGATAATAACAATCAGCTAAATATAATATTGAATAGTAGGAACCAAACTAATAGTTAATGGTTGGATTTCACCGGAGACAGTGCATACATGCATTGTAGGGACAAAGAAATTGATTTCAAATAAATATACTTCCTCAAAAAACTGTGAATTGGTTTTTAAATAAAAATCCCTTAATATTCTCCTTTGAAGTACGACGTATTCCATAAAATCTAACAGAAATAACAAGTTTCAAAATTTTGTTTTGCAACCACTATTTCCATTTTCTTCCTCTCTGTATTAATATATTTCATCGAATATTATGAGTATGAATACCAGTATTATCGTACAACGGTGGAAAAACCGACCGTTAAAATGTTTAATATGAAATATAAAATTATTATTAGACATATTTTAAATTAGATTTTGCATAGTTCAACAGAAAACAGAAGTAATTGGAAAAAATGTAAATCCAATTACACAACATTGTTAAATGTTAAACCAATTTAAGAATAAGAATATGCTATTAATGTATTGATTCGAATCGGTCACAAAAATATACAAGAACCATGCTAACATGTAGAATACATTTACGTGATGCATCTATCTTAGAGGTGAAAGCTGTAGACATGTAGAATGTTGAAGCATGCCCATTGTTTGTCTATGATGCATTCTTATATCCAGTTATTTGTTCATAAACATTTACAAGCTATGATTGGATTTGTCACTATCTTTTTCTTATAGTTCAAGGTTTCACATCTTGTAGACTAGTTTCTTTGTATTGGAGCTTTTGCAATTTTAGTTTGCTGCAATATTTTGTTTGTTTGTTCATGCCCAAGTTATATCGTCAATTGTGAATATGTTTGGCCTTTGCTTTTGTAAATATACTTATGCTTATTTAATAAAGGAAAATTGAATGTCTTTCAACCAGAAAACTTAACCACTTTTTTACTTCATGTGAATTTCAACAGCTAAATTTCAACCACATCCTTATTTCTTCCTTATGAATATATCTACTACACTACAATTATTTTCCAATTCAAATTATAAAGAGAAAAATATTTGATGAAATTATCATCTTCTGAAACCCTTGTCTTAAAAGGAAATAAAAAACGAACACTTCCTCCGTCCAAGAAATAAACTAACTATATATCCGTATGATAAAATTTCTGTGTAAGCCTCCACCTTAATGGTATCGATATGCCTCCTCATTGATAATTTGGCTTACTCGTCAATTGTGATCTATATAAAAAATGATCTGGGCACAAATAATATGAGTACTAATATCACCAAAAAATTGTATTTTTAAAGAATATTCATATCTTCTGGACATTTCAATCACATCTTCCTCCAGCCAACAACATTGTATAAGTACAAACTCTCTTTATATCCGTTGCAGATGGTACTTTCAATTTTTGTTTCCCGGAGTTATTTATTTTGTAATATGAACATGCCACAAAGCAAAACTAAATATTAAACAAAGTGTGATATGTATACATGCACAGGTATTTAATAAAACATGGGATTAAGTGGAAAAGAAAGGGGAAAAATATCATGATATCAAACACAAATAGCGATCATCAAAAAATGCACCTATCTACGCAATCATGTAGAACATCTGTATCATTTCTACTAAAAGATAAGATTCAAAGCGAAGCATGTATAAATGGGAATTATTTACTGGAAATGTATAGAAACAAAGAAAAAATTACCTAATTATAGGTACAAAGAGAATAAAATGGTGAACTGAGCTACTTTGCACAAGGGACCTTATTACATAATCATATAAAATCCGTAACCAGTTCAATATATATATATACATATATATATATATATATATATATATATATATATATATATATATATATATATACATATACATATACATATATATATATATATATATACATATATATATATATATACATATAAATTTATATAAGGGAACACATATTGCAAGTATTGGTGTACAATACTACAAACTGTCATATATATATATATATATATATATATATATATATATATATATATATATATATATATAAATATAAGGGAACACATATTGCAAGTATTGGTGTACAATACTACAAACTGTCATTAAACTTTTAAAATTTCAGTAGGCAAGAGCCAAGGTTGGGTCAATTGATTGGGTTTCGCTAGACAACTCAAAGTTTAAGTACAGAAAATTGTGAAAAAGAAATTGGTGACGAAGGAATTAAACTTACGACCCCTATGTTAAAGGGATTTCCCACAACCGCTATAGTGGCATGTTTTCACAAATGATAAATGCAGCATGAAATATATAGTAGTAATCTTTTCTCTCACCTGGGGAAGGTAGTCGCCTAGCTGACCTGATGCTAGAAGAGGATCATGATAGAATTACAACTGTTTTATATTGTTCTTCATATCACATCTAAATCAAGTTTCAAGTTTGTTCAAAATTTTACTACGCTAGTTCCCTCACCCCTGCCCCTCCACCGCTGAAAAACATATGCTTACATATATTGATATCTCATAACGTAACACTTTACCACACATAAAAAACATTGAAAAATAACTACAAATATGTAATATGTTTAATAACAATGCTTATTTCAAATGTTAATTTGACTAACGGTGATACTATAATTATCTTTGCTCATGCAGATATATAATGGATCTTTATGCCTTAATCTTATATATCATTACTCATACAGGCAAGCTAACCTCATACTTACTCTTTGAGAATATTTAGAGCAACCATATAGATTATCTTTACTTCATAGGTATTTTGATCACAAAGAAGATACAAAACTCAAAAGGTAATATTAGTCGAGCATGGACACATGACTGTTGAGAAATATAGAATTTCATAAGTTAAACGACTGTTAGGACCAATGCAAGGGTTACAAATCTTCAAATTCGAAAAAGAAATAAAATAACATTGAAAATTTCCTTTACTTGATAATACCACGATTTATACCTTTGATGTAAGCAGTACTTCGTCAAGTGGAAGAATATTCTAAAATGATGTTCAAAAAACATCTTACAGATGTACTTAACCTTTGTTTCATCATATTAAAGAATTTTCCTAATATGAAAGTTGGACGTAAAATATTCACAAACATCAATCGTCGAGGGTCAATAATATCATAGTGTTTGACTTAATTATTTAAAAAGGGCTGCTTATTAAGAATTTGGTACCATAGTGATTGTTAAAAGGTCCACCAAAAAGGTTCCAAGAGAGGCATATTATATTCAAAGAAAAATTGAATAAATTCAAGATTGGAACACAGTGTATATAAAACGTTGCATGCGTCAAGGGGTCATGCTTACATTACCATAATATATGTGACACATATCATAGAAGATAACACCTTTGTTGGAATTTTTTTTTTATGTACTAACCTCTTTCTTCCCCCTGATCCAACTGCAAATCCATCTTCCCTGTTGATGTTTGAATTAAGTCTGAGAGAGGGGGAAGAAATTCACAATCAATTTTTAAAATAATTTGCAAATAATTAGTAAACAGAATCAGTAAAGTGATTACGCGGTCTTTTCTCTCTTCATTATATTGGAGTAGATCCCTACCATGCTATTAACCTAATCAACAGGGCAGAAAATTAACATATGTTTAAAAACCCATATTGATAAAATATATCATGACGATCAACTTAAAGAAAAACAAATTGAGAAATTGCAAATGATCGCAGACTATTTGATAGACTGATGCAAAAATATTTACCAATGACTAATCTAATAAATAGCACAAATTCCAACGGGGAAACCTCAATGTAAAGGGTATAGGTGCGAACAGTTAGGAAAGAAGAGTCAGATTTATCAATTTTGTAGCATTGATGCTTCTAGGCTATTTTTTTGTGTAACAAATCTTGTTAAATTTATATAATATACCATTAAGTACTTTCTTCCCTTCTACATTGAGGATGGGATTTTTAATTTGACAAAGATGCATAAGAAACTAAAAAAACAATTCAACTGAACTAGTTCAATAGTTATTAATAGAAAAAATGAACAAAAAATGATAACAAAAGTTCATTTTACACAAGTTTGTAAACTTTTTGATTGTAACAATGAATCTAAAAGACTACAAAAAATTCGTTTCATTTTATCATGCTGATTACAAATTAAGGGATGAAATTGAGATTTAAAAAATGTTTTATCAGCAATTTTGTGGAACCATGGTATAAATACCAGAATTTTTGTACTTTTAATATTTAAAAGACATCATGAGAATTGGCAATACCACCAAGTGCATCCATCCTTGCTACGATATGAATTTTCCCTAGAGCCATATCAAACTACAACTGCAATCTAAAATCAATCAAGATTGAGTTTTGAGTAATAAAAAAATAATAGTTCCATGAATTAATCAGTGATAGTATTTGGGCACTTGTATATAAAATTTATAGGTAGATCGAAATAGCTGAATCAAATAAAATTTAAATTGAACATATATTGAATCATTACTGGGTAAGACAACGCCAGTTCACTGAAAAAACAATGATATGTTTCACAAATGCGTAGTATAAGATACGTACTGTTGCCATCATACATAGTTGTTAAAGGGACATGCATTTTAAGATTTGTTGCTGTAAACATGGATTTTAGTACGCATACAGATTGGAAATTATTAGCAAATATATGCCCTTTAAATAAGCAAGTTTTCAGATCAATTTTTTTGGCCGTGATTTGATGCGATTCATCAGCTGAAATGCACAAATATGAAGAAACAAATGGAAGTATGGTAGCATGAGTTTGAGTAAAACCTTGCATTTGATTAGTAATAGTTGAACATACATGTGTCAATTTTTTTACTATATAGAAGTATGAAATACATAGAAATATAGGGTTAAGAACTTAAGTTGGAATTACAAATGAAACAATGATCAGAAACAACTATATCATTTGTCAGAAATCAATTAGTCTTATACTTAGATCTTCTTATAAAATTTCGAGCATTTGTAGTTCCATTTATCCAGTATACTATTTTTTTTTCACAGTATTAAGTAAACACTACAAACATCCACATACAATACACAAGTATGTTTTAAATTAAAGTGTAAAATGCTTGATTTGATTTCTAATGATTGAATATGAGATTAACTCAACATGTAATCAGATTGTACCGAGCTTCAACTATAATGTAGATAAACCCAAAAAAAGAAAGAACATACCAATCGATAATAGTTAGCAGTAACTATTGAGAGGGGGAAGTGGGGAAGGTGAACATGCAAATCCAGACATCACGCGGTGGATGAAATCAACGAGAACAAAGTGATTTGTGTGACTATCAGTATTTCGAGTCAGATTGTAGATTTAGGGTTTTACCAACCATGATGAATAAGAACTGAATAAATTTAGGATAATGTAACAATCCAGAACTTCAGAACCAATTTAAATTTTTTATTTTAGCTATTTTAAAGGATTTTGAATATTTAAAATGATTTATTTTTAATTAATAATGACTAAAAATTTATTTAAATCGAAGTTAGAACGCATAAATTTAATTTAATTATAAAACGAGCCTAAAATGGCGCGGTAGTTTGAAAATTCGATTTTAAATTTCAATTAAATGTATAGAATTTAAAATAAATCGGATTTCAGTAAAACAAGAAATAATTGAATCTGTTTAATTATATCTTTCAAACGAATGTGAAAAATCCAGATTTCATGATATAAATTGAAAGTTATGTCCAGTTTAAAATTTAGAATAGTCGTTATGGAATTTATATATTTTTTATTATATACATAGCCTTTAAAAATAGACATTTTGCAAATGACCTCCGTTTTTGACGAAACCACTTTTGTTAGATCCGGAATGTCAAATTATTGCTAGGTTTCAAATTTCACAATTTTTGGGTTTAATATGTGAGTGTGGTAAATTTAAATGTGTTTTGACAGTTTCAGTTTGAATTGGATCGGCCAGAAAAAGCCCATTTTTCAAACGGTCTTCAAATTAGATGAAATTAATTTTGTTAGGACCATAGCATCAAAACATAGCTATATTTATTTATTTTTGTTATTTTTGGAGTCAGTATGTGGCCCCGGTAAATTAAAATGTACATTTAAATTCAATATATATTGATTTATATTATAATTTAAAAAAAAACTGATCAAAAACATAGAACTGGCTTACGAAACATACCCCATTATGTCCGAAATGGGGGTACTTGGCTAGGGGCGACAGTCGTTGAGTTTGATTTGGAGTTCGAGGAATAAACAAGACATTTTGCGAATTAAATATTATTAAATTATATATATATATATATAATAAATTTAAAACCCTAATCTATCTCGTTCGTCTGGAGCCGCCACTCTCAAAGCAAAGGCGGAAAAAGCTCTAGATTTTAATCCAAGGAAAATCTCATTTTAGGCCGAATTAGATTAAGAAATCAAAACAAAAATTGTGGGGATTGCTTTGCTTATCAAATCTATATACGCTAGATGTTATTTCATGAAGTAATTCATTCGGATTTTGGCTCCTAAGCCTCACTGTTCGCCGCCGATTCCAGCGAAGGGGAGGAGCTCGAGCAGCCCCAAATTCCGGGCGTGGGAAGAGCTTCCGGCGGCGCTTCACGTGGGCTACTCCGATCAACTCCAGGGACCTCGAGAAGCATGCAGGATCTAACCCTAGGCGTTGAAATGGTTACGTGAGGTAGCAGATAATACACAGGAAGAAAGAGATAAACGAAAACATTTAATTAACGTTTAATTAACCTTTATAAAATCATATCTTTCTCACGAACTCCAAATCGCATGAAACATGATCTGTTGGAATCCTCTTGACGAAAGCTTCTCAACAAGACTATTTGGGTCAAATTTTAAGCTTGTTAGAATTTAGGACAGATTTAAATCCAAACTGTCCTTTAAAGAATGACAGAGTGGTACCGACTGTGAGAACTCTCTCACTCAAATTATTTTACAGTTATTATATAATAGGTTGCAGACGGGGCTTAGTAGCTCCTGACACTATTTTTTTGTACAAACCATGGTTGATTATTTGTTTGGATTGTGATTGGGATTGTCATTGATTGATATTGTTGTATATATAAAATTACTTATATAAAAATGTATATAAAAATTATCATGAAAATAAAATAAAATGAATATTCATTTACAAATCGGATGGTTTGTTTATGTACACCTATTTAACTGACATTGATTGGGAAGATAAATTTTACACATCGCCCAACTGCACAAATAATAATCAGTATTTGCTGTTTGAAAACCCCACACGGGTATTGGGATGATATCTGACATACATTGATCCCCATAATTAGTGGTATGTCAATCAATGGGTTGATAGACTGTATAAGCGTTACTTATTTATTTTAATGCTTATAATGCACTTTGGGTGATGTTTGAATGTTGAATGATTATTTATCATTATTGTTGTATACATGCGATGTATGAAATCCATACAACTGAAATCATACGATAATTGATTGAGTCTGATTCCAATTCAGAATTAACGAATATTTTAAAATAATATTCAGTGAATAATCAGAATATGATTTTGATATCCGATTTTGGATGGACACGAAAATATTGAAATGTGAAGCCGTGTTAAGTAGTTAAATGCCATTTTAACACAAGCAAGATTTTCTGTCGATTTTATTCATTTTATAATGAATGTCGAAAAGTAATTTCAAAAACTGATATTTTGAAAATATTATCATTATAATATTATAATGATATAGAATATTCAATTTTGACTTAAAATTGAATTAGAAGTGGAAATCGTTTTAAAACGAATTTATAAACGATTTATAAATTAAGTTTTTAACGGAAATCGATGATATATATATATATATATATACATACATACATACATATATGGCCTGAATAGAATGTGCCGTGTAGCGACCGTTCGCGAATTTCGACCATTAATTTCAAATGAACGTAACAGGAGATCCGACCGTCGGATTCTCCTAAAACCGGAACTGTTGGGTTTGTATCGAAAAGAGCTTTTCAATGAATATAAGAGATTTAAATTTGAATGGATGAATTTTAAATCATGTCCAAATCAATTTCAGAAAAGGTCACTATGGATGCAGTTCGGTGACCGTTATTGGAAACCGACTGAAATGGCGATAATAAAATTATTAAAAATATGGAAAAATTGTGTAAAATCATAATAAATGGTTTGGAAAGATTTTGGATGAAAAATTCCAGTTTTGAAAAGATAAAAATATATTTTTATCGAAATGAACTAGTTAATAACTAGAAAAATAAATTGGATTTGAAAATAGTTTTAAAATAACCAGAATTTTCCAACGAATAAATTAGAATGGAAATCATCTTCGGAATATTTCGATATTGGATTCCGTGATTATACAGATATTGTTGAGGAATTTGGAATATATATATATATATATCGTTATTCCCAATACGATATCCGTTGGTTTCAGAATTTGATATTGAATATAAGCCGATATAATTTCTATTCAGAGTTTTGTATTTGATATCAAATTAGATTTTGGGTTTGTCGTGAATGGTGTCTTTATTAACACCGCTCTTAAACTCAGTTGAGAAAAGAATAAATCTTTTAATTAAGATTTAGTGAAGTTTTCCAAATAATTAATATTTAATTGGAATTGAATAAAAGAATTAGATTTTTTGGTTTATCGTGAATGGTGTTTTAAGTAACATTTGTTCTTTAACCCAATTAACAGTGGAGGATACGATTTGGAAATTATAATCTTTTAATTAAGATTAGTGGAATCTTCCAAAGTAAAGATTTCCAATTTAATATATTAAATTGGAATTGAATGGAATTCGATTTGGTAATAATCGAGATGAGATTCTGTAAAGGAAGACTGTTATTATATATGGAATTTAAAAGACTTCGCCATTATTCCATTTATATTATTAGTCTGATACGGGAATTTATATCGATTATACACTGTTATGATTTCCGTGTAGATTCCATTTTGATGGAAGATGATTTTGGGTTTATCGTGAACGATGTTTTAAATAACACTCGTTCTTTAACTCAGTAAAGACAAGATTTATTTCCTAAATTTGACTAATCATTAAATAATGATTTTTAGAGACTAAAACTAAGTGGAGTTTTAATGAATCTTTAATTAGATTGAAATGTTAATATGGTAATTAAATTTGCCAAATTTGAAAAATGTTCAAGAATGGAGTACTACCAGTTTCACTTCATGCGATAGGTAAATCTTTGATTAGATTTGAACGTGAAATGGTAATTGAATTTACCAATAACACAGGGTGATAGATATGGCGTACTACCAGTTTTGCTCCATGGGATGAATAAGTTGGGATGGGATAATAAAATGAATGATTACTTCGGTAAGGCGTTAATCCCAACTAGTTTGATATACCATAATTTGGTTTGAACTATGAAAAGATACTATAAAATCTTTTGAAATGATTTCCAAAGAAATGGATTAAATAGTATGTTTAGAAGTGATAATCTTTGATAAGATTAATGAGAACCTTTCCAGAATAAAGAAATATAAATAAAAGAATATTCTGGATTGGAATGAGGCATGTGATGTGTTGTTATAGCACTTGATTATAAGATACACGAGTTATTCAGAAAGACCGAGTTTAACCCATTCTGAATAATTGATACGACTAACAGTCGAAGACTTTAAAGACGGTGCTAGACCGACGATCTTCACATCGAATGGATAAGTTGCTACTGATGCCTATGATTGGAGTAGCTACCTTGAAGGGGATACGGTGGTAGCCGTCTAGCCGTATTTGTTGATTGTTCGGATATGCGAGGGCCTCTCTCCTATATCGGACATACGTGATGAGAAATGAGGTGCCTCCGGTTTCGTTCAGACGCAAGATGGACATGCAAATGGATGGTGTGTCTGACATTATATTTCTTTATACTGTATTCGTTGGTCTCTGCTAAATATATATCAGTTTGGTGGCGGAGAATTTATTCTCTTGCTTAACACCTTCTCTGAGACGTACGAGCTTAGCGGTTATATATTGGTAAAAATTAATGGTACGGTATGGATTGATAGTGTGACATGCTGAAATGCAGTGATCCAAGCTTTTGTTGAAAATCAAAGCTTATTGGTTGATGATGAAAGCATAACTTTAATTAACATAGCTTTGTATAGCGTTAATTCACGAGCCTCACACTCCGGTATGGTGGTGCACTGATGGTTAGGTCAGTATGCTTTTGAGATGAGGATAGACACCCTTAGAGGTGTCATGAATTCGGTCGACCGAGATGAGCCGAGTGTGGTCGATCCACGCTCAAAGGGATATGGCACACCCCCCGATTCTCATAGGGATAAAGTAAGCGGTGTTTTCTCTAGTTGGGACGTAAGCCGTAGCGATAGTTGATTTCACAAAAGGGCGGAAGTGCATTACGGTGTTTTCTCTAGTTGGGACGTAAGCCGTTGTGTATTGCACTACGCGATAGATATTTCGAATCAGGAGCCATCAGTGTGGAAATCCAAACTTCCAATACGACATTTTGCGGTTTTAGTTGTAAACCTACATATGGCGACATAGTGTGATGGGGTGCTCATGCCGTCTATGATTTATACATTTATGTTTGAAGTTTATTTCTTCATTTATAGTAATAATAAAAGATAAATTTCGCGTACCAAGCATATTTGGCTATTATAAGGTAAAACTCTATCATCTGGCTTGCGTTGCATTGTGTGATGGACCAGAGTCTTATAATAGCTTCATTTTTCTTTAATTAGCATTGTGCTGTTTGTTTTATGCATTGGTATTCTTGGGGGTAAACTCGTTCCGCGTTAGCGGCGTGGTCCCTTGATTTACCTAACTTTAAAATTAAGTTAATAACTGTTTCAGTTCTCAAACCAGTCTCATGAATGACTCGGAGTTTATTGTTTTAACCTAAACTCTAGGTGCCCATATTTTCCACACGGGAAGTTAGTAGTTTTGGTTTGCAGATATTTCCTACCACATGATCCTGGATTACAACTGGAGCTATATTCGGAAATCTTTGTATCCGTGTATTTCATTCAGTTGTGTTAGTCATTAAATTTATACATTTAAATTTCCGCTGCTTTGTATTCTAAATCTCTGATATTTTTTTGTGTAATATTTATTCATATTCTGATATATTTTTGTACTTTGATGTAATTGTTGTAATAAGCAATGAAATGTTCTTATATTTGTGTTCTGATGCGTCATGTTCTCAATTCAATCCGGGCTTTCCCATACGGGCGAGTTTGGATCGTCTCAGATAAAGTTGCCACCGACCAAGAGATGAGAATCTCTCAAAGAAAGCTAGACTGGAATATGCCACTAATCGAAAAGATGTGGGTGATTTTGAAGCTAGAAGAAGGCGACAAGATGTGAGGAGAGAATACAGAAGGAAACATGGAAGAAACAAATTAAAAGAAAGCGGTGGATAATTTTGGCTTCAGACGAAATTCCATTAGCACTCACAGTAGGCAAACCCACCTAACGGTCGGTTTGATATTATAAAATATCCCTACTTCACTCTTTTTTTATTTATGGTTCAATTCTCTTGTCTTTACTTTCTTGTTTTCCAATATAGCAGATTCATTTGAATCGTTAATGTTTACATAACAAGATCATTTTAATAGCATGGTGCAATCCATTTGTTAATATGATCATTTGATATGTGACTCCGATTTAATAAAGCATACATGGATAGAGGAATTGAAGACGTTGGAACTAAGCTGTTTTCTTATTCAACGAATCCATCTTGAATAGATTCAATTTATTTGTTCTTCGATTTGCGTTCTTATTATACAACAAATATCACAACCACGTTATTTGTGTCTAAAACTAATTAGTGGAGCCTATGCTCAAAGTAAATAACTGGTTTCAAAGTTGATTCAGTTTAAGGCTGTAAAATTTGTACGCATGTCATGTTCGCTCGTGTCCGTGACTGAAATATGTCTGTTCGAGTCCGTCCGATTTTCATTTTGGACACGACTTAAGACAAAGAAATTTGTACGAGGAAAAAAATCACTACTTCTCCGTGTTCGTTCGAATTCCTCGTAATTTGACATATCGTCGGATGAAAATCTAATAAAAAATGTAAAATTTGATATAAATAGTCATGTCTGACCAAATCCGTTTATGTTTAAAAAAAACATCACTACAAGAGGAACAGGGTTTCCAACGGCCAGGGGCCGTTGGCGGCCGTTGGAAACCCCGTTGGAAGTCGTTGGTCAATCCGTTGGTATACGGATCAACGGCTTCCAACGACTTCCAACACAAACGACGCGTAATTTCCAACGGCTTCCAACAGATAAATAAGGACACGTGTATGATGTTTTGAGCAAATAGGCCGTTGGAAGCCGTTTGTATGGAATGACCTGTAAGCCGTCGCTGGCCGTTGGTCGCCGTTGGAAATCTGGGTGTTTTTTTTGGCAGATTTTAGATTTACCACTACAAGCCACACAACAAATATAAAACATTCTGAACTGCTCCATTTCGAGCATATAACTCACAATCTGTAACACCCCGCCTCCGCTAGGGTCACTCGCAAAGGAATGCACTAGCTTTAGAGGGGCATTAGTGGTAAACATGCACAGAAATATCACAAGACAGAACATATATAAATAGCGGAAGTAAAATCAAACTTTCATAAATTCAATAATTAAGGTCTAAAGCCTTTTACATCAGAGTACATCAAAACCTGTCTTGCAGTAGTAAAGAAGCATAAAGACTTTTTAATAAATTATTCCCCAAATGAGACAGTAAAGTAGCCATAGCCAAGAAAGTCCAAGCCATCCATGATGACCTTCAAACAGAAGAAGTCCGAACTAAACAGCATTGTTTCCTCCCTGTAACCTGGGGGGGAAACGGAAGAAAAGAGGCGAAACAAAACGGGTCAGTCAAAAAGACTGAGTAAGTCCTATCTACTTCCAGTATAAAAACAGGTAAAGGTAACATGACATGTATAAACTGAAAGTAAACATAAGGATAACTACAAGATAGATAAACTACGGTGTTATGATAAGTCAAGGTATCACATCATTAGACCTCTATCAAGTACATTATCACAAGGTATCTGCCCCGTCCAACATCCCACGGTATCTATTAAGTATATCCTTCCTAGTTCTAACATATATATCTGCTCTGCACCTTTCGCACTAGTATTCCAGCCTTGTTATGTGTTAACCAGGAATGTCCCCTACTCAAAGTCGTGTAATGGTCCACGTCAACCTGATATATCGCATATATAGGTTACTCAAGTCATATGTTTCTTTCCATGTATATAGGTTCAGTCCTTTGCCGTACTTCGTACGGGCTTCCTCATGTCGTATTATCCTTGAAATCGTTTGGACTGTCACCCTTATTCTAGCTAGGCTCTTCCATATGAATCATCGTTTGAACTACTAGGACCTACGCCACCTAGCACCACTAGGGATTACGCTTACCTATTGCACGCTTTCGTATTTCGGTTTGGGTTAAACCACCTAGGCCACTAGGGATTACGCTAACCCTCAACCACGCCCTTTTCCCCACGCATCCATCGCGAATCGTTTTTCTATTACTGTACGCACATGTAACACATCGTGCCACCCGAGTCCTGTCACAGGGCAAACCACGAAGTACAGGACTCGGTCGGGAGCTTTAGATTTATCTGCCGATGCAGATACTAAGGTCTGCTTTCTACACGTGGCTATGGTCCCACGAGACCCCTCCCTCAACTAGTGAAAGGCAACACAAGAGAAAATCTTGCATGAGAACTACACTCCGGCCAGCCCACATCCTACGGCCTACCTCACCCATAATTAGATAGCAATTATGGTCTGTTGGGTGTTCCCTGCCTTTCCGTACGTATACGCTTGACTCAAGATGGTAGATGATCGACGAACTTGCTATCTCGGGCACCTTATGTATTCGTCGACTCACTGCTATCCACCCCAGTCTTTAGGTCGCTCGCATAGCAACCAAGGCATATTCTTGGTTCTTCTACGGCAGACCTCAACCTCCCGTGAGCCTAGTATAATGACCTGGCAGCTCACGGAGGGATCCCAAGAATATCCTTACGTTCCCCGAAGCCGCTGCTTCGTTACCCAGTTCGTTGGAGCCTTTGTCTAAATCAGATAGCCCGCTCCTCCACGCATACTTAAACGTTGACCTAACGTATCGGGTTACTAATCTGTCTAAGAAGTGGTCCAGATTTCCTTGACTAAGAATTATTACTTAGTTTCCTTTAACTAAGGTTTACCACTTAGCCTTATTTCCATTACCCTTGTTAACTATGGTTATTCACCTAATCCTCCGAATTAGGGTTTATCTAATGGGTTAAGTGTCACTTAAGTTCATAACTTAGCCCGTCTACAAAACATGTCAAAATTGGCTAAGTATCCAAGTCCAAGACTTAACCCTACAAACCCTGTGTCAAGTTGGCTAAGTATATCAAGCAATCCATAACTTAACCTCGTCTAATTATCATTTTAGATTGGTTAATTATATAAATTAACTTGACCTTGTCAAATTTCCGAGTCAAATCGGTCAAGCGTCATTAGGCAAATCGAGTTACTTAACCTACCCAAGCTTATCATGTTTTGTTAAGTATCATTAGCCTAATCAAATTACTTAACCCATTTATCCATATCATATTTGGTTAAGCCTCATTAATCAAATTAACTTAACCCTATTATGTGGCATTAATTATTTAATGCACCCCAACCTCTCACATTAGACTTTGTTGTGGTTACTAGTTAAGCCGGGCGGGTCCGGGTAGATTTACACCACAACTTGGTCTAACCTCGGGTTCAAGCACAACATGACCAACTTCTCACATTGAGTCCTATTGTTTGCAACTACTAGTTAGGCCGGTCGGTTCCGGGTAGTTTTACGTTGCAAACTCAACCCAACCTCGAGTTGGCCACTTTCATGTTTAGTCTAGTATCATGTTCATAGTTAAGTTTTCAAGCAATTGGGTAGACCTAACTTAATAGGTAAATTCCCAATGGGTAGACCTAACTTAATAGGTAAATTCCCAAGCTTATGTTTTTATGCATACTTACATGTCAACTTCCATGTTACATTACAAGTTATGTTTTCAAGTATTAACACATGTCATATTTAACGTTACATGTTATCACGTTTATACCCATTTACCCAAATTATGGTTCATGCCAAGTTTAGCTCGCCTATCATGTTCTCATGCAACTTCGAGTTAAGTTTTTCATGCTATATTCACGCTTGTCTAACCTCAACCCAAATCGTGTTCCAACGCAAGAATGGACGAGTCACATCGTAGAGATACTATGCTACACAATGACCCCAAACATGCATAGTATCATGAGAGTTTGGCTCAAAACATGCATAGGTTCCTAATGGTTTGGCCACAAGCATGCATAACATGAGAAGAAAAGGAAATGGGCCATAAGTATGCATAATGTCATAAAGGATTTGGCCACAAACTTGCATGTTAACATTAGGGGTTTGGGTTCATAAACATGCATAAGCCCAAAACCGAATCTTAGCCAATGTTTCACTAGTAAAAATGGTCCCTAAAGGTTCATGCTAGCATTTCATGCATAAAGATCCAAACTTGCAAGTTAAACTAGGTTATGCATAGCATGAGAGGCATGATTAAGTCACTCACATAGCCTAAAACCATAAACATGAACACAAGAGGCAAGGTAAGGTTCATATAGGTTCGCATAATCATGTTTAGCCTCATTTTGTCCCATGTCATTATCAAAACTACCGTTTCCATCTAAAAGTAGCTAGAACTTACCTAGTTAGGCCTAGGGAAAGAGGCATGAATCATCTTGGCTAAGAAAGGTGCTTCCTTTGTTGAAGAATCGTCATGAAACCCGCATAGCAACGATGATCTTCCTTCCATTTGGTGTAGCTAGCTTGCATTACTTGATTTGAATCCGATTTGAGTGCTTAGGCTTTAGGAAAAGGGGATGGAGGCCATGATCACTTGGCATTTGGGCAGCACTTCGTGGAGAGGGTGAGTTATGAGGGTTTAGGGGGGGCTTAGGGGTGTTTTTATAGAGATTACGAGTGTTTTAGGCCATAGGATTAAATCTAGGATAGATTAGGACCATCAGATCTCGGAAGCTTCCAGAATCAGGCTATGAACAAGACCAGGTGAGACAAACAGGTGCGCCAGGCAAATTGCCCCGGCCACCCCCTGTCGACAGGCATGTCGACAGGGCTGTCGACTTGGTCTGGGCCCAAGTCGATAGGCCTGTTGACAGCCCTGTTGACATGTCCTAGGCGGGGAAAATTCCCACCTAGCCCCAGATCTGGTTTTCAAACCTATTTCCAAATTTCAAATTTTCAGAAATCTTCTTTGGGCCTTTAACGGGTCATACGGACTCCGATTCTCGAAAACTCGGACTCTATTTCGCGTATTTTTCCGAGACGAACGCAATGGTGAATCCCGTTTACCTTAATTCTAGAAGTATAAACAGAATATCTTTTATCTTTATGCTTTACTGGTTTATATGCTTTGCGTATCACCGTATACGTATGTAAATTTCTTACCATTTTTAAAATGTAAAAATACGGGGTGTCACATTCTCCCACCCTTAAGGAATTTCGTCCCCGAAATTCAATAGTAGTAGGATTTATGTCCCCATATTAGCATCCAGAAGTGTTCAGCCAATTGTTGCAAACATGTGCACATGTGCAAAAGTGAATCACATTGTAGAAAAATATGTATGCCTAACTTGTGGTACCACCTACATGAATGCAATTTCTTAAATTTTTTTTTTTTTTTTTTTTTTTTTTAAACCATGATGCTCTCATCCTAAATATACTTGCAGTTCTATATGAATGCAAAAATTTGAAAAAGTAATTTCATCCAAATTTTCCCACACCCTTATAAAATAAGAGTGAAGTTCATCCAATTTGAGCATCCAAAATCCTACCATCCATTATTAATTTAGAAAAATCTAATTTTCTAAATTTTTATGTAACGGAGAGATATCCCGTTTTGTTGTTTTCATTGTTCTTCGTTATCAGACATTATCGTTCAATATTCCATAATTACATTAGACACAACAAATTGCGTAAACAAACAACGTACAAACTTTATTAAGATAGTTTTAGTACATCGTTACAACTAGACAACAAAAGGAACAGCTAAACAATACTGAAAATAAAATGCTATCCTATGGATAACTGATAGAGGTCAATCCTGATGGAAATAGCTACGGATGAGCTCCTCTAAGCTATCAAGCCTCTCTTCCTGTCGTCGGTTCCCTTGCCTAAGCTCTAACTGTAGGTCTTGCATCCCAGCTCCCAACTGATCATAAGAGGAACTCATATCCTGAAGCATCTGCTGCTGTGTCTGAGCCATGGCTACCTGTGACTCCAGTGTCTGCTGTTGTGACCTCATAATATCCTGGTGGCTCCTCATCAAGCGAGCCTGCTGCTGTGAAACATATCTCAGCTCAGTCCTCCAGTCTGGATCCCTAGTAGCCCATGGATCCCAGGCACCTGTATCCGGAGCCCCCTATGCCGGGGCCTGATAAGGCCAGGCTCCATCCCCAGCCTGCTCACCCTCGTGCTGTGGTGCCTGATGGGGCCCCTCAAACTGTCCAAACTGGCCATTATGTGGCTCCTCCTCTTGCTCCTCCTCCTCCTCTTCACCCTCATCCTCTTCCTCATCCAATCCCTCATGCTCCATAGGTTGTGGCTCCTCTTGCAGCTCATGCATATTTATACTCATTCTCCCTAGTGCAGCTTCAGTGATGATAACTGAGGGATGGTTAGAAAGTGTCACATAATCCTCATCATGCAAATCCACTCCAAACCAGCGGAAAACTATGGTCCATAAGTTCCCAAAACAAATATTGGAGTGCCTTGCTCCCCTAAAGATCTGGTACTGCTGTAAGATGGTTCTCGCCCAGTTTATTTGTATGCCCCCAAAAATAGCATAAGTAGCGGCCTTAACAACTACTGGGACTCTGTCAAACCCATGATTCTGCCCCGCAATATTATATTGCAATATCCTGATCACAAACCTAGCTAGGGGGCGCAAATGTGTGCTATCCCATTGCCTATCCAGTCCATTAAAAAAAATCCTTCCCCACACATTTAAATCATCCATCTCCAGATCATTTATATCGAGTCCCGTACCCCGGATATTCAAAATTTCCCCAAATTGGACCTCATTCATAAATATATGGGTACCCTTAACCCATGAACCATAAGTTATCAACCCATTATCATCCACATCAATTTGCAAACGAGCATCAAAAAGTCTTACCATACGCTTGTAGCCTCTCCTCTCGGCTGTGTGCGTGTCCAGAATATGAATAAGACCCGCATTAACAAACAAGCTTTCCACGGCTGTTCCCGCAAAATCCGCAAACCTCACCGGTCGGCCTAGAAGCAAATTCCTAGTGGCAAGCTGCATGTAGTGCTCAATTATCCCTGGTTGCTCGTCACACCATTCGACCTCTTGCGTGGTTAGTTGAGGGTAAAGCTCGTAGGGATTGGGTTGATTGGCCATGGTGATTTAAACACGAATTGGAAGAGGGGAACTATAGATCCGGATGGAGAGGGTCTCTAGCTTCGATTTGAGATTAATTTTATGAAGAACGGTGGAGAAACGAGGTGATGGGAGGTGGTGGAGTTGGGGAATTTTCGGTTTTGGCTGGGAGGAAAGGAGAAGAGAATTGGGGGTTATGAGCTGAAGCTCTCGGCCTTCGGGCTCTTATATTTTTTTGTCCTGCAGGCGCGTCGTGTCGACAGCCCTGTCGACAGGGGGGGTATGTCGACAACCCTGTCGACAGCCCTGTCGATAGGCCTGTCGACTGGCCCTCTTTTCATTTTTATTATTATTATTTTTTTCTTTGCTTGCCCTGCCATTCTTCCATTATCTTACTTCCTCCTAACTCAACTCCATTTCCTCGAGAACTATTCCCCCATCATAAAGAAAACAATTTCCTAACTCCAACTACTTGTAACCAAAGCCAACGTGACTATCGATGGGAGAGAGAAGGGAAAAGAGGATTCAACTAATAAAACAAGGACATTGCTAATGGCTTTTGGGGAATAACTTCTAAAACAAAGTTTTTCTTGAAAAATGCTTCTTTGTAAACGGTTTTTCAAATAATTTTCAGAAGGTCTTTAAAAACTTTTGCCCAGCCTGGTAACCTTCTGCTCTGATACCAAATGTAACACCCCGCCTCCGCTAGGGTCACTCGCAAAGGAATGCACTAGCTTTAGAAGGGCATTAGTGGTAAACATGCACAGAAATATCACAAGACAGAACATATATAAATAGCGGAAGTAAAATCAAACTTTCATAAATTCAATAATTAAGGTCTAAAGCCTTTTACATCAGAGTACATCAAAACCTGTCTTGCAGTAGTAAAGAAGCATAAAGACTTTTTAATAAATTATTCCCCAAATGAGACAGTAAAGTAGCCATAGCCAAGAAAGTCCAAGCCATCCATGATGACCTTCAAACAGAAGAAGTCCGAACTAAACAGCATTGTTTCCTCCCTGTAACCTGGGGGGGAAACGGAAGAAAAGAGGCGAAACAAAACGGGTCGGTCAAAAAGACTGAGTAAGTCCTATCTACTTCCAGTATAAAAACAGGTAAAGGTAACATGACATGTATAAACTGAAAGTAAACATAAGGATAACTACAAGATAGATAAACTACGGTGTTATGATAAGTCAAGGTATCACATCATTAGACCTCTATCAAGTACATTATCCCAAGGTATCTGCCCCGTCCAACATCCCACGGTATCTATTAAGTATATCCTTCCTAGTTCTAACATATATATCTGCTCTGCACCTTTCGCACTAGTATTCCAGCCTTGTTATGTGTTAACCAGGAATGTCCCCTACTCAAAGTCGTGTAATGGTCCACGTCAACCTGATATATCGCATATATAGGTTACTCAAGTCATATGTTTCTTTCCATGTATATAGGTTCAGTCCTTTGCCGTACTTCGTACGGGCTTCCTCATGTCGTATTATCCTTGAAATCGTTTGGACTGTCACCCTTATTCTAGCTAGGCTCTTCCATATGAATCATCGTTTGAACTACTAGGACCTACGCCACCTAGCACCACTAGGGATTACGCTTACCTATTGCACGCTTTCGTATTTCGGTTTGGGTTAAACCACCTAGGCCACTAGGGATTACGCTAACCCTCAACCACGCCCTTTTCCCCACGCATCCATCGCGAATCGTTTTTCTATTACTGTACGCACATGTAACACATCGTGCCACCCGAGTCCTGTCACAGGGCAAACCACGAAGTACAGGACTCGGTCGGGAGCTTTAGATTTATCTGCCGATGCAGATACTAAGGTCTGCTTTCTACACGTGGCTATGGTCCCACGAGACCCCTCCCTCAACTAGTGAAAGGCAACACAAGAGAAAATCTTGCATGAGAACTACACTCCGGCCAGCCCACATCCTACGGCCTACCTCACCCATAATTAGATAGCAATTATGGTCTGTTGGGTGTTCCCTGCCTTTCCGTACGTATACGCTTGACTCAAGATGGTAGATGATCGACGAACTTGCTATCTCGGGCACCTTATGTATTCGTCGACTCACTGCTATCCACCCCAGTCTTTAGGTCGCTCGCATAGCAACCAAGGCATATTCTTGGTTCTTCTACCGCAGACCTCAACCTCCCGTGAGCCTAGTATAATGACCTGGCAGCTCACGGAGGGATCCCAAGAATATCCTTACGTTCCCCGAAGCCGCTGCTTCGTTACCCAGTTCGTTGGAGCCTTTGTCTAAATCAGATAGCCCGCTCCTCCACGCATACTTAAACGTTGACCTAACGTATCGGGTTACTAATCTGTCTAAGAAGTGGTCCAGATTTCCTTGACTAAGAATTATTACTTAGTTTCCTTTAACTAAGGTTTACCACTTAGCCTTATTTCCATTACCCTTGTTAACTATGGTTATTCACCTAATCCTCCGAATTAGGGTTTATCTAATGGGTTAAGTGTCACTTAAGTTCATAACTTAGCCCGTCTACAAACCATGTCAAAATTGGCTAAGTATCCAAGTCCAAGACTTAACCCTACAAACCCTGTGTCAAGTTGGCTAAGTATATCAAGCAATCCATAACTTAACCTCGTCTAATTATCATTTTAGATTGGTTAATTATATAAATTAACTTGACCTTGTCAAATTTCCGAGTCAAATCGGTCAAGCGTCATTAGGCAAATCGAGTTACTTAACCTACCCAAGCTTATCATGTTTTGTTAAGTATCATTAGCCTAATCAAATTACTTAACCCATTTATCCATATCATATTTGGTTAAGCCTCATTAATCAAATTAACTTAACCCTATTATGTGGCATTAATTATTTAATGCACCCCAACCTCTCACATTAGACTTTGTTGTGGTTACTAGTTAAGCCGGGCGGGTCCGGGTAGATTTACACCACAACTTGGTCTAACCTCGGGTTCAAGCACAACATGACCAACTTCTCACATTGAGTCCTATTGTTTGCAACTACTAGTTAGGCCGGTCGGTTCCGGGTAGTTTTACGTTGCAAACTCAACCCAACCTCGAGTTGGCCACTTTCATGTTTAGTCTAGTATCATGTTCATAGTTAAGTTTTCAAGCAATTGGGTAGACCTAACTTAATAGGTAAATTCCCAATGGGTAGACCTAACTTGATAGGTAAATTCCCAAGCTTATGTTTTTATGCATACTTACATGTCAACTTCCATGTTACATTACAAGTTATGTTTTCAAGTATTAACACATGTCATATTTAACGTTACATGTTATCACGTTTATACCCATTTACCCAAATTATGGTTCATGCCAAGTTTAGCTCGCTTATCATGTTCTCATGCAACTTCGAGTTAAGTTTTTCATGCTATATTCACGCTTGTCTAACCTCAACCCAAATCGTGTTCCAACGCAAGAATGGATGAGTCACATCGTAGAGATACTATGCTACACAATGACCCCAAACATGCATAGTATCATGAGAGTTTGGCTCAAAACATGCATAGGTTCATAATGGTTTGGCCACAAGCATGCATAACATGAGAAGAAAAGGAAATGGGCCATAAGTATGCATAATGTCATAAAGGATTTGGCCACAAACTTGCATGTTAACATTAGGGGTTTGGGTTCATAAACATGCATAAGCCCAAAACCGAATCTTAGCCAATGTTTCACTAGTAAAAATGGTCCCTAAAGGTTCATGCTAGCATTTCATGCATAAAGATCCAAACTTGCAAGTTAAACTAGGTTATGCATAGCATGAGAGGCATGATTAAGTCACTCACATAGCCTAAAACCATAAACATGAACACAAGAGGCAAGGTAAGGTTCATATAGGTTCGCATAATCATGTTTAGCCTCATTTTGTCCCATGTCATTATCAAAACTACCGTTTCCATCTAAAAGTAGCTAGAACTTACCTAGTTAGGCCTAGGGAAAGAGGCATGAATCATCTTGGCTAAGAAAGGTGCTTCCTTTGTTGAAGAATCGTCATGAAACCCGCATAGCAACGATGATCTTCCTTCCATTTGGTGTAGCTAGCTTGCATTACTTGATTTGAATCCGATTTGAGTGCTTAGGCTTTAGGAAAAGGGGATGGAGGCCATGATCACTTGGCATTTGGGCAGCACTTCGTGGAGAGGGTGAGTTATGAGGGTTTAGGGGGGGCTTAGGGGTGTTTTTATAGAGATTAGGAGTGTTTTAGGCCATAGGATTAGATCTAGGATAGATTAGGACCATCAGATCTCGGAAGCTTCCAGAATCAGGCTATGAACAAGACCAGGTGAGACAAACAGGTGCGCCAGGCAAATTGCCCCGGCCACCCCCCTGTCGACAGGCATGTCGACAGGGCTGTCGACTTGGTCTGGGCCCAAGTCGACAGGCCTGTCGACAGCCCTGTCGACATGTCCTAGGCGGGGAAAATTCCCACCTAGCCCCAGATCTGGTTTTCAAACCTATTTCCGAATTTCAAATTTTCAGAAATCTTCTTTGGGCCTTTAACGGGTCATACGGACTCCGATTCTCGAAAACTCGGACTCTATTTCGCGTATTTTTCCGAGATGAACGCAATGGTGAATCCCGTTTACCTTAATTCTAGAAATATAAACAGAATATCTTTTATCTTCATGCTTTACTGGTTTATATGCTTTGCGTATCACCGTATACGTATGTAAATTTCTTACCATTTTTAAAATGTAAAAATACGGGGTGTCACATAATCTCAACCATATATACACCCAAACACAA
This sequence comes from Allium sativum, assembly GCA_030737875.1. Taxonomy (NCBI): domain Eukaryota; kingdom Viridiplantae; phylum Streptophyta; class Magnoliopsida; order Asparagales; family Amaryllidaceae; genus Allium; species Allium sativum. The sequence continues at coordinate 855,855,000 of CM060920.1, read as the reverse complement.
TACGAAATAAAAAACAAACACAAAAAACATAAATTAACCAATATTTACATAACATTACCTAGGGCTGTTATGGTAATGGTTACCGTTACCATTTAGCAAATACCGTTACCGTACCGTTTTTACTGGTAAGTCAGAATTGCTTACCGTTACCGTTACCGATCGACTGGTATACCGATGACTGGTATACCGATAACCTGGTAACCGTTCCACTGGTAATGGTAAATTACCGTTTTTCTATCAAAGTTTATTTCTTGACATATTTTTTGTACACAGTGCATCTTTATTGTACTATATGTAGTGTTATTTTATAAAAAACATAAATGAAAAAGAAAATAGGTGTACTTGGATTTATTTCACCTGATTATTAAAATAAATATAATCATTTTTTTGGTTTTAAACGCATGTAATAAAGCATATCAGATGACTATACTTATGTTTTGAATTAACTTGTAAAATTACCGTTACCGCTGGTATTGAAGAAACGTTACCGATAATTTACCGTTAAAACTGGTAAATTTACCGTTACCATACCGTTTTAACTGGTATACCGATTTCAATAAAAAATGGTTACCGATCGACTGGTAATGGTATGGTAATGGTAAATTTACCGTTACCATAACAGCCCTAACATTACCACCAAATTTCGCCAAAACAACACCAAACCATCACCATGTCCAAAATAACATAACCATCTCCAAACAACATAACCAACACCATGTCCAAACCGTACCATCACCAAACCATCATAACATCATGTCCAAACCATCATAACAAAATATATACAACTACCATGCATGTAGCAAGCCTCACCAACTCTCAAAAAACATCAAAACAAGCTAACCTGATCAACTCTCTCCCCCTAAAGATGAAGGTGTCGTACCGTGCTGGGCAATGTAGTCCGCCAATCGCTGGCTAAGCAAATTCATCTGCTCTTCACGGCGACGATCACGTTCATGAAGCTCTGCAATCTGTGCTTTCAACTGTGCGATTTCTTCCTTTTCCTGAGCCTTCTGATACATCTGCTGAGATGTTGTAATCTGTATATAATTTCAGATTTTCAGTATTTCATAATAGTAGTTCGAATACATTTGATTTTTTATTATAAAATTTAGTATTACCTCTAGATTTCCATAACCATATCGTCTGTTTCGGGTAGCAGGATCCATGACAGCATCAAATATCTTGTCCTCATCTTCCTTGGTCAGCTCAGTCCTCCCTGTAGCTTCCAGTACCTGCGCCCTTTGCTCCTGAAATTTCTCCTGTTAAACAAAAATAAAATAAATTTAGATAACACTCTTTTAATTAAATTATAAGTCTACTTAACTATTTTATACTTACATATCTCTCACGCGCATTATCATCATGGTCCCAAGTGTACGAAACTGAGCCTGTGTCGTCAGTCTGACTCAATGCATGTGTATGCTCGAAAACATCCCAGTACGACACAGGAGCCATACGCGCTTTCTCCTGAAATAAGCATGCACACATGTAAAATAAAACTTAAACTTAAATCAACTATTAATTTTAACTAGTTATGAATTAAAATTTTAAACTGTGCAATTACAAAATATACCAGATCCTCATGATGATGCTGAAACGACTTGGACCCACCTCGATGCGTAACCGGATTCTTGCTCCTATTAGCTGCATTTCTCTCAGACGAGGCCTATACATTTAAATTTAAAAAAAATGTCTTAGCCTAAATCACATACTAGTTGAATAGAATAATTGAAATTAAAAATATGCAGTAAAATTTACCAGAAAGTCCTCATTACTTTTCCAATAAGTAAGTAGATCATTCCACACTGACTCGCTCACCCAAGACTGCCTTTTCCCACTTGATTTTAAAGTGTTCATTGTTTGTCTGTAATTTGCTGCCACTTTACTGTTCCAGTGGCGCTTAACGAGATCCAAATCCGTCTCCTGGAGATCCACCGCACCCTGCGTTTTTTTTATAAATAGCATACATATAAAGTTATCAAATAGGAGCATGTACTTAATATAAGAAATGTTATATCATACATACGTACCAAAAAATCCTGCCATATGGTCTCCTTAACTAAGTCGGGTATCGAGCTCCAAGTGGGCCAACATGCAGTCATGCGGGCCTGATAAGCACGTTTCGATATCCTCAAAACGGTATTGGACGGCTCCAACTCAAACCCCCTGTGTTAAACGGGAAAAAAAATACATGGTTGCTAGAACAACAATTTAAATAATTTATTGTACTTAAATTAAATTTATACTAAAAACTTAGTTTTTACCCTTTTGATGCTTTTGGCTTAAGCTAGACCACAGGACGAGATAACTCCGACGATGGACCACCCTCCTCGCCACCTGACGCCATACCTGTTACAAACAAAAACATAACAAAACATGGACAACGGATTTCGACGTCGTTTCCATTGTTACTTAAAGCGAAATCAATAAACACGCTGACACCATTAATAAAATGTTTGTTTATTGTGCCATCGGTTTCTCTTCGTTTGTACATCCAGCTTCGATCATTAAAATAATCGTCCATTTTTTCTAAGTACATATAAAATTAGAAAGAATTATATAAAATTAGATTCATAATTTTTGTGTCCGATCGCTCAAACGCTAAGATTGTATTTTAATGACAACATTTCTTTTACATATTAATTATGATGATAAAATTTGCATTGACAATATGTTAAAACAATTTTAGTGATTAATGCATGTTATGTCAATTGATCATTTAATGGTGGGTTATCCTACCTCCCATTACAAATACAATAACGTAATTAAATCGCGTAAATCTTTTCAATTTAAACGATTCAACAAAACTTCGGCAGCACTTCCCTTTAGTTCCCTAAATAGTACACAATTGCGTGTACACAAGGAACATAAAGGAAGTGCTTTTGAAATTTTGAGAACCGTTTAAAATGAAATACTTTACGAGATTTAATTTCGTTATTATATTCGTAACTTGTCCAATACAAAGGACAAATCCAATAAAAATTGTATACAATGAATATAAATGTCCATTCCGTTAATAAAACGAACATCATATCACGATTATATACAATACTTATCAGACGGGGCCAAAAAAACTCTCTAAGGCTTCATGAATATAACATATTATGAATATGTATTTTTTCATGATTGAAATGTTTTTTGTACGCTTTTGTGCGCCTTAGCGCCTTTTTGCGCCTTTATGGGCCTTAACCCAAAAAACACAAACTTAATTATTTCCAGTTGCACGACACGTTTTCAACAAATTAAATATTGTTTTCAATGAATTGAGACTCAACCAAACAAACAAATACATAGATTATCAACTATATACATACATACATACATATGTACAACACTATATATATGCATATATACATATTCAACTTTAACTAATTAAACCCTAGATTAGCAACATAATCAAGTAAATCTATAAATACAAAACTCATTAACAACAACTACTTAAACTAATTAAAACTCTAAATCATAACAACTAAGTTATTTATAAATCAAAACCCTAAATTAGCAACTTAAATAATTAAACCCTACATTAGCAACTAATTAACAACATTAGACACACAAACATACTCTAGTTATGCTTAAATTACTAAACGGGGTATTAAACAAAATTTAGGTTAAACACATACCTTGAAATCGGAGAGAATCGGAGTTTAAAGAGGATGAGAGAGTGCCTTGATTGATTTGAAGAGTTCCTAGATGGATGATGGCGTGGGATTGGTGATTTCAGAATTGAAGGAGGGAAAGATTGTGGGTTTTGGGAGAAAATTCGTGGGTTTGGAGAGAATGAGGAAGAAGAAGCAGCTCTCGGCTGATTTGTGCTGAATCCTGTGTAACGGGATGCAACGGTTTCCAACGAATTAAAAACCAACGGCCGCAAACGGTTTTCAACAGCGTATATTTTGTATACGTAAGAAACATACGTATTTTGGCTTCCGTTGCAAGCCGTTGGTCAACGGCCGTTGGAGGCCGTTGGAAGTGTCCGTTGCAATACTGTTCAATTCTTGCAGTGCATGTTTGTGTTCGGTCGATTTCATTTAGACCACGAGTTAGGACAACAAAATTTTTACAAGAACAAATTTCGTTAGGTCCGTGTTTTATTTGATTTTATTTACAACAGAAGGTGAACATATGTCCGTCCATTCTGGTCCGACTAATTTACACCCAAATTAAGCATCCTGTTATTTTCCTCTAAAAGTACAATTCATTTGTCCCCCTTTCCTTTGTCTTGTGTGGCAAGTTAATCTCAGTCATTTATTTTTGAATAATCATGCTACTTCGATAGCATTGTGGGTCCCAGCAATTAAGTAAAACACAGAATGGATAAACCTGATTAATGATATTAACATTGTATTTGGTGGATCCCATTAATATACTTATTTGTTTTAATAAATGACAGATATTCTTTTTGACACTCGCGCATGAACTTGAACATGAAATAAGAAACGTTTGAATTTAGCCCATTTCAAAGGGAAGGGGCATACCAGATTTTGATGCGAAGGAATTGTTCTCGTAATAAATAGCCATCTCGTATCATAATGGAAGATACATTTCATAATGGAAGCCTCCAAAATATAGCGCGAACTATCTTCACTCTTCAGCTACTCTCCTTTATACAGTAGCATAAAATATCACCATTCCATAATGGGAGCCATCTTTTCTTTCTGCTTATACATTTTCTTCCTTCTCCTTGGGAGTTCAACTGCCTCAGAGCAAGAAGCAGATAAAATAAGGGCTCTACCAGGTCAGCCAAAGGTTGAATTTAACCAATACTCAGGCTATGTTACAGTGAATTCTAGCCATGGAAGAGCTCTGTTTTACTGGCTAGTGGAGACCGCTAATAATTCACAGACTGCTCCATTAGTGCTTTGGCTTAATGGTGGACCTGGTTGTTCCTCGATTGGTTATGGAGCTTCGGAAGAGCTCGGGCCTTTTCGAATTAATCCTGATGCAGAAACATTGTACTTGAATCCATATGCATGGAACAATGGTATTGTTTTATTATTTTTTTTACATGTTTTTTAATCTGTTTGAGAATCAGGTTTTACAAAATTGTTGTGTTTTATGTGCAGTGGCAAATGTGTTGTTTCTGGACTCGCCCGCTGGTGTTGGGTTTTCATATTCTAACACTACTAGTGATTTGTATGGCTTTGGTGATGAAAGAACAGGTTACTTGCTATTAATAAATATTATTCACACTCAAGCTTTGGATATGATTGAATCAGATTTTAAGAACATACCACATGAATCGACCAGTTTTCAAACTGATTACAAAATAAATCATTTTTTCTTACATACGATGCTAGCAGCATCTCGGATGCCGCCAATTTTTTTTGTACTGACTCTATCTGAGATGAAGCCAAGAGAAAAAATTAATTTTTTTTCATAAAACATGTCTTTTCTCTTTTGCTCTTAGTTAAAAAAAATCAAAATCATAAACACTTCCATTTGCTCTTTCCATTTTCTATATTTTTTTAGAAGACAATAACGGTGAAATTAAAAACATCATTACTTCACAATCAGATCTATACTGAGAGTGACAAATAGTCCAATTTGATTGTAATTATGAGTGGTATTGTGGATTATGACCCATATAGTTTATAGAATAATATAACAATCCAATTCTGGGGCTTTCAAATGTACAGAAGTGAGAAATGATATCTCTATGTAACTAAATTTGGAATATGTATTTACAATTTTGCGAAAATATCCAAATCGATGAATAGATAAAAATAAAAAGTAAACATTAATCTGTTTTTACATGGACACAGCTTTGGATGCCTACATTTTTCTGGTGAGATGGTTTGAGAGGTTCCCTCAGTACAAGTATAGAGACTTTTATATTGCAGGGGAGAGTTATGCAGGTTTCAGCCTTACAAATTTTTGCGACTTATTACTATATTGCTTTTGCTTAACTAACCTCCCGATATTTTTAGGGCATTATGTTCCTCAGTTATCTCAGCTTGTACACAGGAACAATAAAGGGATACAGAAACCAACTATTAATTTCAAGGGTTTCATGGTACACATATCAACCAAATCTCATCCTAGATATGACACATGCAAAACCAATTAACAAGAAGTAATATATAAATTCCAAACAGGTAGGCAATGGTGTTACAGATGACTACCATGATTACGTAGGCACGTTCGAGTATTGGTGGACTCATGGATTAATTTCCGATAAAACATATCACGAGTTGAACACAAAGTGCGTTATGCAAGACTCGGCTCATCCTTCGAACGAGTGTACCAATATAACAACAGTGGCAAATAAAGAGATGGGTAACATCGATCCGTATAGCATTTACACTCCAGCTTGCACTACTAATTCGACCATTCGTTTACGTGGTCATCATGTAAGAATTTCTTGACTTCATCTTTTAACAAAGAGTTTGTCAAAATTCTGAAATATAGTATATTCTAGAGAGAGGGTAATAATTTTATTCAATTATAAACGGTAGTTATATTTTATTTTACAATCAGTATGCCAGTTTTGGTTCATTTTGTACAAAATGATACAGCCTTGGATAAGTAGAGGTTATGACCCATGCACAGAACACTATTCTCGGAAGTACTACAATCGTCCTGAAGTGCAAAAATCTCTGCATGCAAATGTTACTGGAATCAAGTACCATTGGGATACATGCAGGTAATATTGTAGTTTATGTATGTATACAGGAATTTAAGAAATATAGGGGACTGATTAATTTATTTCTGCTTTAATTTTAATTTATGAATTTATCAAGTGACATTGTGGGAGTATATTGGAAAGATTCGCCGAAGTCCATGCTTCCGATTTATAAAGAGTTAATTGAAGCTGGGTTGAGAATATGGGTATTCAGGTAAGAATAATGGAGCTTGTTTATATTTTTTTGTTCAGAAATTATCCACAAGCTTATATATTGTTAAATTTGAACAGTGGAGATGCAGATGCAGTAGTACCAGTGACAGGAACAAGGCACTCAATTGATGCTCTTAACCTTACAACTCTAGTTAGCTGGTTTCCTTGGTATGATCAGGGACAGGTAATGAATATATTAGCAGCAAGAAATTAGGGTTAAGGGTTTCTGACACATGGTAATAAATTTTTAGGGCGTAATGTTAGAATAATTAATTTTATGAACATAAGGTAAATGGTTACATTTATTTCCCTATGTTAAATGAAAACTTATAAATGAATCACCATTTTATACAGAAGAAAATGATTAGCATTTAATTATTCTGGCTTGCTTTAATAGGAATTATTCACCTAAACAACGAAGCCATACATACATATACATATACATATACATATACATATACATATATATATATATATATATATATATATATATATATATATATGTATATATATGAGAATCCCCTATTAACAAATTATGCACATATGTTACTTCAAACATAAACTTGAGTATGTGTGTTCTTCAAAAAACCTAAACAACGAAGCCATACATACAAATATATATATATATATATATATATATATACATACATATACATATACATATATATATACATATACATATACATATATATATATATATACATATATATATATACATATATATATATACATATATATATATATATATATATGTGTGTGTATGTATATGAGAATCCCCTATTAACAAATTATGCACATATGTTACTTCAAACATAAACTTGAGTATGTGTGTTCTTCAAAAACTGAAGGTTGGGGGCTGGAGTGAGATATACAAGGGACTCACATTGGTAACGGTGAGGGGAGCAGGGCACGAAGTTCCATTGCATCGACCTCGCCAGGCTTTAGTAATGTTTCAACATTTCTTGTTAAATAAACCGATGCCTACATCCTAGTAATTTGTATTGGTATATTGAGGAAAGTTCTTGCTTGTTATATCTCTGGTCATACCAGTCAATTCTTTCTCCATGTACTTTGTGATTGGCAGACTTGAATAAGAATAATTTAAATGGCTGATATAAGTGGCTGATCTTAGCGTATGCACATGATAATCACACAATGCCAATGAGTGCCATACAGATTCAGAGAATAAAAGTAGCGTCTTAATCACATTACAATTACTGAATGAAATAATCACCTTATAAACTTAGCTGCGACAATCAAGTTGACCAGACGTGAATTCATTTTTGTTAACGTAATGAACGAAATAAGAACATCTGAATATGAAGTTATGGTCGATTTAATGGGTTGAATATGTAGTTAATTACTTCTTTGACCATGGTAACATCATTTTTGGGGTTCCCAAAACTAAGCATTCGGCCTCCCCCTCCAAAAGTCTAACTCTCAGCCATTTAGCCTCCTTCATTCATTCCTCCAACTCTCATGATATCTTAACACCAAAAACACTTTATCTATAGACAATTCCTCCCCATAGTGACAAAAACAATCATGGAACAACAATATGGACTTCTAATGGCGTTTTAAAAACGCTATTAAAAGATTTAGTAGCTTTTTTATGAATGCTGTTTATCAGCATGCAGTTATAGGTTGAGGACATACTATAGCAAAACTAAAAACGCTATAAATAAGAACTTTTTAATAGCGTTTAAAAACCCCTATAAATGATTTTGACAGCATTGTCAAAAATGATGTTTATTGTCAGATTGTATTATTAGACAACACAATATAAACGCCATAATAATATGCTAAGATAGTGCTTTGTGAATGCTACGAAATGTTGCAAATGATAACATTTTTTAAAACACCACTATTGTTTACTATGGCATTTTTATACTACTATTGTTTTATAACAAGATTTTATGTGTTCCTTTGTAACACTACAATGTATATATATATTAAAATGTGGAAAATAGGGAGAAGGACAAACTTAACAAATTTTTTGGTGAAAAGTATGGAAAGTTTAGAATTTTATGAGAAGGCCAAATGATAGTATAAATGGAAAATGTTAGTGGGCCTTCCTGAATTCCACCTTTAGTGCAAATGTGTCATTCTCCCTAATTTTGAAACTTCTCATATTTTTGACCAAGAAATTTCCAAAGTTTGTCCTTTAAAAGAAAATCCTCTATTAAAATTTTGAAATACCAAAAAGACCGCAATAAATAACATTGATAACCAACACATTATACATAAACAAATAAAATTAAACCAAAATGAGATATTTTCATGATACTTTATTACAATGTATGAAAATTCCAAATGGTGGTAAACAAAACTAATATCATAGTCCAGCATTTCAAGCAAAATAATGCATAAAAATATTCAAACCTAAAAGAGCGATATGACACAGTATGTTAGTTCAAATAATCTTGTTGCTACTTGCCCATAGCAAATGTAGTAGTTACCTGTAAGGAAAAAGTTCAATAATTAGTTGCAATGACATGATTCATGAAAAATATGCATATAGTGGCATTTTTGAACAACAATGTACGATGTTCGTGAACCTACTCAATTTTAAAGTACTATTATTATTTATATTATTACCAATAACGTTAATTATCTTAAACTAATTTAATTTTAAAAACTAGGTTTATTTTTTATAATACTCGTTTAATTTTCGAAACTTTACTAACATAGCAAAATATTTATGATACTTAATAAATTCTACGAACGATTTGTTAATTTAGTTAAATTTTTATATAACATAGCTATTTTTTGTAAAAACTTAATTAAATTTTACAAACTTATAATTTTGTCAAATATATATAAAACTTTGTTAACTTTTATAAAAGTTAGTTAAACTTCATTAACTTTGTTATTTTTATACACTTAGTTTATTTCAAACCTTAGTTAAGTTTTATGAGCTTTGCTATTTTTTATAAGTCCACTATATTTATATAAAACCTAGTTATTCTTTAAAAATCAGTTAATTTCTATAAATTAGATTAATTTTTATAAAACTTAATTAACTTTCTTAAATTTTCACAAATTTTATAATTTCTATAAATTTATTTACTATTCCAAAAAAATGTGGATTTTTAGACAGTTATTTTATTTATGTAAAAACTTATTTATCTTATTTTAAATTTTATACAACTTAGTTAATTTTAATAATTTATTTAAGTTTTCTGAAATTTGATCAATTTTAGAAAATTATTTAGCTTCTATAAAAATTGGTTTTTGTCAATTTAGTTAAAATTTATCTTATATTTTTATAAAAACTTGGTTATATTTTACAAACTTAATCAATTTTGTCAAATATTCATATTGCTTAATTAACTTATATAAAAATTAAGCAAATTTTATTACCATTGTTATCTTTATAAACTTACTTTATTTTCAAACCTAAATTAAACTTTTTTATATTTTATAAACTTAGTTTCTATAAATTTTTGTTAATTTTTATAACTTAGGCTAAAATTTATAAATATATTTAATTTGTTAAATTATTATAAATTTAAATATTTTTTATAAACTTATTTGCTTTTCTAAAATATTATCAATATTTAGATGATTATTATATAAACTTGTTTAACTTATTTAAAATTTTATATAACTTAGTCAATTTTGTAAACTTATTTAAATATAATTCGTTTTTTTATAAAATTTCGTTAAATTATATAAACTAGATTAATTTTACTGGATGTTTATACAACTTGATTAGTTTTTATAAAATTAGTTAGGCTTTAATAACCTCGTTAATTTTATAAACTTGATTTATGTTTAGAATATAATTAAATTTTATAAACCTAGTTATTTTTTGACAAACTTAATTTCTATAAAAATCAGTTAACTTCTATGATTTAGATTAATGTTTACAAGTTATACAATTTTTATACTTCTATAAACCCGGTTACTCTTTTAATGGGCCTGTTTTCTTTTTTTAAGAACTAAACTGCAATTACACCAAGGAGTACAATTATAACAGCATTGTTTTCTACTTTTGTGTACAAGTATACAATAATAACTAGAAAAATAGATACAGTAACCACTAATATGCTTGGCCAAAGCTATTTGACTAACAATTTATTTATTTTGAATTAATTCAAACACTATATAGGTCACAGGCAGGACCTTGACAAGTAGTATTTTAATCAACATGAAAATGCATGTACTTATAGGCCATACTCAAACACCACAGGTTATTTTGACAACAATTGAAATATGTGTAAATCATAATATTATTACTAACCTCAGTCCTTTTAATTCCCATTACACTGATATTTTCAATGCAAAAGCATCGTTTATCTCCATTGTCGTTCATTCCGAACGACTTCTTCAAGCTATTTTAGCAATCTCACTATCTCTTGCTTAAGCTCGGGCTCTACCACAGAAAATAGAAGCATTCCGTTTTGTCCCAAAATATTCAGTTTATCAAAGTGGATCAAGGACAAAGGCACCAACTTTCCCAATCTGTCAATCTATCAAACAAACCACATGGATTTTATATCTTATTGGACGAACATACTGTCCTGGATGTGGATGAATATACTGTCAAACATGAATATACTATCAGAGTTGTGGATATGTTTGCCAGCCCATTTAACCACAGTGGATCATAGCTATACACCATCAGCTATAGTGCTGCTGTTAACAACATGACCAATAGCTGCAACTTTCTATTTTTATTTATTGATGCATGTACATACACTACAACACATGCTTAAACACTTCCACACATGCTTACACACACACACACACACAAACGACACGACTAGTATATAATATAGCTTGGAAGTAAGATCAAAAGCTCCCATAGGAAGAACTCAGGGGAAGCACAAGCAAATACATCGAAAACATAGGTGGTGCACCAATACATTATGTATGCAACATTTATTTACTTGTGAGGTGTACTACAAAAAAAAATAAAAAAAAAAAAAAAATCCCATGCCAACATATTTGTGTGTTGTTATATAGGTGTGCTAACCATATATTAGATCTTAGTGCTATATAGTATTTTATGCTTTCACTAGGCCACATGCACGCATTGATTTTAAATTTATCCTAGCTTCCCTTCTTTTCTTTCAGTCTAACTGTATTTGTTGTGCCTCTAAACAGGAAAACATATTAATGAATCACTTATAGAACCAAGCAAGGCACATGCATCTATGAAGCGGTCATATTTATAAGTTTACCCACTGATATTCATAACAAAACATCTTGTATTAGTCATTAATCTTATTTTTTGTTTTTATTGTTTTCTTTTGTCTTTTTTCTCAATTAATATTATGAATAAATAACCTGGACCGATACTTGAACTAAGAAGTTTATTTGTACAAAATAACATGGATATAGAAACCAAACCATCCATATACATAATATAGCCGTCGTTTATCAAGAGAAAGAGGGGCGATATCACTAACTTAGCTTACCCAATCAAATTTCAAGTCACCGCGTATGGGAAACTTGCATTTGTACATGGTGAAATGATTAGAGGCTCAAAAGGTAAAGGAAATTTCATAGTAATACCATATTTATCCTTTTGGTATATGAAGATAGTATGCATCTTCAATTCAAAGATAAACAACAATAAATACATAGATAACGGAGGGTCAGCGAAAATATGTAGAAGAAAAGGTTAAATAATTGGGGAAGCCCTCGTAAAATATCATCACAACTCAATCTAATACATGCCACATGGATACAAAAATCATGTTCGCCCACATCATCAGCTGGTTACGATGTTGCTTGAATTAGCCTCGCAGCCGATTCTGCCTCCATTCTAAGGTACTGGAAGACGAAGACATTTCATAATTTTAAACAAAATGCATATTAACAACACTGGAAATTATAGTCCTTGAAATCAATGCCACATCTTTAATTGTCCAGAGAGTGAGCTCTCAGAAATTCAGACTGGTTAGAGAGAAAGTTAATTTTGTTCCCCTTTATAAAAATGAAATCACGAATTACAACTGAAATGAAATGCTCTTGTACTTAAATAAACAAATATCAAAATGAAGCGTTTTGGATCTTCCAAATCATAAGATGATCACAAAAAATCAATCGATAAATAACTGTGAATGATATCTTGCAATACATAATATCTGAAACTTGCTCTGAAAGTAGAAAACAAAGGCAAAATCCAATAAGCTACAACTTACACTGATTCTTTGACTACAAAGGGCCGCAAGCGATGATTGTAACCAATTCTCGTCCACTGACTGCAGCGAAAACTAGGGCTAACGATCGCTTCCACTAAGGAGCCTTCAACGGGGATGTGGATGAGCGTGGGAAGACAACGACGATGGGAACATGAGAACGAACCTGCAAAGCGGGGAAAATTCGATGGACCACTCGATTACAACGGAAAGGGAAAAATAAATTTTCGGAGGAACAAATTAAATTATTTTTGAAATACAAAAGTGAAATTTTGGGGAAAATTGCAATGAAGGAAATGGATTTACCGCCTTTAATTTTACAACGCGCACATGTAATAGGCTAAGGCAAATTCTATTTAAACCCATAAATGTGCTGAGTATACCCATGAAACTCTAAAAAAATGGTTAAACCCAGCGTTTTGCTGAGTTTACCCATACACAATTAAAAAAATGACAATTTTTCCCTTCCACGTAAGAACCCTACGTGGTGCCATAAAGGCACCACGTAGAGCAACTACGTGGTGCCTTTAGGACACCTCGTTGAGCCCCTACGTGGTGGCTTCATGGTACCACGTAATGGTCCTACGTGGTGCTCTAAAGGCACCACGTACCTTTTCTACGAGGTGTGCTGAGAAACTTAAAAAAAATATTGCCGAACAGGGATAGTTTTGTCCTAATTTTTTTTATTAAAAAGTGGGTATACTCAGCAGATTTCTGGGTTTAAATAGAATTTGCCATAGGCTAAAGCGATTTAGCGTCAATTTTTTATCTTTACGGCGATCCGATCAAAAACGCTGTACGTGTGCGCCAAGAAAGTGAACTTTTCTTGTTGTGAATAAGAAGAAATCAGCAGATTTCTCTGTCACAATTTACGTCTCTGATGCTTTTTCACAAAGTAAAATTGCATTAAACAAACATTCAAATTTTCCCCAAACCCCAATTTTTTTAACAAATATCATAGGCTTACTAATTTTTAATATAAAGAAACCTCACAATCCCCCATAAACAAAGTCAGCAGATCCAACTAATGCACATGTAAACCTCAAATTTTGTTTAAATACTCAATCAAGCGCATGAAAGATTGTGATATCGAGGAAAATATTTCAGTCTCTACGCCTCTTATTTTTTTTAACCCTATAGACTTTAATGAAAAAAGAAATGTTAGAACAACTAATTCTGCAATTGATGTAGCAAAAAGATATTAGCATAATTCAATTGTAACTTATGTGGTTGGATCTCGCTCGTGTTATCATTATTTTATATCTTACACTGTAAGTGTTTGGAAGCTTTCAAGCGATTTTTATATCCGTGTCAAAGACAATGGTTTCTTTGTTATTAAATTTGATACTAAGGAAGGCTGCGAAAGAATACTGGTAGGAGTTCCCTACTTATATGATAGAAAGAGTCATGATAATGAAGAAAAGAATCTACAACAAACTAGCCTTTTTACAACCGGTAAAATCTGATGTAATAGGGGATCTGCAATAGGCTTGAAACCGTTGATTTGGTCACCATTGTAAGAAAAGATGATATTACAACATTCTAAGACAATGACTCTAACCCGTTATAGTAGCACATTTTACAACGATTAATGCTAGGTGTAAAATATATATCATTTATACAAAAACATCATAATACAACCGGCTTGACCTATTGCCATGGATCATTTCACGACATCTATAGCCCGTTCTAATTGGTCTCAATTACAACATCCATAACGTGTTGTCATTTTACCTTTTATAACTATTTTGGCCTATCGCAAAATACATAATAAATAAAATAATAATTAGATGCAGTTTCTAAAGTGAATAATAGGACCACGACTCTATTATTCTATTTACTTATTATACAGGCTTCAGTAAATGGACCTCGACCGATAATACTTTTACGTTTCTCGTGTATATATACAGATTACTGGTGCAACGTTTTGGTTGCGATATCATTTTACACTTTTGTAAATATCAGTTTACATCTATAAAGCTAATTAGCTTCATCACCCTTTTATGGTTGATATACACGTAAATGTGTATATTTTATCCGCATATTTATCTTATTTTATCTTTTAAATAATTGATATTGTGTATTTATAGCTGTGTTTTCAGATTGTTGACAAAAAGCATGGTTTAGAGCATTTGATGAATAAAGCATGAAGAATTTGCTGAAAAAGAGTGAAGTTAAAATTACTAAGGATTGAAGAGTTTAAAGGTTGAAGAACGGTTGCAAATAGAGTTCAGTTGGGTAGATTTGGCTCACTAAAGACTCATATTGTGTTCACATTGGCTCAATTGCAGACCATTTCACTCATGTAGCGTTCACATTAGCTCCTTTGCAAGGCTTCTCATTCATGCACTGCACGCGTTCACACTGGCTCACTTACAAGGCCTCTTACTCTACAACCCCGTTCACACTAGCTTATGTGTTGTTTGGGCTAATTCTTTAGTCCCACATTATGGAATTTGCCAAGTAGCCTTTGTCATATCAGCTATAAATACACTTTATCTCATTCATTGTAAAAGACACTCAGTTTTATTCTGTAATCCTTTTCTTGGAATAAAACTCTTCTTTCTCTCTTCTATTTAGTTTTTATTGCATTTTATTTATGTCGTTTATTTTCTTTTTATTTTCTTTTCTTTTAGCTATGTCTAGCTAATACTCTTTAATTAGGGGGTGATGACGCTAATAGTTATGATTCAATATGAATCACATAGCCAAAAGATTAGAACTTCACGTATGTAGATATAGATTTGAACTAAGGGTTAGATCTGAACCTTCATACCCTGTGTCGTTTAAGAGCTGCGCTCCTTCACAGGGTATATTCGAGTTCGATCTAAAACTTATCAGATTTAGATTTAATATTTAGGGTTTTAGAAATAAAATAGTGAATCTGTCCTGATAGCCTATGGTTGTTTAAGAGCTGAGCTCCTGCATAGGCTATACTTGTTGTTATTTACTTATTTGTTTCTATAAACCCAATTATCGTTGATTCATGTTTGTGACAGAAACATGAATTAGATCTGATTAATCTGTTTGGCTATTGATGATTATGAATCTGACCTATGTCATTATCCCCTAATTGCTTTCTCTTATTAGATAAAACTCTCTTTTATTTAATTTTGCTATTTTCTTTGTTTTCAACCAATCAAAAGTTAGGGATAACTTGATCGGATTTATTAATTAAAATATTTCTAGTCCCAGAGTTCGACACCCTCTACAACAATCCTTGTTGTTTAGGAAAGCCGAATGAATTAAACAATTGTTTACAGTTGTTAATTTGTTCGCAAACAATGGTATCTGAGGTTCAGTTTGCCTAATGACATTTTCTTCCTTTTGCTGTGAAGACTCATCATCCGCTGCAGTGTTTATCAACAAGGAGTTATCATCACAATTCTTTTTTGTAGGATTGGGGAGTAGATTTGTTAATCCTCAGAGAAAGCTTCATCATTGGAGCATTTACCCCTCTTGCTCAAGTTTTTTGTTCTAATCAGTTTTCCGGTGACGATTTCTGCCTCGCCTAGGATCGGTCTGTGTTACCATCATCTCTTTCCTAGCTGTAGTTCCTTGCTGTCAAATCTGACTGCATTCGTTACAACTATTGATTGTTGTATCGTTCTTGATACCGTTTCTTGGTTCTGCTTTTAAAGGTTCAACATCAATTTCATTTTCTGGGAGAGAACCAACGACAACATTACCTCTGAATGTTCCAGAAATAATGCCACTGAAAGCACCACGTCTGTCATAGCCCTCATCAAACCCTAAAGCCAAATCATTACCATCCCTCTTGACAAAGATATCTACATTATCTGGAAATACCAAGTTGAAATAGCACTGAGAGGTTATGCACTTCTTGATTAGATTAAAGGAACATTAGTCTCACCACCTCTTAAAATTGAAGACAGTTAAGGCAATCTGGCCAGCAATTGAACATTCAAGATTCTTGAAACAAGATATTCTGTTAGCATCATGGCTACTCTCTTTGATTAGTGCAAAGCTCTTATCCCGAATAGCAGGATGTAGATCTTCCCATGAAATTTGGGTAGGCATCGAACAGATTTTCAATGCATAGACATCAACACGCATCATACACTATAGAAGAGAAATGCACAATGCAAGAAAAGAAGATATGAGTATGAGAGACTATCCAACAAAGATTAAAAATCTGTTTGATAAACTAAGCGTTGTAGGGAACAAAGTTTCAAACACTGAGAAAGTGATTGATTAGATCAATACTATGAGTATTTAATTACTTACATTGCAACACAACCAACTCTACCTGATATACAGTTTGCTCATTCATCTCTATTGGCCCACGAAGGGAGAGTTGAACAAAGAAAGGCAATGTAAGGGGATTTTTCTACCTACTTTGCTGCTGCAACTAAAAATAAGCCTTAACAAAGAAACAATTACAATTAGCAAAACCAAGAAAGACAAGGTCAGAGGGGTGGTCAGCTTCAAAAAGGTCGTGGAAGAGGCCGGGGTAATAACATCAATCGTGTTAAATGCCAAATCTGTGAGAGATTTGGTCGTATAGCAAATAGATGCTAATTTAGATTAAATATTAAATACAATGCAACTCAACAAAACTAGTTTCAGCAGAGGCAACCCAATGTCAACATGGCCCAAATCAATTAGCAAAACAAGAGCAATATTGATTTTACAAGTGGGCAAAGCACTAATGTGGATGATTTTGGAAAAGTGATGGTATTAACATAGAAGATTGGTATCCTGATTCATGTGCAATGAATCACATTACTAATACTCCTCAAAATATTAATCTTAGGAACAAGAATTACTCAGGTACGCATAAATTACTTATGGGTAATGGTGAAGCTGTAAGTATTTCTCACATTGGCAGTGGATAAATAAAAGGTAAAAGGAATCTTTATTTAAACAATTTACTTAGAGTCCCCAGTACAAAGAAGAATTTGATGAGTGTGTCCTAATTTGCCAACGACAGTAATGTTTACTTTGAGTTTCACCCAAATTTTTGTCTAGTAAAAGATTTACTAAACAAAACCATATTGTTGCAGGGTAATCTGCACAATGGATTATACAAGTTCAGCAATATCCATCTAAGAACTCGACTGATAAAGCATTCTGGTGCAATATTGCTTGCCATGATAGAGTTAATGTTGTTGTAAATATCGATCAAGATAACAATTTCTATGTGAACATTTTTAGTGAATGCAATGATGATGCAAAAGCTGTTAATAATGTGTACAACAGTGTTAATCTAACTAATACTGATGATGCTGTTAATTGCAACCATGACAATAATATTAGTACTAGTAATAATCATGACAAGAACACTTCTGATTACAGCCGCTGATTAGGGATTTCTAGTATCAAAATTATGAAGCAAATTTTGAAGGACAACAAAATTAGTTGTAAACACTTACCTGAATCTCATATATGCACCTGTCAAGTTGGCAAGAGCCATAAATTTCCTTTTGGCAATTCTGAGACTAAGTATAGCAAGCTCTTGGAGCTTGCTGCAGCAGATCTGTGGGGACCAGCACCACTAAATTTCTCCTAAAATTGCAGGTACTACCTTTCCTTTGTTGATGCTTATGCTAGGTGTTTTCTTAGTGTCAAGTCAGATACATATAACGTTATACTATAGGTCATTACTTACGTTAAAAAGAAAACAAACTCTAGTGTTTTTTTTTTTCAAACTGACAATGGAGATGAATTCATGCCCCTTAAGAAAAAGTTCCATGATATAGGAATTTTCCATAAAACCACATGTCCACATACATCTAAATAAAATGGTTTAGCGAAAAGGAAACATAGATATATAGTAGACACAGGACTTACTCTTATTTGACAAGGACATTTGTCAATGATGTACCGGTAGGAAACTTTTAGTATATCTGTATTCTAATAATAAACTTTATACCAAAGTCCTAAATTACAAAAGTCCTCATGAAATGCTATATAGCACCAAATCTGGTTAAATTTCTTTGAAGGTTTGTGGATGTTAATGTTTCCCCTACCTCAGACCATATAACAAGAATAAACTTAGCCTAAAGTCAAGCCCTTTTACCTTCTTAGGATATTCTATCAATCAAAAGTGGTACAAATGCTTGGACCAAAAAGGCAAAATATTCATATCAAGGCAAGTTATTTTTAATAAATTCATTTTTCCTTTTGCAGATAAGGATAATGAATGAAAAAGAAAAAAAATAGAACCTAGGGGACAGAAATACCCACAATACCTATCTTAGTTGAATGGGTTGATAAAGCAGGAGTGAAGACATGTCAGAGTCACTTAGACAACAAACAACCAACTATCTCTACAAATAAATCAGACTACAACTCAAAATGACCCTGTGCCACTGGGTCAGGAAGATACAGACCAATGCAATGATAGTAGCAACAAGGATGGTGAAGATGAATCTACCCACAATTCTCACTCAAGTGATCATGGAGACGATTAATAACAACATGATGCCAATACTGGTTATCACATGATTACAAGAGGGAAAAGTAGGATATTCAAACCGAAAGTGTACACTGCATCAGTCAGCAATAGAGCCTATGCCATTGAAGAAGCTATTAAAGACAGCAAATGGAAAGAAGCAATGCACATAGAGATGAATACTTTAAAAAAATCGGGACTTGGATTGTTGTGAAAGCACCAAAACACAAAATCATTGTGGGCTTCAGATGGACATACAAGATAAAGAGAAAACCTGATGGAAGAATTGACAAATATAAAGCCAGAGTCATGGTAAAGGGATATTCACAAGAATTTATTTTTGATTTTAATGAGACTTTTCACCAGTTTTCAAACCTACAACTATCTGAACTATCCTAACTGTTGCAATGCACAAACAGTGGGGATATGACAACTAGATGTCAACAATGCATTTCTTAATGATGATCTACAGGAACAAGTCTACGTGCAACAGCCCAAAGGGTACAACACTAACAATACTGATGATGTATGCAGACTACATAAGGTCATATATGGTTTAAACCAGGCCTCAAGGGCCTGGTATGAGAAAGTCAAGCTTACCCTAACCAAATTAAAGTTCAACGCGACCAAGTCAGACGCCTCTCTTTATATCAGAAGTGATGAACAAGCTACTGTATACATTTTGTTAAATGCTGATGACATACTAATTACTGGGAGCTACAGAGAAGATATAAATAGAGTTGTGAACTACTTAGATCAAGCTTTTGCTATAAAGTATCTTGGTGCACTGGATTATTTCTTGCATATGCATATAAATAGAGTATCTCAAGGCCGAATGTTTTTATCCCATAGGCACTACATTCTGAAATCTTAACAAGAGCTAAGATGAATCAATCCAAAGCCTTACTCCTATA
Organism: Allium sativum; assembly: GCA_030737875.1. Taxonomy (NCBI): domain Eukaryota; kingdom Viridiplantae; phylum Streptophyta; class Magnoliopsida; order Asparagales; family Amaryllidaceae; genus Allium; species Allium sativum. Next base: position 855,834,678 of record CM060920.1, on the reverse strand, counting down.
ACAAGCAATCTTAGATTATCAAGGAACAAAGGAGTTCCTATTGAAAACGTCAAATATTATAGAAGCATTGTAGGTTCCCTACAATATGTTACCATCACTAGACCAAACATATGTTTTAGTGTGAACAGGGTGTGTCAGTTCATGCAAAACCCACTGATTGATCACTGGAAAGCCGTGAAGTGAATACTACGATACTTAAAAGGAACAATTCATCACAGATTAACTATCAAATCAAGCAGTAATTTAATATAAGTGCTTATGGTGATGCAAATTGGGCTAATGACCCGATGACAGAAGATCCATCACTCAGTACTGCATTATTTAGGCAGCAACCCCATTTCAAGATGCACCAAAAAGCAGATTACTGTTTCTCGTTCCAGCATGAAGGCTAAGTATTGAGCCATTGCCAGCACAACGGTTGAAATCATCTGGATAGAGAGCCTGTTTGAAGAACTAAGTTTTCCATCTCATCGCAAACTAGTCATTTGGTGTGATAACCGGAGCCGATTTCACTTTTAATGAACCCAATTCAACACTTGAGGATAAAACACATCGAAATCGACCTTCACTTCATTTACGAGAGAACCAACAGTGGCAAAAGGGTGATCTGAAGGTGGAAGAAGAATCGCGAATAGAGAAAAGAGGAACCAAAATCCTAGCCGCAATTGAGGCAGGGTAAAGTGAATAATAAAGTTACGGCTGAAAGAGTCTATGCAGCGGTATAGGATCGTATAGTATGGAGAGTATGATGTAATGTATATGGTAGAGTAGTAAGCAGTAAATTACACAGTCGATTTATACTGGTTCGGACCACTGTCCTACGTCCAGTCCCAGACTCACTTCTGGAATTTCTCTAACACTAAAACCCTCACTTCACCTGGAGGAATAGGTTCACAATTACCCGAACCACTGAACGGGATTTCTTGCCTCAACCACTGAAGAGGTCTTCACTAATACAGAATAAATGTTGACTCTTTTGTGTTCTTGATAACACGGATTGTCGAATATTAAGTACACCCTTCCTATAACCTTTCCTTGATGATAATCGTGAAGTGCATGAAGGAATATGGAAGTTTAAAAGTCTCAAGTATAAAAGTAGATAGCTTTTTAGAACTTAGAGAGCTTTGAATAAGATAGAGAATTAGAATAAAATTCGGTGATTAGATCATCTAAGCAATTCTCTATTTATAATATTTAAAAAGATACAACTGATCGTGAAGAGTTTTGATGAAGAGATATGGATTAAATAGTTGTGTCTCTTCTTAAAGGATGCAACTCTTCGGAATTCAGATGTCTGAAAATAAAATTCAGATGTCTGTTTATTGTAAAAGATCAAGTCAAAAAGGAAATAGTGTATTTTGGTTCAGATTCAGATGTCTGAATTTTTTAATTCAGATGTCTAAATTAAATTCAGATGTCTAAATTAAAAAATTCAGATGTCTGTTTTTGAACAAAACTCAAACAGCAAAGAAATAGGCTATTTTAGCCAATATTCAGATGTCTGAATATTTTAATTCAGATGTCTGAATTAAAATTCAGATGTCTGAATTAAAATATTCGGATGTCTGAATATTGTGATAAGTTTATTTTTCTTTCAGCAGACAGACGTCTGATTTAAAAATTTTAGACGTCTGTTTTCTGCTTCATGCCTATGCCTTGTGTATGTCTTGTATAAAATCTTATAATTGAAAACGTGCATGTGCGTGTATCACCAAGGAAGACTTTAACATATAAATCTAAGACTAACAGACTCTTACAACATATTTAATCTTCAATTATAGCTCTTGAATCTGTTGTTGAGTATCTTCCTGCAGGACAAAATTAGTTTATAATAATACATGTGTACATGTATAGTTGTCATAATCAAAACGCCATATAGCGAGATCCAACAACGGCTCTGTTATTCTATATACTTATTATACAGGATTTAGTACATGGACCTCGACCCGTATTACTTTTATGTTTCTCGTGTATGTATACAGACTAATGGTGCAATGTTTGGGTTACAATATCATTTTACACTTCTGTAAATATCAGTTTACACTAAAAAAGCTAATTTGCTTCATCAACCTTTTATTTTCCATAAAATATTTAATAATTAATAAATATTATCATAAAATAGCCAAAATCACACATACTAAGAACTATAAAGCTACATTCACAAAGTTTTAACATGTTTCAAAAGTAGTAGATAAGTTTTTACATTCACAAAGATCTAACACACAAAAGCTAGTCACAAAATGCATAACAATTAGTTACAAAATACATATCTAGTTCAAAGTAGTAATACACAACCCACAAAACCAAAATGCACATATATATTAGGCCAAAATGATGAAATTTTTTTATGAGCCAAAAATTGTTCCAGTAGCCTCTACTATGTATGGTTAAAGTAAAGTACCATTTCAATGTTCACTGTTAATCAACTCTAATGCTTTTCTATAATCTTCCTTGTCCATGAAATCCTAGTGTGAAATACTGCACATAAACAAACAACGTCAAGGAAGGATACATATCAACAGTCAAAAGGTAAGAAAACGATTGCAATGTGAACGTGCAAAGCAAAGAGATGTATAGTAATCATTTAAGGCGGAAGAAAATTGAAAAAGAAACATAAGATATGATTTTGTAGAAAAGTGACGATCAAATAGTTTGATTACCATTGCTATTAATGCAATGATCATAGTTCTTGTTGTTGTTTTATTTAAGAGAAATAAAGAAGCACTCACTTGCAACATGACGACCAAATGAAGTATCTCAATTACTAAAATATATTAGGTCATTCTGATGGAATGTTATTAATGAACATTCCATGCTTTAATCCTTTAAATAAAATAATTTTGTACTACAATGATTTCCAAGTATAATCCTTGTTTCAGATTTTCCATCAGATGGATGTTTTGAAGATGTTGAAGTGACATATACTTTAGATGTAAATACTTCTGCATAGGATATTGGTCTCATGGGACATGCATGCAAAAAAGATTGGTGATCAAGTGTAATAAACAATGAATCTATTGTGGAAGCCTAGAATTGATATTATAATTTAACCCCTATTCTATGATCAATAGAATTGATGTTATTTGATATATCATTAGATATTTACTATTTTTTTCATGGTTTGTTTTCCATGTAGTAGGCAGGCTTCCAACATTTTGCCTACACAAACCCCGTTGAGGTGGGAGCCTTGTCCATTGCATATAAACAAACTACGAAAAAGTCAACATTTAAGGCCTACCCATATTATTAGCTACACTGTTAAATCAACCATTCATAAAATATGAATCCAACAATATGCAAATAAAACTCACAGTCTCACTTACATTTTAAAATTTAAAGTGAATCTGAATCAAATAAAATGCACCTCTAGAAACCTTGCAAAAAGAATTCATTTAAAAGATGCAAGATTGAATATTTTTAAAAATTCCTTTGCTAGGGCTTTTCTTTCTACTATAACAGATCTTACCTAAGAGCAAAACATAAGTTACAAAAAGTATCAAGTGATAGAAGACTTATACAACACTTAACATCAAGTCCAATTACTCAAATGCAGAGGCACAAAATTGGATATGCTTTACAGATGCAAAAACCAAATAGCTGACTACGGTCATATCTCGTTTGATATGAATAAGCTAGTACTAATTTTGAAGAGTTACCGATGATAAATTAAACATAAGGGAAAAAAGCGTCGAAAGATGCGGTTATGTCCTGATCCGGATTTAATTTTGACTTCATCCAGCAGTGCTTTGTGTAGATAGCTATGTTAGGTAAGAAAATAATTTATTACTTTAGGAATAGATGAAATGAGCTCAAGCATGATGCTACAGAACTCATTATCTCCATCAACAATTCGATGCAACAAAGGTTCTGTTACAAATGGTTTGGTAACAAAGTAAAATACCATACTGTAGTGTGTAAGGTCGGGAACCTGCAATTTTGAAGAAAAAAAAATTAAGACTATTATGCATAATATACTACCGATTGGCATAAGAAAACCACAAAAACATAGCGTTGAATTCACAGATTATGTGACACACAATACTGTATATAGGATAGCATAAGATAGAAGTCAAAAGATGATGTTCTAGTTAGTACATAGAGCGCCTTTTTACTAGCAAAGGGTTGAAGAGTATATAGAGAATAATATCTATGGATAAACATCGACACATGTGCTATTTTTCATTTAATATTTAACCATTCATTGAGAATAATAGGAAGTTACAAAGCAAGTTCTTAATAATTCAACATTCAATTCCTAGCATCTATATGAGCAAATAGTAGGACAAGAACTGACATAGGGAATGCATTATCCCTCTGCAAAACTATTAGACCACTCCTGATGGGGGTTGCTCCTGGTCGATTCGATCGGTTCAATCGAAAGCAACCCCCAACGGGGGGAATAAACTTTCTTGTCTTAACTAACTTATCTTAAACAGGCTAACACAAGGGGAGCAGATTGCAATCCAACATCGTTGGATTGCAATTTGTGTGGTGGTGTAGAGTTAAATCCACACCACTGCTTAGCCGGCTTAAAATATCCTGCTAAGCATTCTCTATATATAGCCGACTTATTTTAAGCCGGCTATATATAGAGAGCTTCTCAAAACCACTTTCCCTTATTTCTTTCCCATTTCTTCTTTCTGAGTCGCCGCCTCTTTCTGAAATAAAAAAATTGTAAAATAAAAAAAAATTGTTTATAGAAAATGAGACGAGCTTGGAGGGAGCTTCGTGGAAGCGAAAGCATAAGCAATGCTGATAGAAACACAACTGAGGAGAATGCACCCGTCGAAGAAAAGGCACCGACAGGCGGTACTGGAGGTCGTCGTACAACGATGGTCAGGAGAAGACGCATCGCTAGAGACAACGACCATGCATTTTTCGAATTTCACAAAGACCTGAATCTAAGATCTAACAAGCAGTTGGCTAATTTCCGTGAATTGCCTAAAAGCTTAGAACATGTCAGCACTTTAGTTGACGCTTCTGTAAGATTTGTTTATCTTCTTTTTTAGATATTTACAAAGTACAAAAATTGAATAATCCCCGTATATAATATTAAGCTCGACGCGAGCGTACATGTGGCTCCTGAGTTAGTATTGTCTATACATATAGGTTGAATGGTGAGTATGACACACATGCCACCATTCATGGATTTCTTCGTGATATCGGATTGGATGACTTTTTAAGTACTTTTTTTACATACATACCTAATATTAATTTTACTTACTCTTTTAATTTGCTATTAATGGTGCATAATTGTTTAAATAGGTATCGAAAACTTATTAAATAACGATGTTCAATTATGTGGTGCATTGGCTGCTTAGTTGTGAAAAACAACTCATACATTCCATTTTAGTTTTAGGAAGTTAGGTTTCACCCCACTAAATTTTCTATGCTTACTGGTTTAGCCATTAGTCAGGGTGAAATCTTACCATACGATGAGCGATATCAGGATTATAACATTCTGGTTGTTTTACTGCCACATCTTGACTTACACAGTGGTTTCACTGTTGGTTTCCATGTTACATGCTCGTACATCAAATAAGCAATCCAGGCATTATTACAAGTACATCCTAAAGATAACCATTTGGAGATTGTTATACCTTTTGTTATTTATATGATGGGTAATTTATTTTTCTCAAACGCTTCTAGCACATACCTTGTGGTTATGTGGCTGTAGTCGTAGAGTTTTCATTTGATAGTACTACTCTTGTTTATGATTGGGGTACACCTATATTAGCCTACTTGTACAGCGGATTGGATCATCGGTGCGTTGTTAGGCTTATGGTTGCTTCGATTACCTTTTTTGGTAGCATACGTAATATTGGATAATTTTGGCTTCAGATGAAATTCCGTTAGCATCCACAGTAGGCAAATCTCCCTAACAGTCGGTTTGATTATAAAATATCCCTACTTCACTCCTTTTTTCTTTAGGGTTCAATTCTCTTGTCTTTACTTTCCTTTTTTTTTTTTCCAATATACCAGATTCATACGTTAATGTTTACATAACAAGATCATTTTAATAGCATGGTGCAATCCATTCATTAATCTAATCATTTGATATGTGACTCGGATTTAACAAAGCATATATGGATAGAGGGATTGATGACGAAGGAATTAAGCTGTTTTCTTATTCAATGAATCCATATTGAACAGGTTCAATTTCCTTGTTCTCTGATTTGTGTTCTCATTACACAGCAAATCACAACCACGTTATTTGTGTCTAAAACTAATTAGTGGAGCCTTTACTCAAGGTAAATAACTGGTTGCATGTCATGTCCACTCGTGTCCGTGGCTGAAATATGTCTGTCCGAGTCCGTCCGATTTTCATTTTGAACACAACTTAGAACAAAGAAATTTGTATGAAAAAAAATCACGTCTGCTTCGTGTTGGTTCGAATTCCTCGTAATTTGACACATCATCGGATGAAAATCTAATAAAAAATGTAAAATTTGATATAAATAGTTATGTCCGACCGGATCCGTTCGTATTAAAAAAATACATTTAAAAAAATTGGGTTTTATTTACTTGAGAAAAAGTGCTTCTTTCTAAAGCTTGAAATCTCTGCAGCCATGGCTGCCAAGTCCTTCCTCAATCCTGTTTTCGACAATAACCCCAATCGAAAGGGGGATTCTTCTTCTCCTCCCCCCTCCACCTCCCCCTCTCTACACCAATCCCTCTTCTAGTCTTCCTCAATCTTCTCCAGATTTCTTGGTAGATGAGGATGGATTTACAAGGGTTGTGAAATGAAAGAATTCTAAATCTTTCTCTAAACCCAATGTATCTGCCCACCATGGGCAAGGAGCAAGTAAATCGAGTGCGTACATTTTGCAAGGTGCGGGTAAATCAAGTGAATACCCAACCAAATCGAGGAGTAAACCAATCCCACCTTCTAATGGTGAAAGATTTCAATCAAGAAATAGAAATCATCCAAGAAATAGTAATAACAATGGTCAAGATCCACAGCAGCATAATAACAACGCCTTACCTAAAGACCTAAAGACATTTTCTTGGGCGAAAATGGTGGACACTGGGGGCCAAGACTCCAAATTTGGTTTAGATTTTATTCCTCATGTGGAGGGTATTGATGAGAAGATCGTTGTTGTTTCTGAGGAGGCATGTATTAGAACAGAAGGAAAGTGGGGGCTGTCTGTTGTTGCCTATGTATTTGGCAAACGCCCACCATATCACCACTTTAGGACTTTTGTAGTCCAAACATGGAATCCTTCAGGTTCATTCGAAATTTTCACTCGTGAAAATGGATTTTTCATATTAAGGTTTACAAACAGTGAAGACTGTGAGAAGCTCCTCCAAGGAGGGCCATATTTCATCGATGGAAAACTTATAATATTGAAAAGATGGACCAAGAAACTAATCTTGGATCGAGACTTGCTTAGTACGATGCCTGTATGGATATGTTTCCCTGAACTAAACCTTAGATTATGGGACAAGGAGGTGTTCAGCGCAATAGCAAGCTTAGTTGGCACTCCTCTGAAAATGGATGAGCAGACTGCCAAAGAAACCCGTCTGAGTTACGCCCGTATCCTTGTTGAGATTAGAGCGGATGCTGATCTACCCAATGAGGCATCGGTGTACATGCACGATGGAGAACATATCTCTCAGCCGATCACGTATGAACTAATTCCAGATTGGTGCAAAACATGTAAATGTTTTGGGCATTCTTATGATAATTGTATTCACAATCAAGATTCAAGATTGGGTTCTGAAAACCCACTAATCTTGAATCTAATTCTGAACACATCAAATCTGGAACTAATTCATACGTTTCTCCTTAATCTACTTCCATCCCTGCATGCATACCGGTGACCCACGCTTCAGACGCTATGAATATTGATTCAGCTGAAACTAATGTTACTGAAGTGGGCACTACGGATCTGCCCTCATCTCAACATTTTACTAAGCCTCAATATTCTTCAGAAATTAACCGTTCGCAGCAAAACACAAAGACTGCAAGTTCAATGCAAAACTTGCAGTCTTACAAGGGTCCAAATGAAACTGAGGTTGGTATTGAAAATACTCCCTCAGTTCAAATGGAACAACCCTCAGATTTTAGCAGAAATCAAAACATTGCAGAGGGGCTAAAAAATTCAATGGTCATTGAGTCCTCCCCCCCAAAGGAGAACCCAAGTTTATTTACAGATATAGGAAAAACCAAATTGAAAGGTAAAGAAATTGATTGCAGCGATTTATTAGCTGCAGATCCTATCTTCATGGACTCAAGTCTGCTAGCTCTTGGTCTAGCACCTATTAAGCTCTCTTCTGTCACTGAGGAAAGCATCCAGAAAGCTGTCAACACGGTGGTTGCTCCCAAGCCATCGAAACCTGCATCACCAGTTAAAAAAAGAAGAAGTGCAGAACTAAAAGTCTTTCTGATATTATAGCAGTAGAAGACACAGAGGACGCTACAGATCATGAGTTCAGGCAAAAATACATAAATAAGAATACAAAGTGGGAAAAGCAACTAAAAACTTCTGATAATACCAGCTTTAAAAAGAATGGTAAACAGAAGGAGGTGAAAGTGGACAACAGGAAGCTCAGTGGTCCACTGTAGACTTATATCCTTTATCTCTATTATATTTTTCTTTATTATTTTTTATGGATATTATTGCATGGACTGTCAGGGGTCTAAATTCCCCTGAAAGGCAACTTGACCTTGCCAACTTTTTGAATTTGCATAAACCTAGTATCATAGGTTTACTTGAGCATAAGTTAAGTGATGATAGAATCAATGATTTGCAAGTTAAAAGTCTTTCAAGTTGGAGCATTATCAATAATAATCTGATGGGAGGAAACGGTAGGATTATGGTGTTACATAATCCTATCATTTGGGATCTCATCAGTTTTTTTATTGATGAGCAGTATATTCACTGCACTTATAAAAACAAAGGTGGTCTGATCATCAAAATCACCTTTATTTATGCTTCTAACTTTGAAAGTGAAAGACTTTTTTTATGGAATTGTATTGAGCAGATTATTCATACTATTAGTAGCCCTTTGATGTTAATTGGTGATTTTAACTCTGTCTTTCACAATTCTGAAAAAAGGGGTGGTAATCCTATTCCTTTTTCTAAATTGGAATTTTTTTCCAACTTTTTAATGAAAACTGGTTTAATTGAACCACATATTCTCGGCAATAAATTCACCTGGAAATCAGGAGAATTTAGAAATATTAATTGCAAGTTAGATAGGGTTCTTTTCAACCAAGAGTTCATTAACCTCTTTCCTAATGTTAATTGCTACACCCTACCTCAAAATACTAGTGATCACACACCTATTCATGTAACTTTTTCCATGGGTAATAGGATAGCTGGCAGTTTTCCTTTCAGATTTGTGAATGGCTGGGGCTATGAAAAAGATTACAAGGGTGTTGTCTCTAAATGTTTCAGCAATAATATTTATGGCACTGCTCAATACAAATTCAACAAAACCTTGCAGTTGGTTAAATCTAGTATTAAAAGTTGGAATAGTGTCAGAAACAGAAATGACATCAATTCTATAAGGGATGATTGTGAAAGATTGCAAAATGATCTTGATAGTAATAGCTCAGACAAGGAGTTGGCTGAGAATTTTTTTAATGCTCAAGCCAATTTGATTAATGCTCTTCATATTAGTTCTGTTAATTTAAAGCAGAAAGCCAAGGTGAATTGGTTAATAGCTGGAGATGAAGCTAGTAAATTTTTCTACACTAGGATGTCCAACAGGAAAAACAGGAATAACATTGGTAAACTGATTAATAATAAAGGAAAAATAATTAATGAAGCCTTATCCATAGAAGAAGAGGCTATTAATTATTTTAACTCTTTATATAACACCTCCTGCTATTCTAATAGTTTTCCTGATATTGACTTTAAGTTTATTATTAACAGCGATAGCTCTGATATTCTTTTAGCTCCTGTTAGACAGGAAGAAATCAAAAATATTATTATTAAAGCTGATAATGATAAAAGTCCTAGCCCAGATGGTTTTGGAGCCAAATTTTATAGAACCCATTGGGAAGAATTGAAATATGTTTTGTGTAATTCAGTCATAGAATTTTTCAATTCTGGTAAGATTCTGAAGAACACAAACCACACATTTCTTACATTAGTTCCCAAAGTTGAAAATCCTTCTGGGATGGATGAGTATAGACCTATAGCCTGTTGCAATTTTATTTACAAGATTATTCCTCTTTGCTTTGTAACAGGCTAAAATGCTTTCTTAAGTTCATTATTTCTAAAAACCGGAGTGCATTTATTCCTGGTAGATTAATTTCTGAAAATACCCTATTAGCTCATGAGTTAATTAGGAATTTCAATATGAAGAATAGTAATCTTATGTGCATAAAAATTGACCTTTACAAAGCCTTTGATAAAATTAATAGAAATTTTATCATACACATCATGCATAAAATGGAGTTTAATGAGAATTTCCGTGCTTTGATCAAGGAGTGTATTAATAATGTTACTTACTTTGTTATGATTAATGGTTCCCCTAAAGGCTTTATTCATAACAACAGGGGAATAAGGCAGGGTGATCCTCTATCACCCTACCTATTCTCTATTGTTATGGAATATTTTTCATTCATTTCAAATGGAAATAGAAGTGCTTAAGGGGAACATCAAGCCTATTAATAGGGTTAAGCCTCATATTACTCACTTATTTTATGCAGATGATATGCTCCTGTTTTTAAAAGCTGATATGCAGAGTGTTATTGCTGTTTTTAGTATATTAGATAATATGGAAAAATATGCTGGGCTAGCTGTTAACCCTAATAAAAGTAAAATCTATTTTAGCAAAGGTGTTTCATTTAAAGAGAAAATTTTACACCTTATGAATTTCAAGGAAGGAAAGCTCCCTGTTAAGTACCTTGGCCTTCCTCTAAGCATTAATCAGATTAATGATAAAGACTGTACTAAGCTTATTGATATGATACAGGGCAGGCTTGATGGGTGGTCTAGTAAATTGCTCTCCCTAGCTGGTAGGGTTGAGCTTACTCACACTGTCATCACTGCTATGATCATGTATTGGGTGCAATCTCATAGCATCCCTGCTAGTTTCATTCATAAAATAGAAAAAATCTGTTCCAATTTTATTTGGAGAGGCAAGCATCATAAGGTTGCTTGGGATAAGGTGTGTAAGCCTAAAAAAATTGGTGGATTAGGGATTAGAAATATTAAAGATATTGCTGATGTTTGCAAGTTTAAACTGTTTTGGAAATTCTTGGATGGTAAATCTCTTTGGGCTAGATGGATGAGTGCAAAATATTTAAAAAAATAAAAAACTTTTGGCTAGCCAGAAAAGAGATTCACCACTCCAGTGTTTGGAAAAACATTTTGGACTGCAGGGATATTGGCAAAAATCTTTTAATTAGAAAAATTAAAGATGGTAGCCAAACCAGTTTATGGTTTGACCCCTGGATTAGTGGTAATTCTCTCATAAATCTCCTTGGTTGGAACAATCTTTATATATTAGGGGGGTTAATGACAAAGTTCAGAATATCATTAATAATAATTGTTGGAGCTTTCATAGTAACCCTGCTGCTCATATTTTTAAAAATGCTATTCTGGATATTCAAATTGATCAGAGCTGTTATAAGGACCATTGGAAATGGAGTTTATGTGCTAAAGATAATTTCTCTTTTAAAAAAGTTTGTGAGTTTTTACAGGGTAAGGAGGTGGAGGTTGATTGATATAAAATTATTTGGAATAAATCAAATTGTCCTAAAATGGCACATTGTGCTTATTTTGCTCTGTTAAATAAACTCCCAACTAGAGAAAATTGTTGCATTTGGAATAAGGACTCTGAAAATATTTGTTTCCTTTGTAAAAAAGAGGTTGAAAGCTCCAGTCATTTGTTTTTTGATTGTGATTACTCTAAGTACATTTGGAATAATGCCAAATGTACTTTGGGGTTCAATCAAAAATCTATTGCTTTGAATATTAGGGATAGTATGGAGTATATTTTGAAATCCTTCAAACCCAAATCCACCAAATTTAACAGAGCTTGTGTTTTTCTTACTGCTTATATTTATTATATTTGGAGGGAGAGAAATCAAAGGTTGCATACTAATAAAGAGATTAATTGCTATCAAATATGGAATATTATTCTTCATGATAGTAATATTGTTATGAAAAAAGCTAGCAGGCTTAGAACGGATAATTTACATAATCTAGCTTCTCATATTAGTTATGCAGATGGAGATAAGCAAGTGGAAGATTTTTTACTCAATGGCAAGCAATTTTCCTCTAATAGGTGCTCTGATGCTCACAATGATGAAAATCATCCCAGGCTTGCTAATTGCATCCAACACTGCAAAGCGAGATCACATGCCTTTAGAAATGTTAGTTTCTCTGTATCTAATAATTGGAATAATAATGCTTTGCATTTACCTATTGTAGGGAACAGAGACAATCTTCCTGCTAGCACTTCTTCTGATAGTCCAATAGGTGATTTGGCTACATCTGACGTCCTTTCTGGGGTATCTACTAACTACAATTGCAAATCACAACTTTTTGAGGGAAGTAGACACTATTCTGATACTTTAGTGCGTGATTTCTTATATAAATCAAACAGTAAGGCTTTTGTCTTACCTGTTTCAGAGAGTAGACACTCCAGCAGTGATCCAGACAGTCGCAAATCCGTGGACAAGAAGCAATCAGAAGAAAAGTTACGTCTTTTGCACAAAATAGGGAATAATCATTATAAGAGCCAATTGAATAACCAGATCTATCACCTTAATGTTTGGTCTGAGGGAGATAGCAGCAGCGCTAGCCCTTTGGAGGGCAACAGTGGCTCATTAAGTCTGAAGAGAAGCTTCGAGAGCATGAGAAGTTCAGATCTGAAAGAAAAGAACCCAACTGCCTCCATCGAGCTACAGAATCTTCATATGGAAGATCAAATCTTTCATCCGAAAGATTGAGAAGTAAAGCACAAGCCTGAATCCAGTGAGAAGAGAAGGGAAATCAACGAAGATATTATTTGGAATCCTCCTTGAAGACGAAGATGATGTTTCTCCCATCGAGCTCGCCATTTGAGTGTTGTCTGGAGCTCGCTAGGGTTAGTGTGTTTGTGTGGCGGCTAGGGTTATTTACCCTTTATCAGTTATGTGGGTGTCGGGCTGTTTATTTGGGCTTTGAACCTTATTTTTTTTCTGTTTCAAAAAAAAAAAAAAAAAAAAAAAAAAAAAAAAACGTTTGTGTTTGACCGATTTCTTTTAGACCACGAGTTAGGACAACAAATATTGTACAAGAACAAATTTCGTTTGGTCCGTGTTTTATTCGATTTTATTTTGGATGAAAGGTGAGCATATGTCCTTCCATTCCTATCCGACTGATTTACACTCTAATTAAAAAGCATCCTATTATTTTCCTCTATAAGTACAATTCATTTATCCCCCTTTCCTTTGTCCAGTGGGTCAAGTTAATCTCAGTCATTTATTTTTGAATAGTCATGCTACTTCGATAGCATTGTGGGTCCCCACAATTAAGTAAATCATAGAATGGATGAAGCAGATTATTGATATTAACATTGTACTTGGTGGATCCCATTAATATACTTATTTGTTTTAATGAATGACAAATATTCTTTTTGACACTCGCACATGAACTTGAACATGGAATAAGGAACGTATGAATTTAGCCCATTTCAAAGGGAAGGGGCATAGTTCTCGTAATAAATAGCCATCTCGTATTGCATAAGAGACATCAAGAAAGTTTATTTAAGAGCTGGAAGATACATTTCATAATGGAAGCCTCCAAAATATAGCGTGAACTATCTTCACTCTTCAGCTACTCTCCTTTACACAGTAGCATAAAATAGTAACCGATGGGAGCCTTCTTTTCTTTCTCCTTGTACATTTTCTTCCTTCTGCTTGGGAATTCAACTGCCATTCTGCTTGGGAATTCATCTGCCTCAGAGCAAGAAGCAGATAAAATATGGGCTCTGCCAGGTCAGCCAAAGGTTCAATTTAACCAATACTCAGGCTACGTTACAGTGAATTCTAGCCATGGAAGAGCTCTGTTTTACTGGCTAGTGGAGACCGCTAATAATTCACAGACTGCTCCATTATTGCTTTGGCTTAATGGTGGACCTGGTTGTTCCTCGATTGGTTATGGAGCTTCGGAAGAGCTCGGGCCTTTTCGAATTAATCCTAACGCAGAAACATTGTACTTGAATCCATATGCATGGAACAATGGTATTGTTTTATTATTATTTTTTACATGTTTTTTAATCTGTTTGAGGATCAGGTTTTGTTAAATTGTTGTGTTTTATGTGCAGTGGCAAATGTGTTGTTTCTGGACTCGCCTGCTGGTGTTGGGTTTTCATATTCTAACACTACAAGTGATTTGTATGGCTTTGGTGATGAAAGAACAGGTTAAATGCTATTAATAAATATTATTCACACTCAAGCTTTGGATATGATAGAATCAGATTTTAAGAGCATTATGTAAAAGTTGACCAGTTTTCAAACTAATTACAAAAATAAAACAGTTTTCCCTACGTACAACATTGACAGCATCTCGAATACTACTGGCTCCATCTCTGATGGAGCCAAGAAAAAAAAAATACTAGTGGTATCTGAAATGCCGCTGGTTATGCTCATGTTGCTGGCATTTCAAATACCACAAAATGGATTTTTTTTTTTTTCTTTTCTTTTTGGCTTCATATGAGACGGAGCCACTACGAGAAAATAAAAAATTAACTGTGGTCATTCAAGATACCGCCAATATTCTATGAAGAAAAGTGATATATTTTTGTAATTAATTTAGAAATTGATCTATTTTTGTTACAAGTCTTCAAAATCGGCTTAATTTTTTTTTCCATAAAACATATGTTTTTCCTTTTTTGCTCTTAGTTAAAAAAATCAAAATCATAAACACTTCAATTTGCTCTCTCCATATTCTATAATTTTTCTAAGAAGAAAATAATGGTGGAAATCAAAAACATCATTACCTCACAATCTGATATATACTGTGAGTGACGAATAGTCCAATTTGATTGTAATTATAAGGGGAATGGTGGATTAGGACCCATATATAGTTTATAAAATAAAATAAAATAAAAATCTAATTTTGGAGCTTTCAAATGTACAGAAATGAAAAATGATATTTCTATGTAACTTAATTTGGAATATGTGTATTTACAATTCTGTGAAAATATCCAAATTAAATTGATGAATAAATAAAAATAAAAAGTAAAAATTAATCCGTTTTTATTACATGGACACAGCTTTGGATGCCTACATTTTTCTGGAGAGATGGTTTGAGAGGTTCCCTCAGTACAAGTATAGAGACTTTTATATTGCAGGGGAGAGTTATGCAGGTTTCAGCCTTACACATTTTTGTGACTTATTACTATATTGCTTTTGCTTGACTAACCTGTGGATACTTAGGGCATTATGTTCCTCAGCTATCTCAGCTTGTGCACAGGAACAATAAAGGGAAACAGAAGCCAGCTATTAATTTCAAGGGTTTCATGGTACATATATCAACCAAATCTTGTCCTAGATATGACACATGCAAAACCAATTAACAAGAAGTAATATATAAATTTCAAACAGGTAGGCAATGGTGTTACAGATGACTACCATGATTACGTAGGCACGTTCGAGTATTGGTGGACTCATGGATTAATTTCCGATAAAACATATCAAGAGTTGAACACAAAGTGCGTTATGCAAGACTTGATTCATCCTTCGAACGAGTGTACCAATATAACAACAGTTGCAAATAAAGAGATGGGTAACATCGATCAGGATAGCATTTACACTCCGGCTTGCACTATTAATTCGACCCTCCGTTTACGTGGTCATCATGTAAGAATTTTTTGACTTCGTCTTTTAACAAAGAGTTTGCCAAAATTTTGAAATATAGTATATTCTAGAGAGAGGAAAATATTTTTATTCAATTATAAACGGTAGTTATATTTTATTTTACAATCAGTATGCCAGTTTTGGTTCATTTTGTACAAAATGATACAGCCTTGGATAAGTAGAGCTTATGACCCATGCACAGAACACTATTCTAAGAAGTACTACAATCGTCCTGAAGTGCAAAAATCTCTGCATGCAAATGTTACTGGAATCAAGTACCATTGGGATACATGCAGGTAACATTGTAGTTTATTTATATATACTGGAATTTAAGAAATATAGGGGACTGATTTATTTATTTCTATTTCTATTTTAATTTATGAATTTATCAAGTGACATTGTGGGATATCATTGGAGCGATTCGCCGAAGTCCATGCTTCCGATTTATAAAGAGTTAATTGAAGCTGGGTTGAGAATATGGGTATTCAGGTAAGAACAATGGAGTTTGTTTATATTTTTTTGTTCAGAAATTATCCACAAACTTATATATTGTTAAATTTGAACAGTGGAGATGCAGATGCAAATGTACCAGTGACAGCAACAAGGCACTCAATTGATGCTCTTAACCTTACAACTCTAGTCAGCTGGTTTCCTTGGTATGATCAGGGACAGGTAATGAATATATTAACAGCAAGAAATTAGGGTTAAGGGCTTCTGACACATGGTAATAAATTTTTAGGGCATCATGTTAGGATAATTAATTTTAAGAACATAAGATAAATGGTTACATTTATTTCCCTGAGTTAAATGAAAAATTATAAATGAATCATCATTTTATACTGAAGAAAATAATAGATATCCTCAATATTAATTATTCTGGCGTGCTTTAATAGAAATTATTCACCTAAATTATGAAGCAATATATATATGAGAATCCCCCATTAACAAATTATGTACATATGTTAGTTCAAACATAAATTTGATTATGTGTGTTCTTCAAAAACTGAAGGTTGGGGGCTGGAGTGAGATATACAAGGGACTAACATTGGTAACGGTGAGGGGAGCTGGTCATGAAGTTCCATTGCATCGACCTCGACAGGCTTTAGTAATGTTTCAACATTTCTTGTTAAATAAACCGATGCCTACATCCTAGTAATTTGTATTGGTATATTGAGGAAAGTTCTTGCTTGTTATATCTCTGGTCATATCAGTCAATTCTTTCTCCATGTACTTTGTGATTGGCAGACTTGAATAAGAATAATTTAAATGGCTGATATAAGTGGCTGATCTTAGCGTATGCACATGGTAATCACGCAATGCCAATGAATGCCATACAAATTCAGAGATAAAAGTAGCGTCTTAATCACATTACAATTACTGAATGAAATAATCACCTTATAAACTTAGCTACTACAATCAAGTTGACCAGACGTAAATTTATTTTTGTTAATGTAATGAACGAAATAAGAACATCTGAATATGAAGTTATGATCGATTTAATGGGTTGAATATGTAGTTAATTACTTCTTTGACCATGGTAACATCTTTTTTGGGGTTCCCAAAACTAAACATTCGGCCTCCCCCTCCAAAAGCAAAAGTCTATCTCTCAGACATTTAGCCTCCTTCATTCATTCCTCCAACTCTCATGATCTCTTACTACCAAAAACATTTTATCTATGGACAATTCCTCCCCAAAGTGACAAAAACAATCATGGAATAAGAAGAAATCAGCAGATTTTTCCATCACAATTTCAGGTCTCTAAGGCTTTTTCATAAAGTAAAATTGCATTAAACAAACATTCAAATTTTCCCCAAACCCCGAATTTTTCCAACAAATATCATAGGCTTACCACTTTTCAATATAAAGAAACCTCACAACCCCCAGAAAGAAAGTCAGCAGATCCAACTAATGCACATGTAAACCTCAAATTATATTTAAATACTCAATATAGCGCATGAAAGATAGTGATATCGAGGAAAATATTTCAGTCTCTATGCCTCTTATTTTTTTTAACCCTATGGACTTTAATGAAAAAAGAAATGTTAGAACAACTAATTCTGCAATTGATGTAGCAAAAAGATATTGGCATAATTCAGTTGTTACTTATGTGGTTGGATCTCGCTCGTATTATCATTATTTTATATCTTACATTGTAAGTGTTTGGAAGCTTTCATGCGGTTTTTATATCCGTATCAAAGACAATGGTTTCTTTGTTATTAAATTCGATACTAAGGAAGGCTGCAAAAGAATACTGGAAGGAGTTCCCTACTTATATGATAGAAAGAGTCATGATAATGAAGAAAAGAATCTACAACAAACTAACCTCTTTACAACCGGTAAAATCTGATGTAATAGGGGATCTGCAATAGGCTTGAAACCGCTGATTTGGTCACCGTTGTAAGAGAGATGATATTACAACATTCTAAGACAACGACTTTAACCCGTTATAGTAGCACATTTTACAACCATTAATGCTAGTTGTAAAATATATATCACTTGTACAAAAACATCATAATACAACCGGCTTGACCTGTTGCAACGGATCATTTAACGACGTCTATAGCCCTTTCTAATTGGTCCCAATTATAACATCCATAATGTGCTGTCATTTTACCTTTTATAACTATTTTGGCCTATTGCAAAATACATAATAAATAAAATAATAATTAGATGCAGTTTCTAAAGTGAATAATAGGATCATGACTCTATTATTCTATTTACTTATTATATAGGCTTCAGTACATGGACCTCGGCCGGTATTACTTTTATGTTTCTCGTGTATATATACAGACTACTGGTGCAACGTTTTGGTTGCGATATTATTTTACACTTTTGTAAATATCAGTTTACATCAATAAAGCTAATTTGCTTCATCAATCTTTTATGGTATCTGAGTTTTAGTTTGCCTAATGGCATTTTCTTCCTTTCGCTGTGAAGACTCATCATTCGCTGCGTTCATCAACAAGGAGTTATCATCACAATACTTTCTTGTAGCATTGGGGGGTAGATTTGTTACTCCTCAGAGAAAGCTTCATCACTGGAGCATTTACCCCTCTTGCTCAAGTTTTCTGTTCTTATCAGTTTTCCGGTGATGGTTTCTGCCTCGCCTAGGATCGATCTGTGTTACCATTATCTCTTTCCTGGCTGCAGTTCCTTACTGTCAAATCTGACTGCATTCGTTACAACTATTGATTGTTGTATTGTTCTTGATACCGTTTCTTAGTTCTGCTTTTAAAGGTTCAACATCGATTTCATTTTCTGGGTGGGAACCAACAACAACACTACCTCTGAATGTTCCAGAAATAATGCCACTGAAAGCACCACATCTGTCATAGCCCTCATCAAACCCTAAAGCCAAATCATTACCATCCCTCTCGACAAAGATAACTACATTATCTGGAAATACCAAGTTGAAATAGCACTGAGAGGTTATGGACTTCTTAATTAGATTAAAGGAACATTAGTCTTACCACCTATTTAAATTGAAGACAGTCAAGGCAATCTGGCCAGCAATTGAACACTCAAGATTCTTGAAACAAGATATTCAGTTAGCATCGTGGCTACTCTCTTCGATTAGTGCATACTTCTTATCCCGAATAGCACGATGTAGATCTTCCCATGAAATTAAGGTAGGCATCGAACAGATTTTCAATGCATAGACATCAGCACACATCATACACAATAGAAGGGAAATGCACAATGCAAGAAAAGAAGATATGAGTATGAGAGACTATCTAACAAAGATTAAAAATCTATGTGATAAACTGAGCGTTGTAGGGAACAAAGTTTTAGACAGTGAGCAAGTGATTTATTAGATCAATACTATGAGTCTTTAATTACTTACATTGCAACACAACCAACTCTACCTGATATACAGTTTGCTCATTCATCTCTATTGGCCCACGAAGGGAGAGCTGAACAAAGAAAAGCAATGCAAGGGGATTTTTCTGCCAACTTTGCTGCTGCAACTAAAAACAAGCCTTAACAAAGAAACAATTACAATTAGCAAAACCAAGAAAGACAAAGTCAGAGGGGGTGGTCAGCTTCAAAAATGTCGTGGAAGAGGCAGGGGGAATAACATTAATCGTAT
The DNA here is from genome assembly GCA_030737875.1 of Allium sativum. NCBI lineage: Eukaryota > Viridiplantae > Streptophyta > Magnoliopsida > Asparagales > Amaryllidaceae > Allium > Allium sativum. Next base: position 855,814,779 of record CM060920.1, on the reverse strand, counting down.
TAAATGCCAAATCTACGAGAGATTTGGTCGTATAGCAAATAGATGCTACTTTAGATTAAATACTAAATACAATGCAACTCAACAAAACTAGTTTCAGCAGTGGCCACCCAATGTCAACATGGCCCAAATCAATCAGCAAAACAAGAGCAGTACTGATTCTACAAGAGGGTAAAGCACTAATGGGGATGATTTTGGAAAAGTGATAGAATTAACATAGAAGATTGGTATCCTAATTCAGGTGCAACGAATCACATTACTAATAATCCTCAAAATATTAACCTTAGGAACAAGAATTACTCAGGTACACATAAATTACTTATGGGTAATGGTGAAGCTGTAAGTAATTCTCACGTTGGCAGTGGATATATAAAAGGTAAAAGGCATCTTTATTTAAACAATTTACTTAGAGTCCCCAGTACAAAGAAGAATTTGATGAGTGTGTCCCAATTTGCCAACGACGGTAATGTTTACTTTGAGTTTCACCCTAATTTTTTTCTAGTAAAATATTTACTAAACAAAACTGTTAGAGAACCCCGGATTATCACAAAACCAATTGGTAATGTGAAGGGTGAACTCATTATAGTTATACAGGATTCATTTTACAAATTCCCCAATGAGGGACTTGTCTCAACACGCCCCTGCACGTGCGGGGGCGTGTTGAGACATGTCCCACATTTGGGAATTTGTAAAATGAATCCTATATAACTATAATGAGTTCACCCTTCACATTACCAATTGGTTTTGTGATAATCCGAGGTTCTCTAACATGGTATCAGAGCAGGTTTAATTAGTGCGCACAATGCCACACTTATCCACGTCACCCAATATAAAGGTCCACGTGTGGCATATCATGAGCCTAACACGTGGACCTTTATATTGAGTGACGTGGATAAGTGTGGCATTGTGCGCACGAATTAAACCTGCTCTGATACCATGTTAGAGAACCCCGGATTATCACAAAACCAATTGGTAATGTGAAGGGTGAACTCATTATAGTTATACAGGATTCATTTTACAAATTCCCCAATGTGGGACTTGTCTCAACAAAAACAACATTGTTGCAGGGTAATCTGCATAATGGATTATACAAGTTCAGTAATATCAATCTAAGAACTCGACTGATAAATCATTCTGGTGCAGTATTGCTTGCAATGACAGAGTTAATGCTGTTGTAAATATCGATCAGGATAACAATTTCTATGTGAACATTTTTAGTGAATGCAATGATGATGCAAAAGCTATTAATAATGTGTGCAATGATGTTAATCTAACTAATACTGATGATGTTGTTAACTGCAACCATGACAATAATATCAGTACTAGTAATAATCATGACAAGAACACTTCTGATCACTGGCGATGTAGATTAGGGAATCCTAGTAACAAAATTATGAAGCAAATTTTGCAGGACAACAAAATTAGTTGTAAACACTTACCTGAATCTCATATATGCAACTGTCAAGTTGGCAAGAGCCATAAATTGCCTTTTGGCAATTCTGAGACTAAGTATAGCAAGCCCTTGGAGCTTGTTGCAGCAGATCTGTGGGGACCAGCACCACTAAATTTCTCATAAAATTAAAGGTACTACCTTTCCTTTGTTATGCTTACACTAGGTATTTTCTTAAGGCCAAGTCAGATACATATAACGTTGTACTACAGTTCATTACTTTCGTTGAAAAGCAAACAAACTCTAGTGTTAATTTTTTTTCCAAACTAACAATGGAGGTGAATTTATGCCCCTTAAGAAAAAGTTTCATGATAAAGGCATTTTCCATAAAACCACATGTCCACATACATCTAAACAAAATGGTTTAGTGAAAAGGAAACATAGATATATAGTAGACACTGGACTTACTCTTCTTTGACAAGGACATTTGTCAATGAAGTACCGATAGGTAACTTTTAGTATAGCTGTATTTTTAATAAATAAACTTTCTACCAAAGTCCTAAATTACAAAAGTCCTCATGAAATGCTATATAGCACCAAACCTGATTAAAATTCTTTGAAGGTTTGTGGATGTCTATGTTTCCCCTACCTTAGACCATATAACAAGAATAAACTTAGCCTAAAGGATATTCTATCAACCAAAAGGGGTACAAATGCTTGGACCAAAAAGGCAAAATATTCATATCAAGGCATGTTATTTTTAATGAATCCATTTTTCCTTTTGCAGATAAGGATAATGAATGAAAAGAAAAACTGGAACCTAGGGGACATAAATACCAACAATACCTATCTTAGTTGAATGGGTTGATAAAGCAGGAGTGAAGGCATGTCAGAGTCACTCAGACAACCAACTATCTCTACAAATAAATCAGACTACAACTCAAAATGACCCTGTGCCACTGGGTCAGGAAGATACTAACCAATGCAGTGACAGTAGCAACAAGGATGGTGAAGATGAATCTACCAACAGTTCTCACTCAAGTGATCATGGAGACGATTAACAACAACATGATGCTAATACTGGTTATCACATGATTACAAGAGGGAAAATAGGGATATTCAAACCCAATGTGTACACTGCATCAGTCAGCAATAAAGCCTATGTCATTGAATAGGCTATTAAAGACAACAAATGGAAAGAAACCATGGACATAGAAATGAATGCTTTAACAAAATTGGGACTTGGATTGTTGTGAAAGCACCCAAACACAAAAACATTATGGGCTTCAGATGGACATACAAGATAAAGAGAAAACCAGATGGTAGCATTGATAAATATAAAGCTAGAGTCATGGAAAAGGGATATTCACAACAATTTATTTTTGATTTTAATGAAGCTTTTCACCAGTTGTTAAACCTACAACTGTCTGAACTATCCTAACTGTTGCCATGCACAAATAATGGGGATAGGACAACTAGATGTCAACAATGCATTTCTTAATGGTGATCTACAGGAACAAGTCTACATGCAGCAGCCCAAAGGGTACAACACTAACAATACTGATGATGTATTCATACTACATAAGGTCATATATGGTTTAAAGCAGGCCTCAAGGGCCTGGTATGAGAAAGTCAAGCTTACCCTAACCAAATTAAAGTTCAACGCAACCAAGTCAGATGCCTCTCTTTATATCAGAAGTGATGAACAATCTACTGTATACATTTTGTTAAATGTTGAAACATACCAATTACTGGGAGCTATAGAGAAGAGATAAATAGAGTTGTGAACACTTAGATCAAGCTTTTGCTATAAAGGATCTTGGTGCACTGGATTATTTCTTGTGTATACATATAAAAAGAGTATCTCAAGACCGAATGTTTTAATCCTAGAGGCACTACATTTCTGAAATCTTAACAAGTGCTAAGATGAATCAATCCAAAGCCTTACCAACTCCTATGATAAGCAATCTCGGATTTTCAAGGAACAAAGGAGTTCCTATTGAAAATGTCAAATATTATAGAAGCATTGTAGGTGCCCTACAGTATGCTACCATTACTAGACCAGACATATGTTTTAGTGTGAACAGGGTGTGTCAATTCATGCAACACCCACTGGTTGATCATTGGAAAGCCGTGAAGTGCATACTAAGATACTTGAAAATAATAATTCATCACGAACTAACTATCAAATCAAGAAGTAATTTAAATTTTAGTGCTTATAGTGATGCAAATTGGGCTAATGACCCCGATGATAGAAGATCCGTCACTGGTTACTGCACTTATTTAGGCAGCAACCCCATTTCAAGGTGCACCAAAAAGCAAATTACTGTTTCTCGTTGCAGCATAAAGGCTGAGTATTGGGCCATTGCCAGCACAACAGTTGAAATCATCTGGATAGAGAGCCTGTTTGAAGAACTAAGTTTTCCATCTCATCGCAAACCAGTCATTTGGTGTGATAATCGGAGCCGATTTCACTTTTAATGAACCCAGTTCAACATTTGAGGATAAAACACATCGAAATCGACCTCCGCTTTATTTATGAGAGAACCAGCAGTGGCAAAAGGGTGATCTGAAGGTGGAAGAAGAATTGCACATGGAGAAAAGAGGAACGAAAATCCTAGCTGCAAATGAGGCAGGATAAAGTGAATAATAGAGTTACGACTCTGTTATTTTATATACTCATTATACAGGATTTAGTACATGGACCTCGACCCGTATTACTTTTATGTTTCTCGTGTATGTATACAAACTAATGGTGCAATGTTTGGGTTACGATATCATTTTACACTTTTGCAAATATCAGTTTACATTAATAAAGCTAATTTGCTTCGTCAACCTTTTATTTTGCATAAAATATTTATTAATTAATAAATATTATCATAAAATAGCCAAAATCACACATACTAAGAACTATAAAGCTACATTCACAAAGTTTTAACATGTTTCAAAAGTAGTAGATAAGTTTTTACATTCACAAAGATCTAACACATAAAAGCTAGTCACAAAATGCATAGCAAATAGTTACAAAATACATATCAAGTTCAAAGTAGTAATACACAACCCACAAAACCAAAATGCACATATATATTAGGCCAGGATGATGAAATCTTTTTATGAGCCAAAAATTGTTCCAGCAGCCTCTACTATGTATGGTTAAAGTGAAGTACCATTTCCATGTTCACTGTTAATCAACTCTAATGCTTTTCTATAATCTTCCTTGTCCATGAAATCCTAGTGTGAAATACTGCACATAAAAAAGCAACATCAAAGAAGGATACATATCAACAGTCAAAAGGTAAGAAAACGTTTGCACTGTGAACGTGCAAAGCAAAGAGATGTATAATAATCATTTAAGGCAGAAGAAAATTGAAAAATAATCATAAGATTTGATTTTATAGAAAAGTGACGATCAAATATTTTGATTACCATTGCTGTTAATGTAATGATCGTTGTTCTTGTTGTTGTTGTTGTTGTTGTTTTATTTAAGAGAAATAAAGAAGCACTCACTTGTAACATGACGATCAAGTAAAGTATCTCAATTACTAAAATATATTAGGTCATTCTGATGGAATGTTATTAATGAACATTCCATGCTTTAATCCTTTAAATAAAATAATTTTATATTACAATGGTTTCCAAGTATAGTCCTTGTTTAAGATTTTCCATCAAATGGATGTTTTGAAGATGTTGAAGTGACATATACTTTAGATGTAAATACTTCTGCATGGGATATTGGTCAAAAAAATCATAATTAACTAATTCTTTATCAATTCATGGGACATGCATGCAAAAAAGACTTGGTGATCAAGTGTAATAAACAATGAATCTATTGTGGAAGCCCGGAATTGATATTATAATTTAACCCCTATTCTATGATCAATAAAATTGATGTTATTTGATATATCATTAGATATTTACTTTTTTTTTTCATGGTTTGTTTTCCATGTAGTGGGCAGGCTTCCAACATTTTGCCTACACAAACCCCGCTGAGGTGGGAGCCTTTTCCATCGCATATAAACAATCTACGAAAAATGTTAATATTTCAGGCCAACCCATATTATTAGCTATACTGTTAAATCAACCATTCATAAAATATGAATCCAACAATATGCAAATAAAACTCACAGTCTTGCTTACATAATAAAATTTAAAGTGAACCTGAATCGAATAAAATGCACCTCTAGAAACCTTGTAAAAAGAATTCATTTTAAAAGATCCAAGATTGAATATTTTTAAAAATCCCTTTGCTAGGGCTTTTCTTTCTACTACAACAGATCTTACCTAAGAGCAAAACATAAGTTACAAAAAGTATCAAGTGATACAAGACTTATACAACACTTAACATCAAGTCCAATTACTCAAGTGCAGAGGCACAAAATTGGATAGGCTTTACAGATGCAAAAACCAAATAACCGACTAAGGTCATATCTAGTTTGATATGAATAAGCTAGTACTAATTTCGAAGAGTTACCTATGATAAATTTAACATAGGGGAAAAAAGCGTCGAGAGATGCGGCTATGTCCTGATCCAAATTTAATTTTGACTTCAGCCAGCAGTGCTTTGTGTAGATAGCTATGTTAGGTTAGAAGAGAATTTATTACTTTAGGAATAGATGAAATGAGCTCGAGCACGCTGCTACAGAACTCATTATCTCCATCAACAAATCGATGCATTAAAGGTCTGTTACAAATGGTTTGGTAACAAAGTAAAATACCATACTGTAGTGTGTAAGGTCGGGAACCTGCAATTTTGAAGAAAAAAAAATTAAGACTATTATGCATAAAATACTATCAATTGGCATAAGAAAACCACAAAACCATGGCGTTGAATTCATAGATTATGTGACACACAATACTATATATAGGATAGCATAAGATAGAAGTCAAAAGATGATGTTCTGGTTAGTACCTAGAGTTCCTTTTTAGTAGAAAAGGGTTGAAGAGTATATAGAGAATAATGTCTATCGATAAACATTGACACATGTGCTATTTTTCATTTAATATTTAACCATTCATTGAGAATAATAGGAAGTTACAAAGCAAGTTCTTAATAATTCAACATTCAACTCTAGCATCTATATAAGCAAATATTAGGACAAGAACTGACATAGGGAATGCATTATCCCTCTGAAAAACTATTAGACCACTCCTAATGGGGTAGCTTTCAGTCGATTCAATCGAAAGCAACCCCCAACGGGGGGGAATAAACTTTCTTGTCTTAACGGATTTATCTTAAATCGGCTAACACAAGGGGAGCAGATTGCAATCCAACACCGTTGGATTGCAATTTGTGTGTTGGTGTAGAGTTAAATCCACACCACCGCTTAGCCGGCTTAAAATAATCCTGCTAAGCATTCTCTATATATAGCCGGCTTATTTCAAGCCGGCTATATATAGAGAGCTTCTCAAAACCACTTTCCCTTATTTCTTCCCCATTTCTTCTTCCTGCATCGCCGCCTCTTTCTAAAATAAAAAAAAATTCATTTATAGAAAATGAGAAGAGCTTGGAGGGAGCTTCGTGGAAGCGAAAGAATAAGCAATGATGATAGAAACACAACTGAGGAGAATGCACTCATCAAAGAAAACATACCAATAGGCGATATTGGATGTCGTCGTACAACGATGGTCAAGAGAAGATGCATCGCTAGAGGCAGCGACCATACATTTTTTGAATCTCACAAAGAGCTGAATCTAAGGCCTAACAAGCAGTTAGCTAATTTCCGTGAATTGCCTAAATGCTAAGAACATGTCAGCACTTTAGTTAACGCATCTGTAAGATTTGTTTATCTTCTTTTTTAGAGATTTACAAAGTACGGAAATTGAATAATCCCCTTATATAATATTAAGCTCGACGCGAGCGTACACGTGGCTCTTGGGTTAGTATTGTCTATACATATAGGTTGATTGGTGAGTACGACACACATGCCACCATTCAAGGATTTCTTCATGATATCGGATTGGATGACTTTTTGAGTACTTTTTTTTACATACATGCCTGATATTAATTTTGCCTACTCTTTTAATTTGCTATTAATGGTGCATAATTGTTTAAATAGGTATCGAAAACCTATTAAATAACGATGTTCAATTATGTGGTGCATTGGCTGCTTAGTTGTGAAAAACAACTCATATATTCCACTTTAGTTTTAGAGAGTTAGGTTTCACCCCACTAGACTTTTCTATGCTTAATGGTTTAGCCATCAGTCAGGGTGAAATCTTACGATATGATGAGCGATATTAGGATTATGACATTTTGGCTGTTTTATTGCCACATCTTGACTTACATAGTGGTTTCACTGTTGGTTTCCATATTACATGCTCGTACATCAAACAAGCAATCCAGGCATTATTACAATTACATCCTAATGATTACCATTTGGAGATTGCTAGACCTTTTGTTATTTACATGATGGGTAATTTATTTTTCTCAAACGCTTCTAGCACATACCTTGTGGTTATGTGGCTGTAGTTGCATAGTTTTCATTTGATAGTACTCCTCTTGTTTATGATTAGGGTACACCTATATTAGCCTACTTGTACAGCGGATTGGATCATCGGTGCATTGTTAGGCTTATGATTGCTTCGATTACCTTTTTTGGTAGCATATGTAATATTGGTACTACGAGTACTTTCATAACATGAGTTGTCCTACCCTATATACCACACTAGCCTTGTATTTTCCTCGAGTTAGATTTTCGACTCTCGATAACCGTATGCAGGTTCTAGAAGGGCAAGCACAACATGTTTTTCAGTGTTGTGTAATCAGATTGAGCTGCGGACCACGTTAGAGTCATTTGTTTGGCATCCTTATGAAGGTTCCACGTTTATGACTGAACCCAACGTAGTGCAGGCTAGTTAATGTATCGGGCAGACGTTTTCAATTAGTACCATCGCCACCTAGTTTAGGCTACTACTGGTGCTTGGGGGAGCGATGCTGGAGACATATATTTGATGGTGATTTTGTTTATGATGATCCACATGTAGATACAACTCATCTAAGGGCTTACTCTAGCACCGACTTACAGCGGCATGAGGGGGAGTGGTGGCTAGCTAGTGACTTCATTATTATGGGTAGGAACTACATTTCATTCTGACATTAGTATTACACCACGCCACTTACGACAAGTTTAATGCATGTCGCTTCAGTTGATTTGGTTGGTCCTTCTGCTATTCAGAGTGGACTTGTCCCTCTTATTTTTCAGGACATTTTACAAAGCACTTAGGTTTACCAGCCTCTACAGCCTTTTGAGATACCATACTACGGTTGGACCGCTGGCATACCCACTGCATATGGAGTTGATAGATGCATTAATATTACATGACTAGAGGTTACGCAGTATCCCGATCCTGCTATATTTCCTTATGAGGATTTGTTCCAAAAGGAGAGGGGGCTTCGACAGGTGATGTTTAGTGAGCACTGACGGAGCTTAGATGATGAATGATCGTATTAACGAGCTTACTACTTCTGATGAGCAACGATATCATCCTTAGTCGAGAGTCGACTGTGACGGTGAAGATGGGCCGCATGCAGTTCCTCTGTTCAATGATACATTTCAGTTTGATGAGTCTTAGTTCTTATAACAACCCGGATTTTTAGAATCAATTTTAAAATTTTATTTTAGCTATTTTAATGGATTTTGGATATTTAAAATGATTTATTTTAAATAATAATGACTAAAAGTTTATTTGAATCGAAGTTAGAACGTAAAAATTTATTTTAATTATAAACGAGCCTGAAATGGCGCGGCAGTTTGAAAATTCAATTTTAAATTTCAAATGAATATACATGATTCAAAATAAATCGAATTTCAGTAAAACTAGAAATATTTGAATCTACTTAATTATATCTTTCTAACGAATGTAAAAAATTAAAATTTCATAACGAGAATTGAAAGTTATGTTCAGTTTAAAATTTAAAATAGTCGCTATGGAATTTATATATATTTTAATATAATATATAGCCATTAAAAATAGCCATTTTGCAAATGACCTCCGTTTTCGATGAATCCGCTTTTGTTGGATCCGGAATGTCAAATTATTGCTAGATTCCAAATTTCATAATTTTTAGAATCCATATGTGGGCGTGGTGCATTTAAACATGTTTGGTCAGTTTAGTTTGAATTTAATCGACTAGAAAATGACCATTTTTCAAATGGTCTCCAAATTCGAAGAAATTAGATTTATTAGGACTGTATCATCAAAACATAACTAGATTTATTTTTCTGGAAATTTTGGAGTCAGTATGTGGCCCCGGTAAATTAAAATGTGCGTTGAATTCAATTTTGAACGTTATATTAATTTATATTTTAATTTTGATGAAAATTGATCGTAACAGTCGAATTGGCTTGCAGAAAATATCCTATTGTGTTCGGAATGGGGGTAATTAGCTAGGGGTGACAGTCGTTGGGTTCGATTTGGAGTTCGAATGCAAAAGTAACTTTTTAAAATTAAATTATATATATATATATATATATATATTAATAAACTTGGTCAACACTTTACTTTCTCTTCTGTCGTTCAAAACCTAAAAAAACAATCGCAGCCCTCGATCCCATCGCCGGAACTATCCCACGCCGCCACGCCACACCTCTTTCAGGCCAGCCGCCACCCCATGCAACCCCCTCCCTCCTCCTCCCTCTTCGAATTGGAAAACCCTCAACCCCTACCTGAAATCGAGCCGCCGCCACAACTGTTGGCCACACCCTGACCACCGCAACACCCCCGAGCACCATCACCCCAGCGCGGCCACTCTGTCCAATCACCTCTGGCCGAGGGTCCCCCATTATCCAAAAATCCAATTTTTAACATTTTTAGTATTTGCGTTTAAATCCCTGAACTTTTTTAGCCTGTATCTCCCAAACCGAGCCCCTATGGCCAAAACCCCATAGTACCAAAATCGAAGAGCACGATTTTTTCTTCGATTTGAGTATATGGAAGTCAGATTTTGGATTGCGGAGTCACCCGGAAAAAGCATCCAAAATCTGCTGTCCAAATACTGTCATTTCGCGAATTCTGGCAAATTGGAGCATTTTCGGAAGGAAGGCCACTAGGCGAAAGTTGTCCGGAATGGCGCGCTTAAGCTAGAAAATAAGATGGTGTGAAGATTGGAGCTCATTTGCAAATTTTGGGATCAGCACAACAATTCAGAACGTTAGAATAACATGGCGGAGTGGATCCCAATGTGAGAACTCCTTCTCACTAAAATTTTGTACATTTAGTTAATGTATTTTATAGCTGTAAATAAATAGAAATTTCCAATATAGATTTTTATTTGAATTATATGGAGTTCAATACTCGAATTCGTAAAATTACATAAATTGAAAGCGATGTATGGATATTATAGATACAAGGATTTCATACTCCGCGAATAACCACTTATGGCGCCGTAAATAACATTGGGGTAGTTGAGTATTTATTTATTTGGATGTTCTGTGTGATTTGATTGTGGTTGTGGAAATTTGATTGTATTGTGGTTTGATTGATTGGACTGAATATTTTGTATGGTGCGAGCCAGGATCAGGAGAGGGGTAATGCTAGACTTTACTCCGGTTTTAACATCGCACCATGATAATGCCGAATTTTTTTGAAATAAATATTTATTCATTAAAAATATAATTTTTAATGTGTATATGAATTGTATAAAATATTCATGTGTTGAATAAAATATTTGAACAATAAAAATATTATTTTTATTGAATGTATGAACTATTAAAAATAGTGAAGTGTTGAAATAAATATTTTAGCGTTAAAAATATAATTTTTAACGTATATATGAACGACATGAAATTCTCCTGAAATGAAAATAAATATTCATTTACAAATCGGACGATTTGTTTATGTACACCTATTTATCAGATATTGATTGGGACGATAAATTTTACACATCGCCCAACTGCACAAATAATATTCAGTATTTGTTGGTTGAAATCCCACATGGGTATTTGGATGATATTTGACGTACATAATCCCAATTGTTTAGTTGTAACACCCCACCTCCGCTAGGGTCACTCACAAAGGGAATGCACTAGGTTTGGTGAAGTATTATCGAGGTAAATATGCACAGAAATATTACAAGACAGAACATATATATAACAGCGGAAGTAAAGCAAATTTCATTACCTTATAAAATAGTAAGGTCAAAAGCCTTTTACATCAGAAGACATCAAAACCTGTCTTGCAATAGTAAAGAAGCATAAACCATTTCATAAATTATTCCCCAAGTAAAATAGTAAGATAGCCATAGCCAAGAAAAGTCCAAGCCATGCATGGTGACCTTCAAGCAGAGGAAGTCCGAACTAAATAACAATGTTTCCTCCCTGAAAACCTGGGGGGGGGGGGGGGGGGAACGGAAGACAAAGAGGCGAAACAAAACGGGGTCGGTCATAAAGACTGGTAAGTCCTATCTACTTCCAGTATAAAAACAGGTAAAGGTAACATGACATGCATAAACTGAAAGTAAACATAAGGATGACGACAAGATAGATAAGCTAAACCAAGATAACTGGATAAACTACTGTAGCAAGATAAACTAAAGTATCATGATAAACTACGGTGTCAAGATAAATCAAGGTATCACATCGTCAGGTTTCTATCAAGTATACTATCCCAAAGTATCTATCACGTATAACATCCCACGGTATCTATCATGTATACCATCCCAGGGTATTTATCATGTATATTTGCTCTGCACCCCTCGTACTAGTATCCCAACCCGCGTCATGTGTTAACTATGAATGTCCCTTGCCCAATGTCATGTAATGGTCCATGTCAACCTAATATATAGCATATGTAGGTTTTCCCAACTCGTATGTTTCTTTCCATGTACAAGTTCAGTCCTTTGCCGTAGGCCGTACGGGCTTTCCCATGTAAATCTATACCACCTCAATGTAGTACCATTTTATCCTTGATGTTGTTTTGGACTGCTACCCTTGATCTGGTTATGTTTTCTTACCATGAACTATCGCGTGTTCACTTTGGATTTATGCCACCTAGGACCGCTAGGGATTATACTACCTAATGAACTTTTCCGTGTCTCGGTTTGGGTTCAAGCCACCTAGGGCCACTACGGATTATGCCACCCGTCAACCACGCCCCTTTATCCCACGTATGTATCGTGAATCGTTTTCCATGTCTAGACGCACATGTATCACAATGTGCCATCCGAGTTCCGTGCCAGGGCAAATCAAGAAATACAGAACTCGGCCGGGAGCTTTAAGTCATCTGCCGATGCAGATATCAAGGTCTGTTTTTTTTTCCGGGGCCATGGTCCCACGTGACCCCTCCCTCAACTACTGAAAGGCAATCCAAGAAAAATCATGTATGAGAACTACATCCCGGGCCCACTATGCCCCACATTCCTATTGGCCAACCTCACCCATGACTCGATAGCAAGAACATGGTCTGTTGGGAGTTCTCTGCCTTTCCGTTCCTACACGATTGACTAAATATGGTAGGTTGTCGGCGACGTGCTATCCAGGGAAAAAACCAGCATCGTCGACTCCACGCTAATCCATCTCAGTCTTTAGGTCGCTCGCATAGAAACCAAGGCATACTCTTGGCTCTTCTACCGCAGACCTTAACCTCTGTGAGGCCAGGTTTCATGGACCATCTGCCACCTCACAGAGGGATACCAAGAGTACCCTCACATCCCCCGAAGCTACCGCTTCGTCACCCAGTTCGTTGGAGCCTTTATCTAAGTCAGATAATTCGCTCCTCCACGTGTGTTGAAGCGATGACCTACCGTATTGGGTTACTCATCTATCTGTGAACTGGTCCAGTTTCCTTGACTAAGAATTATTACTTAGTTATCCTTAACTAAGGTTTACCACTTAGCTTCTCTTCCCGCTATCCTTGTTAACTACGATTTTCAACCTAGTCCCCTGAGCTAGGGTTTTGTCTAATGGTTTAGGTATTGTCATTCAAGTTCATGACCTAACCCGCCTACGAATCATGTCAAGATTGGCTAAGTATTTAAGTTCAAGGCTTAGCCCTACGAGTTGGTTAAGTATACCAAGAAGCTCATGACTTAACCCTATCAAGTCAAATTGGTTAAGTATTTATTTGTCTTAACCCTATCAGATTATCGTGTTAGATTGATTAAGCATAGATTATCTTAATCCCATTAGATTATCGAGTCGGATTGGTTAAGTATGGGTTAGCTTAACCCCATCCACTAATCATATTACAATGGTTAAGTATATTTAAAAGGTCTTATGACTTAACCCTATCAGGTCCGCATATTAGATTGGTTAAGTATAGGTTACTTAACCTCATCAAATCATCATGTATAATTGTTTAAGTATAAGTTACTTAACCTCATTGAATTACCAAGTTTAGATTGGTTAAGTGTTTAACTTAACCCCATCGAATTATCGTGCTTAGATTAGTTAAGTGAAGGTTACTTAACCCCATCTAATTACCGTGCTTAGATTAGTTAAGTGAAGGTTACTTAACCCCATCTAATTACCGTGTTTGGATCAGTTAAGTCTAAGTTACTTAACCCCATCTAATTACCGTGTTTAGATTAGTTAAGTCTAAGTTACTTAACCCCATCTAATTACCGTGTTTAGATTAGTTAAGTCTAAGTTACTTAACCCCATCTAATTACCAAGTCGGATTAGTTAAGTGTAAATTACTTAACCCCATCCCCTAATTGTCTTATATGGTTAAGTGTCATTAAGAAACCAAGTCCGGTTTCACTTAACCTACCCATTCGTGTCATATCGGTTAAGTGTCATTAGTCAAAATTACTTAACCTTTTCGTGCGGCATTAATTAGATTAATGCACCCCAACCTCTCACATTAGACTTTGTTGTGGTTACTAGTTAAGCCGGGCGGGTCCAGGTAGATTTACACCACAACCTAGTCTAACCTCGGGTTTTAAGTGCTATGTGACCAACTACTCACATTGGGTCCTATTGTTTGTAGCCACTAGTTAAGTCGGGCGGGTCCGTGAAGATTTATGCTACAAACTCAACCCAACCTCGAGTTAGCCACTTTCATGTTTGGTCTAGCGTCATACTACACTTACAACCCATACGTGTCTAGTTTCAAGTTCCATGTTTTCCTACGTGTCATGACCACATTTAAGTATATCATGAATGTCATGTTCTCATGTAAACCCCATGTCGAGTTTTTCGTGTCATATCCACGTTTTTCCTAAGCTACCCAAACGTATTTCCAACCCAAGTGGAAGCGAGTCACATAGTAGGGTATTATGCCAACATATTGGCCACAATCATGCATAGTATCATAAGGGAATTTGGCCACAAACATGCATAGTATCATAAGGGAATTTGGCCACAAGCATGCATAGTATCATAAGGGAATTTGGCCACAAACATGCATAGTATCATAAGGGAATTTGGCCACAAGCATGCATAGTATCATAAGGGAATTTGGCCACAAACATGCATGATAACATAAGGGGTTTGGGTTCATTTACATGCATAAGCCCCAAAGTCAAGTCTTTACCAATGTTTCACAAGTCAAATGGTTCCCAAAGGTTCATTCTAACATTCCATAGATAAAGATTCAAACTTGCAAGATAAACTAGGTTAAACATAACATGAGTGGCATGATTAAGTCGCTAAAATTTAGCCCAAGGTCGTAGATCATAGAAAAGGGGCAAACTTAGGTTCACATAGGCTAGAATACTTATGTTTCATCGCATTTTATTCCATGTCACATTAGAACCATCGTTAGAATCTACAAGTAGCTAGAACTTACATAGCGAGACTTAGGGAAGGATCATGCATCGTCTTGACGAAGAAAGGTGGCTCCTTTGTTGAAGAATCGTCATGAAATTGGCCTAGCAACGTTGATCCACTCCCTTGATTTGATGTAGCAAGCTAGCACCTTTGATTCGGATCCGATTTGAATGCATAAGCTCTTGGAGTTGAAGATGGAGGCCATGATCAAGATAGATTTTGGCAGCACTTAGTTGCTAGAATGATTTTTAGTGATTTAGGTTAGGTCCTAGGGTGTTTTTTTTAGAGATTAGGAGTAGTTTAGGCCCTTAGATTAACCCTAGGATAGATCCGAACCCTCAAAACCCGTCACAGGCCAATAGACCAGACCCAAGAGCATGTCTTGAGGAACAAGTCAGGGACACCCAGGCCAAGCTGGCCGACCACCCAAGTCGACAGGGGTGTCGACTGGGCAGTCGACACCACCTGGGGTGTGTCGACTCCCAAGTCGACTCCCCAATCGACTTGGGGGTGGCGGGAATTTTCCCGCTTGCTTTGCTTGGATGAATTTGAATTCTGAATTCAAATTTGAACTGTTTTTGAACTTGAAATTTTCTGAAAACTTTGACGGGCCATAACTGGGTCATACGGACTCCGATTCTCAAAAACTCGGACTCTATTTCGCTTATTTTTCCAAGAAGAACGCAATGGCGTAACCCGTTTCTCCTGATTCAGATTTTATAATTAAATTCTGCCTTGATACTTGTCTTATCATGTTTTAAAAATCCGGGTTGTCACATTCTCCCCAACTTAAAGGATTTCGTCCCCGAAATCTCCAAGTTAGGAAGAACGTATCCTACCATCCATCATCCATCTACTCAAAACATCATCCACAGGCAACCATTGTCCTCAGACGATTTCTAATGCCATATGAACATATGCAAAATGTGTGTGTATATGCTCCTTAGCTAATGCTAATGATCAGGCCTGAATGATCTTTCCAATGCAAAATATGTTTAGTGCCATGAATCCAACGTGTATGCAAATAGTCCAAGTCATATAAGTACTACATGCATGCACAAACATTCATTCATATGCAACATCCGCATGACAACACATTCAATTTCATCCATAAACAAGTATAAATACTCGTGCATATGCAACATGAAACGTGATCGCGTCAATCTAGTATCTAATGTGTATTCGCGCATCCACGAGCAACCACTTGCAACCATTTGCAACCATATCAATCCTAACATGTTTCAAATACATGTTTACATCCATAGAGTTCTATCTAAGGTTCCCAAGATAAGATCGAGGAGATAAACAAGACAAACTCCTTACGGGGTTTGTAACAGAAACAGGACCGAGAGGATATCCACCAAGCGATAGCATGCAAGTAAGCTCTACAGGTGAACCAAGGATCAAAGATATACTCTCAAAAAGATACATGATGCGTGCGTCTAAGCCGCATTTCCATGAGCTTAATTCCATTTTGCCTTGACCACCTTTGACTTCATGATTTCGTAGCTCCTTGATTCCTATTTCCAAGGTATGAGTCGGAACTCATTTCACTGTCGCCTCTCGTTTCACTTTCACTTATTCTTTCCCTAGTATGCTCGGCTCAAACATATCTGTGTACTCATGCAAGCTCTCCAAAATTCACTACTGAATTCTGGATCTCGTTTACCGATGCCAATCCATGTTACCACGTGCACTTACTAGGGTGATTCCTATAACCCATGCCTAAGAGGAATGAACCATCCGCCTTAGTGGCGAACGTTACTCGATCGGATCATAGATTTCCGATAAATGCATCAAGAGATTCTAGGTAACTAACCATGACAGAACCCAAAAGGTTACACGAGACTTCGAGGGTATTGCCAAGGCAAGTTAAGAGTTTAACTATCCTCCTTTCAAAACCGAGAATGGCATCCCTTACTGGATCACCACTTCATCCCTAGAATCCATCCATAGCTCAACAATAGAAGCATTGCTTCTAATCTCAACACTTGGCATAGACGTTCTCAAATCCAAACAAGTCATGAATAAATGGACCGACTCTCCAACCAGATTTTGGGACTAAAGTGGGATCTTCTACCATGCTAGTACTAAGGTGCAGAGACTTAACTATCGAAGCAGACTTAAACGATGCGATGATCAAAACAAAGTCTAGACGGGACGATAGAAAAGGAAGGCTAAGCCTTTAACAAAAACGGTACCATTCCTCTTAGGTACGCTAGAAATGAGAGCATACAATTGCCCTCTCGCTGATCTTGTCCTTATCTTCCTTTGTGGATCAAGCCATACCAACAAGTTGCTTATTCTTAAGCTCGTGTCCTTTATCCTTGCTCTTATTATCCCTTCTTATAACTTCGGTAACAGGTCTTCCGAGAACCACCTCCATCTCACGGAAAACACTTCGTAGCTAGACAAGGATTAGTCGCAGTTAAAACTACTGTGACTACAGATGGAGGAAAGAAAGGAAAAGAGATTCAATCAAGGAAACAAAGGATAGTGCTAATGGATTTTGGGGAATAGCCTTTAAAAACTTTTCTTGAAAAATGCTTCTTTGTAAACGGTTTCTCAAATAGTTTTCAGAAGTTTTAAAAATTTTGCCCAGTCTGGTAACCTTCTGCTCTGATACCAAATGTAACACCCCACCTCCGCTAGGGGCACTCACAAAGGGAATGCACTAGGTTTGGTGAAGTACTATCGAGGTAAACATGCACAGAAATATTACAAGACAGAACATATATATATAACAGCGGAAGTAAAGCAAATTTCGTTACCTTATAAAATAGTAAGGTCAAAAGCCTTTTACATCAGAATACATCAAAACCTGTCTTGCAATAGTAAAGAAGCATAAACCATTTCATAAATTATTCCCCAAGTAAAACAGTAAGATAGTCATAGCCAAGAAAAGTCCAAGCCATGCATGGTGACCTTCAAGCAGAGGAAGTCCGAACTAAATAACAGTGTTTCCTCCCTGAAAACCTTGGGGGGGGGGAACGGAAGACAAAGAGGCGAAACAAAACGGGGTCAGTCATAAAGACTGGTAAGTCCTGTCTACTTCCAGTATAAAAACAGGTAAAGGTAACATGACATGCATAAACTGAAAGTAAACATAAGGATGACGACAAGATAGATAAGCTAAACCAAGATAACTAGACGAACTACTGTAGCAAGATAAACTAAGGTATCATGATAAACTACGGTGTCAAGATAAATCAAGGTATCACATCGTCAGGTTTCTATCAAGTATACTATCCCAAGGTACCAATCACGTATAACATCCCACGGTATCTATCATGTATACCATCCCAGGGTATTTATCATGTATATTTGCTCTGCACCCCTCGTACTAGTATCCCAACCCGCGTCATGTGTTAACTATGAATGTCCCTTGCCCAATGTCATGTAATGGTCCATGTCAACCTAATATATAGCATATGTAGGTTTTCCCAACTCGTATGTTTCTTTCCATGTACAAGTTCAGTCCTTTGCCGTAGGCCGTACGGGCTTTCCCATGTAAATCTATACCACCTCAATGTAGTACCATTTTATCCTTGATGTTGTTTTGGACTGCTACCCTTGATCTGGTTATGTTTTCTTACCATGAACTATCGCATGTTCACTTAGGATTTATGCCACCTAGGACCACTAGGGATTATGCTACCTAATGAACGTTTCCGTGTCTCGGTTTGGATTCAAGCCACCTAGGGCCACTAGGGATTATGTCACCCGTCAACCACGCCCCTTTATCCCACGTATGTATCGTGAATCGTTTTCCATGTCTAGAAGCACATGTATCTCAATGTGCCATCCGAGTTCCGTGCCAGGGCAAATCAAGAAATACGGAACTCGATCGGGAGCTTTAAGTCATCTGCCGATGCAAATATCAAGGTCTGTTTTTTTTTTCCGTGGCTATGGTCCCACGTGACCCCTTCCTCAACTACTGAAAGGCGAAAAATCATGTATGAGAGCTACATCCCGGCCCCATTATGCCCACTTTCCTATTGGCCAACCTCACCCATGACTCGATAGCAAGAACATGGTCTGTTGGGAATTCTCTGCCTTTCCGTTCGTACACGATTGACTAAAGATGGTAGATAGTCGGCGACGTGCTATCCAGGGAAAAAACAAGTATCGTCGACTCCACGCTAATCCATCCCAGTCTTTAGGTCGCTCGCATAGCAGCCAAGGCATACTCTTGGCTCTTCTACCGCAGACCTTAACCTCTGTGAGGCCAGGTTTCATGGACCATCTGCCACCTCACAGAGGGATACCAAGAGTACCCTCACGTCCCCCGAAGCTACCGCTTCGTCACCCAGTTCGTTGGAGCCTTTATCTAAGTCAGATAATTCGCTCCTCCACGTGTGTTGAAGCAATGACCTACCGTATCGGGTTACTCATCTATCTGTGAACTGGTCCAGTTTCCTTGACTAAGAATTATTACTTAGTTATCCTTAACTAAGGCTTACCACTTAGCTTCTCTTCCCGCTATCCTTGTTAACTACGATTTTCAACCTAGTCCCCTGAGCTAGGGTTTTGTCTAATGGTTTAGGTGTTGTCATTCAAGTTCATGACCTAACCCGCCTACGAATCATGTCAAGATTAGCTAAGTATTTAAGTTCAAGGCTTAGCCCTACGAGTTGGTTAAGTATACCAAGAAGCTCATGACTTAACCCTATCAAGTCAAATTGGTTAAGTATTTATTTTTATTAACCCTATCAGATTATCGTGTTAGATTGATTAAGCATAGATTATCTTAATCCCATCAGATTATCGAGTCGGATTGGTTAAATATGGGTTAGCTTAACCCCATCCACTAATCGTATTACAATGTTTAAGTATATTTAAAAGGTCTTATGACTTAACCCTATCAGGTCCGCATATTAGATTGGTTAAGTATAGGTTACTTAACCTCATCAAATCACCATGTATAATTGGTTAAGTATAAGTTACTTAACCTCATTGAATTACCAAGTTTAGATTGGTTAAGTGTTTAACTTAACCCCATCGAATTACCGTGGTTAAATTAGTTAAGTGAAGGTTACTTAACCCCATCTAATTACCGTGCTTAGATTAGTTAAGTGAAGGTTACTTAACCCCATCTAATTACCGTGTTTGGATTAGTTAAGTCTAAGTTACTTAACCCCATCTAATTACCGTGTTTAGATTAGTTAAGTCTAAGTTACTTAACCCCATCTAATTACCGTGTTTAGATTAGTTAAGTCTAAGTTACTTAACCCCATCTAATTACCAAGTCAGATTAGTTAAGTGTAAATTACTTAACCCCATCCCCTAATTGTCTTATATGGTTAAGTGTCATTAAGAAATCAAATCCGGTTTCACTTAACCTACCCATTCGTGTCATATCGGTTAAGTGTCATTAGTCAAAATTACTTAACCTTTTTGTGCGACATTAATTAGATTAAAGCACCCCAACCTCTCACATTAGACTTTGTTGTGGTTACTAGTTAAGCCGGGTAGGTCCGGGTAGATTTACACCACAACCTAGTCTAACCACGGGTTTTAAGTGCTATGTGACCAACTACTCACATTGGGTCCTATTGTTTGTAGCCACTAGTTAAGCCGGGCGGGTCCGGGTAGATTTATGCTACAAACTCAACCCAACCTCGAGTTGGCCACTTTCATGTTTGGTCTAGTGTCATACTACACTTACAACGCATACGTGTCTAGTTTCAAGTTCCATGTTTTCCTACGTGTCATGACCACATTTAAGTATATCATGAATGTCATGTTCTCATGTAAACCCCATGTCAAGTTTTTCGTGTCATATCTACGTTTTTCCTAAGCTACCCAAACGTATTTCCAACCCAAGTGGAAGCGAGTCACATAGTAGGGTATTATGCCAACATATTGGCCACAAATATGCATAGTATCATAAGGGAATTTGGCCACAAACATGCATAGTATCATAAGGGAATTTGGCCACAAGCATGCATAGTATCATAAGGGAATTTGGTAAGGGAATTTGGCCACAAACATGCATAGTATCATAAGGGAATTTGGCCACAAGCATGCATAGTATCATAAGGGAATTTGGCCACAAACATGCATGATAACATAAGGGGTTTGGATTCATTTACATGTATAAGCCCCAAAGTCAAGTCTTTACCAATGTTTCACAAGTCAAATGGTTCCCAAAGGTTCATGCTAACATTCCATTGATAAAAATTCAAACTTGCAAGATAAACTAGGTTAAACATAACATGAGTGGCATGATTGAGTCGCTAAAACTTAGCCCAAGGTCATAGATCATAGAAATGGGGCAAACTTAGGTTCACATAGGCTAGCATACTTATGTTTCATCGCATTTTATTCCATGTCACATTAGAACCACCGTTAGAATCTACAAGTAGCTAGAACTTACATAGCGAGGCTTAGGGAATGATCATGCATCGTCTTGACGAAGAAAGGTTGCTCCTTTGTTGAAGAATCGTCATGAAATTGGCCTAGCAACGTTGATCCACTCCCTTGATTTGATGTAGCAAGCTAGCACCTTTGATTCGGATCCGATTTGAATGCATAAGCTCTTGGAGTTGAAGATGGAGGCCATGATCAAGATAGATTTTGGCAGCACTTAGTTGCTAGAATGATTTTTAGTGATTTAGGTTAGGTCCTAGGGTGTTTTTATAGAGATTAGGAGTAGTTTAGGCCCATAGATTAACCCTAGGATAGATCCGAACCCTCAAAACCCGTCACAGGCCAATAGACCAGACCCAAGAGCATGTCTTGTGGAACAAGTCAGGTACACCCAGGCCAAGCTGGCCGACCACCCAAGTCGACAGGGGTGTCGACTGGGCAGTCGACACCACCTGGGGTGTGTCGACTCCCAAGTCGACTCCCCAGTCGACTTGGGGGTGGCGGGAATTTTCCCGCCTGCCTTGCTTGGCTGAATTTGAATTCTGAATTCAAATTTGAACTATTTTTGAACTTGAAATTTTCTGAAAACTTTGACGGGCCATAACTGGGTCATACGGACTCCGATTCTCGAAAACTCAGACTCTATTTCGCGTATTTTTCCGAGATGAACGTAATGGCAAAACCCGTTTCTCCTGATTCAGATTTTATAATTAAATTCTGCCTTGATCTTGTCTTAGCATGTTGTAAAAATCCGGGTTGTCACATTAGTTGTATGTCAATCGATTGGTTGACAGACTGTTGTAAGCGTTAATTATTTATATTTAATGCTTATGCAGTTGTGTAATGCACTCTGGAAGATGGATAATTATTTATCATTGTGGTTATATACATGTTTGTATGAAATCCATATAAATAACATTATATGGTAATTGACTGTGTCTAATTCCAATTCAGAAAGAAAAAATATTTTGAAAAAAACAAATATTTTGAAATAATGAATATTTTAAAATAATATTTTGTAAAGGATTAAAATATGATTTTGATGTTCGATTCAGGATGGACACGAAAATATTGAAATAAATGAAGCCGTGTTGATTAGATATGCGCCATTTTAACGCGAATGATATTTATATAGATTTTATTCAATTTTATAATGAATATCGAAAAGGAAATGATTTCAAAATCTGATATTTTGAAAATATTATCATTTATATATTTTAATGATAAGGAGTATTCAATTTTGATTTAAAATTGAAGATGAAGTGGAAATCATTTTAAAACGATTTATAAAATGCAATTTAAATAGAAATCAATGAAATATATATAATATAATATATTATATATATTTAATGGCCTGAATAGAACGCGCCTCGCCGGGAGCGTTCGCGAATTTTGACCATTGTCTTCGAATTGACATTATGGGAGATCCGACCGTTGGACTCTCCTAAAATCGGAATCATTGGGTTCGTATCGGAAAGCGCTTTCCAATGAATATAAGAGATTTGAAATCTAACGGTTGGATTTGGAATTATGTCCAAATTAAATTTGGAAAAGGTCGCTGTAAGTGCAGTTCGGTGGCCGTTATTGGAAACCAACTGTATGTGCCTTGATAAAATTATTAAAAATATTAATAATTTGTGTAAAATCATAATAAATGATTTAGAAAATATTTGGATGAAAAATTCCTTATTTGTAAAGATAAAAATATATTTTTATCAAAATGAACTAGTTATTAACTAGAATGATGATCCAATAATTTTGAAAGAAATAAATTGGATTTGAAATGGTTTTAAAAATAACCAGAATTTTCCAATGAATAAATTGGAATGGAAATAATCTTCGGAATATTTTGATATTGGATTCCGTGGTTATACGGATATTGTTATGGGAATTTGGAAGATACAGATATCGTTATTCCCAATACGACATCCATTAGTTTCAAAATTTGATACTGAATATAAACCGATATAATTTTCATTCAGAGCCTTATATTTAATATTAAATTGATTTTGGATTTGTCGTGAACGACGTCTTAAATAACACTGTTCTTAAACCCAGTTGAGAAAAGAATGAATCTTTTAATTAAGATTAAGTGAAGTTTTCCAATTAATTATTATTTAATTGGAATTGCATAAAAGAATTGGATTTTTGGTTTGTCGTGAATGGTGTCTTCAGTAACACCGTTCTTAAAACCTGTAACACCCCACCTCCGCTAGGGTCACTCGCAAAGGAATGCACTAGCTTTAGAGGGGTATTATGGGTAAACATGCACAGAAATATTACAAGACAGAACATATAAAATAGCGGAAATAAAACCAACTTTCATTTCTTTACAAATAAGGTCTAAAGCCTTTTACATCAGAGATTTCTTAAAACAAAACCTGTCTTGCAATAGTAAAGAAGCATAAAATATTCCCCAAGTAAAACAGTAAAGTAGCCATAGCCAAGAAAAGTCCAATCCATGCATGATGACCTCCAGCAGAAGAAGTCCGAACTAAATAACAGTGTTTCCTCCCTGAAAACCTGGGGGGGGGGGGGGGGGGGGGGTGAACGGAAGACAAAGAGGCGAAACAAAACGGGGTCAGTCATAAAGACTGGTAAGTCCTATCTACTTCCAGTATAAAAACAGGTAAAGGTAACATGACATGCATAAACTGAAAGTAAACATAAGGATGACTTACAAGATAGATAAGCTAAACCAAGATAATAGGCTGAACTACTGTATCAAGATATACTAAGGTATCATGATAAACTACGGTGTCAAGATAAGTCAAGGTATCACATCGTTAGGTTTCCATCAAGTATACTATCCCAAGGTATCTATCATGTATAACATCCCACGATATTTATCATGTATAATTGCTCTGCACCTCTCGTACTAGTATCCCAACCCGTGTCATGTGTTAACCCTAAAAATGTCCCTTGCCCAAGTCATGAAATGGTCTGTGTCAACCTAATATATCGCATACATAGGTTTTCCTAACTCGTATGTTTCTTTCCATGTATAAGTTTCGTCCTTTGCCGTAGGCCGTACGGGCTTTCCCATGTAAATCTGTACCACCTCAACGTAGTACCATTTTATCCTTGATGTTGTTTTGGACTGCTATCCTTGATCTGGTTATGTTTTCTTACCATGAACTATCGCGTGTTCACTTAGGGTTTATGCCACCTAGGACCGCTAGGGATTATGCTACCTAATGAACGTTTCCGTAACTTGGTTTGGGTTTTAGCCACCTAGGACCACTAGGGATTATGCTACCCGTCAACCACACCCTTTGTCCCACGTATAAATCGTGAATCGTTTTCCATGTCTAGACGCACATGTATCTCAATGTGCCATCCGAGTTCCGTGCCAGGGCAAATCGATAAATACAGAACTCGGTCGGGAGCTTTAAGTCGTCTACTGATGCAGATATCAAGGTCTATTTTTTTGTATCCGTTGCTATGGTCCCACGTGACCCCTCCCTCAACTACTGAAAGGCAATCCAAGAAAGATCATGTATGAGAACTACATCCCGGCCCCACTATGCCCCACTTACCTATTGGCCAACCTCACCCATAACTCGATAGCAAGTATATGGTCTGTTGGGAGTTCTCTGCCTTTCCGTACGTACACGATTGACTAAAGATGGTAGGTAGTCGACGACGCACTATCCAAGGCAAAAACAAGAATCATCGACTCCACGCTAATCCATCCCAGTCTTTAGGTCACTCGCATAGCAACCAAGGCATACTCTTGGTTCTTCTACCGCAGACCTTAACCTCTTATGAGCCCAGGCGGATCATCTGCAACCTCACAGAGGGATACCAAGAGTATCCTCACGTCCCCCGAAGCTACCGCTTCGTTACCCAGTTCGTTGGAGCCTTTATCTAAGTTAGATAATTCGCTCCTCCACGTGTGTTCAAGCGATGACCTACCGTATCGGGTTACTCATCTATCTGTGAACTGCTCCAATTTCCTTGACTAAGAATTATTACTTAGTTATCCTTAACTAAGGTTTACCACTTAGCTTCTCTTCCCGCTATCCTTGTTAACTACGATTTTCAACCTAGTCCCCTGAGCTAGGGTTTTGTCTAATGGGTTAAGTGTTGTCATTCAAGTTCATGACTTAACACGCCTACGAATCATGTCAAGATTGTCTAAGTATTTAAGTTCAAGGCTTAGCCCTACAAGTTGGTTAAGTATACCAAGAAGCTCATGACTTAACCCTATCAAGTCAAATTGGTTAAGTATTTGTTTGTCTTAACCCTATCAGATTATCGTGTTAGATTGATTAAGCATAGATTATCTTAATCCCATCATATTATCGAGTCGCATTGGTTAAGTGTGGGTTGGCTTAACCCCATCCACTAATCGTATTACAATGGTTAAGTATATTTAAAAGGGCTTGTGACTTAACCCTATCAGGTACGCATATTAGATTGGTTAAGTATAGGTTACTTAACCTCATCAAATCACCATGTATAATTGGTTAAGTATAAGTTACTTAACCCCATTAAATTATCATGGTAAGTTAGTTAAGTATTGGTTACTTAACCTCATTGAATTACCAAGTTTAGATAGGTTAAGTGTTTAACTTAGCCCTATCGAATTACCGTGCTTAGATTAGTTAAGTCTAAGTTACTTAACCCCATCTAATTACCAAGTCAGATTATTTAAGTGTAAATTACTTAACACCATCCCCTAATTGTCTTATATGGTTAAGTGTCATTAAGAAATCAAGTCCGGTTCCACTTAACCTACCCATTCGTGTCATATCGGTTAAGTGTCATTAGTCAAAATTACTTAACCTTTTCATGTGCCATTAATTAGATTAATGCACCCCAACCTCTCACATTAGACTTTGTTGTGGTTACTAGTTAAGCCGGGCGGGTCCGGGTAGATTTATACCACAACCTAGTCTAACCTCGGGTTTTAAGTGCTATATGACCAACTACTCACATTGGGTCCTATTGTTTGTAGCCACTAGTTAAGCCGGGCGGGTCCGGGTAGATTTATGCTACAAACTCAACCCAACCTCGAGTTGGCCACTTTCATGTTTGGTCTAGTGTCATATTACACTTACAACCCATACGTGTCTAGTTTCAAGTCCCATGTTTACCCCACATGTCAAGTCCACATTTAGGTGTATCATGAGTGTCATATTTTCATGAAATCCCGTGTCAAATTATCATGTCATAATCACGCTCGTCTAACCTACCCCAAATCGTGTTTCCAACCCAAGTAAAAAGCGAGTCAACATAGTAAGGATACTATGCTACATATTGGCCTCAAAACATACACGATGTCAAAAAGGAATTGGCCACAAACATGCATGATATCATAAGGGGGTTTGGCCTCAAAATATGCATAGCATCATAGAGGGTTTTTGGCCTCAAACATGCATAATGTCACAATGGGATTAGCCACAAACATGCATGATATCATAAGGGGGTTTGGGTTCATTTACATGCATAAGCCCCAAGTCATATTCATGTACATATTTCACAAGTCAAAGTGGTTTCAAGTATTCATGCCAACATTCCGCAAGTAAAGGTTCCATCTTTCATGATGAACTAAGTTAAACATAACATAAGTGGCATGATTTAGTCACTAAGCATAGCCCAAAGTCATAGGTTCAAGCAAAAGGGGCAAACTAGGTTCATATATAGGCTAGCATACTTAGTTTAATCTCGTTTTATTCCATGCCATCATTAAAACTACCGTTTAGATCTAGAAGTAGCTAGAACTTACATAGCGTGGCAAGAGGGCTAGGAGCATGAATCGTCTTGACTAAGAAAGGTGGCTCCTTTGTTGAAGAATCGTCATGAAATATGCGTAGCAATATTGATCTACCCTCGATTTGGTGTAGCAAGCTTGCACCTTTTGATTCGGATCCGATTTGAATGCATAGTCTCTTGGAGTTGAAGATGGAGGCCATGATCACTTGGCATTTGGGCAGCACTTCTTGGCATGAGTGATTTGTGAGGGTTTAGGGTAGCCTTAGGGGTGTTTTTATAGAGATTAGGACTAGTTTAGGCCCTTAGATTAACCCTATGATAGATCTGAACCCTCAAAATCCGTCACAGGCCATCAGAACAGAGCACAGGGCCAAATAGGTGCACCCAGGCCAAAGTGGTCGGACCACCCAGGTCGACACCCGTGTCGATTGGGCAGTCGACCTACCCCCTGGGTGTGTCGACTCCCCAGTCGACACCCCAGTCGACCTGGGGCTTGGGCGGGAATTTTCCCGCCCAATCTGTTTGGCTCCAGATTTGAATTTTCGAGCTATTTTTTGAACTTGAATTTTTCTGAAAACTTTGACGGGCCATAACTGGGTCATACGGACTCCGATTCTCGAAAACTCAGACTCTATTTCACGTATTTCTCCGAGACGAACGCTATGGCACAGCCCGTTTCCCCTGATTTAGATTTTATAATTAAATTCTGCCTTGATTCTTGTCCTAGCACGTTGTAAAAATCTGGGTTGTTACGTTCTCCCCAACTTAAAGGATTTCGTCCCCGAAATCTCCAAGTTAGGAAGAACGTATCCTACCATCCATCATCCATCTACTCAAAACATCATTCACAAGCAACCATTGTCCTTAGACAATTTCTAATGCCATATGAACATATGCAGAACATGTGTGTATATGCTCCTTAGCTAATGCTAATGATCAGGCATGAATGATCTTTCTAATGCAAAATATGTTTAGTGCCATGAATCCAACATGTATGCAAATAGTCCTAGTCATATAAGTACTACATGAATGCACAAACATTCATTCATATGCAACATCCGCATGACAACACATTAACTTTCAAACAAGTATAAATGCTCGTGCATATGCAATGCAAAATGTGAGTGCGTCGATCTGGTATCTAACGTGTATTCGCGCGTCCACGAGCAACCACTTGCAACCATATCAATCATAACATGTTTCAAATACATGTTTACATCCATAGAATTCTACCTAAGGTTCCCAAGATAGGATCGAGAAGATAAACAAGACAAACTCCTTACGGGGTTTGCAACAGAAACAGGACCGAGAGGATATCCACCAAGCGATAGCATGCAAGCAAGCTCTACAGGAGAACCATGGATCAACGATATACTCTTAAAAAGAGACATGATGCGCGCGTCTAAGCCGCATTTCCATGAGCTTAATTCCATTGTGCCTTGACCGCCTTTGACTTCATGATTTCGTAGCTCCTTGATTCCTATTTCCAAGGTATGAGTTGAAACTCATTTCACTATCACCTCTCGTTTCACTTTCACTTATTCTTTCCCTAGTATGCTTGGCTCAAACATATCTGTGTACTCATGCAAGCTCTCCAAAATTCACTAGTGAATTCTGGATCTCGTTTACTGATGCCAATCCATGTTACCACGTGCACTTACTAGGGTGATTCCTATAACCCATGCTTAAGCGAAATGAACCATCCGCCTTATTGGCGAACGCTACTCGATCGGATCAGAGTTTTCCGATAAATGCATCAAGAGATTCTAGGTAACTAACCATGACAGAACTCATAAGGTTACACGAGACTTCGAGGGTATTACCAAGGCAAGTTAAGAGTTTAACTACCCTCCTTTCAAAACCGAGAATGGCATCCCTTACTGGATAACCACTTCATCCCTAGAATCCATCCATAGCTCAACAATAGAAGCATTGCTTCTAATCTCAACACTTGGCATTTACACTCTCAATTCCAAACAAGTCATGAATAAATGGACCGACTCTCCAACCAGATTTTGGGACAAAAGTGGGATCTTCTACCATGCTAGTACTAAGGTGCAGAGACTTAACTATCGAAGCAGACTTAAATGATGCGATGATCAAAACAATGTCTGGATGGGATGATAGAAAAGAAAGGCTAAACCTTTAACAGAAATGGTACCATCCCTCTTAGGTATGCTAGGAGTGAGAGCATACAATTGCCCTCTCGCTGATCTTGTCCTTGTCTTCCTTCGTGGACTAATCTATACCAACAAGTTGCTTATCCTTATGTCTGTGTCCTTTATCCTTGCTCTTATTACCCTTCCTTGTAACACGGTAACAGGCCTCTCGAGAACCACCTCCATCTCATGGAATACACTTCGTAGCTAGACAAGGATTAGTCGCAGTTAAAACTACTGTGACTACAGATGGAGGAAAGAAAGGAAAAGAGATTCAATCAAGGGAATAAAGGATAGTGCTAATGGCTTTTGGGGAATAGCCTTTAAAAACTTTTCTTGAAAAATGCTTCATTTTAAACGGTTTCTCAAATATTTTTCAGAAGGTTTTAAAAACTTTTGCCCAGTCTGGTAACCTTCTGCTCTGGTACCAAATGTAACACCCCACCTCCGCTAGGGTCACTTGCAAAGGAATGCACTAGTTTTAGAGGGGTATTATGGGTAAACATGCACAAAAATATTACAAGACAGAACATATAAAACAACGGAAATAAAACAACTTTCATTTCTTTACAAATAAGGTCTAAAGCCTTTTACATCAGAGATTTCTTAAAACAAAACCTGTCTTGCAATAGTAAAGAAGCATAAAATATTCCCCAAGTAAAACAGTAAAGTAGCCATAGCCAAGAAAAGTCCAAGCCATGCATGATGACCTCCAGCAGAAGAAGTTCGAACTAAATAAAAGTGTTTCCTCCCTGAAAACCTGGGGGGGGGGGAATGGAAGACAAAGAGGCGAAACAAAACGGGGTCAGTCATAAAGACTGGTAAGTCCTATCTACTTCCAGTATAAAAACATGTAAAGGTAACATGACATGCATAAACTGAAAGTAAACATAAGGATGACTTACAAGATAGATAAGCTAAACCAAGATAATAGGCTGAACTACTGTATCAAGATATACTAAGGTATCATGATAAACTATGGTGTCAAGATAAGTCAAGGTATCACATCGTCAGGTTTCTATCAAGTATACTATCCCAAGGTATCTATCATGTATAAAATCCCACGGTATTTATCATGTATAATTGCTCTGCACCTCTCGTACTAGTATCCCAACCCGTGTCATGTGTTAACCCTAAAAATGTCGCTTGCCCAAGTCATGAAATGGTCTGTGTCAACCTAATATATCGCATACATAGGTTTTCCTAACTCGTATGTTTCTTTCCATGTATAAGTTCCGTCCTTTGCCGTAGGCCGTACGGGCTTTCCCATGTAAATCTATACCACCTCAACGTAGTACCATTTTATCCTTGATGTTGTTTTGGACTGCTACCCTTGATCTGGTTATGTTTTCTTACCATGAACTATCACGTGTTCACTTAGGGTTTATGCCACCTAGGACCGCTAGGGATTATGCTACCTAATGAACGTTTCCGTAACTTGGTTTGGGTTTTAGCCACCTAGGACCACTAGGGATTATGCTACCCGTCAACCATGCCCTTTGTCCCACGTATAAAGCATGAATCGTTTTCCATGTCTAGACGCACATGTATCTCAATGTGCCATCCGAGTTCTGTGCCAGGGCAAATCGAGAAATACGGAACTCGGTCGGGAGCTTTAAGTCGTCTGCTGATCCAGATATCAAGGTCTGTTTTTTTGTATCCGTGGCTATGGTCCCACGTGACCCCTCCCTCAACTACGGAAAGGCAATCCAAGAAAGATCATGTATGAGAACTACATCCCGGCCCCACTATGCCCCACTTACCTATTGGCCAACCTCACCCATAACTAGATAGCAAGTATATGGTCTGTTGGGAGTTCCCTGCCTTTCCGTACATACAAGATGGACTAAAGATGGTAGGTAGTCGACGACGCGCTATCCAGGGCAAAAACAAGAATCGTCGACTCCATGCTAATCCATCCCAGTCTTTAGGTCGCTCGCATAGCAACCTAGGCATACTCTTGGTTCTTCTACCGCAGACCTTAACCTCTTGTGAGCCCAGGCGGATCATCTGCAACCTCACAGAGGGACCAAGAGTATCCTCACGTCCCCCGAAGCTACCGCTTTGTTACCCAGTTCGTTGGAGCCTTTATCTAAGTTAGATAATTCGCTCCTCCACGTGTGTTCAAGCGATGACCTACCGTATCGGGTTACTCATCTATCTGTGAACTGGTCCAATTTCCTTGACTAAGAATTATTACTTAGTTATCCTTAACTAAGGTTTACCACTTAGCTTCTCTTCCCGCTATCCTTGTTAACTACGATTTTCAACCTAGTCCCCTGTGCTAGGGTTTTGTCTAATGGGTTAAGTGTTGTCATTCAAGTTCATGACTTAACCCGCCTACGAATCATGTCAAGATTGGCTAATTATTTAAGTTCAAGGCTTAGCTCTACAAGTTGGTTAAGTATACCAAGAAGCTCATGACTTAACCCTATCAAGTCAAATTGGTTAAGTATTTGTTTGTCTTAACCCTATCAGATTATCGTGTTAGATTGATTAAGCATAGATTATCTTAATCCCATCATATTATCGAGTCGGATTGGTTAAGTATGGGTTAGCTTAATCCCATCCACTAATCGTATTACAATGGTTAAGTATATTTAAAAGGGCTTGTGACTTAACCCTATCAGGTCCGCATATTAGATTGGTTAAGTATTGGTTACTTAACCTCATCAAATCACCATGTATAATTGGTTAAGTATAAGTTACTTAGCCCCATTAAATTATCATGTTAAGTTGGTTAAGTATTGGTTACTTAACCTCATTGAATTACCAAGTTTAGATTGGTTAAGTGTTTAACTTAGCCCCATCGAATTACCGTGTTTAGATTAGTTAAGTCTAAGTTACTTAACCCCATCTAATTACCAAGTCGGATTAGTTAAGTGTAAATTACTTAACCCCATCCCCTAATTGTCTTATATGGTTAAGTGTCATTAAGAAATCAAGTTCGGTTCCACTTAACCTACTCATTCGTGTCATATCGGTTAAGTGTCATTAGTCAAAACTACTTAACCTTTTCATGTGGCATTAATTAGATTAATGCACCCCAACCTCTCACATTAGACTTTGTTGTGGTTACTAGTTAAGCCGGGCGGGTACGGGTAGATTTATACCACAACCTAGTCTAACCTCGGGTTTTAAGTGTTATATGACCAACTACTCACATTGGGTCCTATTGTTTGTAGCCACTAGTTAAGCCGGGCGGGTCCGGGTAGATTTATGCTACAAACTCAACCCAACCTCGAGTTGGCCACTTTCATGTTTGGTCTAGTGTCATATTACACTTACAACCGATACGTGTCTAGTTTCAAGTCCCATGTTTACCCCACATGTCATGTCCACATTTAGGTGTATCATGAGTGTCATATTTTCATGAAATCCCATGTCAAATTATCATGTCATAATCACGCTCGTCTAACCTACCCCAAATCGTGTTTCCAACCCAAGTAAAAAAGTGAGTCAACATAGTAAGGATACTATGCTACATATTGGCCTCAAAACATGCACGATGTCAAAAAGGGATTGGCCACAAACATGCATGATATCATAATGGGGTTTGGCCTCAAAATATGCATAGCATCATAAGGGGTTTTTGGCCTCAAACATGCATAATGTCACAACGGGATTAGCCACAAACATGCATGATATCATAAGGGGGTTTGGGTTCATTTACATGCATAAGCCCCAAGTCATATTCATGTACATATTTCACAAGTAAAAGTGGTTTCAAGTATTCATGCCAACATTCCGCAAGTAAAGGTTCCATCTTTCATGATGAACTAAGTTAAACATAACATAAGTGGCATGATTTAGTCACTAAGCATAGCCAAAGTCATAGGTTCAAGCAAAAGGGGCAAACTAGGTTCATATAGGCTAGCATACTTAGTTTAATCTCGTTTTATTCCATGCCATCATTAAAACTACCGTTTAGATCTAGAAGTAGCTAGAACTTACATAGCGTGGCAAGAGGGCTAGGAGCATGAATCGTCTTGACTAAGAAAGGTGGCTCCTTTGTTGAAGAATCGTCATGAAATTTGCGTAGCAACATTGATCTACCCTCGATTTGGTGTAGCAAGCTTGCACCTTTTGATTCGGATCCGATTTGAATGCATAGTCTCTTGGAGTTGAAGATGGAGGCCATGATCACTTGGCATTTGGGCAGCACTTCGTGGCATGAGTGATTTGTGAGGGTTTAGGGTAGGCTTAGGGGTGTTTTTATAGAGATTAGGACTAGTTTAGGCCCTTAGATTAACCCTAGGATAGATCTGAACCCTCAAAATCCATCACAGGCCATCAGAACAGAGCACAAGGCCAAATAGGTGCACCCAGGCCAAAGTGGTCGGACCACCCAGGTCGACACCCGTGTCGACTGGGTAGTCGAACTGCCCCCTGGGCGTGTCGACTCCCTAGTCGACACCCCAGTCGACCTGGGGCTTGGGCGGGAATTTTCCCACCCAATCTGTTTGGCTCCAGATTTGAATTTTCGACCTGTTGTTTGAACTTGAATTTTTCTGAAAACTTTGACGGGCCATAACTGGGTCATACGGACTCCGATTCTCGAAAACTCGGACTCTATTTCGCGTATTTTTCCAAGGCGAACGCAATGGCACAGCCCGTTTCCCCTGATTCAGATATTATAATTAAATTCTGCCTTGATTCTTGCCCTAGCACGTTGTAAAAATCCGGGTTGTTACAAAACCCCATGTGAAAAGAATAAATCTTTTAATTAAGATTATTAGAGTTTCAATTATATTTAGTAATTGGAATGAAATGGAATGTGAATTGGGTTTATTGTGAACTCTGTTTTAATGACATTCGTTCTTTAACCCGATTAACAGTGAAATGTGATTTGGAATATATAAATCTTTCTATTAAGATTTAATGGGGTTTTCCAAAGAAAAGTTTTCCAATTTAATAAAATAAATTGGAACGGAATGGAATTCGATTTAGTAATGATCGAAGTGAACTTATGTGGAAGAAGACTGTTACTATATATGGAATTTAAAAGGCTTTGTCGTTATTCCATTTATATTATTGGTTGGGTATGGAAGTTTATATCAATTATATATATATATATTGATTTGTTTTCCGTGAAGATTCCTTGATTTATGGAAGGTGATTTTGGGTTTATCGTGAACTGTGTTTTAAATGACATTGGTTCTTTAACCCAGTTAAAAACAGGATTTATATCCTAAATTCAAATAATCAATATATAATGATTTTTGAAGGTTAAAACTAAGTGAAGTTTTAATGAATCTTTAATTAGATTGAGATGGAAATGTGATAATTTGAATTATTAAATTTGCGAAATGAACGAGAATGGAGCACCCCCAGTTTTAATCCAGGCGATAGTTAAATCTTTAATTAGATTTGAACGTGAAATGGTAATTAAATTTACCGATAACACCATGGTGTTAGATATGGAGTAGTACCAGTTTTGCTCCATGGGATAAATAGGTTGGGAATGGGAAATAAAACAAATGATTACTTCGGTATGGTGCGCTAATCCCAACTAGTTCGGATAAACCTTAATTTAGTTTGAATTGATATCCAAAGGAAGATAAAAGAATAAATTTAATGAATTTATCTTTGATAAAATTAATGTGAACCTTTCCCTAATGATGTGAATATTTGAATAAAAGAATATTCTGGATTGGAATGAGGTGTTTGTGGTGTTTTTATAGTACTTGTTTATAAGATACGCGAGTTATTCGGAAAGACCAGGTTTATCCCATTCAGAATAATTGATACGATGATAAGTCGACGATGAAGACGGTGGTTGAAGACCGGAGATCTTCACATCGTTTGAATGATTACTGTTGTCTTGATTGGGAGGCATACCAAGACAAGTTAATAAGTGGTGATCGTCTAAATGTACTTAGAGATCAACCAGATATGCGAGGACCTCTCTCCTATATTGGATATATGAGACGAGGAATAAGGTGCCTCCGGTTTCGTTCAGACCCAGAACGGACTTGCAAATGGATAGTATGTCTGACATTGTATTCCTTTATACTGTATTCGTTGATCTCTACTAAATATATATCTGTTTGGGGACGGAGAATTTATTCTCTTGCTTAACACCCTTCTCTAAGACATACGAGCTTAGAGGTTATATATCGGCAGAAATTAGTGGTACGGTATAGAGTGACAGTGTGGCATGCTGAGTGGCATATGATCAAGGATTTTGTTGAAAAGTAGGGCCTTCTGGTTGATGATCAAAGCACAACTTTAAATAGCATAGCTTTGTGAATAGCATTAATTTGCGAGCCTCACACCCCGGTGTGAACCAAAAATGGGAGAGGACCTTAGGGAGGACATGCATTTCTTTCTAGCTAGGAGTGGTGTCATGGTATGGAGCCCAGACATTTTACTCATGTGGATATTGCATAATATTTGATGGACAGCGAGGCGCCTCGGATATAACGGTCACTACGGGGCCGATGGATGACATGGTCGACATACTGACCAGACTTGTGCCCCATAGGGCGGGGAAACGTATTGTTAAGGGATTATTAATCCACGTAGTGTGGACCGACCCTGATGCTCCAAGGGTCGATGCATTTTGATCCTAAGGCATGGGCAAGAGTGTCTTGAATTCGGTAAGGACGATCCCCTGCCTTGGTTCATAGACGGAAATCCAATTTCCCATATGTGACATTTCGGTTTTGATTGTAGAGCCTAGTATGGCGACATAGTAGCATGGGATACTATGCCATCTATGATTGATACATTTATATTTGAAGTGATTTTGACACTATATACTTATAGCAATATCGAAATGATTTGTTTTAAATGTACCAAGCATGTTTGACTATTATAAGGTAAAACTCTATCCTCCAGCTTGCGTTGCATTGTGTGATGGGACCGGAGTCTTATAACAGCTTCATTTTTCGAAAAGCATTGCGTTGTTTATAAACTTTTTTGTGCACTGGTATTCTTGGAAGGAAACCCGTTCCGTATTACATGGCGTGGTCCCTTGATTTACTTTATTTTAAAGTAAAGTTTTAAATAACTGTTTTAGTTCTCACACCGATCACATGATTGACCTAGAGTTTATTGTTTTATCCTAAACTCTGGGTGCCACTATTTTCCACATGGACAACTAGTAGTTTTGGTTTTGGCAGATATTATTTTCACAGGATCCTAGATTTACAACTGGAACTATATTCGTAAAGCTCTTTATTCATGTATTTCTTTCAGTTGTGTTATATATTATTTTTAAGCTGCTATGTAATGTAATTTAAATCTCTGATATTTTTCTGATGTGTAATATTTATTCATACTCTATTATATTCTTTACTCTGATGTAATTGTGGTAAAAGCAATGAAATGTTCTTCTGTTTGCGTTCCGATTTGTCGTGTTCTCAACTCAATCCGGGCTTTCCCATAAGGGCAAGTTCGGGTCGTTACAGCTTGGTATCAAAGCTTTGGTTTACAGAGCTCGAGAACAAGACATATTAGAACCAGACAAAAGAATTCATCATAAATTGGATTAGTAATATCCAATGAGAATGACTCGTTAGATATGGGATCAGTAGTATCTTAGAATGAGTTGGAAGAGTATTATTTATTAAAAATAAAAATGAAAACAAATTTTTTTTTTTGAAATTTTAAACCATATTATTTGTATTTGAATATTTATTTTATATTGAATTTGGACTATCTTGTATATGAAGATTTTGCATATACGCATCATGAACGTATATTCGATGTCTCAAATATACTGGATGAATATAGGATCACACTCTAGTCGCCTGGAGATGATTTTGATGATGAAGCTCCATCATCAATATTTATTTTCGAGTTTCGAAAGTGGGATATCTATATATTTCCAATTGACTGGTGTGAGAACCAAAACTAGATAGGATTTATTGTTGTGATTTGGCACCAAAAATGTGATTTTTGAGTTTGTATAAAATCCTATGATTGAAAAGCTAATCAACTAATTGATTGCTGGTTGTGATATTTGATTATTTGTTAACTAATAAAACCAATACATGAATGAATGGTAAATTTAGCCAAATCGAATCACATATTGGACTGAATTGAAATTTAATTGAAATTGCATATATGTACATGTACATACGTTGAACATGTCATAACAAGTAAGGTAAGAAGAGGAATAAAATAGTATGCCTGACAAATAGGTACATGTTTACTAATTTATTGGGTTTTGATGATTTTATGAGCCGATTGGCTTGCTGCTTGGCCTTTTCTTTTTCTTTTGGATTGGTGAGGGCCGTGTGAGGCAAGTTGCAGTTTTAAAGGTCTACTCGTACAAAGGAGGTTATGGCGAATTTTTTTCAAAAATTTAGGGTATTAGCCAATTTTTTGAGAAATAGGAAAATTCTTAGAAATTGAAAAGTTGAAGAATAAAAGCCAGAATGAAAGTTGAGTTGGTTAGTTAAACAACTTTCAGCTCTGTTCCTTTTCGAGAATGAGAAGATTTTAAGTAGGGGAGATTGTAACAACCCGGATTCTCAGAACCAATTTAAATTTTTTATATTAGCTATTTTAATGGATTTTGGATATTTAAAATGATTTATTTTAAATAATATTGACTAAAAATTTATTTTAATCAAAGTTAGAACGTAAAAATTTATTTTAATTATAAAACGAGCCTGAAATGGTGTGGAATTTTGAAAATTCGATTTTAGATTTCAAATTAATATACATGATTCAAAATAAATCGGATTTCAGTAAAACCAAAACATTTGAATCTGGTTAATTATATCTTTCTAACGAATGTAAGAAATTGAGATTTTATAACGAGAATTGAAAGTTATGTCCAGTTTAAAATTTAAAATAGTCACCATAGAATTTATATATATTTTAATATAATATATAGCCCTTAAAAATAGCCATTTTGCAAACGACCTCCGTTTTCGACGAATCCAATTTTGTTGGATCTGGAATGTCAAATTATTGCTAGATTCCAATTTTCATAATTTTTGGAATTAATATGTAAGCATGGTGAATTTAAACGCGTTTGGTTAGTTCAGTTTGAATTTAATCGACTAGAAAATGTCCTTTTTCAAACGGTCTCCAAATTCAACGAAATTAGTTTTGTTAGGTACGTATCGTCAAAACATAACTAGATTTATTTTTCTGGAAATTTTGGAGTCAATATGTGGCGCCGGTAAATTAAAATGTGCGTTGAATTCAATTTTGAACATTATATAGATTTATATTTTAATTTAGATGAAAACTGATCGTAACAGTGGAATTGTCTTGCAGAACATATCCCATTGTGTTCGGAATGGGGGTAACTTGCTAGGGGCAATAGTAGTTGGGTTCATTTTGGAGTTCGAATGAAAAAGTAACTTTTTAAAGTTAAATTAAATAAAATATATATATTAATAAACTTGGTCAACCCTTTACTTTCCCTCCCGTCGTTCAAAAGCTTAAAAAAGCAACCGCAGCCCTTGATTCCGTCGCCTGAGCCACCCACGCCGCCGTGCCGCACCCCTCTCAGGCCAGCCGCCACCTCCATGCAACCCCCTCCCTCCTCCTCCGTCTTCGAACTGGAAAACCCCAAGCACCATTTGAAATCGAGTCGCCGCCACCACTTTAGGCCATGTCCTGACCACCGCGACACCCCAGAACACCAGCACCCGGCGCCGCCCCTCTGGCCAACCACCTCTTGCCGTGGGCCCCCCATTATCCAAAAATCCAATTTTTAACATTTTCAGTATTTGCGTTTAATTCCCTTAGCCGTTTTAGCCCGTATCTCCCAAACCGAGCCCCTATGGCCAAAACCTCACAGTGCCAAAATCGAAGAGCACGATTTTCTCTTCGATTTTAGTATATGGAAGTCAGATTTTGGATTGCGGAGTTGCCCGGAAAACATCCAAAAGTCAGCTGTCCAAATACTGTCATTTTGCGAATTCTGGCGAATTGAAGCATTTTCGGAAGGAAGGCCACTAGGCGAAAGTTATCCGAAATGACGCACTTAGGCTAGAGAAAAAGACAGTGTGAAGATTGGAGCTCGTTTGCAAATTCTTGGATTAGCACAACAATGCAGAACGTCAGAAAAGCATGACGGAGTGGATCCCAATGTGAGAACTCCTTCTCACTAAAATTTTGTACAGTTAGTTAATGTATTTTATAACTGTAAATAAATAGAAATTTCCAATATAGATTTTTATTTGAACTATATGGAGTTCAACACTCGAATTCGCATAATCACATAAATTGAAAGCGATATATGGATATTACTGATACACGGATTTCATACTCCACGAATAGCAACTTATGGCGTCGTAAATGGCATTGGGGTAGTTGAGTATTTATTTCTTTGGATGTTCTGTGTGATTTGATTGTGGTTGGGGAAATTTGATTGTATTGTGGTTTGTTTGATTGGATTGAATATTTTGTATGGCACGAGCCAGGATCAGGAGAGGGATAATGCTAGACATTACCCCGGTTTTAATGTCGCGCCGTTATAATGCCGAAATTTTCTGAAATAAATATTTATTCATTAAAAATATGATTTTTAATGTGTATATGAACTTTATAAAATATTCATGTGTTGAATAAAATATCTGAACAATAAAAATATTATTTTTATTGAATGTATGAACTATTAAAAATATTGAAGTGTCGAAATAAATATTTTACCGTTAAAAATATATATTTTAACGTATATATGAACGACATGAAATTCTTATGAAATGAAAATAAATATTCATTTACAAATCGGAGATTTGTTTATGTACACCTATTTATCTGATATTGATTGGGACGATAAATTTTACACATCGCCCAACTACACAAATAATATTCAGTATTTGTTGGTTGAAACCCCACACGGATATTGGGATGATATTTGATGTACACTAATCCCAATTGTATAGTTGTATGTCAATCGATTGGTTGACAGACTATTGTAAGTGTTAATTATTTATATTTAATGCTTATGCCGTTGTGCATTGCACTCTGGATGATGGATGATTGTTTATCATTGTGGTTATATACATGTTTGTATGAAATCCATTTAAATAACATTATATGGTAATTGACTGTGTCTGATTTCAATTTAGAAAGAACGAATATTTTGAAAATAAACAAATATTCTAAAATAATGAATATTTTAAAATAATATTTTGTAAAGGATTAAAATACGCTTTTGATGTTCGATTCGGGATGGACACGAAAATATTGAAATAAATGAAGCCGTGTTGATTAAATATGCCCCATTTTAACACGAACGATATTTATATCGATTTTATTCAATTTTATAATGAATATCGAAAAGGAAATGATTTCAAAATCTGATATTTTGAAAATATTATCATTTATATATTTTAATGATAAGGAGTATTCAAATTTGATTTAAAATTGAAGATGAAGTGGAAATCGTTTTAAAACGATTTATAAAATGCGATTTAAATAGAAATCGATGAAATATATATAATATATATATTATATATATTTAATGGCCTGAATAGAACGAGCTACGCCGCGACCTTTCGCGAATTTCGACCATTGACTTCGAATTGACATTACGGGAGATCTGATCGTCGGATTCTCCTAAAACCGGAACCGTTGGGTTCGTATCGGAAAGAGCTTTCTAATGAATATAAGAGATTTGAAATCTAACGGTTGGATATGGAATTATTCCCAAACCAAATTTGGAAAAGGTCGTTGTAGGTGCAGTCCGGTGGCCATTATTGGAAACCGACTGTATGGGCCTTAATAAAATTATTAAAAATATTATTAATTTGTGTAAAATCATAATAAATAATTTGGAAATAATTTAGATGAAAAATTCCACGTTTGTAAAGATAAAAATATATTTTTATCAAAATGAACTAGTTTTTAAATAGAATGATGATTCAATATTTTTAAAAGAAATAATTTGGATTTGAAATGGTTTTAAAAATAACTAGAATTTTCCAATGAATAAATTGGAATGAATTAGAATGGAAATAATCTTTGGAATATTTTGATATTGGATTTAATGGTTATACGGATATTATTATGGGAATTTGGAAGATACAAATATTGTTATTCCCAATGCGATATCCGTTATTTTCAGAATTTGATATTGAATATAAGCCGATACAATTTCTATTTAGAGCCTTGTATTTAATATTAAATTGGATTTTGGGTTTGTCATGAATGGTGTCTTAAATAACACTGTTCTTAAACCCACTTGAGAAAAGAATAAATCTATTAATTAAGATTTAGTGAAGTTGTGTTTTAAGGACATTCGTTCTTTAACCCGATTAACAGTGAAATGTGATTTGTAATATATAAATCTTTCAATTAAGATTTAACGGGATTTTCCAAAGAAAAGTTTTCCAATTTAATAAAATAAATTGGAAATTCGATTTGGTAATAATCGAAGTGAACTTCTGTGGAGGAAGACTGCTACTATATATGGAATTTAAAAGGCTTTGCCATTATTCCATTTATATTATAGGTTGGATATGGAAGTTTATATCGATTATATATTTATTTATTTGTTTTCCGTGAAGATTCCATAATTAATGGAAGGTGATTTTGGGTTTATCGTGAACTGTGTTTTAAATGACATTGGTTCTTTAACCCAGTTAAAGACAGGATTTATTTCCTAAATTTGAATAATCATTATATAATGATTTTTGAAGATTAAAACTAAGTGAAGTTTTAATGAATCTTTAATTAGATTGAGATGGAAATGTGATAATTTAAATTATGAAATTTGGGAAATGATCGAGAATGGGGTGCGCTCAGTTTTACTCCAGGTGATAGTTAAATCTTTAACTAGATTTGAACATGAAATGGTAATTAAATTTACCAATAACACTGTGGTTTTAGACACGGAGTATTACCAGTTTTGCTCCATGGGATGAATAGGTTGGGATTGGAAAATAAAACAAATGATTACTTCGGTAAGGTGCTCTAATCCCAACTAGTTTGGATAAACCTTAATTTGGTTTGAATTGATATCCAAAGGAAGATTAAAGAATAAATTTAAAGAAATTATCTTTGATAAAATTAATGGGAACCTTTCCCTAATGATGTGAATAGTTGAATAAAAGAATATTCTGGATTGGAATGAGGCGTATGTGGTGTTTTTATAATACTTGTTTATAAGATACGCGGACCAGGTTAATCCCATTTTGAATAATTGATACGACGATAAGTCGACGATGAAGACAATGGTTGTAGACCGGAGATCTTCACATCGTTTGGATTATTACTGATGTCTTGATTGGGAGACATCCCATGACAAGATAATAAGTGGTGATCGTCCAGACGTACTTGGAGATCGACCGGATATGCGA
The DNA here is from genome assembly GCA_030737875.1 of Allium sativum. Classification (NCBI taxonomy): domain Eukaryota; kingdom Viridiplantae; phylum Streptophyta; class Magnoliopsida; order Asparagales; family Amaryllidaceae; genus Allium; species Allium sativum. Next base: position 855,772,154 of record CM060920.1, on the reverse strand, counting down.
GGACCTCTCTCCTGTATTGGACAGATGGGACGAGGAATATGGTGCCTTCGGCTTCATTCAGACCTAGAGCGGACTTGCAAATGGATAGTATGTCTGACATTTTATTCCTTTATACTGTATTCGTTGATCTCTACTAAATATATATCTATTTGGTGGCGGAGAATTTATTCTCTTGCTTAACACCCTTCTCTAAGACATACGAGCTTAGAGGTTATATATCGGCAGAAATCAGTGGTACAGTATAGAGTGACAGTGTGGCATGTTGAGTGGTATATGATAAAGGCTTTTGTTGAAAAGCAGGGCCTTCTGGTTGATGATCAAAGCACAACTTTAAATAGCATAGCTTTGTGAATAGCATTAATTCGCGAGCCTCACACCCCGGTGTGAACCAAAAACGGGAGAGGACCTCAGGGAGGACATGCGTTTCTTTCTAGCTAGGAGTGGTGTCATGGTGTAGAGCCCAGACATTTTACTCATGTGGATATTACATATTATTTGGTGGATAGCGAGGTGCCTCATATATATCGGTCACTACGGGGCTGATGGATGACATGGTCGACATATTGTCCAGACTTACGCCCCATAGGGCGGGGAAACGTATTGTTCAGGGATTATTAACCCACTTAGTGTGGACTGGCCCTGACGCTCCAAGGGTCGATGCATTCTGATCCTGAGGCACGGGCTAGAGTGTCTCGAATTCGGTAAGGATGATCCCTTGCCTTGGTTCATAGACGGAAATCCAATTTCCAATACATGACATTTCGGTTTTGATTGTAGAGCCTAGTATGGCGACTTAATAGCATGGGATACTATGTTGTCTATAATTGATACATTTATATTTGAAGTGATTTTGACACTGTATACTTATAGTAATATCAAAATGATTTATTTTAAACGTACCAAGCATGTTTCTCTATTATAAGGTAAAATTATATCCTCCAGCTTGCGTTGCATTATGTGATGGGACCTGAGTCTTATAGTAGCTTCATTTTTCGAAAAGCATTGCGTTGTTTATAAATTGTTTTATGCACTGGTATTCTTAGGAGGAAACCCGTTCCGTTTTATACGGCGTGGTCCCTTGATTTACTTTATTTTAAAGTAATGTTTTAAATAATTATTTTATTTCTCACCCCAGTCACATGACTGACCTGGAGTTTATTATTTTAACCTAAACTCTGGGTGCCCCTATTTTCCACATAGGCAGCTAGTAGTTTTGGTTTTTGCAGATATTATTTTCAAAGGATCCTGGATTTACAACTGGAACTTTATTCAGAAAGCTCTGTATCCGTGTATTTCTTTCTATTGTGTTATGTATTATTTTTCCATTGGTATGTAATGTAATTTAATTCTCTGATATTTTTCTGATGTGTAATATTTATTCACACTCTGTTATATTCTTGTACTCTGATGTAATTGTGGTAAAAGAAATGATATGTTCTTCTGTTTGCGTTCTGATTTGTCGTGTTCTCAACTCAATCCGGGCTTTCCCATAAGGGCGAGTTCGGGTCGTTACAGTTCTTGTAGTTGACATTTCTATTATTTTTTCATGTATCATTGTGTTTTATCTAGCTACATTTATGTAGGTTGTTTGCATGTACATTTTGTATTTCTATCAGTTATTTTTTGTTATTGGAGCATCTCCTTGTTATTGTCACTATCACTATCCGCACCTTATGCATGTAATTGCTGCTTAAATATCATGTGTTATAATTTTATTAGTTAATTTCTGTTGTCTTTGTATTATTATTTCCTTTACTATTATCCATAGTTGATGTGGTTGGCTAGCAATATTTACTATACTCTCTGTTCTTTTATAAGCACACTTGTATTTGTTCATATTATTGTACTTGTATTTGTTCATATTATTGTACTTGTATTTGTTCATATTATTGTACGTACTTGATGTGCTCTAATTTTATTAGCTAATTCCCATTATGTATCTGAAGTTCACGCTTATCACATAACAAAAATAACAAAACAAAAATCACAATAAACATATAATACAAATAAACTACAAGTTTCATTAAATCCGAAGTTCTTCTACCACACTCCTTGGAAACCTTACTTCCTGTTCGAACTCATTTGCATATGCGATGCCCCGTGCACATAAATGATTGTCCACCCATGCTGGATAGTCGCAACCATTTGCCAAAATGGACACAGCTGGATTCTATTATCAATGTTTTCTCCATCTGCTCTGACTACAACCTCACTATATATCCGCATTGGCAAGAAACGGGATATGAATCAACCTCTTGATCATTCGGAGGTTGAACAACCGAAGCTCGATTTACCTCTTGTTCGTATAAAGGTCGGTTAATTGGGAATTGGTCTGTCTCTTGTTGGGTTAGAGGTAGAGCAAATAAACCATGATTAACCACTGGTTCTTAAGGAGGTTATATAAGTTGTGAAGTCGAAATTGGTTAAGACTTGGGAACTCACATTGGACGTCCTCGTATTGTTGCTCTCGATACTTGATTAGCCAATATTCATCGGTTTGGGGACATCAGAAGGTCTAGTCGCCGGCCACTAGTCAGAATCAACAGATGATGGCTAGGAAGCCATTGTTTCTAGTCTGTAGAGGCGTAAGGTGAAAGAAGTTTAGTTGAGTTAAGAATTGTTAAGTAGATACATATTGCAGATATATGTACGCGTATCGATCTGTAACGATAAAAGGACAACCCAAGTTTTCTAACTCCTTCTATCATAAGCCGTCGATGAAGCTGAGATTATTAGTGGTTATAGTGAAAAAAATATTAGATATTAGTACACATTAATCTAGTCGTTGATGTTGACAACACGCCGATGTTGACACTGTAGAAACGTTGGGCTGGGAAAATGAAACAGACAAAGCTGATGTTGACGACATGCTGTTGTTGAACTATTGCCGCATTGGGCTAAGAAACTGAAACAAACAAAGGTGACGTTGAACACGATGTTGTTGACACCGTAGCCACGTTTGGCAATGAAAAAAAACAAGACAAACTTGACGTTGGCAATACGCTACTTTTCACACTGTAGCCACATTGGGATGAGAAAATGAAACAGACAAAGATGATGATAACAACACGCTGTCAAAGGAAAACAAAAGAAATAATTAATTTAATTTAAATCGAGCTCCTCTGTAACTGCAGTTCGAAATATTTAGGTTTGAATTTCGAACTGTATTACTGAATCCAATACATGTCTGAATTCTTCAAAACAAGAATCACATGGAACAGCCGCACCAAGGTTTTCATACAAAACACAAATATCAAGATTCTAACTTTTAGATTTTCTGTTGTGTCCATATCAAAAAGCTAAAAAAATCGTGGTATGGTTTGTTAAAGGAAAACAAAGGAAATAATTAATTTTATTTAAATTGAGCTCGTCGCGTTGCAGTAGTTCAAAATATTCAGGTTTGAATATAAAACTGGTTCACTGAATCAAATACACATCCGAATTCTTTGAAACAAGAATCACATTTAACAGCTGCACTAAGCTTTCATACAAAAGAGAAAAATACTTCTAGATTTTCAGTTATGTCCAAATCAAAAACCTTAAAAAATCATGGTATGGTTTGTTAAAGGAAATCAAAGGAAATAATTAATTTTATTTAAATCGAGCCCTTCACGTATGGTTTATAAACATGTTATAATTCAAAAAGCATTTAAGTACAGGAAACAAGTTACATATCCTTCGATAACAATAACCATGTGGGTAAGGGCATGCTATAAAGTAGATAGCTCATAATTTTATTATCCCATTGCTTTTCCATTCCTTTTTACTTCAAACTCAAAATTGGGAAATTAAAACTGTGCAAGGTTGACCGTCTAAGTCATTAAAAAGGTACGAAATTAGTTCAATTCTTTGATCATGGTGGCATTTTGCTATATACTTTATACTATATTTATGTCCCACATTGCTTATTATTTTTGGAAATTTGTTCGAGTTTTCATCCAGGTAAGAATGAGTGATTGGGAAATCAATGATGAAACTATGGCAAAAATTTATGAGGAGTATGAAAGAAAAAAGAATGAATAAGAAGTGGTTGAATTTGTTTCTGCCTCCCAAGTTCAAGAGGCAGATTGAGAGGTTCAAACTGAACTCGTTTGTGCTACGCAACAAAATGTGGAAGTAGTGAATCCACAACCCCAACCAAAATCATACCATGCTAGTTAAATGAGTGTGCTAGCTCGTCAAAACCCCGATAGGTCAAATTCGAGTATGATGGGTCGTTAAGTAGTTTGCTATTGCGAGTTTGAATGTTACATTATTGTTTTGAAAAGCAAGACGAATGCAGGACGTCGCTTTTACCATTATAAAGCATTATTGATGCAGAGAAATGCTAAGGGATGCAAAGTTGTAATTTTTTTGCTTGTATTGATCCTTCGCTCATGAAAAGAGCTGTCCAATATGCACAAGAGATGCAAGCTGAAAATGATAGGTTGAAGAGGGTGAATGTTTCCATTAAGAATGAAATGCTTCTTGGATGCAATCGTTTACCAAGAAATTGTTTGTTTACAATGCTGGTTTTAAGAATGAAATTTTATCTACATTAGTCGTACTAGAGGTTTAAGTGCGTTAACAATGTATGAATTGAGAGTTATGTGTGCTGAACTTATATAGCTCGTATTATCTTTGTATAACTCTATATGTATGTACACTACGTAATGATAAAGGGACGACCCAAGTTGTTTAACTCCTTTTCACGAGCCTTATCTAGATATAAAGATACACTGGTCGAGTTTATGATGTTGACAACACACTGCTACTCAAACTATAGCCATGTTGTATTACGTAAAGAAAATATACATAGATGATGGTGACAACATGATGTTACATACAATATAGATAGACAACGATGTATTATCTTTTTATATTTTTTAATTATTAAAGAGAAACAAAGGTGATAATTATAGGTAAGTCCGTAGACACGTTAAATCAAATGGGAATGATTGTAGATACAATGACTAATCTTTTTTTTTATTGAAATGGCAAAGTATTATGACATTGATTACTCAATGACTCAAATACTACTATTTTGCACTGACAAAATATTATGACATTGACTACTCAATGACTCAACGACTACTCAATTGAACTGAAAAATTGATAAGTCATAGCACCACGAAGATGACATTATCTTTATTTATATCTTATCATTATGATGTAGCACTGTCTTTATTTATACTATTACTGACATCTTCAAATCACACTAAATGACAAAGAAGTGAATGTGTAACCAGAAGACAAATGCATAAAGTTGAGTGACAGTGTAAAATGAGAGAGCCGTGTTTCATGAACAATTATTTATATGACATGTCGTTGCATAAAAAGTGTATAAATATAATGTAGCACCCCACCTCCGTTAAGGTCACTCACAAAGGGAATGCATTAACTTTGGTGAAGCATTATAGGTAAAAGATACAAATAATTTACAAGACAGACATACAAACAACAGAAAAACTGAAATCATTTCATAAGCAGCGTGGTTCAGTCAAATCATTACAACCATTGTCTCAAAACCCAACTTCCAAATCATTACAATAAAACCTCTATCTTGATTCAAAACTCCAAATACATAAAGAAGCATAAAACAGTAGTAAAGCAGCATAATTCTCCAATAAAAGTGTAACCACAGCCATAGCCCAAGAAAAGAAAATCTAAGCTATACATCTGCTCTCTTCAAGCTGGAAAAGGTCTGAACTAAGCTGAAGTATTCCCTCCCTGTGGACCTGAGAGGGGGGAGGGAACAGCAGAAAAGAAGACGAAAGAAAACGGGTCATACATAAAGCCTAGTAAGCTCAGTGATTTTCAGCATGTAAACAAGAAAAAGGATCATGACATGAATAAACTGAATATAAGACAATACCATAGCAACAAGATAACATAAGACAACATAAGGCAAGATAAGCTGAATATGCTATCGCACCCATTTCTATTTCTTTGCACCTACTAACAATTGTTTCGACTAACCTCATGTGTTCATAATAAAACGATCCCTTTATCGATCATCTTCTACTCACATGTATTTATTACTTGTGTCATTCGGCCCCGCTTGCTTGTAGATACCTGTGCTGGTCCCACCATAGGGTGTATCAATCCCTATGATGGTGACCCGACATAATTCAAGATGCACAGTGTATAACTACTGATGCCCAGTGCCAGATTTTTTCACTCTTGAGTACGTGCATGCCCATACTCCATTCGAACCTACACTGACGCACGACCTGCCGCTATTTTGAGCGCTTATAATCAGCCCAGTAATCGTGCCCCACCCTGCCTAGTTCAGGGTACCGTGATACATCTATGTGGGTTACTGCTGAAATGGGTCCCCGTTGCTAGGGTTTCCTAATCAGCATGTTATAGTGGTCAAGTGTTCTCAATTTAACCTAACCCCACCCATTTGTTTAATTAACATGTTGCATTGGTTAAGTGTCGTCTTTTCGTATGTTACTTAACCTTACCATTCTTAGCATGTCTGTTCATTGGCATTAATTAATTTATTAATGCACCAACCTCTCACATTAGAACTGTTGTTTGCAGTTGTTGGATGTGCCGGGTGGTTCCGGGTAGACTTCTACCGCAAACTCATTCAAACCTCGGGTTTTGGGCTTGATGCGCTAACCTCTCACATTAGACATGTTGTTGCGGTTGCTGGATGTGCCGGGTGGTTCCGTGCAGTCTTACATCGCAACTCAATCTAACCTCGGGTTAGACATGTTCATCTTTTATCTAATTTACATATTTACAATTCATGTCCAAGTCTACATTTTTGTATGTCAATTATCCACAATTGTAGTCAATTCAAGTTATGACCAATATACTTGTTATGTCCAAGATTACTCCAATAAGTTATACCCAATTCCCCGCGTTACGATCGCACGTACAACAAGATTCAACAAGGTTTCGAAATTTCAAGTACTCATAAAATAAAACGGAATGGGGATAGAGAAGAAACACAAGAATTGACATAAGGAAAAATAGGCATGTAAAGGTGTACCAAACACAAGAATCATGGTTTCAATAGGCATGTTGTACATTAACAACGAATATGATCAAACTAAGGAAAATACATTATAGGGATACATATTCGATGGGATTGAACATAAAGAAATTACTAATTTGATGTACAACATGATAGGTTCAATCACAACAGTCTCATAGGCATAGGTAATTTCAGATTTGACAAAAGAATAAGCATGAATCAGAATTGATTATCTTACAATAAGGCATAGTTTTAGATTCGATTCATTACAGTCATGATTTCTATTATGTATTCAAATCTGAATAATAACTGAACTTACAGCGATAGGATTAGAAAAAGAGAATTAGTTGATGTTGTAGCGATTCTAATCTTTCTTTGTTGATTGAAGCGGAAAACCTTTTCTTCAATTTGAAGCTCTCTGATTTGATTTCTAGTTTGGAGAAGAAGGAGGCTAGGCTAATTTAGAGATGGACAGCATGGAGGCACCATAGAATAGGGTTATGAGGTTAGGGTTAAGTTTAGATATGTATTTGTAGATGTGTTAGACAAACTATGGCCTTTAGATTAGCATAGGAGTCATCAGAGCCATCCAAACCAAAGAGACACATCACCCAGCCAACCACAGCGCGACACATAAGCCCTAATCCTTCAGAATTCGTCATCCAGATCTGGGAAGATAGGGGTCAACACAACTATAGGGGGGTCAGCACCCCTATTGACACCCCTATAGGTGGGTCAACACTTATGTCGACAACTCCTAGGGGGGTCGACACCCTCGAGCGGGATTTTTCCCGCTCATCTTTTATTGGATGATTTTCGAAATTTGAATTTGTTTTCTGATTTATAATTATTATTTAATTTAATTCTGCTTTGAACTAAAATCCTATAAGCTTCATAACTTCCTCATACAGAGTCCGATTTACGCAAACTCGAACTCTATTCCAACCAGAATTCAGAGACGAACGCAATGGCGCTACCTATTTTACATAATTCCCACTTTTAAAATTAATTATTCTTTAATTCGTTATTTTAATATTCATAGAAAATACGGGGTGTTACATTCTCCCCTCCTTAAAGGATTTCGTCCTTGAAATCTCTAAGTTAAGAAGAATGTATCCTAACATCCAACATCCATCTACTCAACCATCAATCATAGGTATCCATAGTCCTAAAAAAAGATTTCTAATGCTTTCATGATCATATTCATAGTGTGTGTATATGTCCTTATCTAATGCAAAATCATGCGGTCTACTGATTCAGTTGACCTCCTTAATGCGAATTATGTCAGTGCCATGAGTCCATCATATATGCAATTATTCCTAATCGTACTTTATAGCTTCTGCATGAGTGCACAATCATTCATACAAATGCAACATCCATATAATAACACATCAAGTTTCAATCCATATACAAATACATATATGCATATGCAATATGAAAGTGATCGAGCCGATCTAGTACCTAATGTGTGTGTATATGCATCCACGAGCAACCACTAGCAACCAGTTGCAACCATCAATCACAACATGTTTCAAATACATGTTTACATTCATTGGTTTCTACTTAAGGAACAAGAATAAGACCGAGGAGATATACTTAAAAGATAGATACAAGAATGCGTAAACTTATTGAAAAAAGATCAAGGATGTACCCTCAAAGAGAAAAGGGTAGGCTGCGCGTATCTTATCTTCAGTCTCCCAAGTCGCGTCTTCTTCAGCGTCACTCCATTGTATTTTGACTAGCTTGGCCTCACGATTGCGTAGCTTCCTAACTTCTGTTCCCAAGATATGAGTTGGAACTCTTCTCACCGTTGCTTCTCGTTCCACTTCTACTTCTTCTAGTATGCTCGGTTCCACCACTTCCGCAGACTCATGTAAGCACTTTCGTAGAAGAGAAACATGAAAAAAATATGAACTCCAACCAATCTTTCGGGCAACTCTACTCTATAAGCCATCGTTCCAATCCTCTCAATGATAGGAAATGGCCCTACAAATCTTGGAGCCAATTTTCCTACGGATCCAAAGCGAACGACATTCTTCAAAGGAGATACTTTAAGGAAAACCCTGTCTCCAACCTCAAACTCAAGGTCGGTCCTTCTTTTATCCGCATAGGACTTCTGTCTATCTTGTCCGGTCTTCATTCGTCTTCTATTAAGTCCACCTTCTCCGAAGTCTCCCTGATCATGTCGGGCCCAAGTACGAGCTTGTTTGTAGATTCCCACCAACAAGTTGGTGATCGGCATGGTCTTCCATATAAAGCCTCAAAGGGTGCCATGCCTATGGTGGCTTGGTAGCTATTGTTGTAGGCGAACTCCACCAAAGGAAGATGATCTTCCCACGTTCCTCCAAAATCAAGAATGCACAATCTCAAAAGATCTTATAATACTCTGTTCACCCTTTCAGTCTGACCATCGGTTTGAGGGTGACAGGCAGTGCTTAAGCATAGCTGTGTGCCTATAGTATCTTACAAACTCTTTCAAAACTCACTCGTAAAGATAGGATCTCGATCACTTACTATGTTAGAGGGTACCCCATGCAGTCGAACTACTTCTTTAAAATAAATGGATGCTAATGATGAGGCAGTCCTCCTACTCTTAACAGGTATAAAGTGAGCGCTTTTAGTGAGCCTATCAATTATTACCCAAATACTGGTATTGCCCCTTCTTGACCTAGGCAACCCATCTATAAAGTCCATCGAAATGCTATCCCATTTCCACTGTGGGACCTCTAGAGGATGAAGCAGACCACCAGGCTTCTTCTGCTCCGCCTTGACTTGCTGGCATATTAAGCACTTAGAGATGAATTCAACTACATCCTTCTTCATGCCATTCCAAAAGAAAACCCTTTTTATGTCTTTATACATCTTGTCTCCACCTGGGTGTATGGTCAACTTAGAATGGTGTCCTTCTTCAAAAAATGTCTTCACCAAATCCCTAGCTTGTGGGACACATAGTTTTCCATCCTGTCTCAACTAACCCTTGTCATCTATGGAGTATCTATTGAGGTGACTGGAAGTCTCACCTCTAATTAACCTATCCATCACATCAACTATCTAAGGGTCTTCACATTGTGCGGCTCCTATTGAGTCCAAAAGCGTAGGCTGCACCTCTAGCGATGCTAACAAACCAGGTACAAACTCAAAGGAGGGTCTAAAGTCAAAGGTTGCTATGTACTCCAAGTTTTGCCTTTCTACAAAGAGAGGACTTAAGGTCAGCCTTTTCCTACTTAAGGCGTCTGCTACCACATTACCCCTTAGGGGTATAAGCAATCTCAAAATCGTATGAGGCAATAAATTCCATCCACCTTTGCTATCTTAAGTTAAGATCGTTTTGTGAGAAAAGGTATTTTAATGATTTATGGTCAGTAAACAATTCAAACCTTTCTCCTAGTAGGTAATGACGCCATGACTTAAGAGCAAAAACAATGGCAGCTAGTTCCAAATCATGAGTTGGGTAGTTCTTGTAACACCCCGAAAATTCTATAACTGTGAAATTAACAAATTAAAGTATAATTAATTTGAAATCAAATAACTAAGGGAAACGGGATACGCCATTGCGTTCGTCTCGGAAAAATACGCGAAATACAGTCCGAGTTTTCGAAAAACGGAGTCCGTATGAAGAAGATATGGCCTTCGGAAGTTTTGAATTAAATTTAAAAATTCAAACAGAATATAATAATTGAAAATCGGGCCCAATGGGCCAGGGCGGATAAACGCCCGCCAAGGCCACCCAGGTCGACTGGGCTGTCGACCTGGGCTACCCATGTCGACAGGGCTGTCGACAGCCCTGTCGACAGGGGTGTCGACCTGGTCGAGCCCAGTCAACCTGGCTGGCCAGGTCTGTGTTTGGCCGATTTTCTATGGTCTGCTTTGTCATTAGGGCTAGGTGGCGGGTTCTAATTGGTCTCTCTATCTAATGAATGGCTATGATCAATCCTAGCAACATCAAGGGTCCTAATCAATTCCTAACTTCTATATAAACAACCCTAGACTAAACCCTAACCTATTCATTCAAAATTAAGAACATAGCCGCCATGTTGCTGAGGAACGACTAAGAATAGCCGCCAACTAGAGAGGGAATTAGGAAGAAAGTTCTAAAGCCTAAAGCAATTCAAGCAACCTAAAGCCAATCAATTCAACAAAGGAATCATATCTCTTAATTAGAGAATTCGCCGCAACCATTGTAAGTAGAGTATTACTTTGGTATAAATAAACAACTGTGTTGATTTGTATGCTTGAATTGTGGCAATGGAAGTAATTCATATTTGTGCGTTCTTATCAATTTATATACGTTTGGATATTCTTGAATTATGTTATTCATTATAAAGAACTACATGCGGTAGTTCTATGCAAGTATGCGTTTGGAATATTTCGTAAATTATGTAATCTATGTTCAAGCTACATGTATGTAGTCGATTGTTTGGGGCTTTGTTATTATGCCATCATGATGTATATTTTTGTGCATAAATCATTTTGCAAGTAATTGAAACAAGTTTGGTTGTTATAGTTCATATGAAACTATGTTGGAATTTTGACACCATAATCCATGTATTAAGTCATGCTTTTGCAAACTTATGAATATGGCTAGGCTATGAATGATATTTGGCATAATTGAAATCCATGATTAAGTCTATCTTGTTTACAAGAATTATATGATGACATATGTGAGAAATGGCTAGGTTAGACTCAAAAATCCCTTTTTGCAAGTTTAAAGCAAACACCATGATTAGGAATATTTATGCATAAGTATATTTATACCATCGTTATGTGATTAGACTTAAACCATGATTAAGTTGAACTATGCTTTTGTGTTAGTAACAAAGTATCCCCTTTGTAAACATGTAGAAACCTTATGAACATGACTTGTTTATGTTTATGCCTAAATGAGAACATAGGTCTATGTTGTAGTTAAGACTATGTGACACCTAATTTAGATTCTTATCTTAAGTTTACATGGTTTGGTTCATGTCACCTATGCTTTATGACCAAAGTATATATATGCAAGTACACCAGTTTCTATTATGTATTTCCAACGTCATATGCAAGTTCATGCGCTCACCTTCCCCTCTTTGTGTATGTAATCACGCTTTAAGCCTCCCCTTTTCGTATGGCTAAATTGGGCTTTAAAAGGCTAAGCCCAAAATATATAAACGGACGTGTAAAACGGGGGAAAATAACGTTGGGTTAGAATTAATTAATGAATGAAAATATAAAATAGAAGGGCCCAAATTCAAGTATGGGTTGGGCCCATGATTGGTGTAACCTTTACACCATTAACTTAATAATGGGCCGCAAATATTACATATAAGAAATAAAGAAGAATGACAAGATATGTAAATGTAGAAAATACGATGTGTTTAACCCGAGGTTGGATTGAGTTGTGATGTAAACCTGCCCGGAACCGCCCGGCTGTCCAGTAGTCACAACAATACCTATCCAATGTGGGAGGTTAAACATGGAGCCCAGCAAGGACCCGAGGTTAGACTGAGTTGTGGCGTAAGACTGCCCGGAACCAACCGGCAACAGACAGCCACAACAATACCTGTCTAATGTGAGAGGTCAGGGCCTTAATAAGACAATTAAGGCTGAGTCAGGATTGTTAGGATTAAGTGAACTAAAGACTTAATCAAAATGGAACATGCTAAACTAAACAGACTGGTGGGGGTTAGGTAGGAAACACTTAACCAACTTAGCATGTTGGCTAGAGATAGAAAACCTAGTAACGGGGGACCCTTTTCAGCAGTAACCCTAAAAGGTGTATCAGGATACCCTGAAACTAGGCAGGGTGGGGCACGATTACTGGGCTGATTGTAAGAGGTCAAAGCGACGGCGGTGGTGTAGCAGTGTAGGTTCTAACGGAGTGCGGGCGTGCACACACTCCGGCGCAGAAAAATAAGGCACTGGACACCAGTAGCATACCTGTGCACTCTAAGGTTGTGTCGGGTTGCCACTATGGGACTTGATACACCCCATGGTGGGACCAGCATAGGTAACTACAGACATCGGGGGCCGTAGGACACATGTAACTAACTGTGCGAGTAGGAGCCGATCATCATAGAATGGATCACATCACCCTGATTATGGGGTGTAAATTGGAAACTAGTTTATATGGGTTCAGAGATTAACATGGGGTACGATAGTATATTAGACCCTAGACAACTTAACCAAGTTTATAGTGCTTGCCCACTTCTTGTTTATACTTATCATACCCAGTTCTTTATTCATAGACAAAATAGTACTAGACTTACTCAGGCTTTATGTCTGACTCTATTTTTCTTTCGTCTTCTTTCTTCCGTTCCCCCCCCCCCCCAGGTCCACAGGGAGGGAACACAGCAGCTTGATCAGCCTTGACATCCAGCCTGAAGAAGAGAAATGTATTGCTTGGACTTTCCTGTTTTGAACTATGGCTTTGGACAATCCACTATGGGGCTTTTGCAGTTTATCTATGTTTTATTTATGCTTCTTTAAATAATGTACTCAAGACAGATTATGAAAGTGTTATGTTATGTTTTTGGAAAGGATGTTGTTGTAACACGTATTTGACTTTATGAAATAAAAGTTTGTTGTTCTTCCGCTGTTTACAAATATGTGTTCTTATATCTGTCTTGTATATCTGTGACTTGTACTTATAAACCTCCACCAAAATTAGGGCATTCCCTTTGAGAGTGACCCTAACGGAGGTGGGGTGTTTCAGTTCTTTTCATGTACCTTCAATTGCCTTCCTCCATAACAAACTACCTTACCTTCTTGCATCAAGACAACGCCTAACCCCGTGCTGCATGCGTCTGTGTATAGTGTAAACATCTTACTTCCATCAGGCAATGTCAGAACTGGAGCTGTTGTTAGAGCCCGCTTCAATCGTTGGAATGCAACATCACAATCCAAATTCCAAGCAAAAGTTAGGTTCTTCTTCGTCAATCTAGTAAGTGGGGCTGAGATCTTCGCAAAGTCTTTAATGAACTTTCTGTAATAGCCCCCTAATTCGCGAAAACTTCGTACTTCGGTTGCATTCCTTGGAATCTTCCAATTTTGCAACACCAGTACTTTTGCGGGATCCACAGCTATCCCTTCTTTGGACACCACATGTCCGAGAAACCTTACTTCTTCTCTCCAAAAATGGCATTTGGAGAATTTTGCTTTAAGCCGATGTGCTCGAAGAGTATCCATAACTTCCCTTAAACGCAAAGCATGTTCTTTCTCACTTTTCGAGAAAATCTAAATGTCGTCCACGAAGACTACTACAAATTTATTAAGGAACTCCCTAAACACCCTACTCATCAAGTCTACGAAATAGGCGGGTGCATTTGTCAAACCGAAAGGCATGACATGCCATTCGAAGAAACCATCCGGAGTCCTAAACGTAGTCTTATCTATGCTGTCTTCAGCCACTCTTAGCTGATGAAATCCGGTAGCCAGATCTAGTTGGGAGAAAACTGATGCACCTATGAGCTGGTCGAACAAGTCATCTATTGTAACACCCCGAATTTCTGTTAATATTAATATTCACAAATTAAAGAATAACTAATCTCAAACATGAGAATTGTGGGAAACGGGTTGCGCCATTGTGTTCTTCTCGGAATTCTGGTTGAAATAGAGTCCGAGTTTGCGTGATTTGGACTTCGTATGAAGGAGATATGACCTCCGGAAGTTTCGGGATTCAATTTAAAATTCAAACCGGTCAGAAAACGAGTTCAAATTTGAAAACAGACCCAGATTGGGCCGGGAGGGAAAATTCCCTCCCAGGACCCAGGTCTACGGGGTAGTCGACCTGGGGGTACCCAGGTCGACTGGGTAGTCGACCTGGGTAGCTGACCTGGCCCCTGAGCTAGGTCGAACCCAGCCCCCTTTTGGCTGGCCTGGTCAGTGTTGGTCGAATTTCTGAACTTTGGAGTGTCACTAGGGCTTAAGTGTCAACTTTTGATTGGTTTCTCTTTAGAACGAATGGCTAGAATTAATCTTGGCTTCATCGACGGCTCAAATCAATTTACAACTCTATAAAAAGGACCTAAGACTCAACCTAATTCACACAAATAAAATAAGAATGGAGCCGTCATGCTGCTGAAAAGAGACTAGGAGTAGCCGTCAGGTTAAGAGACGATTAGGAGTTGATTCAAAAGCTTAAAGCTATAACAAATAAATCAAAACAACGAATCTACTACAAGGGAAAGCTAAATCAGTTTCTGAAATCAGAAGTCAGAAAGCAAGATTCTTATTTTATTGTGAGTATGATGATTTTAATAAGATTATTAGCAAACAAATTAGATTAAGTTGTGATATGGATCATAAGAAAATGATGTGAATTGTCACATATGTTGTTGTAAATCTTATGCTATCATGTATGTTGTAAATCCTATGTTATGTAATGATGATATCATATATATGTTGTAATTTTCTATGCTAAGTTGTGATGCTACAAAGTCATGATGTTATTATCTATGTCGTAGTTAGCTTATGCTTGATCAAATCATGGTGTTGATTATATATATTTGGGCTATGATGATTCACATGATAAATCACATGTACCTATGCCAGTTTAGATTGATTAGTATGTATAATATCACATATTCTATGACATCTATTTAGATCTAGAATTATGCTATGACATGTGTGAATTCTATGTGTTAGATGCTAGTTTGCACCACCATTATGTTGCTTAAACCACATATGCAAGTTTATACATGAATTTGGGTTATGATCATATTATGTAAATTGTGAAATTTAACCAAACAAGTTGACACCTTTAGATCCATGACATGTGTAGTTTTATGCAAGTTGTAGTTTTGGCCTATGCAAGTTTAGGCGTAGAATATCAATCACACATGCAAGTTTCACCCCTTTTATGATTAGATCTATTTTGGTTGTATAAATGTTGTGATAATTTATCTTTGTGCTATGAGTTAGACTATTCGAGTCTAACGTATATTTTACGTTTAACAAACGAACGTACAACGTGGGGGTAGGGGTAATATTAAGGATTTAATATTGAGAATTGGGGTGCAATTGATATGATTTTGCATACCATAAGTGGATGGACATAATTGAGTCAATTATGGACATCATTAAAATTGGAATTAATTAATAATTTGAATAGGGAGTTATTAAAACTGGGGTAAGAGATTATAAGTGATAATCAATGCTTAGGACATGAGGTTGGACTCATTTGTAACGTAAACCTGCCCGGACCCGCCCGGCAAATCCAGTAGTCACAAATGTCAGCCCAATGTGAGAGGTCCTAGGCCCAAACTAAAGCATAACAGTTGTAAAGACACGAAGTTAGACTCTTTTATGGTATAAGACTGCCCAGACCCGCCCAGCGAATCCAGCTGCCATAAATGTCAGTCTAATGTGAGAGGTCTTTATAAGGTTATGGCCTTAATGAATTAAGAAATACTTAACCAGATAAACATGTGAGGTGGGACATGGGAGTTAAGTAGGTGCCTTGGGTGGCATGAGGAATCTAGTAGGTGCCTTTAGTGGCATTTGAAATACGATTAGTAAGACTTAACCAAACACACTTGTAAATGAACATGACTAAGAAGAGGGTTAAGTGGGATATACTAGTGGGGACAAGCTTAGGTGGATTGCTTGTGGTAAGTAATTGGGGGCCCATTTCAGCCAGTAACCCAAACATATCTTTGTGCCTCGACCCAAGTCGAGGACGGGACACGCATACTGGGCTTGACTATAAGAGGCCAACGGGTTAGCGGTGGCAACGCAAGTCCAACGGGTTTCATATGCGTGTGTGGACCCGGGCTGGTAGGTAAGACGTTGTTGCATCGTGTAGGTATAAGCCGTGCATCCTCAAATACATATCGGGTTGCCACTTTAGGGGAGTGATACACCCCACTGTGGGGCCAGCACGGGTATCTACGAGTAGGGAGCCGATCGCAAGTGGGTAGTGGGGTACACCTAGCGGAGATAGGGGCAGGCGGCACCTATGTAGTCAGCTAGGGGTACACAAAGCTATTTATATAATTTCTAAGTTCGGTGAGTGGGATCAACCTTTAGGGTGACTGGTGTGGTGCAGTGTAGTAATTATTCGTTAGTAATTAGTTGTGCCTTTAACGTTATCTTTATCTGCTCTTCCATACCCAATAGTCCATAGACATTTCCTTATTTTCCAGCTTATGCCTCAGTCTAATTATTTTGGATAATAGTATTGTTAGAATTATCATACTTGCCAGACTTTATGTCTGACCCCTCTATTTCTATCCTTTTCCCCCCTCCAGGTCCTTAGAGTGGGCCCAGCTCTAGCGGAGTTTGATTGGATTGCTTTATCTCTCTTTTGGAAAGCTTGGACCGCTGAAGTAAAGTCCAGCTTGTTATCCTCTTTAATGGCTATTTATGTAATGGTGTTATGTATTTTGTTTTATTAAGATTGATATTGTACTTGACTCTGATTTATGGTTTTATGATGTAACAAACATGTTTAACTTCTGCTGCAATGAAATAAAGTTTTAAATTTCCAAGTATTGCTTATATCTGTCTTGTTGTAATTTTTCTGTTCTATATTCACTTAAAACCTCCATGGAAGTTAATGCATTCCCCTTGTGAGTGACATTAATAGATGTGGGGTGTTACATGTGGTATCAGAGCTTAAGGTTACCAGAACAGAATTTTTTTTTAGAAAAACTATTTTTCTAAAGTATTTTTGGAAGAAGTGTTTTCAAAAACATGTCTTGATGAGTAATTTAAAGAGGAAAGTTTTTATTAAAAACATAATCCCCAATAGCCACATATCTTTATCTTTCGAATTCTCCATTTTGAATATTTCCTTTTTCGTTTCAGCATGGCTGAAGATCTTAACTTTTCGGAGGGTGTAACGATACCAGGATGGTATAGGAGGTTATTAGAGGCTAGGGCCGCTGCAGGCCCAGCCAATGTTCCTCCACCACCAGTTGCACCCGCTCCTCCTCCTCCCCCTCCTCGCGCTGATACTTTTGCAAAGACATGCAAGGAACTTAAGGCTATGGGTGGAAAACCTTTTCAAGGGTCAGAAACGTTTGTGGAAGCTAGAGATTGGCTTAAGGAGGTGGAAGAATTGCTAGAAATCTTTGAAGTAGAAGAAGGGAGGAAAGTCAAATTAGCAGCATGGTTAATGAAGGGAGAGGCCTTGTTTTGGTGGGAGGTCACTAATAGGGAGCGTCCTGTTGATTCTTGGGCAGATTTCAGACGTAGGTTTGAGGCAAAGTTTCTCTCAAGGGCAGAAGAGAATCTATACATGGAAAGGTTCTTGACATTGAAGCAGGGAAATCTATCAGTGAAAGAGTACGTCAACAAATTTAACCAATTGGCAAGGTTTGGCTTAGATTTGTTGAACACGCAGGAGAAGAAGGCTCTGAGGTTCGTTAATGGCTTGAATAAGCCATTGCAGGGGTTGGCTATGACCCACATCCCTATGAGGGCCACCTTTGAGAAGCTAGTAGACATGACACTCATGCACGAGGAGAAAGGCGCTAATGCTAATAAGGTACCCGAGAAGAAAGGGGATCAGAAGAAACCACAACAGCAAAACAAGAAGGGTGGTAAAGACAATAATGGCAAAGGAAAGAAAAGATGCTTTAACTATGGGACACCAGGCCATCTCAGCAAGGATTGCAGAAAGAAAAAGAAGACTGGATGTTTTCACTGTGGTGAAGCGGGACATCTAGTGAAGGACTTCCCAAAGAAGGGTCAGAGGGCAGGGTCTACCTCGGGAGGACATGTGCAGGCTCTTATGGCACCAGGGCAGGCAAGGGGACAAGTTCAGGCTCTTGCAGTCCCACCGCTGCAAGAACGAGGTAGAACCATTTCTGTTGAAAGCTTAGTTTTTCTTTTTGATCATCCTGTCCGTACCTTATTCGATTCGGGCGCATCACATTCGTTTATCTCTACATCATTAGTTGAATCACTGCACTTAAACACCAGTTTAGTAGAGGATTCCTTAGTTGTTTCGAATCCAATTGGGGGCTCAGCTTATTTGTCCATGATATGTTTGGATTTGAAAATTTCTATACTTAGCGTTGGGTTTAGATGTGATGCTTATGTTTTGGGCTTCACGGGCTATGGGCTAATTTTAGGAATGGATTGGTTATCCAGAAATGGGGCCGTTCTTGATTGTGAAAGGAGAGTAGTTAGGCTCATGACTCGCCTTGGTAACGCTCTCGAAATCTTTTGTAATCCCATAAATTCCGTTATGCTAAGTTTTCTATAATCGCTTGACGCGTCGGAGGAAAATCTACGATCTGTTAAAGTAGTCCAAGAATATTTGGATGTGTTTGAGGAAGTAAAGGGCTTGCCTCCGAAGCGGGAGATAGACTTTCGAATATATCTTGTAGATAATGCAAAACCAATATCTTTGCCAGTGCGCCACATGGCTCCTCGTGAAAGGAGGGAACTCAATAAGCAAGTGAAGGAGTTGCTTGAGAAGGGGTTCATAAGACGTAGTATATCGGGGTGGGGTGCTCTAGTAGTGTTTGCCACAAAGGCGGATGGGTCCCTTAGACTTTGTGTGGATTATAGAGAACTCAATAAACTTACTAAGAAAAACAGACACCCACTGCCGAGGATGACGATCTCTTCGATCAGTTAGTTGGCGCCTCAATGTTTTCGTAGTTGGACTTAGCCATTGGATTCCATCAATTGAGAGTGGCTGAGGATAGCATAGACAAAACTACCTTTAGGACTCCGGACGGTTTCTATGAATGGCTAGTGATGCCCTTCGGTTTGACAAACGCCCTCGCATACTTTGTTGATTTGATGAGTAGGGTGTTTAGGGAGTACCTTAATAAATTCGTGGTGGTCTTTGTAGACGACATCTTGATCTTTTCTAAGAATGAAGAAGGGCATGCCCTACATCTTAGGGAAGTGTTGGAGACCCTTCGAACGCATAACCTTAAAGCTAAATTATCTAAATGTCACTTTTGGAGGAGGGAATTGCGATTCTTAGGGCACGTGGTCTCAAAAGAAGGGACAGTTGTGGATCCCGCAAAGGTAGTGGCCATCCAAGATTGGAAGGCTCCTAAAAATGATACCGAGGTGAGAAGTTTCTTGGGGTTGGCGGGCTACTATAGGAAGTTTATCAAGGACTTCGCGAAGATATCAGCCCCATTAACACGTTTGACGAAGAAGAACCTATTTTTCACGTGGGACGTAGATTGTGATGATGCGTTCCAATGTTTAAAGAGAGCTTTAACTTCAGCCCCAGTCTTAGTGCTGCCAGATGGGAGTAAGCCATTTACTGTTTATACCGATGCTTGTGGAATAGGTCTAGGCGCAGTCTTAATGCAAGAGGGTAGGGTAATAGCCAATGGTGGAAGGCAGTTGAGGGTGCATGAGAAGAATTACCCTACGCATGACCTAGAGTTGGCCGCAATTGTTTTTGCGCTTAAGTCTTGGCACCATTATCTTCTTGGCGAGAAATTCGAATTATTCACTGACCAAAAATCTTTAAAATACTTATTCTCTCAGAAGGACTTGAATTTAAGACAACAAAGGTGGATGGAATTCTTAGCGTCCCACGACTTCGAAATAGCAAATACCCCTGGTAAGGGTAACGTGGTGGAAGACGCCTTAAGTAGGAAAAAGCTGTCCTTGAGTCCATCGTTTGTTGAACGGCGAAACTTAGAATTCATCTCTATGTTTTGATTTTAGACCTTCCGTTGACTTTGTACCCGGTTTGCTAGCATCCTTGGAGGTCAGACCTACGCTTTTGGGACAGATTGGTAAGGCACAGCGAGACGACCCACAGTTGGTTGAGTTAGTAGAAAAGCTCAAAGGAGGGGAGTCATCGAGCCATCTCCGTAGATATACCCTAGATGATAAGGGTTGGTTGCGTAGGGACGGTAGACTTTGTGTACCACGGGATGAGAATCTTAAGAAGACCATTCTTGATGATGCACATCGTTCGAAGATGAACAGATAAGATGTACAAAGACATGAATCAAGTTTTATTTTGGGTCGGTATGAAGAGGGATGTGGCCGAGCATGTCGCTAGATGCTTGGTGTGCCAACAAGTAAAGCGGAGCAAAAGAAACCCGGTGGGTTGCTTCACCCATTGGAGGTTCCACTATGGAAACGGGAAAGTGTCTCGATGGACTTTGTGGATGGATTACCAAGATCAAGGAAGGGTAATACGGGGATTTGGGTTATAGTAGATTGACTTACTAAAAGCGCCCATTTTATTCCCGTGAAGAGTAAGAGGACTGCTCCATGGTTAGCTTCTGTATACGTCCGAGAGATAGTTTGTTTGCATGGTGTTCCTTCTAGCATAGTAAGCGACCACGATCCTATCTTCACTAGCGAATTTTGGAGGAGCTTACAAGAAGCGGTAGGGACTCAGTTATGTTTGAGCACCGCATATAATCCTCAGACGGACGGCCAAACCGAGAGGGTGAATCGTATTCTAGAGGACCTTTTGAGGCTATGTATCCTAGACTTTGGGGGTACATGGGAAGAGCATCTTCCATTGGTGGAGTTCGCATATAATAATAGCTTTCAGTCCAGCATTGGCATGGCACCTTTCGAAGCTCTTTATGGATGACCTTGTCATTCACCTACATGTTGGTGGGAATCTACGGATAAGATCTTACTTGGGCCCGATATGATTAGAGAGACTTCGGAGAAGATTGATTTGATTCGAAGAAGGATGAAAGCAGCGCAAGATAGGCAGAAATCTTATGCGGATAAGAGGAGGACAGATCTTGAGTTTGATGTTGGGGACATGGTCTTCATCAAAGTGTCTCCATTACGTAACGTTGTTCGCTTTGGGTCCATTGGGAAATTAGCACCAAGGTTCGTAGGGCCGTTTCCTATTAAGGAGAAGATTGGACAGATGGCGTATAGAGTGGAGTTGCCTGAGAGACTTAGTGGTGTACACGACGTATTCCATGTATCACATTTGAGGAAGTGCCTACACGAGACCGCAGAGGTGGTAGAGCCGAACTTGCTTAGAGAGGTGGAGATAGAGCGTGATGCGAGGATTCAACGAGCTCCTACATCCATTCTTGGTTCGGAGATCAAGAAGCTGAGAAATCGAGAGGTCAGACTAGTCAAAGTGCAATGGGGAGATGATGAGAGCAACACTACTTGGGAGACAGAAGAGAAGATGCATTCATTTTACTCTTTTCTTTTTGAGGGTATGTCTTTTAATTTCTCCTTTATCGCTTAGCTTGTACTTATCTTATCTTTAGTATGTCCTCTCGCTAGTATCTTTGACCTTTAGTTAGAGAAATCCTATGGTTGAAACATGTGTTTGAAACATGTTATGTATGATGGATGCATAGTGGATGCGAGTGTTTGCTAGTGGTTGCTCGTGGATGCATATACACACACTTTAGGCACTAGATCGGCTCAGTCACTTCATATTGCATATATATGGATGTATTTAGTAAAATGGATGTATGAGGATTTTTTTTATCATATGGATGCTACATTCAGATGATGATTGTGCACGCATATAGAGATAATATGTAGCATTAAGGAACTTTTGCATACATAATGGACGCATGGCACTATCATGATTTGCATTAAGGAGGTCAACTGAATCAGTAGACCGCCTGATTTTGCATTAGATATGGACATATACACACACTGTGCATTTAAACATGAAAGCACTAGAAGTCTATAAGGACAATGGATGCATGTGTTTGATGGTTGAGTAGATGGACGATTGGATGTTAGGATATACATTCTTCTTGACTTGAAGATTTTGGGGTCGAAATCCCTTAAGGAGGGGAGAATGTAACACCCCGAATTTCAGTTAATATTAATATTCACAAATTAAAGAATAACTAATCTCAGACGTGAGAATTGTGGGAAACGGGTTGCGCCATTGTGTTCGTCTCGGAATTCTGGTTGAAATAGAGTTTGAGTTTGCATGATTTGGACTTCGTATGAAGGAGATACGACCTCCGGAAGTTTCAGGATTCAATTTAAAATTCAAACCGGTCAGAAAACGAGTTCAAATTTGAAAACAGACCCAGATTGGGCTGGGCAGGAAAATTCCCGCCCAGGACCCAGGTCGACTGGGTAGTCGACCTGGGGGTACCCAGGTCGACTGGGTAGTCGACTTGGGTGTCGACTGGGTAGTCGACTTAGCCCCTGAGCCAGGTCGAACCCATCCCCATTTTGGCTGGCCTGTTCAGTGTTGGTCGAATTTCTGAACTTTGGAGTGTCACTAGGGCTTAAGTGTCAACTCTTGATTGGTTTCTCTTTAGAACGAACTACTAGAATTAATCTTGGCTTCATCGACGGCTCAAATCAATTTACAACTCTATAAAAATGACCTAAGACTCAACCTAATTCACACAAATAAAATAAGAATGGAGCCGTCATGCTGCTGAAAAGAGACTAGGAGTAGCCGTCAGGTTAAGAGATAGTTAGGAGTTGATTCAAAAGCTTAAAGCTATAACAAATAAATCAAAACAACGAATCTACTACAAGGGAAAGCTACATCAGTTTCTGAAATCAGAAGTCAGAAAGCAAGATTCTTATTTTATTGTGAGTATGATGATTTTAATAAAATTATTAGCAAACTAATTAGATTAAGTTGTGGTATGGATCATAAGAAAATGATGTGAATTGTCATATATGTTGTTGTAAATCTTATGCTATCATGTATGTTGTAAATCCTATGTTATGTAATGATGATATCATATATATGTTGTAATTTTCTATGCTAAGTTGCGATGCTACAAAGTCATGATGTTATTATCTATGTCGTAGTTAGCTTGTGCTTGATCAAATCATGGTGTTGATTATATATATTTGGGCTATGATGATTCACATGATAAATTACATGTACCTATGCCAGTTTAGATTGATTAGTATGTATAATATCACATATTCTATGACATCTATTTAGATCTAGAATTATGCTATGACATGTGTGAATTCTATGTGTTAGATGCTAGTTTGCACCACCATTATGTTGCTTAAACCACATATGCAAGTTTATACATGAATTTGGGTTATGATCATATTATGTAAATTGTGAAATTTAACCAAACAAGTTGACACCTTTAGATCCATGACATGTGTAGTTTTATGCAAGTTGTAGTTTTGGCCTATGCAAGTTTAGGCGTAGAATATCAATCACACATGCAAGTTTCAACCCTTTTATGATTAGATCTATTTTGGTTGTATAAATGTTGTGATAATTTATCTTTGTGCTATGAGTTAGACTATTCGAGTCTAACGTATATTTTACGTTTAACAAACGAACGTACAACGTGGGGTAGGGGTAATATTAAGGATTTAACATTGAGAATTGGGGTGCAATTGATATGATTTTGCATACCATAAGTGGATGGACATAATTGAGTCAATTATGGACATCATTAAAATTGGAATTAATTAATAATTTGAATAGGTTGTTATTAAAACTGGGGTAATGTAACAACCCGAAAATCTGGGCCAGTTTAAAATTTTTATTTTGGCAATTTTAGCGAATTTTGATTATTTAAAATGAATTATTTTAAATAATATCGACGAGAAAATTTAGTTTGAATAGAATTCGATCGTATATATTATACGCGTCGTCGTTAGAATATAAATATTTATATATAATTATAAAAGGAATTGAAAATGGCGCGGTAGTTCGATAATTCGATTTCAAACTTCAATTGAATGTACCGGGTGCAAAACAATCCGGATTTTAGTGAAACCAAAAATAATGGGATCTAATTGTGAATATCTTTCCAACGAATCCGAAAAATCAAGATTTCATATCAGGAATCAAAAGATATGTCCAGTTGAAAATTCTGAATAGTCGCTATGGAATTCAGGCCCTTAAAAATGGACTTTTTGCAAATGACCTCGGATTTCGACGAAACCAGTTTTATTGGGTCCGTGATGTCAAATTATTGCTAGGTTTCAAATTTCATAATTTTTCGAATCAATATGTGAGCGTGGCATAGGAAAACGCGTTTGACCAGTTTCAGTTGATTTTAATCGACTGGAAATTGACCATTTTTCTAACGGTCTCAGAATTCGACGAAATTAGTTTTGTTAGGACCGTATCGTCAATACGAAGTCAGAAAATATTTTAAGGAATTTATAGAGTTAGTATGTGGCCCCAGTAATTTGAAATGTACGTTTAAAATTCAATATATAGAGTTATATTTTGATTTTGACGAAAACTGATCGAAACGATCGAATCAGCTTACGATACATGTCCCATTGTGTTCGGAATGGGGGTAATTAGCTATGGACGACAGGTGGTGGGCCTCGTTTAGATGACGTATGTAAAAGTCAACTTTTAAAAATAATAAAATAATAAAAAAAAAATAAAAAAAAAGAAAAACCCTCTCCCCCTTTTTTAACCGTTCTGGCCCCCCCTCGATTAAATTCATTCAAGGAAAAAAAAAAGCCCCGTCGCCTGTGCTCCAGGCGATTACCATCGCCGCCACGCCCTCCCACCGCCGCCTCGACGCTCGCGCCACCGCCTGGCCCCCTCTGGCCATCGCAACTCCGCCACAAACCCCCATCCTCTCTCCTTTCCTCCGTTCGATCCCATGGGCCCCAATCCCGAAGCAAACACCCCCGCGCCTCAGCCTGGTTGCTCTGCCGCGCCTCTGGACGGACCCCCTACCTGCGATGATCGTCGCTGGCCGCCCCTCTTCCCTGAACCGCCACCCTCTCCCCACAAATTGCTCCACCTCGATGCGTGATTTCCCCCGAGGCTGAAGACCCCCTGGAAACCCTAGAAAACGAAGTCAGCGGTTATGTGGTGCTTTGATATGTGATTCATTGACCGAAAAAAAAACATGTGAGTCTTCCATTTTATAATTCATTTTTATTTATATTAAAGGTGTAATCTTTATTAAAGTAGAAAAATAAAAATATGATCTTTATATTTTTAAAGTATTAAAAATATAATCTTTACTATATGGAAGACGTAAAAATATGATTTTTGTTTAGGTAGAGAATTAAAAATATAATTTTTGCATGATAGGAATATTAAAAATATCATCTTTATATAGGTAGCAAAATAAAGGCGATATTTTTAAATATAAAAAGGCGATATTTTTAGATATGAAAAGACAATATTTTGAGATGAGTAGTGAAGTAAAAATATGATTTTTACTTCGAGAAAAATATAAACTTTATTTTTAAAAAGGCGAAATCTATATATGGAAAATAGAGTGATAAAAATATAATTTTTATCTATATGACATAGAACTAAAAATTCGATTTTTATATATTGAATAGCGAACTAAAAATTCGATTTTTATATATTGAATAGCGAAGTAAAAATTCGATTTTTACATATGTAGAGAATACGGGCGAAAGCGACAAAAAGGCGAGTTGGCGAAGATTTCCTGCAAATGAAGAGCCGTGGAGCTTGGATAGCTATATGTGAGAATTTCTCACCTTTCAATTTATTTTTCTAGTTATATATATATATATATACTAGGATGCAGACGGTGCTTAGTAGCACCCGACACCCGTCCACAGACCATGGACTTGTTTGATTGGTTGTGTAGTTGGTTAGATGATTTGATTTGAATTTGGTTGTTTGGTGATTTTGATTGATGTGTGAATGGCGTGGGCCTTCACTAGACCGGGGATAAGGCTAGGCCTTGTCCCGTTTCTAGTATCGTGCCGTTATGCCGCCGAAATTTTCTAAAATATGTTAGAAAATAAAAATATCATTTTATTGTGTAAATGAATTGAATAGAAATTCATAGGTTGAAATAAAATGTTTTATCGTTAAAAATATAATTTTTTAACGTGAATGTGAATAAATGAATAGTTATAAACAAATCGGCCGATTTGTTTGTATATACACTGATTTGACTGATATTGATTGGGTCGATAAATTTCACACATCGCCCAACTGCACAAATAAAATCTGTGTTTGATTGTTTGAAACCCCACACGGGTGTTGGGATGAAATTTGAAGTTCACTCATCCTGATTGATTAAATATGTCGATCGATTGATTGACAGGCTGTTATAAGCGTTGGATATCTATATTTGATGCTTATACAGTGTAGTGCACTTTGGTTGATGGTTGATTATTTTTCAATGCTATTATATACATGTGTTGTATGGAAATCCATATAATTAATTTTATATGGTAATTGATTGGGCCTCATTCCAATTTGAAAAATAAAGAAAATTTGAAAATAGAAATTTATGAAGCCGTGTTGATTAGATTGACGCCATTTTGACGTGAACGATATTTATATCGACTTTATTCATTTTAAAAATGAATATTGAAAAGTGAAATGGAAATCGACGATTTCGAAATGAATTGAATTGAAAACGATTTCGAAATGAATTGAATTGAAAACGATTTCGAAATGAATTGAATTGAAAACGATTTCGAAATGAATTGAATTGAAAACGATTTCGAAATGAATTGAATTGAAAACGATTTCGAAATGAATTGAATTGAAAACGATTTCGAAATGAATTGAATTGAAAACGATTTCGAAATGAATTGAATTGAAAACGATTTCGAAATGAATTGAATTGAAAACGATTTCGAAATGAATTGAATTGAAAACGATTTCGAAATGAATTGAATTGAAAACGATTTCGAAATGAATTGAATTGAAAACGATTTCGAAATGAATTGAATTGAAAACGAATTCAAATTGAATTGAAAGTGAATTGAAAATGAATTCAAATTGAATTGAAATTTGAATTGAATAGAAATGAATTTTAAAACGAAGTTATAAAGAAGAATTCAATTTTGATTTGAATTGAAATGGAAGTTGAAATTGCTTTTGAAACGAATTTTAAAACTATTTATATAATTCGTTTTAAAAAGAAATCGACGAAATATATATTATATATATAATATAATGGCCTGAATAGAACGCGCCGCGCCGCGGTAGTTCGCGAATTTCGACCATTTATTTCAAACGGACATTACGGGAGATCCGACCGTCGGATTCTCCTAAAACCGGAACCGTTGGGTTCGTATCGAAAAGAGATTTCTAATGAATATTAGGAATTTGAAATCTAACGGTTGGATTTGGAATTATGTCCAAATCAAATTTGAAAAAGGTCGCTGTAAGTGCAGTTCGATGGCCATTGATGGAAATCGACTGTACGGGCCTTGATAAAATTATTAAAAATAGTAATAATTTGTGAAAAATCATAAGAAATGATTTGTGAAGAATTGGGATGAAAAAATCCATATTTGAAAAGATAAAAATAGATTTTTATCGAAATGAACTAGTTTTGAACTAGAATTATAATTCTATTTATTTTTAAATAAATAAATTGAATTTGAAAAGGGTTTTGAAAATAACCAGAATTTCCAATGATTGCATTGGAGGGGATTTGAATCGAAATTGTCTTCGAAATATTTCGATGTTGGAATTCGTGATTATACAGATGTTGTTATGGAAATTTGAAAGATATATATTTATATCGTTATTTCCAATATGATATTTGTTGGTCGTAGAATTTGATATTGAATATAAACCGATATATCTTCTATTCAGAGCCTTGTATTTAATATCAAATGTGATTTGGGTTTGTCGTGAATGGTGTCTTCACTAACACTGTTCTTGAACCCAATTGAGGAAAGATTAAATCTTTTTATTTAGATTTAATGAAGTGTACCAATTAAATAATATTTTATTGGAATTGAATTGATATTGATTTTTGGGTTTATCGTGAACAGTGTTTTAAATAACACTTGTTCTTTAACCCGATAATTAATGGAATGTGATTTTGGGTTTATTGTGAACCGTGTTTTAAATGACACTGATTCTTTAACCCAGTCGAAGATTAAAACTAAGTGGAGTTTTAATGAATCTTTAAATAGATTGAAAAGATCGAGAATGGAGTATCACCAGTTTTACTCCAATCGATAGTTAAATCTTTAATTAGATTTGAACGTGAAATGGTAATTGAATTACCGATAACACTGTGGTGTTAGATATGAAGTACTACCAGTTTTACTTCATGGGATGAATAGGTTGGGATTGGGAAAATAAAATAAATGATTACTTCGGTGTAGTTCGCTAATCCCGACTAGCTTGAATTGATATTCAAAGAAGATTAAAGAATAAATTTAAAGAATTTATCTTGGATAAAATTAATGGGAACTTTTCCCAAAGTCTAGGAATATTTGAATAAAAGAATATTCTGAATTGGAATGAGGCGTATGTTGTGTTTGTGTAACACTTTTATAATATATACGCGAGTTATTCAGAAAGACCGGGTTTATCCCATTCTGAATAACTGATTCGACGTGGTGTCGAAGATGAAGACGATGGTCGAAGACCGGAAGTCTTCACGTCGTTTGGGTAATTACTGATGATCTTGATTGGGCTGTACACCCAAGAAGATGGAAACAGTTAGTGATCGTCCAGACGTACTTGGAGATCGATGGATATGCGGGGTACTAGGTGCCTCCGGTTTCGTTCAGACCAAGAACGGACTTGAAAATGGACTGTGTGTCTGACATTGGATTTTAGTCCGTGTGATTGATCTCTATTAAATATATATCTGTTTGGCGGCGGAGAATTTATTCTCTTGCTTAACGCCCTTCTCTGAGACGTACGAGCTCAGGGGTTATATATTGATGGATATCAAACGCATGGAGTGAATTGCCTGTGTGGCATGCCTAAGTGGCAATGGATCGAGGCTTCTGTTGAAAAGCAAAGTCTTGTGGTGATGATCAAAGCACGACCTTTGTGGCGTAGCTTTGTGTAACGTTTACTTCGCGAGTTTCACACCCGGTATGAACCAAAAATGGGAGACGGACCTCAGGGAGGGCATGCGTTTCTTTCTAGTTAGAAGTGGCGTCAGTGGTTTTACACGCCCTGACGAGTTTGACTTATGTGGTTGTTGCTGTTGCGAGGCGCCTCGGATTGATCGGTCGTTCTCGAACCGATGGAGTCATTCGTTGGCTCATTGACACCCCAAAGGGTGGGGAAACGCAGTGTTCAGGGTTTAAGTTTAATCCACATCGGTGGACCGGCCCTGTCGCTCCAAGGGACGATGCGTTCTGTTCCTGAGACACGGGCTAGAGCGTCTCGAATCGGTTGAGGACTATCTTTTGCCTCGGTTCATAGACGGAAATCCAATTTCCAAATACGTGACATTTGCGGTTTTATTTGTAGAACCTAGTATGGTGACATAGTGGGATGGGGCACTCATGCCGCCTATGATTGATATTTATGATTTGAAGTTGTTTTATACGCTATGCACTTATTATAGTATCAAATGATTTGTTTTAAACGTATCAAGCATGCTTTGGCTGTTATAAGGTAAAAACCCTATCCTCCGGCTTGCGTTGCATTGTGTGATGGGACCTGGGTCTTATAACAGCTTCATTTTTCTTTATTTAGCATTGCGTTGTTTGTTTTATGCACTGGTACTCTTGGGAGGAAACCCGTTCCGTGTTATACGGCGTGGTCCCTTGATTTACCGAACTTTAAAATAAAGAATTATAACTGTTTTAGTTCTCACACCAGTCCCATGACTGACCTGGAGTTTATTGTTTTAACCTAAACTCTGGGTGCCCTTATTTTGACACGGGCAGCTAGTAGTTTTGGTTTTGCAGATTTATATTCACAGGATCCTGGTTTACAGCTGGAATGATATCCGGAAAGCTTTGTATCCGTATATCTCTTCTAGTTGTGTATTGTATTATTTTCCGCTGCTATGTATTTAAATGTAATTTAAATCTCTGATATTTCTATGTAATATTCATTTATACTCTGTATATTCATGTAATCTGATGCATTGTTGTAATATACAATGAAATGTTCTTCTGTATGCGTTCTGTTTTGTCCTGTTCTCAAATGATAGGGCGTTTCGAACGGCCTGGATCGGTTTAGCGACTGGTTAGGACCGAGCGAAATTCCTTCTCGTCACACTTGGTATCAGAGCTTTGGTTTACAAAGCAGAGAACAAGGCACATTAGAACCATACGAAAGAATTCATCAGATATTGGATTAGTAATATCCAATTAGAATGACTCGTTAGAAATGGGATCAGTAGAATCCTAGAACGAGTGTGAAGAGTATATTTTTAAGAATGAAAACAAATTTTGTTTTGAAAATCTAAATCAATTACTCGTATTTGATTATTTATTTATATTGATTAGGACAGTCCAGTATATAAAGATTTCGCATATACGCCTTGCAAACGTGTATTTGAAGTTTTAATATACTGGATAGATATAGAATCACACTCTAGTCGCCCGAAGATGATTCTGATGATAGTTCGAACATCATCAGAATTGGTATTCGTGTTTCGAAGGTGTGATATCTATATATTTCATATTGGCTGGTGTGAGAACCAAAATTAGATAGGGCCTATTGGTGTGATTTGGCATCAAAAATTTGATTTTTGTATATGTATCAAAATTATGAATTTGAAACGTTAAATTCACTAATTGATTGATGTTTGTGTTGTTTGTTCATTTGTTTGCTAATTTTGAACCATTATGCTTAATCGAACCGAATATTGAATTATATTGAAAATTGGATGCGTTTGCTTGCATACATGTACTTACATTGAACAGGTCATAGCAAGGAGGCTAGAGCCGAAGAATAAAATTTGTTTGCCCGACAAATAGGTACATGTTTACTACATAATTTACCGTTTTGTTTGGGTGATGATGATTTTATGAGCCTATTGGCCAGCCGCTTGGCTTTTTCTTTTTCTTTTTGAGATCTGAAGGACCGGGGAAGCTATTTGAAATTCCCCGATGCTCCCGGTGCAGGGGAGGTTATGGCGAAATTTTTCGAAAATTTAGGGTGTTAGCCAAATTTTTGAAAAATTTGAAAAGTTTTAGAAACTGAAAAGTTGAAAACTTAAGCCGTAATGAAAAACAATGAACGTTGAGCTGATTAATCAAACCACTTTCGACTTTGTTCCTTTTCGGGGACGAAAAGTTTTAAGTGGGGGAGATTGTAACAACCCGAAAATCTGGGCCAGTTTAAAATTTTTATTTTGGCAATTTTAGCGAATTTTGATTATTTAAAATGAATTATTTTAAATAATATCGACGAGAAAATTTAGTTTGAATAGAATTCGATCGTATATATTATACGCGTCGTCGTTAGAATATAAATATTTATATATAATTATAAAAGGAATTGAAAATGGCGCGGTAGTTCGATAATTCGATTTCAAACTTCAATTGAATGTACCGGGTGCAAAACAATCCGGATTTTAGTGAAACCAAAAATAATGGGATCTAATTGTGAATATCTTTCCAACGAATCCAAAAAATCAAGATTTCATATCAGGAATCAAAAGATATGTCCAGTTGAAAATTCTGAATAGTCGCTATGGAATTCAGGCCCTTAAAAATGGACTTTTTGCAAATGACCTCGGATTTCGACGAAACCAGTTTTATTGGGTCCGTGATGTCAAATTATTGCTAGGTTTCAAATTTCATAATTTTTCGAATCAATATGTGAGCGTGGCATAGGAAAACGTGTTTGACCAGTTTCAGTTGATTTTAATCGACTGGAAATTGGCCATTTTTCTAACGGTCTCAGAATTCGACGAAATTAGTTTTGTTAGGACCGTATCGTCAATACGAAGTCAGAAAATATTTTAAGGAATTTATAGAGTTAGTATGTGGCCCCGGTAATTTGAAATGTACGTTTAAAATTCAATATATAGAGTTATATTTTGATTTTGACGAAAACTGATCGAAACGATCGAATCAGCTTACGATACATATCCCATTGTGTTCGGAATGGGGGTAATTAGCTATGGACGACAGGTGGTGGGCCTCGTTTAGATGACGTATGTAAAAGTCAACTTTTAAAAATAATAAAATAATAAAAAAAAATAAAAAAAAAGAAAAACCCTCTCCCCCTTTTTTAACCGTTCTGGCCCCCCCCCCTCGATTAAATTCATTCAAGGAAAAAAAAAGCCCCGTCGCCTGTGCTCAAGGCGATTACCATCGCCGCCACGCCCTCCCACCGCCGCCTCGACGCTCGCGCCACCGCCTGGCCCCCTCTGGCCATTGCAACTCCGCCACAAACCCCCATCCTCTCTCCTTTCCTCCGTTCGATCCCATGGGCCCCAATCCCGAAGCTAACACCCCCGCGCCTCAGCCTGGTTGCTCCGCCGCGCCTCTGGACGGACCCCCTACCTGCGATGATCGTCGCTGGCCGCCCCTCTTCCCTGAACCGCCACCCTCTCCCCACAAATTGCTCCACCTCGATGCGTGATTTCCCCCGAGGCTGAAGACCCCCTGGAAACCCTAGAAAACGAAGTCAGCGGTTATGTGGTGCTTTGATATGTGATTCATTGACCTAAAAAAAACATGTGAGTCTTCCATTTTATAATTCATTTTTATTTATATTAAAGGTGTAATCTTTATTAAAGTAGAAAAATAAAAATATGATCTTTATATTTTTAAAGTATTAAAAATATAATCTTTACTATATGGAAGACGTAAAAATATGATTTTTGTTTAGGTAGAGAATTAAAAATATAATTTTTGCATGATAGGAATATTAAAAATATCATCTTTATATAGGTAGCAAAATAAAGGCGATATTTTTAAATATAAAAAGGCGATATTTTTAGATATGAAAAGACAATATTTTGAGATGAGTAGTGAAGTAAAAATATGATTTTTACTTCGAGAAAAATATAAACTTTATTTTTAAAAAGGCGAAATCTATATATGGAAAATAGAGTGATAAAAATATAATTTTTATCTATATGACATAGAACTAAAAATTCGATTTTTATATATTGAATAGCGAACTAAAAATTCGATTTTTATATATTGAATAGCGAACTAAAAATTCGATTTTTATATATTGAATAGCGAAGTAAAAATTCGATTTTTGCATATGTAGAGAATACGGGCGAAAGCGACAAAAAGGCGAGTTGGCGAAGATTTCCTGCAAATGAAGAGCCGTGGAGCTTGGATAGCTATATGTGAGAATTTCTCACCTTTCAATTTATTTTTCTAGTTATATATATATATACTAGGATGCAGACGGTGCTTAGTAGCACCCGACACCCGTCCACAGACCATGGACTTGTTTGATTGGTTGTGTAGTTGGTTAGATGATTTGATTTGAATTTGGTTGTTTGGTGATTTTGATTGATGTGTGAATGGCGTGGGCCTTCACTAGACCGGGGATAAGGCTAGGCCTTGTCCCGTTTCTAGTATCGTGCCGTTATGCCGCCGAAATTTTCTAAAATATGTTAGAAAATAAAAATATCATTTTATTGTGTAAATGAATTGAATAGAAATTCATATGTTGAAATAAAATGTTTTATCGTTAAAAATATAATTTTTTAACGTGAATGTGAATAAATGAATAGTTA
The DNA here is from genome assembly GCA_030737875.1 of Allium sativum. Lineage (NCBI taxonomy): Eukaryota > Viridiplantae > Streptophyta > Magnoliopsida > Asparagales > Amaryllidaceae > Allium > Allium sativum. The sequence continues at coordinate 855,737,921 of CM060920.1, read as the reverse complement.
TAAACAAATCGGCCGATTTGTTTGTATATACACTGATTTGACTGATATTGATTGGGTCGATAAATTTCACACATCGCCCAACTGCACAAATAAAATCTGTGTTTGATTGTTTGAAACCCCACACGGGTGTTGGGATGAAATTTGAAGTTCACTCATCCTGATTGATTAAATATGTCGATCGATTGATTGACAGGCTGTTATAAGCGTTGGATATCTATATTTGATGCTTATACAGTGTAGTGCACTTTGGTTGATGGTTGATTATTTTTCAATGCTATTATATACATGTGTTGTATGGAAATCCATATAATTAATTTTATATGGTAATTGATTGGGCCTCATTCCAATTTGAAAAATAAAGAAAATTTGAAAATAGAAATTTATGAAGCCGTGTTGATTAGATTGACGCCATTTTGACGTGAACGATATTTATATCGACTTTATTCATTTTAAAAATGAATATTGAAAAGTGAAATGGAAATCGACGATTTCGAAATGAATTGAATTGAAAACGATTTCGAAATGAATTGAATTGAAAACGATTTCGAAATGAATTGAATTGAAAACGATTTCGAAATGAATTGAATTGAAAACGATTTCGAAATGAATTGAATTGAAAACGATTTCGAAATGAATTGAATTGAAAACGATTTCGAAATGAATTGAATTGAAAACGATTTCGAAATGAATTGAATTGAAAACGATTTCGAAATGAATTGAATTGAAAACGATTTCGAAATGAATTGAATTGAAAACGAATTCAAATTGAATTGAAAGTGAATTGAAAATGAATTCAAATTGAATTGAAATTTGAATTGAATAGAAATGAATTTTAAAACGAAGTTATAAAGAAGAATTCAATTTTGATTTGAATTGAAATGGAAGTTGAAATTGCTTTTGAAACGAATTTTAAAACTATTTATATAATTCGTTTTAAATAGAAATCGACGAAATATATATTATATATAATATATATAATATAATGGCCTGAATAGAACGCGCCGCGCCGCGGCAGTTCGCGAATTTCGACCATTTATTTCAAACGGACATTACGGGAGATCCGACCGTCGGATTCTCCTAAAACCGGAACCGTTGGGTTCGTATCGAAAAGAGCTTTCTAATGAATATTAGGAATTTGAAATCTAACGGTTGGATTTGGAATTATGTCCAAATCAAATTTGAAAAAGGTCGCTGTAAGTGCAGTTCGATGGCCATTGATGGAAATCGACTGTACGGGCCTTGATAAAATTATTAAAAATAGTAATAATTTGTGTAAAATCATAAGAAATGATTTGTGAAGAATTGGGATGAAAAACTCCATATTTGAAAAGATAAAAATAGATTTTTATCGAAATGAACTAGTTTTGAACTAGAATTATAATTCTATTTATTTTTAAATAAATAAATTGAATTTGAAAAGGGTTTTGAAAATAACCAGAATTTCCAATGATTGCATTGGAGGGGATTTGAATCAAAATTGTCTTCGGAATATTTCGATGTTGGAATTCGTGATTATACAGATGTTGTTATGGAAATTTGAAAGATATATATTTATATCGTTATTTCCAATATGATATTTGTTGGTCGTAGAATTTGATATTGAATATAAGCCGATATATCTTCTATTCAGAGCCTTGTATTTAATATCAAATGTGATTTGGGTTTGTCGTGAATGGTGTCTTCACTAACACTGTTCTTGAACCCAATTGAGGAAAGATTAAATCTTTTTATTTAGATTTAATGAAGTGTACCAATTAAATAATATTTAATTGGAATTGAATTGATATTGATTTTTGGGTTTATCGTGAACAGTGTTTTAAATAACACTTGTTCTTTAACCCGATAATTAATGGAATGTGATTTTGGGTTTATTGTGAACCGTGTTTTAAATGACACTGATTCTTTAACCCAGTCGAAGATTAAAACTAAGTGGAGTTTTAATGAATCTTTAAATAGATTGAAAAGATCGAGAATGGAGTATCACCAGTTTTACTCCAAGCGATAGTTAAATCTTTAATTAGAATTGAACGTGAAATGGTAATTGAATTACCAATAACACTGTGGTGTTAGATATGAAGTACTACCAGTTTTACTTCATGGGATGAATAGGTTGGGATTGGGAAAATAAAATAAATGATTACTTCGGTGTGGTTCGCTAATCCCGACTAGCTTGAATTGATATTCAAAGAAGATTAAAGAATAAATTTAAAGAATTTATCTTGGATAAAATTAATGGGAACTTTTCCCAAAGTCTAGGAATATTTGAATAAAAGAATATTCTGAATTGGAATGAGGCGTATGTTGTGTTTGTGTAACACTTTTATAATATATACGCGAGTTATTCAGAAAGACCGGGTTTATCCCATTCTGAATAACTGATTCGACGTGGTGTCGAAGATGAAGACGATGGTCGAAGACCGGAAGTCTTCACGTCGTTTGGGTAATTACTGATGATCTTGATTGGGCTGTACACCCAAGAAGATGGAAACAGTTAGTGATCGTCCAGACGTACTTGGAGATCGATGGATATGCGGGGTACTAGGTGCCTCCGGTTTCGTCAGACCCAGAACGGACTTGAAAATGGACTGTGCGTCTGACATTGGATTTTTGTCCGTGTGATTGATCTCTATTAAATATATATCTGTTTGGCGGCGGAGAATTTATTCTCTTGCTTAACTCCCTTCTCTGAGACGTACGAGCTCAGGGGTTATATATTGATGGATATCAAACGCATGGAGTGAATTGCCTGTGTGGCATGCCTAAGTGGCAATGGATCGAGGCTTCTGTTGAAAAGCAAAGTCTTGTGGTGATGATCAAAGCACGACCTTTGTGGTGTAGCTTTGTGTAACGTTTACTTCGCGAGTTTCACACCCGGTATGAACCAAAAACGGGAGACGGACCTCAGGGAGGGCATGCGTTTCTTTCTAGTTAGAAGTGGCGTCAGTGGTTTTACACGCCCTGACGAGTTTGACTTATGTGGTTGTTGCTGTTGCGAGGCGCCTCGGATTGATCGGTCGTTCTCGAACCGATGGAGTCATTCGTTGGCTCATTGACACCCCAAAGGGTGGGGAAACGCAGTGTTCAGGGTTTAAGTTTAATCCACATCGGTGGACCGGCCCTGTCGCTCCAAGGGACGATGCGTTCTGTTCCTGAGACACGGGCTAGAGCGTCTCGAATCGGTTGAGGACTATCTTTTGCCTCGGTTCATAGACGGAAATCCAATTTCCAAATACGTGACATTTGCAGTTTTATTTGTAGAACCTAGTATGGTGACATAGTGGGATGGGGCACTCATGCCGCCTATGATTGATATTTATGATTTGAAGTTGTTTTATACGCTATGCACTTATTATAGTATCAAATGATTTGTTTTAAACGTATCAAGCATGCTTTGGCTGTTATAAGGTAAAAACCCTATCCTCCGGCTTGCGTTGCATTGTGTGATGGGACCTGGGTCTTATAACAGCTTCATTTTTCTTTATTTAGCATTGCGCTGTTTGTTTTATGCACTGGTATTCTTGGGAGGAAACCCGTTCCGTGTTATACGGCGTGGTCCCTTGATTTACCGAACTTTAAAATAAAGAATTATAACTGTTTTAGTTCTCACACTAGTCCCATGACTGACCTGGAGTTTATTGTTTTAACCTAAACTCTGGGTGCCCTTATTTTGACACGGGCAGCTAGTAGTTTTGGTTTTGCAGATTTATATTCACAGGATCCTGGTTTACAGCTGGAATGATATCCGGAAAGCTTTGTATCCGTATATCTCTTCTAGTTGTGTATTGTATTATTTTCCGCTGCTATGTATTTAAATGTAATTTAAATCTCTGATATTTCTGTGTAATATTCATTTATACTCTGTATATTCATGTAATCTGATGCATTGTTGTAATATACAATTAAATGTTCTTCTGTATGCGTTCTGTTTTGTCCTGTTCTCAAACGATAGGGCGTTTCGAACGGCCTGGATCGGTTTAGCGACTGGTTAGGACCGAGCGAAATTCCTTCTCGTCACAGGTAAGAGATTATAAGTGATAATCAATGCTTAGGACACGAGGTTGGACTCATTTGTGACGTAAACCTGCCCGGACCCGCCCGGCAAATCCAGTTGTCACAAATGTTAGCCCAATGTGAGAGGTCCTAGGCCCAAACTAAAGCATAACAGTTGTAAAGACACGAGGTTAGACTCTTTTATGGTATAAGACTGCCCGGACCCGCCCGACGAATCCAGCTGCCATAAATGTCAGTCTAATGTGAGAGGTCTTTATAAGGTTATGGCCTTAATGAATTAAGAAATACTTAACCAGATAAACATGTGAGGTGGGACATGGGGGTTAAGTAGGTGCCTTGGGTGGCCTGAGGAATCTAGTAGGTACCTTTAGTGGCATTTGAAATACGATTAGTAAGACTTAACCAAACACACATGTAAATGAACATGACTAAGAAGAGGGTTAAGTGGGATATACTAGTGGGGACAAGCTTAGGTGGATAGCTTGTGGTAAGTAATTGGGGGCCCATTTCAACCAGTAACCCAAACGTATCTTTGTGGGCTCGACCCAAGTCGAGGACGGGACATGCATACTGGGCTTGACTATAAGAGGCCAAATGGGTTAGCGGTGGCAACGCAAGTCCAACGGGTTTCATAGGCGTGTGTGGACCCGGGCTGGTAGGTAAGACGTTGTTGCATCGTGTAGGTATAAGTCGTGCATCCTCAAGTTGTATCGGGTTGCCACTTTAGGGGAGTGATACACCCCACTGTGGGGCCAGCACGGGTATCTACGAGTAGGGAGCCGATCGCAAATGGGTAGTGGGGTACACCTAGCGGAGATAGGGGTAGGTGACACCTATGTAGTCAGCTAGGGGTACACAAAGCTATTTATATAATTTCTAAGTTCGGTGAGTGGGATCAACCTTTAGGGTGACTAGTGTGGTGCAGTGTAGTAATTATTCGTTAGTAATTAGGTGTGCCTTTAACGTTATCTTTATCTGCTCTTCCATACCCAATAGTCCATAGACATTTCCTTATTTTCCAGCTTATGCCTCAGTCTAATTATTTTGGATAATAGTATTGTTAGAATTATCATACTCGCCAGACCTTATGTCTGACCCCCTCTATTTCTATCTTTTCCCCCCTCCACGTCCTCAGAGTGGGCCCAGTGCTAGCGGAGTTTGATTGGATTGCTTTATCTCTCTTTTGGAATGCTTGGACCGCTGAAGTAAAGTCCAGCTTGTTATCCTCTTTAATGGCTATTTATGTAATGGGGTTATGTATTTTGTTTTATTAAGATGGATATTGTACTTGACTCTGATTTATGGTTTTATGATGTAACAAACATGTTTAACTTCTGCTGCAATGAAATAAAGTTTTAAATTTCCAAGTACTGCTTATATCTGTCTTGTTGTAATTTTTCTGTTCTATATTCACTTAAAACCTCCATGGAAGTTAATGCATTCCCCTTGTGAGTGACATTAATGGACGTGGGGTGTTACATCTATTCTTGGAAATGGGTGCCTATTCTTCTTGATCAACTTGTTTAGCTCCCTATAATCCACGCATAGGCGAAGTGGACCATCCGCTTTGGTTGCGAACACTACTGGAGCACCCCATTCAGAAATACTCTGCCTTATGAACCCCTTTTCGAGAAACTCTTTAACTTGCTTGCTGAGCTCCTTCCTTTCCCTTGGAGCCATGTCTCTAACGAGTAAAGCAGCTGGTTTTGCATTATCAACTAGGTATATGCGGAAATCTATCTCTCGCTTTGGAGGTAAACCCTTCATTTCTTCAATGACATCCGAGTACTCACGGACTAGTCTAATAGATTGCAAATTTTCAACAGACGCATCTAGAGATTCTAGGTAGCTAAGCATAACAGAATTCATAGTATTACAAGAGATTTCGAGAGTATTACCGAGGCGAGTCAAAAGTCTAACCACTCTCTTTTCACAATCGAGGATGGCACCATTACTGGATAACCATCCATGCGTAGAATCAACCCATAGCCTGTGAAACCCAAAACATAAACATTGCATCTAAACCCAACGCTTAGTATAGAAATTTCCAAATCCAAACAAATCATTGATAAATAAGCCGAACCCCCAATTGGATTTGAAACAAATGGGATCCTCTACTATACTGGTATCTAGGTGCAGAGATTCGACTAAAGCAGTAGATATAAAAGAGTGCGATGCGCCAGAATCAAAAAGAGTACGAACAAGATGATCAGAAAGATAAACTAAACTCTCAACAGAAATATTTCTACCTCTTGCTTGCGTAAGTGCTGTGAGAGCGTGAATCTGCCCTCCAGAAGTAGACCCTGTCCACTGCCCTTGCCCTTACCCTTGCCTTCTTGGGCAATCCTTAACCATATGTCCTGCCTCGCCACACTGAAAGCAACCACCCATCTTCCTCTTCTTCTTTCTGCAGTCCTTAATTAGATGTCCAGGTATGCCACAAAAATTACACTTCCTCTTGTCACGTGGTTTGTTATTATTTCCACCCTTCTTATAATTCGTCTTCTTATTCTACGATTCCTCTACTTAGATGTTCTTCCATCTTCACCTCTTTCTTCTCGCCCTTGCTTTCCTCATGTAACAGTGCCATGTCTACCAGTCTCTCATAAGTCGCGCCCATAGGTATATGGGACACAGCTAGGCCGTGCAGTGGCTTATTTAACCCTTTAGCGAAACGAAGAGCCTTTTTATGTGGAGTGTTTACCAACTTCAGTCTGAATCTAGCCAACTGTTGAACTTGTTGACGTATTCCTTAACCGATAGGCTTCCCTGTTTGAGTGCTAAGAACTTCTCCATCTGTAGGCTTTGTTCAGCTTGCGAGAGGAACTTCATCCCAAAACTCATTCTGAAGTCCTACCAAGTCTCAACTGGTCTCTCAGCATTAGTAACTTCCTACCAGAAAGAGGCTTCGTCCTTAAGTAACCATATAGCCAGCTGTATCTTCCGCCTGTCATCCACTTTGAAGATAACAAATAGATCTTCTGTGTCCTTGAGTTAGTTTCTTGCTTCCATGAATGATTCAGTCCCATTAAAGTTCTTTCTGCACATAGCTCGAAAGTCCCTACATATCTTCGAGAAAGCATTCGTACACGGAGGAGGAATGGCGTCCGCAGCTGGTGGAGGAGGAGCAACATCTGCGGCTGGGGGATGAGGAGCGTCCGCTTGTCCTTTAGCGGGGGCCGTAGCCTCTAAATACCGACGGAACCAGGCGGGTACTTGCACTACCTCTAGAAGATTAAGATCCTCAAACATGCTGAAAAGAAAAAGATTCAAAACAAAGGATAGAAAGATAGTGCATATGGCTTTGGGGAATATGCCTTTAAAATAATACAACACATTTCCTGAAAATGCTTCTTTAAAACTTCTTTTTGAAAAATAGTTTTCAAAAACTTTTATCTGATCTGGTATTCATCAGCTCTGGTACCAAGTGTAACACCCCACCTCCGTTAAGGTCACTCACAAAGGGAATGCATTAACTTTGGTGAAGCATTATCGGTAAAAGATACAGATAATTTACAAGACAAACATACAAACAGCGGAAAAACTGAAATCATTTCATAAGCAGTGTGGTTCAGTTAAAACATTACAACCATTGTCTCAAAACCCAACTTCCAAATTATTACAATAAAACCTCTGTCTTGATTCAAAACTCCAAATACATAAAGAAGCATAAAACATTAGTAAAGTAGCATAAATCCCCAAAAAAAGTGCAACCACAGCCATAACCCAAGAAAAGAGAATCCAAGCTATACATCTTCTCTCTTCAAGCTGGAAAAGGTCTGAACTAAGCTAAAGTATTCCCTCCCTATGGACCGGGGGGAGGGGGGGACGGAAGAAAAGAAGACGAAAGAAAACGGGTCAGACATAAAGCCTGGTAAGCCCAGTGATTTTCAACATGTAAACAAGAAAAAAGATCATGACATTAATAAACCGAATATAAGACAATACCGTAGTAACAAGATAACATAAGTCAAGATAAGGCAAGATAAACTGAATATGCTATCGCACCCATTTCTATTTATCTGCATCTACTAACAATTGTTTCAACTAGCCTCATGTGTTCATAATAAAATGATCCCTGTATCGATCGGCTTCTACTCACATGTATTTATTACTTGTGTCATTCAACCCCGCTTGCTTGTAGTTACCTGTACTGGTCCCACCATGGGGTGTATCAATCCCTATGATGGCGACCCAACACAGTTCAAGATGCACAGTGTATAACTACTAATGCCCAGTGCCTGATTTTTCCACTCTAGAGTACGTGCACGCCCGTACTTCGTCGGAACCTACACTGACGCACCAGCTGCCACTATTTTGAGCGCTTATAATCAGCCCAGTAACCGTGCCCCACCCTGCCTAGTTCAGGGTACCGTGATACATCTATGTGGGTTACCACTGAAATGGGTCCCCGTTGCTAGGGTTTCTTAATCAACATGTTATAGAGGTTAAGTGTTCTCAATTTAAACTAACCCCACCCATTTGTTTAATTAACATATTGCATTGGTTAAGTGTCGCCTATTCATATGTTACTTAACCTTACCATTCTTAGCATGTCTGTTCATTGGCATTAATTTATTTATTAGTGCACCAACATCTCACATTAGAACTGTTGTTTGCGGTTGCTGGATGTGTCGGGCGGTTCCGGGCAGACTTCTACCACAAACTCATTCTAACCTCGGGTTTTGGGCTTGATGCGCTAACCTCTCACTTGTTGCGGTTGCTGGATGTGCTAGGTGGTTTCAGGAAGCCTTACACTGCAACTCAATCTAACCTCGGGTTAGGCATGTTCATCATTTATCCATTTTACATATTTACTATTTATATCCAAGTCTAGATTTTTGTATGCCAATTATCCACAATTGTAGTCAATTCAAGTTATGACCAATATATTTGTTATGTCCAAGATTACTCCAATAAGTTATACCCAATTCCCCGCGTTACAATCGCACGTACAAGAAGATTCAACAAGGTTTCCAAATTCCAAGTACTCATAAAATAAAATGGAACGGGAATAGAGAAGAAACACAAGAATTGACATAAGGGAAAATAGGCATGTAAAGGTGTACCAAACACAAGAATCATGGTTCCAATAGGCATGTTGTACATTAACAAAGAATATGAGCAAACTATGGAAAATACATCATAGGTATACAGATTCGATAGGATTGAACATAAAGAAATTACTAATTTGATGTACAACATGATAGGTTCAATCACAACAGTCTCATAGGCATAGGTAATTTCAGATTTGACAAAAGAATAAGCATGAATCAGAATTAATTATCTTACAATTATGCATACTTCTAGATTCGATTCATTACAATCAAGATTTCTATTATGTGTTCAAATCTGAATAATAACTGAACTTACAACGATTGGATTAGAAAAAGAGAATTAGTTGACGTTGTAGCGATTCTAATCTTTCTTTGTTGATTGAAGCGGAAAACCTTTTCTTCAATTTGAAGCTCTCTAATTTGATTTCTAGTTTAGAGAAGAAGGAGGCTAGGCTAGTTTAGAGATGGACAGCATGGAGGCACCATAGAATAAATACGGTTATGAGTTTAGGGTTAAGTTTAGATATGTATTTATTGATGTGTTAGACAAACTATGGCCTTTAGATTAGCATAGGAGTCATCAGAGCCATCCAAACCAAAGAGACACGTCACCCAGCCAACCACAGCGCGACACATAAGCCCTAATCCTTCAGAATTCGTCACCCAGTTCTGGGAAGATAGAGGTAGACACCCCTGTCGACACCCCTATAGGGGGGTCGACACCTATGTCGACACTCCCTAGGGCGGTCGACACCCTTGAGCGGGATTTTTCCCGCTCATCTTTTATTGGCTGATTTTCGAAATTTGATTTTGTTTTCTGATTTTTGATTATTATTTAATTTAATTCTGCTTTGAACTGAAATCTTCTAAGCTTCATAACTTCCTCATACGGAGTCCGATTTACGCAAACTCAGACTTTATTCCAACCAAAATTCCGAGACGAACGCAATGGCGCTACCCATTATACTTAATTCCCACTTTTAAAATTAAGTATTCTTTAATTTGTTATTTTAATATTCATAGAAAATACGGGGTGTTACATATATGGTGCTTATCATTCTATTAATACCAACTCAAGCCAATAAAAGTTTTCATTTCATTCAATTAACTATCCTTTAATGAATACTTTAAAAAGTGTATGGTGCTTCACTTCTTCTTCGTCATCATCTTCATCAACTTCAGACGAGTATATAGAACAATGTATCAAACAACAAAAATTATTTCCAGATGAAACGAGAGCTGCGATGGACCATGATATTGCTTAAAGCTCAGCATCAACCCAAGGAGAAAGTGTTGTTGTAGAAAAGATTTGCGATATGAATGCGACTATGTAGGTGGTCACAATCAATTGGTCAAGGATTACTTTGTGGCAAACCCAATATATGAAGATGTTAATTTCCATCGAAGGTTCTGTATGTAAAAGACATTAATTAATCGAATACTTCACAAAGTATTCGCAATCTAATATTTTTTCACCCAAATAAGATATTATCAACAAACTAGGAATTTCACCTCTACGGAAGGTTACAGCTGCACATCGGATGATATTTACGGAAGTTCATCTGATTCGTTGGATGAAAAAAAAAAGAATTGGAGACTCAACGACAATCTTATGTATGAAGGAGTTTTTGCAAAATGGTCATTTGTGAGTTTAGTGAGGAGTGTCTTAGATCTCCAATAGCTCATGACATTGATAGATTATTAGCAATGGGTGCTCAACGCGAATTTCCAGATATGATGATAGCTTGGATTATATGCATAAACATGGAAAAATTGTCCAATGGAATTGCAAGTGCAGTACAGAGCGAATTGCAGAAAGGATACAATGGTGTTAAAAGCAGTTGCTTCATTTGAGCTTTATATATGGCATGCATTTTTTGCGTTCTTGGGTCTCTGAACGATATTAATGTTTTACACCAGTCATATTTACATAATGACTTGTACAACGGCCTATCACCTCCAGCAACTACAAAATAGGAGACTAAGATCATATTGTTGGATATAATCTTGTAGATGGAATTTATGCAAAATGCAAAATGCTCGTGCTAGCATACAAAAGGCCAAACAATGCAAAAGAAGTCTTGTTCACCAAACAGCAAGAGAGTTTGAGAAAAGATGTCGAATGGGTATTTGGAGTACTCCAAGATATGTTTCATATATTCGGAATAAAGTACACTACCACGATAAAGTGGTTATAACTAATATCATGTACTGTTGTATTATTTTACCTAATATGATCGCGGAAGAAGAACGAGGTGGATATGAACTCTAGCTCCAAAACTATCTAGACATCGCAGTGGAGTTTAGGGAGAAACGTTATAATGAACCATATACATTTGCAAAATACTTGCAACGTATTCAGGACGTTTGAGATCCACATGCCCATCTAGATCTACGAGAAGAAATAGTGGAGCACTATTAGGAGCATATGGGAAACCAATAACTACTTACAGATTGAATGCATTGACTCAAGCTTTATTTCCTATGTTTTATTTCAATAAGTAGAGGTTTTATTTGGCATGTAATCTTTAATGGATCTGTTTTAATTTTATTTGACATAAATATTATGGCTACAACTCATTTTTCCATCAACAGTTAAGACTACAACTCTTAAGCAACATGATAAAAAAAACTAATACAAAACCAAGATCTACAACTCATAAGTAAAATGAAATGCATCAGACTCAAACATTGACACATGCTACATCCCATTACGTCCTTCGTACTCCTCAATTTGCTTTTCTATAAACATCTGTTAAACTAGATTTAGATTGTTTATGTTGACAATGAAAAGAGCAATATCATCTGCATGTTGTTGTCGAGCTAACTCCTTATTTCGTAACTTCAATTTGTTGATTCTCATTTGTTGAACCTCTTCATGTCTTCGTTGTTTTTCCTATGCACTCTCTAATTTATCAACTCTCTTCGCTTCCTTTATATCCATGTAGAGGTTATTTTCTTCTTCTGTAGTTTCCACACACCTGCCTAGTTGTTCGTAATACTGCCTATAATCTTTGGTGGTCCTTTTCTTCAATTTATATTTTCCCACCGATCTATCACCTATACTAGTTGTAAAGGAGTTGTCTTCTCGTGTTTCTACGCTTTCAGGACTAACTTCGTCGACAGGCTTCAAAGGCATAAAATGCATTGCTGAATCTTCATGTTGCACTTTGCTCCATTTTTCTTCCTTTGAAAGTATGTCGTAGCAATTGTGCAAGTTGAAAGGTTGGTTGTTATGTTCAAATATATACATTGCATTTGCTTGGTTAAGTTGCATAACATAAATGAATGTAAAACGAAATATCATAGAACAACATAATCAAAGAAATCATAAAAAAGTTTAATACCAAATACATGTCGTTTGCACCACTTTGTTGTCTACTGTCTAGTTTGAACATTATCTCTTTCCAACATTGGCAGCTTGCATATATTCTCTTCTAAGTCTACTTCAATGAGTCAACGGATCTTATAGGCTTCTACGGACTTCGTCCATTGAATAATTTCCAAATCTAATTGCAAAATGAACTTTCAGTTTGACTTGTTCCTTTTCTGTTTTGTTTGGAACACTCAACCCAACGGAAGGCAAATTCAACTTGTTCATCAGGTGACTATTTTACCATTTTTGAACCCTTTGCAGGCTGAAGAATAGTACACGATTTAGGAGTTTCATTAATGTCAATTTGGGTTTCCTTGTTTTGGCATCTGTTATCTCCATATAAAAAGTTTAAATTCCTTGAAATATTGGAGAATTATTAGGAAAACCTGATCAATGTTGGCTACTAGGAGACGAGTAGTGTTGATCACTATAGTTTTGTTGAAAAGAGGGGTTATGGGCATAGGCAGAAACTTAGGTGTTTTGATAATGGTTTGAATTTTGCTGTGAATGGTAGAAATTCTGGTTTTGTTGTGGTAGAGAACAATTTCGAGCTTTTTGTATATTACCTGAATTGGAATGTTGGTTGTGATGATAAGAGCTTTGTGTCGGAAATTCATGCTGATCGCATTGATGACTGTATGGATTTTGATAGCTTTGAGATGGCATCTTATCATTCCCTCTGTTATTCTTTGACATTGCAACTAGGTGATGAGCAGAATATTTGTTAGACAATCTAGAAGAAGAGAAAATTGTGTATTTAGTAAATGAAAATTTAGAAGTATATGTAGAAGAAGAAAAATGGTGGAGGGTGCAGCATGGAAGGAATAGTGGCTTGAAATATTGTCGTTGCTCTTAATCGGTTTTTTTAAAGACGACTAAGGGAAAATGAGAAGAATTCTCTTCCCCTTAGTCAGCTTTAAATAAGCCGAATATGGGGGAAATCGCCCTTTAGCTAGCTTATTTAAAGTCGGCTACCCTTAGTCGGCTTTAAATAAGTCAGCTATGTCCTCTCCCTTAAGAAACCAACCGAGTTGCTTTGGCAACCTTCGGGGTTGCCAAAGCAACCCCGATTGGATGTACTGACCCTCTGTTGGGGTCAGTTGGTTTCCAACCAACCTGCGGTTTGGAACGCTCTTACGATGGACGTATTATCCCTCTGCAAAACAGTTAGTTTGCAAGATTTTACTTCGATAAAAAATACCATGTTCACCCAACCAATCATAGAAGCATTTCTCATTTCACATGTTTATGATCCAACGAAGTACTAAAACTTCCTGAAAAAATACAGAAGTAAAAAAAATCTAACAAAAGGTTGTTTTACATTTTGTGCATTGCAAAAAAATGTTTACATATATTACTAGTTGATTGATTCATCTAATATCTGATACATACTATATGAAAAGGTACTAACAATAGACAGCTACGGGTTCTTAGTAAACATACTTGTACAACACAGCCTTGTCGCCTTGCAACATGACCTATTTGTTTCACATCTTTCAACCAATAAAAAACTACAAGATACGCAAGTGGCTTTCCAGCAGGAATCTTTATTTCAGATTATATATACTAGAAACAAGTCAATTGAGAAAGATTATAATGTGAAGGTTACTTCAGCAAAGAATATAATGTGATTAACCAAATAAAGGCCAATTGTAGAACCTTCATCTGATCATATGTGTAGTGTTTGATGTGGACTCTAAAGCTATTTGAATCAGATATTCTCCAGCAGTCACGGGTTTTGTCTAGATCATCTTGGTGCAAATTGCCAGAAAACTAAGAAGTACGAAAAAAGTAGCAGGACAGTTAGAACACTTCACATTATTGCACTAAAAGTTATCAAAAACTTAGTCGATGGATCGAATACTAGATTGGATCATCTTAGGATACTATTAGTTCATTATGACCATATCACCAAACAAATTCTAGGCCGTTGAAATCAAATTACCAGTCACATTCTAAATGGTGCTCAGTCGATTGGTTATAACAGAAATTATAATATTTTTAATTCTCGTTATGCTCTACAACTATCCGAGTGAAACTGAAATGACCCAACTCCTCAACCTCAGAAATCGACACTAATACATCCTTGATATTCATGTGCCATAGATTTGATGCCATAGAGTTAGATAGTTAGAGGTAAAAAGAAAGATAGATAGAAAATAGAATGAACAGAATCTTACATCATATTAAACTTCAATAATTTACATCAGGAAATACAAGCAAACAGTCTGATACATGTAAGTTCAACAGGAATGGTCATAAACCCTATTCGTACAAGTGCTAAAAACATAAATATGATGGAATGATAGTTAAATATAACAATAGGGCCCTAAAGCTCAATTCTCCAATAGCCTCCAAAATGATGATATCCATCTGAATCTCTAGGTTTCCCGATGAAAATAGTGGAAAATAGAGTTTTAAGTAGAAAAAAATTCTGGGTATGTCATGGGATTGGTGTGAGAATCTTAAATTCGACATTTTGGAAATAAAAGGTATCCTATAGGACCACGACCATATATAAACATGCAACAAGTTTTTTTACCTTATGGTAACCATATCTTTACTAGGTTAAAATTATCCGATATTATTTTTAATTACTTGCTAGATAAAACCCATTAAAACTACTGAAATAGGTGAAATTATTACCATTATTAAATTCTACACCCTTAAAGGGGTTCTATAGTAGAATTCGCAAGTTCTTAGGGAGATGGATTTCCATAAGATGGCAAGGTAATGAACTACCTTTCCGTATAGTACACTCTAGAAGGATGTATCAAGGACCACTCCTCCACTCAACTGGAAAGGATGGAGCAGTTACACTAATATTTTCCCTAAGTGATGTACTTCTCGAATACATCATCACCCCGGTCGTAACCTTCCTACCACCCAGAGAAGTCTTTTTTTTGCCACTACTTACATATAATAAGTAATATAGAAGGGTGATGAGTGTCTCCTAATCGGCGCTACAACTTGACCTCACTATGTGTTTAGTATTTGCCAACACTAGTTGTTGAGTTTTAAAGGTCTATGATTACCTTTTCTTTAAGTTTTACACTTTAAATGCCACATTGTTGAATCTAACGCATGACACTGATTTCCACTAATGCACGACCTTTAGGGTCGTATATCTCAGAGAAGGGTGTGCAGGTGAGTTATGTTAATCCCTCAAAAAATCAATATGCATAATGAGTTATAAGATCTAAGCAGGAACTACAGAACGAACAACTTCAGGGTTGATCGCGCACAGTTTTGTCCGAAGCATTTAAGGCACTCACGAAGGACAGGAAGCAACCGCACAGGACAAGTTCCAAATAACAAATTCAAGGCAAGTCAATTGCCCAACACGATCGAGAGTGGCGGTACAATACATTATAAGTAGTGCGATTCAACAAAGGTGTCGAGGTCACGTGAATATTTGACAATTGCTCAAATACCGAAACAAAGTGAGTCGTCCGTTCAACATAGGCGGGAGCGACCTCATAGCATAACCGTAAGGGTAAACGGCGCCGTACAAAGGCAGCAAAAAAGGACGAACGCTCTCGAGCCAAAAAGGTCAGTCGCGCAGGGTACAAAGGAGAATTGATTCCAGTCCTGCATTCTGCTCTTATAAAACTACCCAAAGCGCTCGCTCCTATAAAGTCGCCCGCTCAACTACCCAAAGCACTGGCTCCTATGGAATCGCTCACACACGACAACTGGATACAGCTACGGACAACTGGCTACAGATAGGTGGGGGTATGATTGCAATTAATGGGATGGGCAACCCGCAGCCTGCATATACAGACTTCAGATCATTTCCTGAGGAGGACTCACCTATAAATACATCATAGCTGCCAACACAGAGGGGATCAAATCTTTGGAAAAACCAGAAAGTGCTGCCAGATTTTGTCCTCATATACTCCTTAAACATTTTAGGAAAGTAATGATCATTTCCGTGACTTGAAGCTCCATCACTCATCTGGCTATGGCGTCAAACACAGTCTTGTAATCAGGAAACGAAGACATCTTCCTTCTCAATCACTTATCCATCCTTCTCCTCCTCAAACTCTATCATTCTCTTGTAATCTGCATGAATGAGAGTATTTTGAGTGAATATAGAAATGGGTGAAAAAAGAGAGTTTATGTATTTGTAATCCTCATTATAAGAATATGAACTATCTTCATAGTGGACGTAGGCCTAATTAACGACTGAACCACTCTAAATCTCGTCTTGATTTTATCTTCCCTACATTTTCATCTTCAATTGTTGTTAAACACGTCTCCGTTTATTTCCTTACCACATTGGTGAAGTACAGCTTTAGTACCTTGGGTGTTTAGACCAATTTTGGTGTAAACATTTTGGCGTCCACCGTGGGGTCGTGTTCATAATTCCTTGATTCAGAATTCAGCAACCTAAAAAAAACCCCAAGATCGCTTTCTCCCTTGAAACCATGGCCGGATCAAACAAAAGCGGGAAATCTACGAAAGTTACTACGATCAATGAGGATAGTAATATTGATGAAACCATAAAGGGACCGGAGAAACTCCTAGGCCGTCTATAACACGAGATGAGTTGAATGTGGTTGTAACTGGCGTGAACGAAAAAATGGACAAAACGACGAAGATGATGATGGAAAGGTTTGATGTCCTGACTAATGCTCAAGCAAATTTGTTGCTGTCGAATACTGTAAATAATGCTGGTGAAAAAGAGGACTCATCAGCCTCAGACCTTGGTCGACCTCACAACCTAGTAGGAGACCGGGGAGAGGCAGACGTTGAGGACTCTAAGGCAAGATCTCCATAGCGCAAAGAAAACCGTGCGACTCGGGCTCTCGCAAGTTCCACCAACATAACATCCCCCAAAAAAGATGCAAGGCAACGAAGCTCAAACCGTGGTCACACTGATAAGAACATCAGTGCTGATCCTGATGAACAAACAGGTGACAAAAGGCGCATCACAGACATGATCCAACGAATAATGAAGGAGAAAGCGACTCGAGAATATGAAGAAAAAGAATGGGAGTTTCCCCCCAGCAAAAATCCATTCACAGAGGAAATCCGTCAAGAAAAATTTGCGAAGAAATTCATACCCCCAACAATAACACCTTATAGCGGAGTTGGAGATCCAACCATTTTTCCGTTCAAATATGACAAGCACATGAATGGATCTAGGGCCACTGACGAAATCAAGTGCTTATACTTTCCCATGTGCCTAGAAGTTGTGGCCTCACTATGGTTCACCAGACTTCCATCAAAATGTATTGACAAATTTGCCAATTTGGCAAGAAGATTTCAAGATCAATTCTGATTACAAACCACCATGGCAAGGGATGTAATGTTATTATGCAAAATGGAACAAAAGCATGGGGAAACCATCAGAGCTTTCCTTACATGCTTCCATGCTGCAGCAGCGGAGGTTATAGAACCAGAGCCTTGGTACCTATTGGCAGCCCTGAAAGGAGCTATCGATAAGAAGTTAGAATTTTGAAAGTGGCTCAAGACGAAGAAACCAAAAACTTTGAAGAAATTTTATAAGAAAGCTAAGGAAAACATGAGTGTGGAGGATGAAGCTCCAAGTGTCCAGAAGACTATGGAAAGCGACGCCGCCAGAGAAGGAAAAAAGCAATGAGTCCAGGGTTGAGTAGAAAAATAACATGGGACCAAAGAGTGGAAGTGATGAGAGGGATAGCAAAGATTATAAAAAGACGCGGTTGTATAAACTATCCAAACTAACCCTCCTAAACGAAACCCCAGAAAGAATTTACTCCGCCGCAAAGGATTCAGGTATCTTTCCTCAGATGAAGCCGCAGAAGATAACTGAGCAACAGGCAAATTCCGACAAATTCTGTTGGTTTCATAACCAAGCAGGACACAACACCAACGAATGCCGACACCTGAAGAGTTTAATTGAAGAGCTCGTCAGGAAGAACCAACTCCAGCAGTATGTGAAAGATCCCCGAAGTACTCCAGCTGCTCAAGGACATAATAATGCGGTTATCCAACCCAACTCGAGTGAGGAAGCCCAAATACCAGTCGATTCAAGGCCAGTAATCAATATGACATTCGGAGGGTCCCACCTGGCTGGGAACAGTTGGGCGGATATGGAAAGATACGCTAACGAATTGAAGGATGCCTCGAAAGAGGAAGGATGCATGGTCTTGAACAACGAGCTCCTGATGAAAATGTACAAAACCTCGGTCGAGGATGTGATATTCAAAGATAAATATGTGGAAGGCTTAATTACACCAACTATTGATGCCACGGTGATCACAATTGGTCTCGGTCCTGTAGTTGTAAAAAGGGTCCTAGTTGACATGAGGGCATCTGTTAATGTAATTTTTATAAACACTTTCCAAAAGATGAATCTCCCTATGACGAAAGTGCACGCATACCCAAATAAGATCCACGGTTTTACAGGTCAACCAATGCAATCCACCGAAACGATAGATTTGCCCGTGGAATTAGCGGATGGGGAACGTAGGGTTTCTGTGGTACAAACTTTTGTCCTGATAGACGAGTTTTCGTCTTACAATGCATTCCTTGGGAGACCGACTCTTTTGAGTTTTAAGGTTGCGTTAGCTCCATGGTGCTTGACTATGAAGTTTCCAACTGAAAGGGGAATTGGTGTAATTAAGGGCGACCAAATCACTACAAGGGACTGCTATGTAACAGAACTGAGAGAGGCTAAGAAAAAAGATTCGGGAAAGGATGTGGAGGTTTTTCCCTGCATCCAAAAACCCCCATTATAGCAATTAAAGAATGGTCCATGCACTGGCGAACATAGTGGAATGCAAAAGGAGATCGATCCTAGGGAAGCTAGTGCAGAGGACGAAAGGGCGACGTCGGCCGAGGACACAATTCCTATAGCTATAATTCCAAAGGACTCAAACCGTGTGTTGAATATAGGATCTAGATTAAGCCCTGAGTTAAAAAATTAATTAATTGTCTTTCTAAGAGCTAATTTAGATGTGTTCGCATGGAACCATTCCGACATGTGCGACATATCTCCGGACATCGCGGTCAATAAGCTAAACATTGACCCACGCGTGCCGGTTGTTAAACAAAAAAGGAGAACCCAGGGGCCGGAGAGGTCGCACGCCTTAAAAGAAGAAGTCGACAGATTAATGGAGAATGATTTTATCAGGGAATCTACCTATCCAAAATGGGTCTCCAACCCGGTGCTCGTAAAGAAATCAAACGATAAGTGGAGAGTCTATATAGATTATTCAGACCTGAATAAAGCTTGTTCTAAAGATAGTTTCCCTCTTCCTAGAATCGACCAACTGGTGGATTCTACGGCCGGTCATGAGTTGCTATCTTTCATGGACGCATATTCCGGCTACAATCGAATCATGATGTATGGCCCGGACCAAGAAGACACAATCTTCATTACTGATCTTGATCTATACTGTTATAAGGTGGTGCCATTTGGTCTAAAAAATGCAGGGGAAACTTATCAGCGATTGGTAAATGCTATGTTCAAAAAACAAATCGGTAAGACGATGGAAGTCTATGTCGATGATATGTTGGTAAAGTAGTAGAGAGCAATAGACCAGTTGGAAGACCTAGTCGGAATGTTCGATATCCTACGCCAATATAGCATGAAGTTGAATCCCTTGGAATGTTCTTTTGGAGTTGGTTCGGGCAAGTTCCTTGGGTAGATGGTCAAAGCTAGAGGTATAGAAGCTAATCTAGCCAAAGTATCAGCTTTGAGAGAAATGCGTGCCCCAGGAACCAAGAAGGAACTTCAGTGTTTGAATGGGAAGAATGCGGCTTTTAATTGCTTCATATCCAGGGCAACAGACAGATATCTTTCATTCTTCGATACCCTTAAGAAAAAAAAAAAAAAGAGATACAGTGGACCTTTGAATGTCAAAAAGCCTTCGAGGAATTGATTCAACACCTGGCAACACCTCCTATGCTATCAAATCCTAGTGACGGAGAAGACTTGTTTTTGTACCTGGCAGTTTCTGCCCAAGCCCTAAGTGCAGCATTGATCAGAGAGGATTTGAAGGTACAAAAACTAGTCTATTACATCAGCAAGAGATTATCCGGAGCAGAGCTTAATTATCCAAAGCTTGAAAAACTCGCTTATTGTTTGCTTGTTGCATCAAAGAAACTGCGGCCCTACTTTCAGGCTCATCCCATCAAGGTTCTCATAGACCAGCCTTTGAGGCAAGTTCTGTCCCGACTAGAGACCTCCGGGGGGTTATTAAAATGGTATATAGAACTCAGTCAATACGACATTATGTATCACCCTCAAAAGGCGATCAATGGTCAAGCGCTTGCTGACTTTATCGCAGAATTTACCGATCGAGGGGAGATAAAGAAGGAAGATGCTATTGAAACCGATATCCAGTGGAAATTATTTGTTGATGGAGCCTCGAACGATCACTGTTCTGGGGCAGGGGTAGTTCTCGAAACCCCTGAAGGAAGATCTTTATGCTATGCACTAAGGCTATAGTTTCCGTCAACAGACAACGAAGCTGAGTATGAAGCCCTTATCGTAGGAATAAAACTAGCAAAAGAATTGCAAATAAAAACTATTCAAATCTTCAGTGACTCTCAACTCGTAGTATGCCAGATTCTGGGAGAATTCCAAGCCAAAACGGGTAACTTGCCGGATTATCTCTCCAAAGCCTTGGAACTATAGGAAGCTTTTGAGCATTACGTCATATCTCACATTCCTAGGGAAGAAAATACCAAACCTGATTCATTGGAAAAATACGCAATCATGGGAGATGCACAACTAATGGGGTTAGTCCCAGTGGAAGTCCTTTCCAGCCCAAGCACAAAGCAGACTGAAATGGATTGGATCATGGAAATTACTGATGAGCCAAACTCATGGATGTCGCCAATTAAAGAGTACCTAATCACTAGGGCATTCCCGGCTGAAGCCAAGTAGCAAAGATTTTTTTTGCAAAAAGCTTATTTCTACCTTGTTCAGGACGTGCGACTATATAGACGTGGATTTTCTACACCCTTACTTCGTTGTGTTACAGAAAAGGAGTCAAAGGCGATCATGGCTGAATTACACAAAGGGGAATGCGATGGTCATATTGGTGGACAAACTTTGGCTAAGAATATCCTACGATACGATTACTTCTGGCCAGATATAATTAAAGATTCCACGTCCTACACTAAAAAATGTGATAGATGCCAAAGATTTGCCAAGATCCCAAGTATGCCATCTAGAGCTATAACCCACATGGTCAGTCCATGGCCATTTGCTATCTGGGGCATCGACCTCATAGGATCCCTTCCCACTGCAAAATCCGGTTTTAAATATGCAATTGTCGACGTTGATTACTTTACAAAATGGGCTGAAGCAGAACCATTGACCACTATGACTTCGAAAAAAGTTATTAACTTTGTCTTGAAAAATATCATATGCAGATTTGGGGTACCACAAAAGATAATCACAGACAACGGGACCCAATTTTATAGTGAAGAGTTCCAAAACTTTTGCGCCAAGTATAAAATTCAGAAAAGCTTTCCAAAAGTCGCTCATCTGCAAGCGAACGGGCAGGTGGAAGCAGTAAATAAAATCATCAAAACGACCATCAAGAAACGGTTAGAGAAGTCTAAATTGGTTGGGTAGATGAAATCCCACTGCCATTATGGGCATACCGCACCACGCATAAAACTGCAACAGGGCATACTCCCTTTTCTTTATCTTACGGCTCTGAAGCCATGGTACTAGTGGAGTTGGAAGTCCCTACCCATAGAAGCATATACTTCGACCATAAAGAAAATGAGAAGCTACAGCTCGAAGCCCTCGACCAGCTTGAGGAAAGAAGAAAGGAAGCAGAACTCAAAGTAGCCGCACATCAAAGAAGGGTAGCGAGGCATTTCAATTCAAAAGTCAAACATAGGACTTTCGAAATTGGAGACCTTGTTCTGAAGAAGATAATGACCGGTACAGGGGTTTTTGGACACTATTGGGAAGGGCCTTATGTTATATGTCAAAAACTCTAGGATGGTACCTTCAAAATGGCCACCACATATGGAAACTAGATTCCACGAGCATGGAACAGCAAGCATATTCGTCGTTATTTCTTATAACATGTTGTTCGAATACATAAAAATGCTGTAAAGATTTGCAAAAATTTCGCATTTGAATGATGTACATAAAACAAATGAATATGGAGTTCTGTTTACATGTACAAATCACTCATTTACAAGCTCCTACTAAAAGTTGATTTCTTTGTGTAGGCAAACAAGTGACCAGGGGGCACCAACTCAAGGAGTTCAGACTTTCATCAGGAAATACTGAATCTTTTGACACATGACCAACAAAAGGCTTGGTACCAGATCAAAGAAGTCAACGCTGGGGTGAAAGCAACTCAAAAAGTCCCACGGTTAAAATTGCCAAGCCCATAAAAGAAACACCTTCTTAGGTGCAAGACACGGGTTCTCCGACTTGAGAAAAAAAAACTCGATGAGGTGAACCAGTGTCTATTTCCTAGGGCGAGGCATAAAGTCGGAAAAAACCGACATGTCCCAAAAAGGGAAAAAAAAATTGCCAATCCAAAAAAATGGGGGGGGGGGCACCTTGTTAGGTGAAGGAAACAATTTTTTATTTCTTCTGAGTCAAAACTCGATGAGATAAACTAGTGTCCGCTCGTCGGGAAGAAGCATAAAAAGGTAAAGGATCAAACATGCTGGAAGGACTAGCACAAAGCAGAAATCCCAACCGAAAGGGGGTATCCATTTTTATTCTTTTTGTTAACCAAGTCAAACGAATCCAAGATTGGATTACAACATTGAAACCAAAGTCCGCCCATGGGGGCACGCATTGAAAATGCATCCAGAGATTACCACAACATACATACAAATATATATTTAATAAAACACCTAAATGGCTTAATTGCCAAAGTTAAAAACAACGAGAAACTCACCGGTCAAGACAAATACTAAAAACTGGATGATCCCAGCTTAATAAAACCATAATAAGACCAATCGTAATAACGTATTAGTAACGCTAATGATAACGCCCTGTAATACGATACTAACGTACGATCGACCCGTAATACGATACTAACGTACGATCGACCCGTAATATGATACTGACGCACGATCGTCAGGAAGATTATAATATAAATTAAAAAAAGTGTTGTTAAGCAGGGCAAAGAGACAAGGTGTGGCAGACAGAGACACAAAGAGTATCGCAAAGCCAGCAAAACAGCCATTCATCAAGATAACAAAAGTGTCAAAGATCAACACAAGTCACAAACCAGCGTAATATCACAAGTGAGGGCTGACACCCGCTTACACAACCAGTCTTAAAGTTCAAAAAGCAATACAACCAAAGATAGGAAAAGGAAACTACAGATCACTGACCTTCCTTGGCCTACCTACCTTCCTCTTAGTCTGAGCAGAACAGGATGGAAGTTCGTCAGCATGTTTAGAAATCGCCGATTCGACATCTCCTGGGGCGAAAGAAGAAACCAAGCTATCTTTGGTCCTAAGGGCACGGATCAACTTCGCCTTATCATCTTCTAGAACAGAGATGCGCTCGAGATTGTCTTTGTGAAGTTTTTGGAGGTCGCAGGCCAATGTATGCCAGCCATTCATCCGCTTCGTAGAATGATTTTTCAGCAAATCCATCTGTTTTCCAAATTGATGCACAACAGTCTCGAGACGGGCCAACATCTGACCTTTCACAACAATCATATCACAAGAGAAAGTCTGAGAGTCAGACAGAGAAATATCCACATTAGAAGGTACTACCTATAAGCTCCACCCTCGGAACCTCTTAGCAAGCCTAGGACTGCATGACCCAGGAGCATAGCGCGGCCTATTGATGATAGTTTGAAGTTCCGTATGAGAAGGACCAGAGGGAGAATTTACAGATGGTTGACTAGTTGACTGAATCTCGTCTGTCGGGACATCCAAATCAAAGAATTTTCCCCATCGACGTCGCTCTAGAGATGAAACCATCCTGCAAATGGATCAGGGAATAACCATGAGGTCCAAGGGAAGAACGAACATAAGTAAAAAATCGAAAACCTGTGATTACGAAATGGCGATAGAAGGAAACACAGAGTTTTTCGGTTGAGAAACCTTGTTGAAGAAAATGAGAGCAAAATTGAATGAGAAATAATAAAATAAGGGAGAAGATTAAAGGACACACATCAAAAGCATTTCTCGCCACGTCAGCCCAATACTCGATTACAGAAATAAGTGTCCCATCAGAATCTAGTTGGCATGATCACTTCCCCATGATTTAGCCATTTGCAATGATGGAAAGATAGTTCAAGCGTCTCAACCAAAGGAAACGATACCAATCAACCCCAATGAAGCAATCTTAATCACCGCACGACCGACACTTCGATGAGCCAGGTTAAACCTGCCAAACAATGTTGTGATCAACCATGTCGAAGCCAATAATTCATTGCTAAGAGAAATCAAGGACTTCGAGGGGCAAATGTTAATCCCTCAAAAAATCCATATGCATAATGAGTTATAAGATCTGAGCAGGAATTACAGAATGAAGACCTTCAGGGTCGATTGCGCACAGTTTTGTCCGAAGCATTTAAGCGACTCACGAAGGACAGGAAGCAACCGTGAAGGACAAGGCCTAAATACCAAATTCAAGGCAAACCAATTTCCCAACGCGATCGAGAGTGGCGGTACAATACATTATGAGTAGTGCGATTCAACAAAGGTGTCGAGGTCGCATGAATATTTGACAACCGCTCAAATACCGAAATAAAGCGAGTCGTCCGTTCAACATAGGCGGGAGCGACCTCATAGCATAGCCACAAGGGTAAATGGCACCGTGCAAAGGCAGCAAAAAGGATGAATGCTCTCGAGCCAAGAAGGTTAGTCGCTCAGGGTAAAAAGAAGAATTGATTCCAGTCCTGCATTCTGCTCTTATAAAACTACCCAAAGCGCTTGCTCCTATAAAGTCGCCCGCTCAACTACCCGAAGCACTCACTCCTATGGAACTGCTCACACACGACAACTGGATACAGCTACGGACAGCTGGCTACAGATAGGCAGGGGTATGATTGCAATTAATGGGATGAGAAAACCGCAGCCTGCAAATATAGACTTCAGATCATTTCCCGAGGAGGACTCACCTATAAATACATCATAGCTGCCAACACAGAGGGGATCGAATCTTTGGAAAAACCACAAAGTGTTGCTAGATTCTGTCCTCATTCACTCCTTAAACATTTTGGGAAAGTAATGATCATTTCTGCGACTCGAAGCTCCATCACTCATCTGGCCATGGCGTCAAGCACAGTCTTGTAATCAGGAAACGAAGACATCTTCCTTCTCAATCACTTATCCATCCTTCTGCTCCTTAAACTCTATCATTCTCTTGTAATCTGCATAAATGATAGTATTTTGAGTGAATATAGAAATTGGTGAAAAAAGAGAGTTTATGTATTTGTAATCCTCATTATAAGAACGCGAACTATCTTCATAGTGGACGTAGACCTAATTAACGGCTGAACCACTCTAAATCTCGTCTTGATTTTATCTTCCCCGCATTTTCATCTTCAATTGTTGTTAAACACGGCTCCATTTATTTCCTTACCACATTGGTGAACTACATCTTTAGTACCTTGGGTGTTTAGACCAATTTTGGTGTAAACAAGTTAATTCCCACAATACCAAATAGATGCATATTCATGAAGATAATTAAACGATTTTAGAAGTGCAATGTCAAACGTTCATCCATAAAATTCATCCTTAGTTTGCACAAACAAAAGGCACTACTCTTGTTAAATCATGTGATCAGAAAAAGCGTAGCCCTTGCACTAAAGATCTAAATGCAGAATCGTTGTCTATTTGTAATATAGGAAAAATCCATGAGGGTCAATAACAGAAATCCTTCATTCAATTTCCATAATCCTTCAATTTTTGGCCTTCATTATTTCAAAATGTTTAATTGATTCGAAGTGTTTTTCAGATAGGACTCATCTAAATGTGATCCCAATCTCCTCAAATCAATCATCGTAAAAATACTATTTAAGTAGTCTTCGGTGCGGGAGTGCTTCATTTCTTAATTCATTACTTCATAAAACATCTTTTAAGGATGCATAACTTCAAATACTCTTCGAGGACGTACATAGATTCATTGAATCGCACTAATCAAGTTGCTTGGTTGGTAAGTCCATTTTAGTTTAATAGATTTGGAGAAATCTTGCTTATCTTATTCAATATCAGTTTCCATGTTCAAACCCGAATATCCCTCGAATAATGGTGTAAACATCTTTTAAATTCTAATAGATAGCAAGTATTTCATCCTATGAATCTGATGCTAAATATAAAGAGTTTATCTCCAAGAAATCCGATTTATTTATATTCAGAAAATTCAATCTTTTACAGTTAACTCATTTTCGACATTTCAACCTTGTTTATGCCTCACCCGGGATAGGGCCAGGTAAGCCAGAGCACTGGTTGCTCCGTACATCTCCTTGCTTAAACACTCACATCCGGATCTCAGAAATCGGTTTATAGGATCCAAGATTAAATCATTGCTTATTATAGATTATTGATTCGATTCCATTATCTAACATCTTCAATTGATTTATAGATTTTCAAAACAATCTACAAATTACTTCATTAATCATTTAAAAACGTTCATTAAAGATTTGGAGAAGATTTGTAAAGTTTAAACTCAAATTCCAATGTTATTGAAAAAGTGTTGCAAAAGCATTACAAAAAGTGTCATTTAAGCATAATTCATTAAAATGACTTTTATATCATATTGGAAAATTCATACAATCAACTTTAGCCACTGTTGAAACATTTTAAATGATTTATTAGACTTGTTTCGTATTTTTAGGAGATTAAAAATCTCAATTTCAAATAATTGCGCTAACATGATTTTAAACTACGAAACTTGATGTTTTTTCAAAGCTTCTTTCGATCATATTTCAAAATCTACTCAAGGGAATCTTGATTTCTTCGATTAGGTGGAAATCTATGGTTATAAGAGTTTGAAAAAAAAAACTTAATTCAAAGTATTTGGATTCATATTTTTTTTGTATACAACGATCTACTTTTTAAGGAGTGAAATTGTGACTTACCATTTCATGACACACTAAAATTTCTTGAAAATTCATATTCTTTCCAAACTTCATTTTAACACTTAAGAATGTTTATTATTAGTTTATAAAGCATTTAAAACTATTTTTGAGAGGTTTAATCATTCTATTTTCCTATTATATTCAATAAAGGAAAGTAATTTCCTTTGTGTTTACCGCCGTGTATTTAACGTGACTTGTTAAATATCCAAACAATCAAATATATAATCATCCGAACTTGGCAAACATTTGTCATGGCATTCATAAGCAATATTTAGCATTAGTTTTACTTTCACATAGCAACCATTAAGTTTTGCATAGTTAATGTTATTTAAGGTATATTTTCTCACCTATAACTGGATTTAAGTGCTATTGAAACTTGCTAAAACACTTCCTAGATTATCCCGAAACATTCCTACTTTGCCTGTACTATCCCGAAATTCTTCTAGCTCCTCCTTCTTCCTAGTTGCTTATGACCAAGAATGACACCGAGGTGTTGGTTGGGTCTTCAAACTTCGTTTAATGATGGTGACTGGTAATGAAGATAAGAAGTTGTTCAACAATAGTTTCGATGCCTTAAATTGCATAGATGAATGATGAGTTATTTCCTTTTCTCTTTTTATAATTTTATAAAGATATAGAAACCATTAAAGATCTTAAGGAGGAGGCAGAAGAGAAGTAATGGGGTGGAGAAATAAAGTGAAATAGTTGGTATTTATGGGAAATCCTTAGGAATAAAATAATGGTGGAAAAGCGTTGAAAACCCTATGGCCCTGCCCTCCTTATTTCGATCGAAACAGTGAATGTACCCCTCTTCTCACATCAATTAAGGGTATATGGTGTGTAAGAGAGTGGTGAGTGTAAGTGTGTAAGGATATGGAGTTGTAAGTGTATGGTAATTGTTATATTAAAATAAACGCTTTTCGTCCTTGCTCGCGTATTTTTCCTGACATATTACTTAGCTTAATTACTCCACTTATCATCTTCTTATGGATATGTTATCATACACCTAAATGTGTGTATATGTATGTCATACCTTTGTACAACTTCCATATGTCAAACTGTTGAGAATCCAAGATTTGTTTATCGGTCACATTTTCTGTTTTGAGTTAAATCATTATTCTAGGTAAAAAAATTTGAGAATGATTTTGTCCTTGCTTATAAGTAATTATAAGATGATTAAATAAGTTATAAACTCTATTAAATCATAATCATTATTCTGAAATTTTGAAAGAAATTGAGATTTTCCTTAGTTTAAATACTTAAATTGAGAGATTAAATTTCTGAGTTGTTTCATTCTCCCTCTTTCAAAAGAATTTCGTCCTCTAAATCAATAATAAGGAAGCAATCCAAAAAGATTCTTCATTTGACCATCAAAGACATATAATGATATGTGTTTCCGCCACAACTGCTGTGTACACTGGTTTATATAAGATTAAATGCGGGGTATGCCTTTATCACCCTTCCCTCTGTCTCCCAAGTATTTGGATCTCCACTCCATTGAACCTTGACTAATCTGGAAACCTTCCTCAATCATTTCTTCGTTATCTAAAAATATGATTTGGTTGTCTAATGACAGTTAAATTAGGTTCTATCTCCTGATCTTCTAGGGTGGGGGACTCTACTACTTGCTCTGGGTCATGTACATGTTTCTGTGGATGAGATATGTGGAAAAAATTATACATACCTGCTAATAGTTCTGACAACTTCACTCTATAAGCTAAAGGGCCAATTCTCGCAAAAATAGGAAAGGCTTGACATACCGAGGAGATAACTTCCCGCACGGCCAAATTTTACTACTCCTTTCATTGGAGAGATCTTCAAAAATATGTGTTCTCCAGCAGAAAACTCCAAATCCTGCATCTTTGATCAGCGTAGATTTTATGCATATTTTCACTTCCTTCATCTTCTTTCTTATTTCCTCTGCCTTTTCAGAAGCATCCATGATCATTTCCAAGACCAGTACCAATTGATCACCAGCCTCAATCCAACAAGTTGGTGATTTATAAGAGCGACCATATAATGCTTCATATGGTGTCATGCTGATGCTTATTTGGTAAATATTATTATAAGAAAATTCCACCAAATGGAGGTAATCCTCCTATGACCCTCTGAAATTCAAGACAAAATCTTTAAGAAGGTCTTCTATGATTGGGTTCATCCTCTCCATTTGTCCATCGTCTGAGGACGGTATACGGTACTAATACTCAACATCGCTCCTAAGGCCATTTGCTATGCTTCCCTAAACATGCTGGTGAATATAGGGTCTCGATCGTAGATGATACTACTAGGAATACCATGCAATCGTACTATCGTCCTCATATATATTTCTAACTTGCAGCGGCATTAATACTAGTTTCTTTTACTAGAATATAATGTGCACTCTTGGTTAATCTATCGACTATAACCTAGATGCTTTCATTTCCCTTCCTTGATTAAGGTAACCCATCGATGAAATCTATCGATATTGACCCCATTTCCAAGCTAGAACTTAAAGCGGTTTGTATAATCCTACAACCTTTGGTTGATCGCTCTTGACCTGTTTACAATTTGCGCATCAACTAACATGGATGGAGATATCCTGCTTCATGCTTCTCTACCAAAAGGTCTTCTTCACGTCTCAATACATCTTTCTAACACCAAGATAGATATTTAATTTAGACTGATGACATTCGACTGATTCCTCTTGATGTAAGTTATCCAAATATGGAACACAAATCCTACCTCGTAGTCTTAACACTTATTTATCATCCATCGCAAAGATAGAGTTATATCCAAGTCGTATACTTTTGATAATCTTCCTAAATTTCGCGTCTTCCTTTTGCTTTTAGCTATCCTTTCTAAAAGTGTGGGCATCACCACCAAATATGCGACGATGGCATTATTTATGTTTAACGCATCAACTACAACGTTTTTTTGGAAGTATATAGATTATTCAGATCATATGATGTGAGAAATTATAACCAACATTGTTGCCTCATATTAAATTCCTTCTGACTGAAAAGATATTTGAAAGACTTCTAGTCAGTGAATAGCTCTAACTTTTCACCTACTTAAAGAAGGAGAATAATTTACTAGGTTTCGGTCGAAGTTTCATAAGGGTAAATCTGAGAAATGCTTACCTAGTAAATAATGTCGCCACATTTTAAGCCCAAGTGACATAGCTAATAATTCCAAGTCATGTGTTGCATAATTTCTTTCATGCATCTTTAGTTGTCTACTTGTGTATGTGATGACCTTCCCGTGTTGCATGAGTACCGCTTCCACGCCTTCTCCACAAGCATCCGTATTACAGTTATCCCACCACTTTCATGAGGATAGTTAGAACTAGGGCTTTGGTTAGTCTTTTCTTTATTTCTAGGAATGATTACTCACATTTTGGTGTCAATTCGAACTTCGCATCCTTGACGGATAACTTGGTTAAGTGATGAGCAATCATGTAGAAATCTTGAATAAATCTCTGATAATAACTGACCAATCCCAAGAAACTGCGAATCCTTTTAGAAGTTCTTCGTTGTTTCCAGTCCACGATGGTTATAATCTTTCCATGATCCATTGAGATCCTTTATTTTAACACACTATACCCAAAAAACCTCACCTCCTCTTCCCAAAAAATGGCATTTCGAAATTTTGGCTTTTAGCACACTTCTTCCTAAAATCCCTAGCACAATATTGAGATGCCTCTCATGTTTTTCCTTCGTTTGGAGTATATAACAACGTCATCAATAAAAACCAATATTAATTTGTTGATAAATTCTTGAAATGCTCTGTTCATTAAATCCACAAAATAGGCAGGTGCATTGGTCAGTCCAAAGAGGATAACTAACCATTCATAAGAGTCATTTGTTCTCCTAGATGTTGTGCAAGGAATGTACTCTTCTACCGCGAAACTTGAATTATTAGCATTTGGGACTTTTTAATCTATTATTTGGATCACCAAGTCCAAAAAAAAATCTTCATTCCTTCATTTTCAACAAAATGATGGCTACAAGGAAATCACCTCCTTGAGGCCCTCCAGTAGTCGTTCGCAAGAAGAGGCAAACTAACTCACCAATACCCCAGAATCTAGATTGGCTATGTCGAACCAAACCGGAAATATCCCCGCAGCTAACACTTCTCCGGGCAACCAAGCTCCAGCCTCTCCTTTTGCGACTCATAAAAATTTCATGGAACTTATGGCAAGATTGAATGTGATGAAAAGAAGGTTAAATGATCATATGCAAGCGAATATTGTGTAGAGGCGGGATATGAACAAAATGACAGTACAGTGGAATGAATTCAGAAGTAAGAGAGCTCTTATTCCATCGCGTCATCGTGTAAAAGTCTCATCTTACTCAGGAAGGAGCGGAGAAGCAGCGCAACAGTAGTGACAATTTTCCAGACTTAAAAATCTGTAGGAGCTCCTGTTCGGTAGACATCCAGGTCGATATGCCGAACCGGCTTAGTTCAACAATGTCGAACCGGAAAATGCTGAGCTAGATAATGCCAAGGATGACATCTTTACCAAACCAGATTCCTCCCAGAGATCGCAATGCCCCTAATACCTCTTGCCCTCCCATTCGTCCTTCTTTCATCCTGTGATTGACCAGAACAATGACGGCAAAGGAAGTACCGCCTGGATGATGGCTCAGGCGACGCTGCTTGTAGCGAAAGCGGAAAGGGTCAGACGGAGTGGGAGTTTAGAGCCAGAATTTGCTTTCAATACTCCGGAGTTGGTGCCATGGTAAAGCAGATCATGAACGAAAGTCTATGATACAAGAACAAGGAATGGGGAATTAACTGCAGTCATACATCATACACTGACGACATCCTACAAGCGAATTCTCTCGAAGATTCAACTTACCTTAAATGAATCACTTTCAGGAAAGACTGATCCTCTCCAACACCTAATGACATATACATTGTATACGTATTCGACCGCAACCCCGAATGCTGTAAAGTGTAAAGTGTTCTCTATCTATCTTGATGGAGTTGCACTCATGTGGTTTACTTGATGGCCTCCTAGATCGGTGCCGAATTTTCAAGATCTAAGAAAAAAATTCATGAACCAACTCCTCCTTTATGCCTCTAAGTTAAAGAACATTATGACTCTATCCCATGTATATATCCAATTCCAATAAATTTTCAATTTGATTTAGCTTAATTTACCTTTCATTTTCATATTGGTTTTGTTATTCCAATATTTATATTAGTTAAATTAATAATCACATATCACAACCAGCAATCAGTTAGTTGATTAAGTTTTCAAATATATAACTCTTATATACTCAAAAATATCGTTTCAATGCTACATCACAAACAATAAACTCTAACTAAGTTTTGATTCTCACACCAGTTAGTTGGAAATATATAGATATCCCACTTTCGAAACTCGAACATAAATGTTGATGATGCAACTGCTATCATCAGAATTATCCCCTGGCGACTAGAGTGTAAATTTATATCTACCCAATAAATTTGAGACTTCATATGCATGTGGATCAGATGTATATGTAAAATCTTCTTATACTCGGTAGTCCAAATAAAATATAAAATATTAAAAATATACGCAAGTTCTTATAATAAGATATAAAATTTCAAAACTAAATTTATTTTTATAAATAACACTCTTCAAACTCATTCTAGGGTATTACTGACCTTATCTCTAACAAATTTATTCCCACATGATATTACTAATCCTATCTCCGATAAATTCTTTTATTCGGTTCTAATGTGTCTTTTTCTCGAGCTTTGTAAACTAAAGCTCTGTTACCAACTGAGACGACCCGTAAATCCCGGACGGCCTAAAATGAACAAGGCGGACTGCTTTGAGAACACGAGGCATCAGAACACAAATATGATAACATTTCATTGCTATTACAAAATTTTACATTAGAGTACAAGATATTGGAGTTCAAATAAATATTACACAGCAGAAAAAATATATCAGAGATTTAAAATACAAAGCAGCGAAAATATAAATACATAAATATAATGTGCAATGGAAAACATCAACTACCACAACTAAAAGAAATACACAGATACAAAGCTTTCCACATATAGCTCCAGCTGTAATCCAGGACCTGTGAAAAGAAATATCTGCGAAAAAACCAAAACTACTAGCTGCCCGTGTGGACAATAAGGGCACCCAGAATTTAGGTGAAAACAATAAACTCCAAGTCAGTCATGGAACCGGTGTGAGAACTAAAACAGTTATTAGATTTATTTTAAACTTGGGTAAATCAAGGTACCACACCATATGACATAGAACGGGTTTTCTCCCAAGAATACTATAAAACAAACAGCGCTATGCTAAAAGAAAAAATGAAGCTATTATAAGACTTGGGTCCCATCACATAATGCAAACACAAATCAGAGGATAGAGTTTTACCTTATAATGGCCAAACGTGCTTGACACGTGAAATTCATCTTTTATTGCTACTATAAGTGAAGAAATCAAATTCAAATATAAATGTATCAAACATAGACGGCATAATACCCCATCCCACTATGTCACCATATAGGTTTACAACTGAAATCGAAAGTCGCGTATTGGATATTGGATTCCATCTATGAACTAAGGCAAGGGATCTTCCTCATCCGAATTCGAGACAATATAGAGCATTTCTCAGGAAGTGAACGCATCGTCCCTTGGATCTGGCAGGGTTGGTCCACTCTTACATTCCTTGATTGGCAGTTCCTGAAAAATACGTTTCCCTGCCCTATGGGGCATAAAATCTGGTCAGTATGTCGACCAAAAAAGGCCTTTTATTCAGCCATATCCGAGGCACCTCGCTATCTATCATCCATATAAGTAAAATGTCTAGGCTCCTTACCATGACATCACTTCTAGCTAGAAAGAAATGCTTGTCCTCCCTGCGGTCCTCTCTCGTTTCTGGTTCACACCATGGTGTGAAGTTCATGAATTAATGCTATACACAAAGCTGTGCTTTTTAAAGCTATGTTTTGATCATCAACCACAAAGCCCTGATTTTCAATAAAAGCTCTGATCCATGCAACTCAGCATGTCACATTGTCAATCCATACCATGCCACTGATTTCAACCAATATATAACTTCTTAGCTCGTACGTCTCAGAAAAGGGTGTTAAGCAAGAGAATAAATTCTCCACCACCAAACAAATATATATTTAGCAGAGATAAAGGAATACAGAACGAAATACAACGTCAGATATACAATCCATTTGCAAGTCCATTCTGGGTTTGAACGAAATCGGAGGCACCTTATTCCTCATCCCATACGTCCAATACAGGAGAGAGGTCCTCGTATATCCGGTCGATGTCCAAGTATGTCTAGACGATCACCACTTATTACCTTATCTTAGGTGTATAGCCCAATCAAGACATCAACAATCATCCAAAAGATGTGAAGATCTCCGGTCTTCAACCACCGTCTCCTTCGACTTTTAGTCGTCGTATCAGTTATTCAAAATGGGTTAAACCTGGTACTTCCGAATAACACACGTATCTTATAATCAAGTGCTATAAAAACACATCATACGCCTCATTCCAATCCAGAATATTCTTTTCACAATTTAAACTAATTAAGGTTTATCAAACTAGTTGGGATTATCGAGCCTTACCGAAGTAATCATTTATTTTATTATCCCAGTCCCAATTTATTCATCCCATGGAGCAAAACTGGTAGTACTCCATATCTAACTCCCACTGTGTTATTAGTAAATTTAATTACCATTACTCATTTCAAATCTAATTAAAGATTTAACTATCGCATGAAGTAAAACTGGTGGTACTCCATTTCGAACATTTCTTGAATTTGATAAATTTAATTATCACATTCACATCTCATTCTAATTAAAGATTCATTAAAACTCCATCTTAGTTTTAATCTTCAAAAATCATTATTTAATGATTATTCAACTTAGGAAATAAATCGTGTCTTTAATTGGGTTAAAGAACTAATGTCATTTGAAATAAAGTTCACGATTAACTCAAATCTTCTTCCATCAAAATGGAATCTTCACGGAAATCTAATCAGTATATAATTCATATAAATTTCTGCATCTGACAAAGCCTTTTAAATTCCATAAATAGTAATGCTCTTCCATCATAGAAGCTCATCTCGATTATCACTAAATCGTATTCCACTCAATTCCAATTTGATGTATTAAATTGGAAAATTTTACTTTGGAAAAATTTCCTTAAATCTTAATTAAAAGATTTATAAATTCCAAATCATATCTTCACTGTTGGGTTTTGAGAACAAATGTTATTTAAAACATCGTTTACAATGAAACCATAATCAACTTCCATTTAATTCTAATTTGATATTAAATACAAGGCTCTGAATAGAAATCATATCAATTTATATTCAATATCAAATTCTGAAAGCAACAGATATCGTATTAGGAATAACGATATCTATATCTTCCAAATTCCTCAATGATATCCGTATAATCAAGAAATGCAATATGGAAATATTCTGAAGATTATTTCCATTTAGATCCTTTCCAATTCATACGTTGGAAAATTCCGGTTATATTAATACCATGTATTTCTTTCAATTCTTTACTAAAGTTGATAAACAACTTATTCAGATAAAAATATATTTTATCTTTACAAACTTGGAATATTTCATCCAAAATCATTTCAAATTATTTACTATGATTTATCACAATTTTTCCATATTTTTTATAATTTTATTATGGTTCTTAGAGTCGATTTCCAATATCGGCCATCGAACTTCATCCATAGCGACCTTTTCCAAAACTGATTTGGACATATCTTAAAATCTAACCTTTAGATTTCAAATCTCTTATTATCTTCCGAAAGCATTTTTCGATACGAACCCAACGGTTCTGGTTTTAGGAGAGTCCGACGGTCGGATCTACCGTTACTCCTATTCAAAGTTAATGGTCAAAATTTGCGAACGGTCGCTGCGTGAAACGTTCTATTTGAAACAATAAAAAATATAATATATTTCATCGATTTCCATTCAAAACGTATTTTATAATACGTTTATAAATTCGTTTTAAAAACGATTCCAACTTCCATTTTAATTTTAAATTAAAACTGAATATTCCATATCATTATAATATTAAAATGATAATATTTTCAAAATATCAGATTTTGAAATCAAATCTTTTAGATATTCATTATAAAATGAATAAAATTGATAGAAAATTCCATTCGAGTTAAGATGGCGTATATCTACTTAACTCGACTTTGTATTCATTTCAGTTATGAATATTTCAACATTTTTGTATCCATCCAAAATCGGACATCAAAATCATATTTTGATTATTCACTGAATATTATTTTAAAATATTCATTATTTCTGAATTGGAATCAGAATCAACCAATTACCATATAATTTTACTTACATTGATTCCATACATCGGATGTATTCAAAAATAGTGATAAACAACTATTAAACATTCAGTTCATATCTAGAGTGCAATTTACAACTGTATAAGCCTTAAATAATTAAATAATGCTTATAAAAGTTTGTCAATCAATCGGCTGACATACAAATAAATCCAAAGGAGACATGTAAATTAATTATCATCCCTAGACCCATGTGGGGTTTTCAACCATCGCACAAATAGATATTATTTGTATACTTGGGCATGTGTAAAATTATCGTCCCAATACCCGTGTGGGGTTTACATCACAATCCATGTGGATTTATTTATTATTTGGGAGACGGTGGGTAAATTGTCATCCCAAAATGATTTATAATATAAACATTTTAATTATAAACATTTATAACCATAGTTTAATAATGATAACATTAAAACTATAAACAACCATCAACCACCAAACAAATATTGCAATCACATGCAATAAGTATATATTCAGTCATAGATATAATAACTGTAAAAATAATTTGAGTGAGAGAGTTTCACAATGACCGATTTTGAAATCGTTATTAAAAGATTGTTTTAATGAAATTAAACAAACGTTTAATTTTATCAAAAATTCCAACTAGCTCCGTTTCTGTTCTGAAATATAGTGTTCGACTCCATGATTCCAACGCATTCAGATTCATCGATTTCAGATTCAGTTTGAAAGAGATATGGAATTTTAAATGTCGAGTAATCAAATAAGGGATTAACTAAATTGATTAACTATGATTACATCACTAATTAAAATCTTAGGCCATCTTCTTCATATTTCTTCTTACTACACTCAAACCATCTTCAACCTCTAGGGCACGCCATCGCTGCCTCCACCCATCGTCGGACCCACATTAGACAAGCCCCCATCGTCGACCTTCGAGTGCTCTACCAACGCCGGAGCGAACTCGAACGCCACACGGTCTCGGAAATCGTGACCAAACACACAGACTTTGAGGCTTATATTCTCCCAAATCTTGAAGCTAAAAACGATCATGTCCATTGATAATAAAGAGCTCGAGGTGCTCTTTAATTTTGGTTTTGGATGCTCATGAAATTGTTGCATGGATTAGAAGAAAACTAGGGAAGAAAGGTCGAGCGATTTAGGCCATTGAAGAAGAGAGAACGGAGGTTCCAGATTGTTTAACCTTGTGAGATATAAAGTTAGGGTTTGACCTTTTGACTTGCGTACGTATTATATAATTTAATATAATTTAATTCAAAAACTACTTATTTATCATTCCGAACTCCAAATCAAACCCAACCAATGTTGCCCCTAACCAAATACCCCTACTCCAGACACAATGGAATATGTTTCGTAAGCCAATTTGACAGTTCGATTATTTTTTATCAAAATTAAAATATAAATCAATATATTGAATTTGAACGTACATTTTAATTTACCATGGCCACATACTGACTCCAAATATTATGAAATTCGAAATCTAGTTATGTTTTGATGATACGGTCATAACAGAAGTAATTTCGTCGAATTTGGAGATCATTTGAAAAGTGGCCTTTTAACTAGCTTGTTAAATTTACAACTGAAATTCAATATGCGTTTAAATTCACCACGCTTGCATAATAATTCCAAATGACTTGAAAATTTAAATCTGATAATAATTTGACATTCTAAATCCAACAAAATTAGTTTCATCGAAAACGGAAATCGTTTGCAAAATGGCTATTTTAAGGGCTATATATAATATTAAAATATATATAAATTCTGTAGCGACTATTTTAAATTTTAAACTGGACATAACTTACTATTTATAAAGTGAAATATCAGTTTCTTACATTCGTTAGAAAATTATAATACAAAATATTCCAAAGTTTCTTGTTTTATCCAATTCTGGTTTATATTGAATTCTATACATTCATTCAAAGTTCAAAATCGAATTTTCAAACTACCACGCCATTTCAAGTTCGTTTTATAATAAATATAAATTTATACATTCTAACTTCGATTTAAGTAAAAATTTAAAATCATTAATTCTCAAAATAAATCATATTAAATATTTAAAATCCATTAAAATCAATTAAAAATAAATTTTAAATTGGTTCCAAAATAACGGGTTGTTACACTAATAATTCAACATTAAATCAAGCTGTAATTAAGTTTTTTAACACATTCATTTACATATCCCCAATTTATGTTGTTGTTGCCAAAATATGTTTTAAAACATTAACCCACGACTGTAATAACCCGGAAATCTGGGCCAGTTTAAAATTTTTATTTTGGCAATTTTAGCGAATTTTGATTATTCAAAATGAATTATTTTAGATAATAACGACGAGAAATTTAGTTTGAATGGAATTCGAATGAATATATTTATATAGATCGTCGTTAGAATATAAATAATTATATATAATTATAAATAGAATTGAAAATGGCGCGGTAGTTCGATAATTCGATTTCAAACTTCAATTGAATGTACCGGGTGCAAAATAAACCGGATTTTAGTGAAACCAAAAATGATAGGATCTAATTGTGAATATCTTTCCAACGAATCCGAAAAATTGAGATTTCATAGCGGGAATCAAAAGATATGTCCAGTTGAAAATTCTGAATAGTCGCTATGGAATTCAAGCCCTTAAAAATAGACATTTTGCAAACGACCTCGGATTTCAACGAAACCACTTTTGTTGGATCCGAAGTGTCAAATTATTGCTAGATTCCAAATTTCGTAATTTTTTGAATCAATATGTGAGCGTGTTAAAGGAAAACGCGTTTGACCAGTTTCAGTTGATTTTAATCGACTGGAAATTGGCCACTTTTCAAACGGTCTCAGAATTCAACGAAACTTGTTTTGTTAGGACCGTATCGTCAATACGAAGCTAGAAAATATTTTTCTGGAATTTTTCGAGTTAGTATGTGACCCCGGTAAATTGAAATGCGCGTTCAAATTCAATATATAGAGTTATATGTTGATTTTAACGGAAACTGATTGTAACGATCGAATCAGCTTACGATACATATCCCGTTGTGTTCGGAATGTGGGTGAAAAGCTATGGATGACAGGCGGTGGGCCTCGTTTTGAGGTCGTTTGAAAATTTCAACTTTTTGAAGTTAAAATAATTAAATAATTTAAAAATCTCTCCCATTCCTTTTCTCCTTAACCAGGCCCCCCATGTGAAATCATTTCAGAACAAAAAAAAAAAGAAAAAAGAAAGGGAAAGTCGGGGGGGGGGACACCCACCGCCGCCGCCCGCAGATTGATCGCCGCCGCCTCGGGAGGGGGGGGCGCCACCTCCGAACCCAGCCCCTCTCCATCTCGACCTCGCGACACAGCCCCCCTTTTCGAGCACCGCAATCGACCCCCCCCCCCCCCCGTTCTTCAGCCCACCGCCTGAAACCCCCCCACTCCAGCACCCCCTCTTCGTCTCCGTTCCCCTTCATCTCCGCCCTAGGATGAGCGCGACATCCCCCCCTTCTCAACAAATACAGTAAGTTTTTCTTTTCTTTTATTTTCTTTTATTTTATGATTTTTAGATTATATAAAAACTGATTTACATAATCGAGAGTTTGAATTTTTAGCATAGGAAAATCTAATTTTTATATATATTATAGCATAGGAAAAATCTAATTTTTATATATATTATAGCATAGGAAAAATCGAATTTTTATATATATTATAACATAGGAAAAATCTGATTTTTATATATATACTGTAGCGAAGGAAAATTTTGATTTTTTTTAACAAAGACGATATTTTTAAATATGAAAAGACGATATTTTGATATGAGTAGTGAAGTAAAAATATGATTTTTACTTCGAGAAAAATATAATTTTTATAATGTAGAAGGGTTAAAAATATAATTTTCAAACTAGTGGAAGGATAAAAATACATTTTTTACATGATAGGAATATTAGAAATATCATCTTTATATGTGTAGCAAAATAAAATTGTGATTTTTATAATGATAAATTTGAAAAGGCGAAATCTTTATATATAATAGCGTTGTAAAAATAGAATTTTTATATATATTATAGCATAGGAAAAATCTTATTTTTCTATATTGAATAGCATAGTAAAAATTCGATTTTTATATATTGAACAGCAAAGTAAAAATTCAATTTTTATATATTGAATAGCAAAGTGAAAATTCGATTTTTCTATATTGAATAGAAAAGTGAAAATTCGATTTTTATATATTGAATAGCATAGTAAAAATTCAATTTTTATATATTGAATAGCGAAAGTAAAAATTCGATTTTTATATATTGAATAACGAAGTAAAAATTCGATTTTTATATATTGAATAGCGAAATAAAAATTCGATTTTTATATATTGAATAGCCAAGTAAAAAATATGATTTTTATATATTGAATAGCGAAGTAAAAATGTGATTTTTATATATGTAGAGAATACGGGCAGTGAAAAGTGACAAGAGGCGAGAACGGCGAAGATTTCTACAAAGAAGAGTCGAGGCGTTCGATTTAGCTATTTGGTGAGAATTTCTCACTTTTTAATTTAATTTTCTAGTTAAAATATATACTAGGATGCAGACGGTGTTTAGTAGCACCCGACACCCGTCGTCCACAGACCATGGACGGCTTGTATGCTTGTTTGTTTGATTTTGATGTGTAGTTGATTGTGTGTTGTGATGTGAAATGAAATAAAATATTTATATAGTTAAAAATATTTTATAGTTAAAAGTAGAATTTTTAACGTGTATATGAAATGAAATAAAAATAAACAAATCAGACGATTTGTTTATATACACACATTTGACTGATATTGATTGGGACGATAAATTTTACACATCGCCCAACTGCACAAATAAAATCTGTGTTTGATTGTTTGAAACCCCACACGGGTATTGGGATGATAGATGACATACACTAATCCCAATAGTTAGTTGTATGTCAATCGATTGATTGACAGACTGTTATAAGCGTTAAATATTTATATTCGATGCTTATACAGTGTAGAATGCACTTTGGATGATGGTTGATTATTCATCGTTGTTATTGTATACATGTGTTGTAGAAAATCCATATAATTAACATTATATGGTAATTGATTGGGCCTCATTCCAGTTTTGAAAAAAAAAGGAAAAGTTTTGAAATAGAAATATTTGAGAAAGAAATATTTGAAATAGAAATATTTGAAATAGAATATTTGAAAATAAAAATATATGAAGCCGTGTTGATTAGATTGACGCCATTTGTGACGGCCTGGAATTTCGCTCGATCTGAATCAGTCGTTAAACCGATCTAAACCGTTCGAAAACCCTGAACGTTGAGAACAGGACAAATCAGAACACAAACAGAAGAACATTTCATTGTATATTACAACAATGCATCAGATTACAAGAATATACAGAGTATAAATGAATAAATATTACACAGAAATATCAGAGATTTAAATTACATTTAAATACATAGCAGCGGAAAATAATACAAAGCACAACTGAAGGTGATATACGGATACAGAGCTTTCCGGATATCATTCCAGCTGTAAACCAGGATCCTGTGAATATAAATCTGCAAAACCAAAACTACTAGCTGCCCGTGCGGAAAATAGGGGCACCCAGAGTTTAGGTTAAAACAATAAACTCCAGGTCAGTCATGTGACTGGTGTGAGAACTAAAACAGTTATTTAAAACTTTACTTTAAAAGAGAGTAATTCAAGGGACCACGCCGTATAACACGGAACGGGTTTCCTCCCAAGAATACCAGTGCATAAAATAAACAACGCAATGCTTTTTCGAAAAATGAAGCTATTATAAGACCCAGGTCCCATCACACAATGCAACGCAAGCCGGAGGATATGGTTTTACCTTATAACAGCCAAACATGCTTGGTACGTTTAAAACAAATCATTTGATACTATAATAAGTGTATAGTGTCAAAACATTTCAATCATAAATATAAATCATAGACGGCATAGTATTCCATGCTACTATGTCGCCATACTAGGCTCTACAAATAAAGCCGAAATATACGTATTGGAAATTGGATTTCCGTCATGAGTCGAGGCAAGGGGCAAGCTCCTCACCGCGTTCGAGACACTCTAGCAAATGCCTCAGGATTACGCACACTGGGTAACCCCTGGATGCTTCAGGGCCGGTCCTCACTTACGTTAGAGGATTAGTATTCCTGAACACACGTTTCCCGGTCCTTACAGACCTATAATCGAGGCGCCTCATCCAACAACCACAAAGGTGAAAAGTATATATATGTCAGGGCTGGTAAGTCACTGACACCACCAAAGCTAGAAAGAAATGTGCGCTCTCCCTGCAGTCCGTATCCCGTTTTTAACTCATACCGAGGTGTGAGGCTCGCGAATACACGTTATACACAAAGCTGCCACGTAGGCGTGCTTTGATCATCAACCACAAGACTTTGCTTTTCAACAGAAGCCTTGATCATTGCATCTTAGTATGCCACACAGGCAATTCATGCCATGCGACTGATGTCCATCGATATACAACCTCTGAGCTCGTACGTCTCAGAGAAGGGCGTTAAGCAAAAGAATAAATTCTCCGCCGCCAAACAGATGTATATTTAATAGAAATCAATCAGCACAGAATAAAATCCAGTGTCAGACACACAATCCATTTACAAGTCCGTTCTGGGTCTGAACGAAACCGGAGGCACTTTCCTCGCATATCCGTCCATCTCCAGGTACGTCTGGACGACCACCAACTATTTCCATCCTCTTGGGTGTACTGCCCAATCAGGATCGTCAGTAATAATCCAAACGATGTGAAGACTTCCGGTCTTCGACCACCGTCTTCATCTTCGACTTATCGTCGAATCGGTTATTCAGAATGGGTATAAACCCGGACTTTCCGAACAAACCGTGTATATTAAAAACAAATGTTACGCAAACACAACATACGCCTCATTCCAATTCATTAGTCCCTAACCGCAAATTAGCAAGAGAACAATTTCCCAAATATTAACCCCGAAGGCCGAAACCAACATCAGATCAATACCCAGGAAACCATTCTTCTTAGCCAACCTACAGCTAGTTTCTAAATTCCACATTCTTAGGGAAAGGTTCCCATTAATTTTATCCAAGATAAATTCTTTAAAATTTATCCTGTAATCTTCCTTTGGATGTCATTTAAAACCAAATTTTGGTTTTTCCCAACTAGTCGAGATTAGCGAACCGTAACGAAGTAGTTATTTATTTTATTTCCCAATCCCAACCTATTCATCCCATGAAGCAAAACTGGTAATACTCCATATCTAACACCGTGGTGTTATCGGTAAAATTAATTACCATTTCACGTTCAAATCTAATTAAAGATTTAACTATCGCTTTGGAGCAAAACTGGTAATACTCCATTCTCGCTCATTTTCTAAATTTGATA
The DNA here is from genome assembly GCA_030737875.1 of Allium sativum. Taxonomy (NCBI): domain Eukaryota; kingdom Viridiplantae; phylum Streptophyta; class Magnoliopsida; order Asparagales; family Amaryllidaceae; genus Allium; species Allium sativum. Next base: position 855,693,764 of record CM060920.1, on the reverse strand, counting down.
ATTTAGATTATCCATTTGCATTTCAATCTAATCGCAGATTGGTTAACTCCTTTTACTGGGTTAAAGAACTAGGTGTTATTTAAAACACAGTTCACGACAAACCCAAATCACATTCTATTTATTATCGGGTTAAAGAACTAGTGTTATTTAAAACACAGTTCACGATAAACCCATTTCAAATCCAATCAAATATATTAGAAATCCCGATTATTTAAAACCCCTTTTAAATCTAATTTCTTTATTTAAAAATAATTAGGTTTTAAATTTAGTTCAAAACTAGTTCATTTCAATAAAAACCATTTTATCTTTTCAAATGTGGAGTTTTTCATCCCAAAATTTCCCAAATCATTTCTTATGATTTTACATAAATTATTACTATTTTTAAGGCCCGTACAGTCGATTTCCAACAACGGCCATCGAACTGCACCTATAGCGACCTTTTTCGAATTTGATTTGGACGTATCTCCAAATCCAACCGTTAGATTTCAAATTTCTAATATTCGTTAGAAAGATCTTTTTGATACGAACCCAACGGTTCCGGTTTTAGGAGAATCCGACGGTCGGATCTCCCGTAATGTCCGTTTGAAATAAATGGTCGAAACTCGCGAACTGCCGCGGCGCGGCGCGTTCTATTCAGGCCATTATATTATATATATAATATATATAATATATATTTCGTCGATTACTATTTAAAACTAATTATATAAATAGTTTTAAATTAGTTTCAAAAGCAAATTCAACTTCCATTTCAATTCGAATCAAAATTGAATTCTTCTTTATAAATTCGTTTTAAAATTCATTTCTATTCAATTCAAATTTCAATTCATTTCAATTCGCTTTCGATTCAATTTGAATTCGTTTTCAATTCAATTCAAATTGGTTTTCTATTCGATTCAAATTCATTTTCTATTCAAATCAAATTCGTTTCGTTTTCTATTTGAATCAAATTCATTATATATTCGATTGAAATCAAATTGGTTTTCTATCCCATTCAATTTGAAATCGTTTTATATTCAATTCATTTCGAAATCGTTATATATTCAATTCATTTCGAAATCGTTATATATTCAATTCATTTCGAAATCGTTATATATTCAATTCATTTCGAAATCGTTATATATTCATTTCATTTCGAAATCGTTATATATTCAATTCATTTCGAAATCGTTATATATTCATTTCATTTCGAAATCGTTATATATTCATTTCATTTCGAAATCGTTATATATTCATTTCATTTCGAAATCGTTATATATTCAATTTATTTCGAAATCGTTATATATTCATTTCATTTCGAAATCGTTATATATTCATTTCATTTCGAAATCGTTATATATTCAATTCATTTCGAAATCGTTATATATTCAATTTATTTCGAAATCGTTATATATTAATTTCATTTCGAAATCGTTATATATTCATTTCATTTCGAAATCGTTATATATTCAATTCATTTCGAAATCGTTATATATTCAATTCATTTCGAAATCGTTATATATCGATATAAATATCGTTCGCATCAAAATGGCGCATCACTATTTAACACGGCTTTATATATTCTATTTCAAATATTTCTTTTTGTCAACACACGACTAATCTCAACGAATGAGTACCGTCCATGTGTGACTATTTTTGTTAAATTATTTCGTTCAACACATGACTAATCTCAACGAATGAGTACCGTCAACACATGAACCTTTATTTTATATTGATAAAGATGTAAATTTTATTATAAAAATAATTCGTTCAACACATGACTAATCCCAACGGATGAGTATAGTCAACTCATGAACCTTTATTTTATATTGATAAAGATGTAAATTTTATTATAAAAATAATTCGTTCAACACATGACTAATCCCAACGGATGAGTATAGTCAACACATGAACCTTTATATTATAATATTCTTTATATTTCAAATTGGAATGAGGCCCAATCAATTACCATATAAAGTTAATTACATGGATTTTCATACAACACATGTATATAATAGCATTGAAAAATAATCAACCATCAACCAAAGTGCACTACACTGTATAAGCATCAAATATAGATATCTAACGCTTATAACAGCCTGTCAATCAATCGATCGACATATTTAATCGATTAGGATGAGTGAACTTCATATTTCATCCCAACACCCGTGTAGGGTTTCAAACAATCAAACACAGATTTTATTCGTGCAGTTGGGCGATGTGTAAAATTTATCGTCCCAATCAATGTCAGTCAAATAGGTGTACATAAACAAACCGTCCGGTTTGTAAATGAATATTTATTTTATTCACTTTCACTATATTCATATTCACGTTAAAAATTATATTTTTAACGATAAAATATTTTATTTCGACATATGAATATCTATTCAGTTCATTCCTTAAATAAAATGATATTTTTATTTTTCTAACATATTTTAGAAAATTTCGGCGGCATAACGGCACGATACTAGAAACGGGACGAGGCCTAGCCTTATCCCCGGTCTAGTGAAGGCCCACGCCATTCACATATCAATTTTAATCAATTTCCAATTCAACCAATCAATCAAATCCAAATCAAATAACCTAACCAACTACACAACCAAACAAACAAGTCCATGGTATGTGGACGGGTGTCGGGTGCTACTAAGCACCGTCTGCATCCTAGTATGTATATATATATATATATATATATATATATAACTAGCAAAAGAGAAATTTTGAGTGAGAAGTTCTCACCGAAAGCTATCCAACTTCACGATACTCCTATTGTAGAGATCTTCGTCATCTTCATTGCCCGTAGTCACTATATATATAAAAATCACATTTTTATATTTTCTATTATATAAAAATCATATTTTTATCGCTAACTTCATATTGTGAAAATAGAATTTTCACTTCGTTATACTTTATATAAAAATTGAATCTTTACTATGTTATTCAATATATAAAAATCGATTTTTTTTTACTACTATGTTATATAGATAAAAATTATATTTTTATCACGCTATTTTCCATATAAAGATTTCGCCTTTTCTAAAATAAAGATTTAGTCTTTTCAAAAATAAAGTTTTCGCCTTTATAAAAATATAGATTTCGCCTTTATAAAAATCATCACTTTATCTCAACGTATATAAAATAAAAATCAGATTTTAATTTAGTTACATACACAAAGATGATATTTTTATATTCTCTATCCTATAAAGATTATATTTTTAATATTCTTATGATGCAACTATTATATTTTTATTGCTTTAAAAATATAAGAATCATACCTTACTATTTCTACTTAACAAAAATTCCATCTTTTCTGTTTTTAAAAATATGATCTTTATTTTCAAGTTCAAAATTTTTCTATTAAAAGATCAAACCTTTTTCTTATTTCAAAGTTAAAAATAAAAATCATTTCCTTTTCCTTTTCAAACCAGTTTTTATTTTCTTTTCAAAACAGTTTTTAAATTATTTTTCAAAACAGTTTTTAAAACTCTTTTATAAAAATGCAGTTTTTTTCTTTTTTATTCTTTTAAAAATGCAGTTTTAACTCTTTTAAAACTGCAGTTTTTCAAAATGCAGTTTTTATAACTTACTTCTTTTAAAAATTCTGTTTAAAAACTTAAAACAAAAATCAGTTTTTGTTCTTTTATAATTTCAGTTTATAAAACTAAAAAAAAACAGTTTTCAAACATATATAAAAAAACAGTTTATATATATACTGTAAAACAAAAACAAAAGCAAAAATAAAATAAAATTAAACGCTCACCGATTTCGAATGGGAGGAGGGAAAAAGGAGTGTCGGCGGTGGCTCGTGGGTGGAGGCGCTCGAAGGTGTCGGCGAGGCTTCGGGGGTTGCCTCGATTCGATGTCGGCGGCGTCTGGAGGGAGGAAGGAACTGAACGGAGGGGTGCGGCGCGAGGGCTCGTCGGCGTCGTTCGAGATAAGGCGGCGCTCGATGATTTTAGGGTTTTCTCTTTTTTTTTTTTTCGTTTTATGAATAACTGATTCGGGGGGGGAGGGGGGGGGGGCAACAGAAGAGAAAAGGGGAAAGGTGGGTTTTTTTATTTTATTTATTTTATTATTTAATTATTTAATTATGCACAAGGGTTGACTTTTACATACGACCTCGAAACGAGGCCCACCGCCTGTCGTCCATAGCGTTTTACTCCCATTCCGAACACAATGGGATATGTATCGTAAGCTGGTTTGATCGTTACAATCAGTTTCCGTTGAATTTACAATTTAAATCCTTATATTGAATTTTAAACGTACATTTCAAATTACCGGGGCCACATACTAACTAGAAAAATTCCAGAAAAATATTTTCTAGCTTCGTATTGACGATACGGTCCTAACAAAACTAGTTTCGTCGAATTCTGAGACCGTTTGAAAAATGGCCAATTTCCAGTCGATTAAAATCAACTGAAACTGGTCAAACGCGTTTTCCTTTGCCATGCTCACATATTGATTCGAAAATTTATGAAATTTGAAACCTAGCAATCACTTGACACTGCGGACCCAACAAAAGTGGTTTCGTCGAAATCCGAGGTCATCTGCAAAATGTCCATTTTTAAGGGCCTGAATTCCATAGCGACTATTCAGAATTTTCAACTGGACATATCTTTTGATTCCCGATATGAAATCTTGATTTTTCGGATTCGTTGGAAAGATATTCACTATTAGATTCCATTATTTTTGGTTTCACTAAAATCCGGATTGTTTTGCACCCGGTACATTCAATTGAAGTTTGAAATCGAATTATCGAACTACCGCGCCATTTTCAATTCTATTTATAATTATTTATATTCTAACGACGACGCGTATAATATATACGTCGATTTTATATTCAAAATAAATTTTACGTCGATATTATTTAAAATAATCTATTTTAAATATTCAGAATCCGCTAAACTTGCCAAAATAAAAAATTTAAACTGGCCCAGATTTTCCGGGTTATTACAATCTCCCCCACTTAAAACTTTTCGTCCCCGAAAAGGAACAAAGTCGAAAGTGGTTTGATTATTAAGCTCTACATTCGGTCGGGCTTCCATTCTCCAACTTTTCAGTTTCTGAGAATTTTCAAAATTTCAAAAATTTGGCTAACACCCTAAATTTTCGAAAAATTTCGCCATAACCTCCCCTGCACCGGGAGCATCGGGGAATTTCAAATAGCTTCCCCGGTCCTTCAGATCTCAAAAAGAAAAAGAAAAAGCCAAGCGGCTAGCCAATAGGCTCACAAAATCATCATCACCCAAACAAAACAGTAAATTATGTAGTAAACATGTACCTATTTGTCGGGCAAACAAATTTTATTCCTCGGCTCTAGCCTCCTTGCTATGACCTGTTCAATGTAAGTATATGTATATGGAAGCAAATGCGACCAATTTTCAACATAGTTCAATATTTGATTATATTAGGCATAAATGTTTAAAAATCAGCAAACAATTAAACAAACAACACAAATATCAATCAATTAGTGGATTAGAGTTTCAAATTGATAATTTTACTATATATACAAAAATCATGTTTTTGATGCCAATTCACAACAATGTGTTCTAACTATATTAGTTTTGGTTCTCACACCAGTCTAATGGAAATATATAGAAAATCACGCCTTCGTTACTCGAACATGAATACTAATGACAACTAGTCAATCATCAGAATCATCTTCGGGCCACTAGAGTATGATTCTATATCTATCCAGTATATTAAAACTTCGAATATACGTTCATGACGCGTATATGCAAAATCTTTATATACTCGATTGTCCATATTCAAAATAAATAAATAGTCAAATACGTTTAAAATGGTTTAAATTTTCAAAACAAAGTTGTTTTCAATTGAAAAATATACTCTTCACACTCGTTCTAGGATACTACTGATCCTATCTCTAACGAGTCATTCTAATCGGATATTACTAATCCAATATCTGATGAATTCTTTCGTATGGTTCTAATGTGCCTTGTTCTCTGAGCTTGGTAAACCAAAGCTCTGATACCAAATGTGACGGCCTGGAATTTCGCTCGATCTGAATCAGTCGTTAAACCGATCTAAACCGTTCGAAACCCCTGAACGTTGAGAACAGGACAAATCAGAACACAAACAGAAGAACATTTCATTGTATATTACAACAATGCATCAGATTACAAGAATATACAGAGTATAAATGAATAAATATTACACAGAAATATCAGAGATTTAAATTACATTTAAATACATAGCAGCGGAAAATAATACAAAGCACAACTGAAGGTGATATACGGATACAGAGCTTTCCGGATATCATTCCAGCTGTAAACCAGGATCCTGTGAATATAAATCTGCAAAACCAAAACTACTAGCTGCCCGTGCGGAAAATAGGGGCACCCAGAGTTTAGGTTAAAACAATAAACTCCAGGTCAGTCATGTGACTGGTGTGAGAACTAAAACAGTTATTTAAAACTTTACTTTAAAAGAGAGTAATTCAAGGGACCACGCCATATAACACGGAACAGGTTTCCTCCCAAGAATACCAGTGCATAAAATAAACAACGCAATGCTTTTTCGAAAAATGAAGCTATTATAAGACCCAGGTCCCATCACACAATGCAACGCAAGCCGGAGGATAGGGTTTTACCTTATAACAGCCAAACATGCTTGGTACGTTTAAAACAAATCATTTGATACTATAATAAGTGTATAGTGTCAAAACATTTCAATCATAAATATAAATCATAGACGGCATAGTATCCCATGCTACTATGTCGCCATACTAGGCTCTACAAATAAAGCCGAAATATACGTATTGGAAATTGGATTTCCGTCATGAGTCGAGGCAAGGGGCAAGCTCCTCACCGCGTTCGAGACACTCTAGCAAATGCCTCAGGATTACGCACACTGGGTAACCCCTGGATGCTTCAGGGCCGGTCCTCACTTACGTTAGAGGATTAGTATTCCTGAACACACGTTTCCCGGTCCTTGCAGACCTATAATCGAGGCGCCTCATCCAACAACCACAAAGGTGAAAAGTATATATATGTCAGGGCTGGTAAGTCACTGACACCACCAAAGCTAGAAAGAAACGTGCGCTCTCCCTGCAGTCCGTATCCCGTTTTTAACTCATACCGAGGTGTGAGGCTCGCGAATACACGTTATACACAAAGCTGCCACGTAGGCGTGCTTTGATCATCAACCACAAGACTTTGCTTTTCAACAGAAGCCTTGATCATTGCATCTTAGTATGCCACACAGGCAATTCATGCCATGCGACTGATGTCCATCGATATACAACCTCTGAGCTCGTACGTCTCAGAGAAGGGCGTTAAGCAAAAGAATAAATTCTCCGCCGCCAAACAGATGTATATTTAATAGAAATCAATCAGCACAGAATAAAATCCAGTGTCAGACACACAATCCATTTACAAGTCCGTTCTGGGTCTGAACGAAACCGGAGGCACTTTCCTCGCATATCCATCCATCTCCAGGTACGTCTGGACGACCACCAACTATTTCCATCCTCTTGGGTGTACTGCCCAATCAGGATCGTCAGTAATAATCCAAACGATGTGAAGACTTCCGGTCTTCGACCACCGTCTTCATCTTCGACTTATCGTCGAATCGGTTATTCAGAATGGGTATAAACCCGGACTTTCCGAACAAACCGTGTATATTAAAAACAAATGTTACGCAAACACAACATACGCCTCATTCCAATTCATTAGTCCCTAACCGCAAATTAGCAAGAGAACAATTTCCCAAATATTAACCCCGAAGGCCGAAACCAACATCAGATCAATACCCAGGAAACCATTCTTCTTAGCCAACCTACAGCTAGTTTCTAAATTCCACATTCTTAGGGAAAGGTTCCCATTAATTTTATCCAAGATAAATTCTTTAAAATTTATCCTGTAATCTTCCTTTGGATGTCATTTAAAACCAAATTTTGGTTTTTCCCAACTAGTCGAGATTAGCGAACCGTAACGAAGTAGTTATTTATTTTATTTCCCAATCCCAACCTATTCATCCCATGAAGCAAAACTGGTAATACTCCATATCTAACACCGTGGTGTTATCGGTAAAATTAATTACCATTTCACGTTCAAATCTAATTAAAGATTTAACTATCGCTTTGGAGCAAAACTGGTAATACTCCATTCTCGCTCATTTTCTAAATTTGATAATTTAGATTATCCATTTGCATTTCAATCTAATCGCAGATTGGTTAACTCCTTTTACTGGGTTAAAGAACTAGGTGTTATTTAAAACACAGTTCACGACAAACCCAAATCACATTCTATTTATTATCGGGTTAAAGAACTAGTGTTATTTAAAACACAGTTCACGATAAACCCATTTCAAATCCAATCAAATATATTAGAAATCCCGATTATTTAAAACCCCTTTTAAATCTAATTTCTTTATTTAAAAATAATTAGGTTTTAAATTTAGTTCAAAACTAGTTCATTTCGATAAAAACCATTTTATCTTTTCAAATGTGGAGTTTTTCATCCCAAAATTTCCCAAATCATTTCTTATGATTTTACATAAATTATTACTATTTTTAATGCCCGTACAGTCGATTTCCAACAACGGCCATCGAACTGCACCTATAGCGACCTTTTTCGAATTTGATTTGGACGTATCTCCAAATCCAACCGTTAGATTTCAAATTTCTAATATTCGTTAGAAAGCTCTTTTCGATACGAACCCAACGGTTCCGGTTTTAGGAGAATCCGACGGTCGGATCTCCCGTAATGTCCGTTTGAAATAAATGGTCGAAACTCGCGAACTGCCGCGGCGCGGCGCGTTCTATTCAGGCCATTATATTATATATATAATATATATAATATATATTTCGTCGATTACTATTTAAAACTAATTATATAAATAGTTTTAAATTAGTTTCAAAAGCAAATTCAACTTCCATTTCAATTCGAATCAAAATTGAATTCTTCTTTATAAATTCGTTTTAAAATTCATTTCTATTCAATTCAAAATTCAATTCAATTTGAATTCATTTCAATTCGCTTTCGATTCAATTTGAATTCGTTTTCAATTCAATTCAAATTGGTTTTCTATTCGATTCAAATTCATTTTCTATTCAAATCAAATTCGTTTCGTTTTCTATTTGAATCAAATTCATTATATATTCGATTGAAATCAAATTGGTTTTCTATCCCATTCAATTTGAAATCGTTTTATATTCAATTCATTTCGAAATCGTTATATATTCAATTCATTTCGAAATCGTTATATATTCAATTCATTTCGAAATCGTTATATATTCAATTCATTTCGAAATCGTTATATATTCATTTCATTTCGAAATCGTTATATATTCAATTCATTTCGAAATCGTTATATATTCATTTCATTTCGAAATCGTTATATATTCATTTCATTTCGAAATCGTTATATATTCAATTTATTTCGAAATCGTTATATATTCATTTCATTTCGAAATCGTTATATATTCATTTCATTTCGAAATCGTTATATATTCAATTCATTTCGAAATCGTTATATATTCAATTTATTTCGAAATCGTTATATATTCATTTCATTTCGAAATCGTTATATATTCATTTCATTTCGAAATCGTTATATATTCAATTCATTTCGAAATCGTTATATATTCAATTCATTTCGAAATCGTTATATATCGATATAAATATCGTTCGCGTCAAAATGGCGCATCACTATTTAACACGGCTTTATATATTCTATTTCAAATATTTCTTTTTGTCAACACACGACTAATCTCAACGAATGAGTACCGTCCATGTGTGACTATTTTTGTTAAATTATTTCGTTCAACACATGACTAATCTCAACGAATGAGTACCGTCAACACATGAACCTTTATTTTATATTGATAAAGATGTAAATTTTATTATAAAAATAATTCGTTCAACACATGACTAATCCCAACGGATGAGTATAGTCAACTCATGAACCTTTATTTTATATTGATAAAGATGTAAATTTTATTATAAAAATAGTTCGTTCAACACATGACTAATCCCAACGGATGAGTATAGTCAACACATGAACCTTTATATTATAATATTCTTTATATTTCAAATTGGAATGAGGCCCAATCAATTACCATATAAAGTTAATTACATGGATTTTCATACAACACATGTATATAATAGCATTGAAAAATAATCAACCATCAACCAAAGTGCACTACACTGTATAAGCATCAAATATAGATATCTAACGCTTATAACAGCCTGTCAATCAATCGATCGACATATTTAATCGATTAGGATGAGTGAACTTCATATTTCATCCCAACACCCGTGTAGGGTTTCAAACAATCAAACACAGATTTTATTCGTGCAGTTGGGCGATGTGTAAAATTTATCGTCCCAATCAATGTCAGTCAAATAGGTGTACATAAACAAACCGTCCGGTTTGTAAATGAATATTTATTTTATTCACTTTCACTATATTCATATTCACGTTAAAAATTATATTTTTAACGATAAAATATTTTATTTTGACATATGAATATCTATTCAGTTCATTCCTTAAATAAAATGATATTTTTATTTTTCTAACATATTTTAGAAAATTTCGGCGGCATAACGGCACGATACTAGAAACGGGACGAGGCCTAGCCTTATCCCCGGTCTAGTGAAGGCCCACGCCATTCACATATCAATTTTAATCAATTTCCAATTCAACCAATCAATCAAATCCAAATCAAATAACCTAACCAACTACACAACCAAACAAACAAGTCCATGGTATGTGGACGGGTGTCGGGTGCTACTAAGCACCGTCTGCATCCTAGTATATATATATATATATATATATATATATATATATATATAACTAGCAAAAGAGAAATTTTGAGTGAGAAGTTCTCACCGAAAGCTATCCAACTTCACGATACTCCTATTGTAGAGATCTTCGTCATCTTCATTGCCCGTAGTCACTATATATATAAAAATCACATTTTTATATTTTCTATTATATAAAAATCATATTTTTATCGCTAACTTCATATTGTGAAAATAGAATTTTCACTTCGTTATACTTTATATAAAAATTGAATCTTTACTATGTTATTCAATATATAAAAATCGATTTTTTTTTTTTTACTACTATGTTATATAGATAAAAATTAAATTTTTATCACGCTATTTTCCATATAAAGATTTCGCCTTTTCTAAAATAAAGATTTAGTCTTTTCAAAAATAAAGTTTTCGCCTTTATAAAAATTTAGATTTCGCCTTTATAAAAATCATCACTTTATCTCAACGTATATAAAATAAAAATCAGATTTTTATTTCGTTACATACACAAAGATGATATTTTTATATTCTCTATCCTATTAAGATTATATTTTTAATATTCTTATGATGCAACTATTATATTTTTATTGCTTTAAAAATATAAGAATCATACCTTACTATTTCTACTTAACAAAAATTCCATCTTTTCTGTTTTTAAAAATATGATCTTTATTTTCAAGTTCAAAATTTTTCTATTAAAAGATCAAACCTTTTTCTTATTTCAAAGTTAAAAATAAAAATCATTTCCTTTTCCTTTTCAAACCAGTTTTTATTTTCTTTTCAAAACAGTTTTTAAATTATTTTTCAAAACAGTTTTTAAAACTCTTTTATAAAAATGCAGTTTTTTTCTTTTTTATTCTTTTAAAAATGCAGTTTTTCAAAATGCAGTTTTAACTCTTTTAAAAATGCAGTTTTTCAAAATGCAGTTTTTATAACTTACTTCTTTTAAAAATTCTGTTTAAAAACTTAAAACAAAAATCAGTTTTTGTTCTTTTATAGTTTCAGTTTATAAAACTAAAAAAAAACAGTTTTCAAACATATATAAAAAAACAGTTTATATATATACTGTAAAACAAAAACAAAAGCAAAAATAAAATAAAATTAAACGCTCACCGATTTCGAATGGGAGGAGGGAAAAAGGAGTGTCGGCGGTGGCTCGTGGGTGGAGGCGCTCGAAGGTGTCGGCGAGGCTTCGGGGGTTGCCTCGATTCGATGTCGGCGGCGTCTGGAGGGAGGAAGGAGCTGAACGGAGGGGTGCGGCGCGAGGGCTCGTCGGCGTCGTTCGAGATAAGGCGGCGCTCGATGATTTTAGGGTTTTCTCTTTTTTTTTTTTCGTTTTATGAATAACTGATTCGGGGGGGGGGGGGGGCAACAGAAGAGAAAAGGGGAAAGGTGGGTTTTTTTATTTTATTTATTTTATTATTTAATTATTTAATTATGCACAAGGGTTGACTTTTACATACGACCTCGAAACGAGGCCCACCGCCTGTCGTCCATAGCGTTTTACCCCCATTCCGAACACAATGGGATATGTATCGTAAGCTGGTTTGATAGTTACAATCAGTTTCCGTTGAATTTACAATTTAAATCCTTATATTGAATTTTAAACGTACATTTCAAATTACCGGGGCCACATACTAACTAGAAAAATTCCAGAAAAATATTTTCCAGCTTCGTATTGACGATACGGTCCTAACAAAACTAGTTTCGTCGAATTCTGAGACCGTTTGAAAAATGGCCAATTTCCAGTCGATTAAAATCAACTGAAACTGGTCAAACGCGTTTTCCTTTGCCATGCTCACATATTGATTCGAAAATTTATGAAATTTGAAACCTAGCAATCACTTGACACTGCGGACCCAACAAAAGTGGTTTCGTCGAAATCCGAGGTCATCTGCAAAATGTCCATTTTTAAGGGCCTGAATTCCATAGCGACTATTCAGAATTTTCAACTGGACATATCTTTTGATTCCCGATATGAAATCTTGATTTTTCGGATTCGTTGGAAAGATATTCACTATTAGATTCCATTATTTTTGGTTTCACTAAAATCCGGATTGTTTTGCACCCGGTACATTCAATTGAAGTTTGAAATCGAATTATCAAACTACCGCGCCATTTTCAATTCTATTTATAATTATATATAATTATTTATATTCTAACGACGACGCGTATAATATATACGTCGATTTTATATTCAAAATAAATTTTACGTCGATATTATTTAAAATAATCTATTTTAAATATTCAGAATCCGCTAAACTTGCCAAAATAAAAATTTTAAACTGGCCCAGATTTTCCGGGTTATTACACCATTTTGACGTGAACGATATTTATATCAATTTTATTCATTTTATAATGAATATCGAAAGTGATTTCAAAATTTGATATTTTGAAAAGAATTGAAATTCGAATTGAAATTGAATAGAAACGAATTCGAATTGAAATTTAATAGAAATGAATTCGAATTGAAATTGAATAGAAACGAATTCGAATTGAAATTGAATAGAAATGAATTCGAATTGAAATTGAATAGAAATGAATTCGAATTGAAATTGAATAGAAATGAATTCGAATTGAAATTGAATATAAATGAATTCGAATTGAAATTGAATATAAATGAGTTCGAATTGAAATTGAATTGAAATCGATTTGAAATGAATTTAAAATGAATTTATATTTGAATATTCAATTTTGATTTGAAATTGAATATGAAGTTGAAACCGTTTTGAAAAATGAATTTAAAACGATTTATAAAGCACGTTTTGAATTGAAATCGACGAAGTATATATTATATATATTATATATATATATATAATATAATGGCCTGAATAGAACGCGCCGCGCCGCGGTAGTTCGCGAATTTCGACCATTGGCTTCGAACGGATATTACGGGAGATCCGACCGTCGGATTCTCCTAAAACAGGAACCGTTGGGTTCGTATCGAAAAGAGCTTTCTAACGAATATTAGAAATTTGAAATCTAACGGTTGGATTTGGAATTATGTCCAAATCAAATTTGGAAAAGGTCGTTGTAAGTGCAGTTCGATGGCCAATGGTGGAAATCGACTGTACGGGCCTTGTTAAAATTATTAAAAATAGTAATAATTTGTTCAAAACCATAAGAAATGATGTGGGAAGAATCGAGATGAAAAAATCCATATTTGAAAAGATAAAAATAGATTTTTATCGAAATGAACTAGTTTTGAACTAAAATTGTAATTCTATTTATTTTTAAATAAATAAATTGAGTTTGAAAAAGGGTTTTAAAAGTAACCAGAATTTCCAATAATTGAATTGGAATGGATTTGAATCGAAATTGTCTTCGGATTATTTCGATGTTGGATTTCGTGATTATACATATATTGTTATGGAAATTTGAAAGATATTTATATCGTTATTTCCAATACGATATTTGTTAGTCATAGAGTTTGATATTGAATATGAGCCGATATAATTTCTATTCAGAGTCGTGTATTTAATATCAAATGTGATTTGGGTTTGTCGTGAATGGTGTCTTCATTAACACTGTTCTTAAGCCCAGTTGAGAAAAAAGATTAAATCTTTTATTTAAATTTAATGAAGTGTACCAATTAAATAATATTTAATTGGAATTGAATTCGAATTGATTCTTGGGTTTATCGTGAACGGTGTTTTAAATAACACTCGTTCTTTAACCCGATAATTAATAGAATGTGATTTTGGGGTTTATCGTGAACCGTGTTTTTAAGTGACACTGATTCTTTAACCCAGTCAAAGATTAAAACTAAGTGGAGTTTTAATGAATCTTTAACTAGATTGAAATGATCGAGAATGGAGTATCACCAGTTTTGCTCCAGGCGATAGTTAAATCTTTAATTAGATTTAAACGTGAAATGGTAATTAAATTTACCGATAACACCGTGGTGTTAGATATGAAGTAAGACCCGTTTTACTTCATGGGATGAATAGGTTGGGATTGGGAAATTAAAACAAACGATTACTTCGGTAAGGTTCGTTAATCCCGACTAGTTTGGAAAAAAACCAAAATTTGGTTTGAATTGATTTTCAAAGGATGATTAAAGAATAAATTTAAAGGAAATTATCTTTGATAAAATTAATGGGAATCTTTCCCTAAGAATGTGAAATTTAGAAACTAACTGAAGGTTGGCTAAGTCGAATGGTTTCCTGGGTTTTGATCTGATGTTGGTTTCGGCCTTCGGGGTTAATATTTGGGAAATCGTTCTCTTACTAATTTACGGTTAGTGACTAATGAACTGGAATATGGCGTATGTTGTGTTTGTGTAACACTTGTTAATTATATACGCGAGTTGCTCAGAAAGACCGGGTTTATCCCATTCTGAATAACTGAATCGACGATAAGAAATCGAAGATGAAGACGGGGGTTGAAGACCGATTTTCACCTCGTTTGGATGGTCGCTGAGGTCCTGATTGGGAGGCATCCCGAAATATGGATAATTAGTGGTGATCGTCCTGACGTATGTGGGAATTGATGAATATGCGAGGTATTTAGTGCCTCCGGTTTCGTTCAGACCCAGAGCGGACTTGCAAATGGATGGTGTGTCTGACATTGGAATTTATTCTGTATGATTGATAGCTATCAGTTGCACGGTGTGAATTGCCTATGTGGCATGCTAAGATGCAGTGATCAGGGCTTCTGTTGAAAAGCAAAGTCTTGTGGGGATGATCAAAGCACCGCCTGTGTGGCGTAGCTTTGTGTATAACGTGAATTCGCGAGCCTCACACCCCGGTATGAACCAGAAACGGGAGAAAGGACCTCAGGGAGGGCCTGCGTTTCCTCCTAGCTAGAAGTGGCGTCAGTGGTTTTACACACCCTGACGAGTTTGACTTATGTGGTTGTTGCTGTTGCGAGGCGCCTCGGTTAGATCGGACAATCCGGGTCCGATGGAGTCATTCGTTGCCTCGCTTACGCCCCAAAGGGCGGCGAAACACAGTGTTCAGGCATTTTAATCCAATCTGTGTGGACCGGCCCTGTCGCTCCAAGGGTCGATGCGTTCTTGTAACACCCCGCCTCCGCTAGGGTCACTCGCAAGGAATGCACTAGCTTTAGAGGGGCATTATTGGTAAACATGCACAGAAATATCACAAGACAGAACATATACAATAGCGGAAGTAAAATCAAACTTTCATAACATGAATAAATAAGGTCTAAAGCCTTTTACATCAGAGTACATCAAAACCTGTCTTGCAATAGTAAAGAAGCATAAAGACATTTTCATAAATTATTCCCCAAGTAAAAACAGTAAAGTAGCCATTAGCCAAGAAAAGTCCAAGCCATCCATGATGACCTTCAAGCAGAAGAAGTCCGAACTAAACAACAGTATTTCCTCCCTGTAACCTGGGGGGAAACGGAAGAAAAGAGGCGAAACAAAACGGGTCAGTCAAAAAGACTGAGTAAGCCCTATCTACTATTAGCATAAAAACTAGTAAAGTTAACTGACATGAGAAACTGAGATGAACATAAGCATGATAACAAGATAGATAAGCTAAATCAAAATAACAGGATGAACTACTGAACTCAGATAAACTAAGGTGTCATGATAAATTACGATGTCAAGATAAAACAAGGTATCTCATCGTCAGGTTTCTATCAAGTATAATATCCCCAAGATATCTGTCACGTATAACGCCCCGTGATATCTATCCTGTATTTTAGCTCTGCACCTACCGTACTAGTATCCCTACCGTGTCATGTGTTAACCAAGAATGACCCTCACTCAAAAGTCGTTTAATGGTCCATGTCAACCTAATATTTTGCATATATAGGTTACTCAACTTGTATGTTTTATTCCACGTAAATGTTCAGTCCCTTGCCGTAGACCATACGGGCTTTCCCATGAGATTCTATATTACTTTAACATAGTTCCATGATCCTTAAGATCGGTTTGGACTGTTACCCTAAACCTAGCTAGGGTCTTCCAACATGAATTATCGTTTGTACAACTAGGACTTATGCTACCTAGGGATACTAGGGATTATGCTTACCTATTGCACGTTTTCGTATCTCGGTTTTGGTTCAACCACCCAGGGCCACTGGGGATTACGCTAACCGTCAACCGCGCCCTTTTTCCCACGCATTCATCGTGAATCGTTTTTCCATGACTGTATGCACATGTATCACATCGTGCCATCCGAGTCCTGTCATAGGGCAGACCAGGAAATACAGGACTCGGTCGGGAGCTTTAGATTTATCTGCCGATGCAGATGCTAAGGTCTGTTTTTCCAATACGTGGCTATGGTCCCACGAGACCACTCCCTCAACTAGCGAAAGACAAGACAGGATAAATCCTGTATGAGAACACAACACTGGCCAACCCACATCCGAGCCTTACCGCACCCATAATTAGATAGCAATTATGGTCTATTGGGTGTTCTCTGCCTTTCCGTACGTACACGCTTGACCAAAGATGGTAGGTAGCCTGACGAAAATGCTATCTAGGGTACGACCGTGTATCATCGACTATCCCCTATCCATCCCCGTCTTTAGGTTGCTCGTATAGCAACCAAGGCATACTCTTGGTTCTTCTATAGCAGACCTTAACCTCTCATGAGCCTAGTATAATCACCTGGCAGCTCATAGAGGGATACCAAGAATACCCTCACGTTCCCCGAAGCCGCTGCTTCGTTACCCAGTTCGCTGGAGCCTTTATCCAAATCAGATACTTGCTCCTACTCGTATATTTAAACGATGACCTACTGTATCAGGTTACTCATCTATCTATGAACTGGTCTAAATTTCCTTGACTAAGAATCATTACTTAGTTATCCTTCAACTAAGGTTTACCACTTAGCCTTATTCCCGTTATCCTTGTTAACTACGGTTATCCACCTAATTCTCCGAATTAGGGTTTATATAATAGATTAAGTGTCACTTAAGTTCATGACTTAATCCCGTCTACAAATCATGTCAAAATTGGCTAAGTATCCAAGTCCAAGACTTAACCCTACAAACCATGCTCAAGTTGGTTAAGTATGTATTAACTTGACCCCATAAAATTACTGAGTCAAACTGGTCAAGCGTATTCAAACGATTCGTGACTTAGCCTTATCATGTCTTCACGTTAGATTGGTTAAGTATAGGTTAACTTAACCTCAATAAATTCACGGGTTAGATTGGTTAAGTATAGGTCACTTAACCTCAATAAATTCACGGATTAGATTGGTTAAGTATAGGTCACTTAACCACATCAAATCATCATGTTAGATTAGTTAAGCGTTTAACTTAACCCCATTAAACTGCCAAGTGGGATTAATTAAGTCTAGGCTAACTTAACCCCATCCGATTTCCCTATTTAGACTAGTTGAGTCTAATCTTAACCCCATCCATTAACTGTATCTTTCGGTTAAGTGTCATTAAGAAAACTTACTTAACCTTACCAAATTATCGTGTTGGATTGATTAAGTGTTGGTTAACTTAACCCCGTCCACTAGTCGTATAAAAATGGTTAAGTGTCATTAGGCAAATCAAGTCCCTTAACCTTCCCAACCTTGTCATGTTTTGTTAAGTACCATTAGCCTAATCAAAATTACTTAACCCATTTGTCCATGTCATATTTGGTTAAGAGTCATTAATCAAATTAACTTAACCCTATCATGTGGCATTAATTACTTAATGCACCTTCACCTCCCACATTAGACTTTGTTGTGGTTACTAGTTAAGCCGGTCGGTTCCGGGTAGCTTTACACCACAACTTGGTCTAACCTCGGGTTCAAGCACAACATGACCAACTTCTCACATTGGGTCCTATTGTTTGCAACTACTAGTTAGGCCGGTCGGTTCCGGGTAGTTTTACGTTGCAAACTCAACCCAACCTCGAGTTGGCCACTTTCATGTTTAGTCTAGTGTCATGTTCATATTCAAGTTTTCAAGCAATTGGGTAGACCTAACTTAATAGGTAAATTCCCAATGGGTAGACCTAACTTAATAGGTAAATTCCCAAGCTTATGTTTTCAAGCATACTCACATGTCAACTTCCATGTTATGATTCAAGTCATGTTTTCAAGTTGTATTTTCATGTCATTAGAAATTACCCATAACATAACCCAACGCTTTTAAACTCGCATATACGTTCGCAACAACGTAATGGATTAAAAGAAGAGACTTGGCAAAGGCATGACAAAAATGGATATTAAGCCACAAGTTAATCATGGTGGCAAATGAGGCACAAATGTGTTCATTAGCTTGCATGTTACATTCTTAAGCCTCAAAATCATGCATAAACCCAAACTTGGCACATAAACGAATCATGGTGACAAAAGACATGGAATGATGACTAGAAACTCGCATGTATCATCATATAAGGGTTATGACTTCATATGCAAGTTGACATAAAGATTATGAAGGTTCTCATGTTGCATAATGCAACATTGCAACATAAAGGTTGTAGCTTTTAGCTCATAAGATCAAGATAATGACTTCATAAGCTTGCATGACATGATAGCGTGTATCATTCTCAATGATCAAACCCAAACTTGCAACATGAACATTTAACTTCATAGTTAATATCTAAGAGTAGGGAAAGGGCTTACATTGTTATGAAGGCACAAATCGAAATGCAAAACAAAGATTGTGATGAAGCCTATGCATGCCATCACCCAAAAACCCAAAGATGAACACTCCAAATCAATAAAAACCCCATCTTTATGAACAAAGATCAAAGCTTTAGCCTTGAGATCAACTTGAGAAGCTCTCGTACTAACATAGGGACTCTCTAATACTCTCATGATCATGAAACCTCTCATAGAAATGAAGTGGAGGCTAGGATAGTTGAGTGGAGGCCATGAGAGTAGCAATTTTGCCATAGTTTAGTTGCATGAATGAATAATGAGGGTTTTAGGATAGGTTAGGGTCTTATTTATAGATTAGGCAAGTGTTTTAGGCCATAGGATTAAACCTAGATTCAATCCAAGCCATCAAAGCATGTCTTGGGGAAGAAGTCAAGTGTAGGAACCATCTAGGGCCTTTAGATTAAAGATGAACCATGAGAACCATCCAAATGCAAAATCTGCATTTGAGCGAATCGGCCCACGGGTTGACAGCCAAACACCCTGGATTAACCCCTAGTCGACCCAGTGGGCTTGGGTCGACCTCAAAAATCGGCCGGTTCGGTTATTCCCCTCTCCCAATTCGCAGTTTTGAATATTTTTGCATATTTATTTATTAAATTTTCAATTATATATATATATATATCAATATATATATATTTCTCTGCGCAACCCATTTCACTTAATTAAGTATACTTTAATTTGGGAATTTTTCGTGAAACTTCGCGAGGCCATATCTTGGTCATACGGACTCCGATTTTCGAAAACTCGGACTCTATTTCGCGTATTTTTCCGAGACGAACGCAATGGGATAGCCCGTTTCCCTTGATTCAGATTTTACAGTTTAATTCTGCCTCCATTTATGTTATAACAGGTTATTGAAAATACGGGTTGTTACATTCTCCCCACGTTTTAGGATTTCGTCCCCGAAATCTCCAAGTTAGGAAGAACATATCCTACCATCCATCATCCATCTACTCAAAACATCATCCACAAGCAACCATTGTCCTTAGATGATTTCTAATGCTGTATGAATATATGCAAAACGTGTGTGTACATGTTCCTTAGCTAATGCTAATGATCAGGCCTGAATAATCTTTCTAATGCAAAAATATGTATAGTGCCATGAATCCAACATGTATGCAAATAGTCCTAGTCATATAGATACTATATGCGTGCACAATCATTCATTCATATGCAACAACCGCATGATAATACATTCGATTTCATCCATAAACAAGTATAAATACTCGTGCATATGCAATATGAAGTGTGACCGAGTCGAGCTAGTATCTAATGTGTATTCGCGCATCCACGAGCAACCACTTGCAACCACTTGCAACCATATCAATCATAACATGTTTCAAATACATGTTTACATCCATAGGGTTCTACCTAGGATTCCCTGAAACAGGGTCGAGAAGATAAACAAGACAAACTCCTTACGGGGTTTGTAACAGAAAATAGGACCGAGGGGATGTCCACAAAAGATAGCCTACAAGCAAGCTCTACAGGAAAACAGGGATCAAGGATATACTCCCAAAAAGAGATATCATGCGCGTATCTAGTCTTTGACCATCAAAGTCGTCTTTTAACTTCGCGATTTTGTAGCTTCTTATTCCTGTTTCCATAACATGAGCTGGAACTCATTTCTTCGTCGCCTCTCGTTCCACTTGCACTTATCCTTTTCCTAGAATACTTGACGCAAACATGACTGCGTACTCATGATCTCATGCAAGCTTTCCAAAATTCACTAGTGAATCTTGGATCTCGTTTATATACTATAAGGCATTCCATGTAGAAGAACTTTCTCTTGAAAGTAAACAGATGTCAATCAGGTTATCATGCGGACTTACTAGGGTGATCTCAATAACCCATGCATAAATGAAGTAAACCATCCGTCTTATTGGCGAACACCACTCGATCGGGCTTCAAATTTCTAATAAAGGCATCAAGGGATTCTAAGTAACTAGTCATGACAGAACCTCAAAAAGGTTACCCGATACTTCGAGGGCATTACCAAGGCTAGTCAAAAGGTCTAACTACCCTCCTATCAAAACCGAGAGTGGCACCCCCTACTGGATAACCACTTCATCCCTAGAATCCATACATAGCTTATAAACATAAGCATTATTTCCAAACTCAACACTTGGCATAGACATTCCCAAATCCAAACAAGTCATGTATAAATGGACTGATTCTCCAATAGGACTTTGAGACAAAAATGGGATTCTCTATTACGCTAGTACTTAAGGTGCAGAGACTCAACTATCGAAGCAGACTTAAATGATACGAACAACGAAGTCCTAACGGGATGATAGAGAAGAAAAGCTAAACCTTTAACAAGATCGTTACCCTCCTTCCGAGGTACTCTAGAAATGAGAGCATACTACTGCCCTCCAGATGATCTTGTCCTTGTCCCATAATACTTAACTATCCGCCCCGTTTTACCATGCCAAAGGTACTCTCTCGTCATGGGTTTCATTGTTCATCTTTCTCCCTCCTTTGAGGACTAAGCCATACTAACAAGTTGCTCATCCTTAAGCTCGTATCCTTTATCCTTCTTTCTCACGATCCTTTCTTATAATGCGGCCACTGGTCTCTCGAGAACCACCTCCATCGTATGGAAAGCACTTTCGTAGGTAGAAAAGACTAGTCGCAGTTAAAACTACTGTGACTACAGATGGAGGAAAGAAAGGAAAAGAGACTCAATTAAGGAAACAAGGATAGTGCTAATGGCCTTTAGGGAATAGCCTTTTTCTTTTAAAAGAAAATTTTCTTGAAAAATGCTTCTTTATAAACGGCTTTTTTTTTCAAATAGTTTTCAGAAGGTCTTTAAAAACTTTTGCCCAGTCTGGTAACCTTCTGCTCTGATACCACGTGTAACACCCCGCCTCTGCTAGGGTCACTCGCAAAGGAATGCACTAGCTTTAGAGGGGCATTATTGGTAAACATGCACAGAAATATCACAAGACAGAACATATACAATAGCGGAAGTAAAATCAAACTTTCATAACATGAATAAATAAGGTCTAAAGCCTTTTACATCAGAGTACATCAAAACCTGTCTTGCAATAGTAAAGAAGCATAAAGACATTTTCATAAATTATTCCCCAAGTAAAAACAGTAAAGTAGCCATTAGCCAAGAAAAGTCCAAGCCATCCATGATGACCTTCAAGCAGAAGAAGCCCGAACTAAACAACAGTATTTCCTCCCTGTAACCTGGGGGGGGGGGGAAATGGAAGAAAAGAGGCGAAACAAAACGGGTCAGTCAAAAAGACTGAGTAAGCCCTATCTACTATTAGCATAAAAACTAGTAAAGTTAACTGACATGAGAAACTGAGATGAACATAAGCATGATAACAAGATAGATAAGCTAAATCAAAATAACAGGATGAACTACTGAACTCAGATAAACTAAGGTGTCATGATAAATTACGATGTCAAGATAAAACAAGGTATCACATCGTCAGGTTTCTATCAAGTATAATATCCCCAAGATATCTGTCACGTATAACGCCCCGTGATATCTATCCTGTATTTTAGCTCTGCACCTACCGTACTAGTATCCCTACCGTGTCATGTGTTAACCAAGAATGACCCTCACTCAAAAGTCGTTTAATGGTCCATGTCAACCTAATATTTTGCATATATAGGTTACTCAACTTGTATGTTTTATTCCATGTAAATGTTCAGTCCCTTGCCGTAGACCATACGGGCTTTCCCATGAGATTCTATATTACTTTAACATAGTTCCATGATCCTTAAGATCGGTTTGGACTGTTACCCTAAACCTAGCTAGGGTCTTCCAACATGAATTATCGTTTGTACAACTAGGACTTATGCTACCTAGGGCTACTAGGGATTATGCTTACCTATTGCACGTTTTCGTATCTCGGTTTTGGTTCAACCACCCAGGGCCACTGGGGATTACGCTAACCGTCAACCACGCCCTTTTTCCCACGCATTCATCGTGAATCGTTTTTCCATGACTGTATGCACATGTATCACATCGTGCCATCCGAGTCCTGTCATAGGGCAGACCAGGAAATACAGGACTCGGTCAGGAGCTTTAGATTTATCTGCCGATGCAGATGCTAAGGTCTGTTTTTCCTATACGTGGCTATGGTCCCACGAGACCACTCCCTCAACTAGCGAAAGACAAGACAGGATAAATCCTGTATGAGAACACAACACTGGCCAACCCACATCCGAGCCTTACCGCACCCATAATTAGATAGCAATTATGGTCTATTGGGTGTTCTCTGCCTTTCCGTACGTACACGCTTGACCAAAGATGGTAGGTAGCCTGACGAAAATGCTATCTAGGGTACGACCGTGTATCGTCGACTATCCCCTATCCATCCCCGTCTTTAGGTTGCTCGTATAGCAACCAAGGCATACTCTTGGTTCTTCTAACGCAGACCTTAACCTCTCATGAGCCTAGTATAATCACCTGGCAACTCATAGAGGGATACCAAGAATACCCTCACGTTCCCCGAAGCCGCTGCTTCGTTACCCAGTTCGCTGGAGCCTTTATCCAAATCAGATACTTGCTCCTACTCGTATATTTAAACGATGACCTACCGTATCAGGTTACTCATCTATCTATGAACTGGTCTAAATTTCCTTGACTAAGAATCATTACTTAGTTATCCTTCAACTAAGGTTTACCACTTAGCCTTATTCCCGTTATCCTTGTTAACTACGGTTATCCACCTAATTCTCCGAATTAGGGTTTATATAATAGATTAAGTGTCACTTAAGTTCATGACTTAATCCCGTCTACAAATCATGTCAAAATTGGCTAAGTATCCAAGTCCAAGACTTAACCCTACAAACCATGCTCAAGTTGGTTAAGTATGTATTAACTTGACCCCATCAAATTACTGAGTCAAACTGGTCAAGCGTATTCAAACGATTCGTGACTTAGCCTTATCATGTCTTCATGTTAGATTGGTTAAGTATAGGTTAACTTAACCTCAATAAATTCACGGGTTAGATTGGTTAAGTATAGGTCACTTAACCTCAATAAATTCACGGATTAGATTGGTTAAGTATAGGTCACTTAACCACATCAAATCATCATGTTAGATTAGTTAAGCGTTTAACTTAACCCCATTAAACTGCCAAGTGGGATTAATTAAGTCTAGGCTAACTTAACCCCATCCGATTTCCCTGTTTAGACTAGTTGAGTCTAATCTTAACCCCATCCATTAACTGTATCTTTCGGTTAAGTGTCATTAAGAAAACTTACTTAACCTTACCAAATTATCGTGTTGGATTGATTAAGTGTTGGTTAACTTAACCCCGTCCACTAGTCGTATAAAAATGGTTAAGTGTCATTAGGCAAATCAAGTCCCTTAACCTTCCCAACCTTGTCATGTTTTGTTAAGTACCATTAGCCTAATCAAAATTACTTAACCCATTTGTCCATGTCATATTTGGTTAAGAGTCATTAATCAAATTAACTTAACCCTATCATGTGGCATTAATTACTTAATGCACCTTCACCTCTCACATTAGACTTTGTTGTGGTTACTAGTTAAGCCGGTCGGTTCCGGGTAGCTTTACACCACAACTTGGTCTAACCTCGGGTTCAAGCACAACATGACTAACTTCTCACATTGGGTCCTATTGTTTGCAACTACTAGTTAGGCCGGTCGGTTCCGGGTAGTTTTACGTTGCAAACTCAACCCAACCTCGAGTTGGCCACTTTCATGTTTAGTCTAGTGTCATGTTCATATTCAAGTTTTCAAGCAATTGGGTAGACCTAACTTAATAGGTAAATTCCCAATGGGTAGACCTAACTTAATAGGTAAATTCCCAAGCTTATGTTTTCAAGCATACTCACATGTCAACTTCCATGTTATGATTCAAGTCATGTTTTCAACTTGTATTTTCATGTCATTAGAAATTACCCATAACATAACCCAACGCTTTTAAACTCGTATATACGTTCGCAACAACGTAATGGATTAAAAGAAGAGACTTGGCAAAGGCATGACAAAAATTGATATTAAGCCACAAGTTAATCATGGTGGCAAATGAGGCACAAATGTGTTCATTAGCTTGCATGTTACATTCTTAAGCCTCAAAATCATGCATAAACCCAAACTTGGCACATAAACGAATCATGGTGACAAAAGACATGGAATGATGACTAGAAACTCGCATGTATCATCATATAAGGGTTATGACTTCATATGCAAGTTGACATAAAGATTATGAAGGTTCTCATGTTGCATAATGCAACATTTCAACATAAAGGTTGTAGCTTTTAGCTCATAAGATCAAGATAATGACTTCATAAGCTTGCATGACATGATAGCATGTATCATTCTCAATGATCAAACCCAAACTTGCAACATGAACATTTAACTTCATAGTTAATATCTAAGAGTAGGGAAAGGGCTTACATTGTTATGAAGGCACAAATCGAAATGCAAAACAAAGATTGTGATGAAGCCTATGCATGCCATCACCCAAAAACCCAAAGATGAACACTCCAAATCAATAAAAACCCCATCTTTATGAACAAAGATCAAAGCTTTAGCCTTGAGATCAACTTGAGAAGCTCTCATACTAACATAGGGACTCTCTAATACTCTCATGATCATGAAACCTCTCATAGAAATGAAGTGGAGGCTAGGATAGTTGAGTGGAGGCCATGAGAGTAGCAATTTTGCCATAGTTTAGTTGCATGAATGAATAATGAGGGTTTTAGGATAGGTTAGGGTCTTATTTATAGATTAGGCAAGTGTTTTAGGCCATAGGATTAAACCTAGATTCAATCCAAGCCATCAAAGCATGTCTTGGGGAAGAAGTCAAGTGTAGGAACCATCTAGGGCCTTTAGATTAAAGATGAACCATGAGAACCATCCAAATGCAAAATCTGCATTTGAGCGAATCGGCCCACGGGTTGACAGCCAAACACCCTGGATTAACCCCTAGTCGACCCAGTGGGCTTGGGTCGACCTCAAAAATCGGCCGGTTCGGTTATTCCCCTCTCCCAATTCGCTGTTTTGAACATTTTTGCATATTTATTTATTAAATTTTCAATTATATATATATATATATATAAATATATATATATATATCAATATATATATATATATTTCTCTGCGCAACCCATTTCACTTAATTAAGTATACTTTAATTTGGGAATTTTTCGTGAAACTTCGCAAGGCCATATCTTGGTCATACGGACTCCGATTTTCGAAAACTCGGACTCTATTTCGCGTATTTTTCCGAGACGAACGAAATGGCATAGCCCGTTTCCCTTGATTCATATTTTACAGTTTAATTCTGCCTCCATTTATGTTATAACAGGTTATTGAAAATACGGGATGTTACAGTTCTGATCCTGAGACTCGGGCTAGGCAGTCTCGAATTCGGTAAGGACTATCTTTTGCCTTGGTTCATGACGGAAATCCAATTTCCAAATACGTGACTGTGCGATTTTGATTGTAATCCTATATATGGTGACATAGTGGGATGGGGCGCTTATGCCGCCTATGATTGATAGTTATGATTTGAAGTTGTTTTATACACTATACACTTATAATAGTATCAAATGATTTGTTTTAAACGTATCAAGCATTCTTGGCTATTATAAGGTGAAAACCCTATCCTCCGGCTTGCGTTGCATTGTGTGATGGGAACTGGGTCTTATAATAGCTTCATTTTTCTTTATTTAACATTGCGTTGTTGTTTTATGCACTGGTGTTCTTGGGAGGAAACCCGTTCCGCGTTAGCGGCGTGGTCCCTTGATTTACCTAACTTTAAAATAAGATTAATAACTATTTTAGTTCTCACACCAGCCCCATGACTGACCTGGAGTTTATTGTTTTTAACCTAAACTCTGGGTGCCCTTATTTTGACACGGGCAGCTAGTAGTTTTGGTTTTGCAGATTTATATTCACAGGATCCTGGTTTACAGCTGGAAGGATATCCGGAAAGCTTTGTATCCGTATATCTCCTTCAGTTGTGTTTTGTATTATTTCCGCTGCTATGTAATGTATTTAAATCTCTGATATTTCTGTGTAATATTTATTTGTTTATACTCTGTATATTCTTGTATTCTGATGAATTGTTGTAATATACAATGAAATGTTCTTCCGTCTGCGTTCTATTTTGTCGTGTTCTCAAAACAATCAGGCGTTTCGAACGGTCTAGATCGGTTTAGCGACTGATTCGGATCGAGCGAAATTCCTTTTCGTCACAGTTGGTATCAGAGCTTTGGTTTACAAAGCTTAGAGAACAAGACACATTAGAACCATACGAAAGAATTCATCAGATATTGAATTAGTAATATCCAATGGGAATGACTCGTTAGAGATGGGATCAGTAGTATCCTAGAACGAGTGTGAAGAGTATATTTTTAAAAATGAAAACAAGTTTTGTTTTAAAAATTTAAATCAATTATTCGTATTTGATTATTTATTTATATGAATTTGGACAATCCAATATATAAAGATTTTGCATATATGTCTTGCAAACGTGTGTTTGAAGTTTTAATATACTGGGTAGATATAGAATCCCTCTAGTGCCCGGGGATAATTCTGGTGACGAGCACCATCGCCAATATTTATTTTCGAGTTTCGAAAGTGAGATTTCTATATATTTCCAATTGACTGGTGTGAGAACCGAAACTAGATAGGGCCTATTGTTGTGATTTGGCATCAAAAATCTGATTTTTCACTATGTATCAAAGTTATAAATTTGAAAAGCTAATCAACTAATTGATTGATGGTTGGGTTGTTTGATTATTGTTTGTTAATTGAAATTTTGAACCATATAGCCTAATTGTATCAAATATTGAATTGTATTGAAATTTGGTCGCATTTGCTTGCATATACATGTACTTACATTGAACAGGTCATAGCAAGGAGGCTAGAGCAGAAGAATAAAATTTGTTTGCCCAACAAATAGGTACATGTTTACTATAATTTACCGTTTTGTTTGGGTGATGATGATTTTATGAGCCTATTGGCTAGCCGCTTGGCTTTTTCTTTTTGAGATCAGAAGGCCTGTATGGCAATTTCGGGATTTTCCCGTGGATCCCGGTGCAGGGGAGGTTATGGCGAAATTTTTCGAAAATTTAGGGTGTTAGCCAAATTTTTGAAGAATTTGAAAAGTTCTTAGAAACTGAAAAATTGAAGAACTTAAGCCGTAATCAAAACAATGAAAGTTGAGTTGATTTGTGAAACAACTTTCGGCTTTGTTCCTTTTCGGGGACGAAAAGTTTTAAGTGGGGGAGATTGTAATAACCCGGAAATCTGGGCCAGTTTAAATTTTTTATTTTGGCAATTTTAGCGAATTTTGATTATTTAAAATGAATTATTTTAAATAATAACGACGAGAAATTTAGTTTGAATGGAATTCGAATGAATATATTTATATAGATCGTCGTTTGAATATAAATAATTATATATAATTATAAATAGAATTGAAAATGGCGCGGTAGTTCGATAATTCGATTTCAAACTTTAATTGAATGTACCGGGTGCAAAATAAACTGGATTTTAGTGAAACCAAAAATGATAGGATCTAATTGTGAATATCTTTCCAACGAATCCGAAAAATTGAGATTTCATAGCGGGAATCAAAAGATATGTCCAGTTGAAAATTCTGAATAGTCGCTATGGAATCTAGGCCCTTAAAAATAGACATTTTGAAAACGACCTCGGATTTCGACGAAACCACTATTGTTGGATCCGCAGTGTCAAATTATTGCTAGATTCCAAATTTCGTAATTTTTCGAATCAATATGTGAGCGTGGTAAAGGAAAACGCGTTTGACCAGTTTCAGTTGATTTTAATCGACTGGAAATTGGCCACTTTTCAAACGGTCTCAGAATTCGATGAAACTTGTTTTGTTAGGACCGTATCGTCAATACGAAGCTAGAAAATATTTTTCTGGAATTTTTCGAGTTAGTATGTGACCCCGGTAAATTGAAATGCGCGTTCAAATTCAATATATTGAGTTATATTTTGATTTTAACGGAAACCGATTGTAACGATCGAATCATCTTACGATACATAACCCATTGTGTTCGGAATGGGGGTGAAACGCTCTGGACGACAGGCGGTGGGCCTCGTTTTGAGGTCGTTTGAAAAAGTCAACTTTTTGAAGTTAAAATAATTAAATAATTAAAAAATCTCTCCCCTTCCTTTTCTCCTTAACCAGGCCCCCCGTGTGAAATCATTTCAGAACAAAAAAAGAAAAAAAGGGAAAGTCGGGAGGGACCCACCGCCGCCACCCCCCCAGATTGATCGCCGCCGCCTCGGGAGGGGGGCGCCACCTCCGAACCTAGCCCCTCTCCATCTCGACCTCGCGACACAGCCCCCCTTTTCGAGCACCACAATCGACCACCCCCCCCCCCCCCCGTTCGTCAGCCCACCGCCTGAAACCCCCCTACTCCAGCACCCCCTCTTCGTCTCCGTTCCCTTTCATCTCCGCCCTGGGATGAGCGCGACAGCCCCCCCCCCCCTCTCAACAAATACAGTAAGTTTTTCTTTTATTTTATGATTTTTAGATTATATAAAAACTGAATTACATAATGGAGAGTTTGAATTTTTAGCATAGGAAAAATCTAATTTTTATATATATTATAGCATAGGAAAAATCTAATTTTTATATATATTATAGCATAGGAAAAATCTAATTTATATATATATTATAGCATAGGAAAAATCTGATTTTTATATATATACTGTAGCGAAGGAAAATTTTGATTTTTTTTAACAAAGACGATATTTTTAAATATGAAAAGACGATATTTTGATATGAGTAGTGAAGTAAGAATATGATTTTTACTTAGAGAAAAATATAATTTTTATAATGTAGAAGGGTTAAAAATATAATTTTCAAACTAGTGGAATGATAAAAATATAATTTTTTACATGATAGGAATATTAGAAATATCATCTTTATATGTGTAGCAAAATAAAATTGTGATTTTTATAATGATAAATTTGAAAAGGCAAAATCTTTATATATAATAGCGTTGTAAAACTAGAATTTTTATATATATTATAGCATAGGAAAAATTAATTTTTCTATATTGAATAGCATAGTAAAAATTCGATTTTTATATATTGAATAGCAAAGTAAAAACTCGATTTTTATATATTGAATAGCAAAGTGAAAATTCGATTTTTCTATATTGAATAGCAAAGTGAAAATTCGATTTTTATATATTGAATAGCATAGTAAAAATTCGATTTTTATATATTGAATAGCGAAGTAAAAATTCGATTTTTATATATTGAATAACGAAGTAAAAATTCGATTTTTATATATTGAATAGCGAAATAAAAATTCAATTTTTATATATTGAATAGCGAAGTAAAAAATATGATTTTTATATATTGAATAGCGAAGTAAAAATGTGATTTTTATATATGTAGAGAATACGGGTAGTGAAAAGTGACAAGAGGCGAGAACGGCGAAGATTTCTACAAAGAAGAGTCGAGGCGTTTGATTTAGCTATTTGGTGAGAATTTCTCACTTTTTAATTTAATTTTCTAGTTAAAATATATACTAGGATGCAGACGGGGTTTAGTAGCACCCGACACCCGTCATCCACAGACCATGGACGGCTTGTATGCTTGTTTGTTTGATTTTGATGTGTAGTTGATTGTGTGTTGTGATGTGAAATGAAATAAAATATTTATATAGTTAAAAATATTTTATAGTTAAAAATAGAATTTTTAACGTGTATATGAAATGAAATAAAAATAAACAAATCGGACGATTTGTTTATACACACACATTTGACTGATATTGATTGGGACGATAAATTTTACACATCGCCCAACTGCACAAATAAAATCTGTGTTTGATTGTTTGAAACCCCTCACGGGTATTGGGATGATAGATGACATACACTAATCCCAATAGTTAGTTGTATGTCAATCGATTGATTGACAGACTATTATAAGCGTTAAATATTTATATTCGATGCTTATGCAGTGTAGAATGCACTTTGGATGATGGTTGATTATTCATCGTTGTTATTGTATACATGTGTTGTAGAAAATCCATATAATTAACATTATATGGTAATTGATTGGGCCTCATTCCAGTTTTGAAAAATAAAGTTTTGAAATAGAAATATTCGAAAAAGAAATATTTGAAAGAGAAATATTTGAAATAGAATATTTGAAAATAAAAATATATGAAGCCGTGTTGTTTAGATTGACGCCATTTTGACGTGAACGATATTTATATCGATTTTATTCATTTTATAATTAATATCGAAAGTGATTTCAAAATCTGATATTTTGAAAAGAATTGAAATTCGAATTGAAATTGAATAGAAACGAATTCGAATTGAAATTGAATAGAAATGAATTCGAATTGAAATTGAATAGAAACAAATTCGAATTGAAATTGAATAGAAATGAATTCGAATTGAAATTGAATAGAAATGAATTCGAATTGAAATTGAATTGAAATGAATTCGAATTGAAATTGAATATAAATGAATTCGAATTGAAATTGAATATAAATGAATTCGAATTGAAATTGAATATAAATGAATTCGAATTGAAATTGAATTGAAATCGATTTGAAATGAATTTAAAACGAATTTATATTTGAAAATTCAATTTTGATTTGAAATTGAATATGAAGTTGAAACCGTTTTGAAAAATGAATTTAAAACGATTTATAAAGCACGTTTTGAATTGAAATCGATGAAGTATATATTATATATATTATATATATAATATTATGGCCTGAATAGAATGCGCCGCGCCGCGGCAGTTTGCGAATTTCGACCATTGACTTCGAACGGATATTACGGGAGATCCGACCGTCGGATTCTCCTAAAACCAGAACCGTTGGGTTCGTATCGAAAAGAGCTTTCTAACGAATATTAGAAATTTGAAATCTAACGGTTGGATTTGGAATTATGTCCAAATCAAATTTGGAAAAGGTCGTTGTAAGTGCAGTTCGATGGCCATTGGTGGAAATCGACTGTACGGGCCTTGTTAAAATTATTAAAAATAGTAATAATTTTTGCAAAACCATAAGAAATGATATGGGAAGAATCGGGATGAAAAACTCCATATTTGAAAAGATAAAAATAGATTTTTATCGAAATGAACTAGTTTTGAACTAAAATTGTAATTCTATTTATTTTTAAATAAATAAATTGAGTTTGAAAAAGGGTTTTAAAAGTAACCAGAATTTCCAATAATTGAATTGGAATGGATTTGAATCGAAATTGTCTTCGGATTATTTCGATGTTGGATTTCGTTATTATACAGATATTGTTATGGAAATTTGAAAGATATTTATATCGTTATTTCCAATACGATATTTGTTAGTCTTAGAGTTTGATATTGAATATGAGCCGATATAATTTCTATTCAGAGCCTTGTATTTAATATCAAATGTGATTTGGGTTTGTCGTGAATGGTGTCTTCATTAACACTGTTCTTTAGCCCAGTTGAGAAAAAAGATTAAATCTTTTATTTAAATTTAATGAAGTGTACCAATTAAATAATATTTAATTGGAATTGAATTCGAATTGATTCTTGGGTTTATCGTGAACGGTGTTTTAAATAACACTCGTTCTTTAACCCGATAATTAATAGAATGTGATTTTGGGGTTTATCCTGAACCGTGTTTTTAAGTGACACTGATTCTTTAACCCAGTCAAAGATTAAAACTAAGTGGAGTTTTAATGAATCTTTAACTAGATTGAAATGATCGAGAATGGAGTATCACCAGTTTTGCTCCAGGCGATAGTTAAATCTTTAATTAGATTTAAACGTGAAACGGTAATTAAATTTACCGATAACACCGTGGTGTTAGATATGAAGTAAGACCCGTTTTACTTCATGGGATGAATAGGTTGGGATTGGGAAATTAAAATAAACGATTACTTCGGTAAGGTTCGTTAATCCCGACTAGTTTGGAAAAAAACCAAAATTTGGTTTGAATTGATTTTCAAAGGATGATTAAAGAATAAATTTAAAGGAAATTATCTTTGATAAAATTAATGGGAATCTTTCCCTAAGAATGTGAAATTTAGAAACTAACTGAAGGTTGGCTAAGTCGAATGGTTTCCTAGGTTTTGATCTGATGTTGGTTTCGGCCTTCGGGGTTAATATTTGGGAAATCGTTCTCTTACTGATTTACGGTTAGTGACTAATGAACTGGAATATGGCGTATGTTGTGTTTGTGTAACACTTGTTAATTATATACGCGAGTTGCTCAGAAAGACC
This sequence comes from Allium sativum, assembly GCA_030737875.1. Lineage (NCBI taxonomy): Eukaryota > Viridiplantae > Streptophyta > Magnoliopsida > Asparagales > Amaryllidaceae > Allium > Allium sativum. The sequence goes on along the minus strand of CM060920.1, from coordinate 855,660,203 downwards.
GGGTTTATCCCATTCTGAATAACTGAATCGACGATAAGAAATCGAAGATGAAGACGGGGGTTGAAGACCGATTTTCACCTCGTTTGGATGGTCGCTGAGGTCCTGATTGGGAGGCATCCCGAAATATGGATAATTAGTGGTGATCGTCCTGACGTACGTGGGAATTGATGAATATGCGAGGTATTTAGTGCCTCCGGTTTCGTTCAGACCCAGAGCGGACTTGCAAATGGATGGTGTGTCTGACATTGGAATTTATTCTGTATGATTGATAGCTATCAGTTGCACGGTGTGAATTGCCTATGTGGCATGCTAAGATGCAGTGATTAGGGCTTCTGTTGAAAAGCAAAGTCTTGTGGGGATGATCAAAGCACCGCCTGTGTGGCGTAGCTTTGTGTATAACGTGAATTCGTGAGCCTCACACCCCGGTATGAACCAGAAACGGGAGAAAGGACCTCAGGGAGGGCCTGCATTTCCTCCTAGCTAGAAGTGGCGTCAGTGGTTTTACACGCCCTGACGAGTTTGACTTATGTGGTTGTTGCTGTTGCGAGGCGCGTCGGTTAGATCGGACAATCCGGGTCCGATGGAGTTATTCGTTGGCTCGCTTATGCCCCAAAGGGCGGCGAAACGCAGTGTTCAGGCATTTTAATCCACTCCGTGTGGACCGGCCCTGTCGCTCCAAGGGTCGATGCGTTCTGATCCTGAGACTCGGGCTAGGCAGTCTCGAATTCGGTAAGGACTATCTTTTGCCTTGGTTCATGACGGAAATCCAATTTCCAAATACGTGACTGTGCGATTTTGATTGTAATCCTATATATGGCGACATAGTGGGATGAGGCGCTTATGCCGCCTATGATTGATACTTATGATTTGAAGTTGTTTTATACACTATACACTTATAATAGTATCAAATGATTTGTTTTAAATGTATCAAGCATTCTTGTCTATTATAAGGTAAAAACCCTATCCTCCGGCTTGCGTTGCATTGTGTGATGGGAACTGGATCTTATAATAGCTTCATTTTTCTTTATTTAACATTGCGTTATTGTTTTATGCACTGGTGTTCTTGGGAGGAAACCCGTTCCGCGTTAGCGGCGTGGTCCCTTGATTTACCTAACTTTAAAATAAGATTAATAACTGTTTTAGTTCTCACACCAGTCCCATGACTGACCTGGAGTTTATTGTTTTTAACCTAAACTCTAGGTGCCCTTATTTTGACACGGGCAGCTAGTAGTTTTGGTTTTGCAGATTTATATTCACAGGATCCTGGTTTACAGCTGGAAGGATATCCGGAAAGCTTTGTATCCGTATATCTCCTTCAGTTGTGTTTTGTATTATTTCCGCTGCTATGTAATGTATTTAAATCTCTGATATTTCTGTGTAATATTTATTTGTTTATACTCTGTATATTCTTGTATTCTGATGAATTGTTATAATATACAATGAAATGTTCTTCCGTCTACGTTCTATTTTGTCATGTTCTCAAAACAGTCAGGCATTTCGAACGGTTTAGATCGGTTTAACGACTGATTCGGATCGAGCGAAATTCCTTTTCGTCACAACGACTGTATTTCCATTAGTACTACAATTTAAAATCTTTACTGTCATGTACATATACTCTTATCAAATTTCTTAACACTATTTATTTGAATTTAGGAAATCTTTACTCACTTATTATTCTACACAATCAGGGTGCTTTTTTACAAAAACTTAATTTAACAATATATAAATCAGTAAATTAATTTATTGGGGTAGTTGTTTTCAATTTATTCTATTCCCGGTACTATTACTTCCTCTAATACCTCTTATTATAAGAGAACTTTACTATTTCAAATTCTATCCAAACTTTAGTAAATAAATTTACTATCCACCTCTCTTAATGGGCATATTTATGATGTTTACCTTATCAAACTTTTATATGTCTTTTTTTTCTTATTATTTTTAATAGGACATCAAATTTTATTGCCATAACTTATACAGGATTTTTAAGAAAATAACATTTTCAAATTCATTTTCATAATAAAAGTTTTTATATCAAAGCAATGACAATTATAGATTTGTCATTATTTTCTGCTTTACACTTACATTTCTAACTTTTAAGGCTCATAACTGAACACGTTGACTATTATTCATTAACTAAGGAATTCATCTTCTATATTTTCTTAAAGTTTTAAATTATAGTTTGTTTGACAGAAGAAACAGTATACTTTTTTAAAATCCCACAAAACGTTTAATTTCTCAAAAACCATATTTCAAATTTTCTTTCCTAAATGGAATTATTATGCACTTGAGCCTATAAATGAAATGTTAAAATTCTCTCTTCAGAATAATTTAATAGTATGTCAAAAATCACTTTTTATAGGCTTCTTAACACTTTTGATCTTTTCGTCTAAACCTTCTGACTCAGTACTCTGCAGAAGTCTGTTTCCTTTATCGTATATGTTCTTTTGTGTTCCTATATTTTCTCTTCTTGGCATTCCTAATTGCTGTCATTAAATGTCCTTTATTCCATTTTATCCATTAAACAACGCTCATTCATAAGGACTTTAAATTCAAAATTGAGTTGTAACAACCCGGAATTTTGACAATATATAGTTATTAAATTAGAAGCTCAGTAATAGAAATTTCTGCAAATGGTGGAATTTGACCATGAAACTTTAACCGTTGCGTTCGTCTCGGAATTCTGGTCAACTTTCACGTTTGGAGTTTCACGAACGGAGTCCGTATGAAAAAGTTACGGACGAAATACGAAAAACGAAAAAACGGACGGAAATAAATAAAGAGAATAAAATATCTTTTATAACCAGCCCTCACTGGGAAAACTAGCCGTAGGGCGGTCGACACCCTCCTAAGGAGCGATCAATCTTTTGGCCCTGTAGTGCCCAATGACGGCTAGGTTTTGAGGGGTGGGTATTCTTGTTATATTTTATAAAACGAATGGACGGACGTTATTTAAAATGAATCCAATAGTACAAGGCCATTTCCACTCCTATAAATAAAGGGTTAAGAACTCATTCTTTTTCCATTCAAATCTATAACACTAGCGGAGCTCTACCATTTTCCTCTCTCTTCTAACCTAATTTCTTAAATAAAAATATATTCATACATATCGAATCAAATCAAATTCATATGCAATTGAGAGGATAAGTAGATTCAATGGAAAAGAATGCAATTTGACGCTAAACAATAGATTCTTCGCTCTCTTTCCTTTTTCTTACATTTCTACAGGTCTAGAATTTTCCCCTTTCTAGATAAATTGTAGATTTATAAGAATTTGGGGATTATAAGCCTAAAATGGTTCAAACAATTGAAATTGGTGGCTATAAGATGAGTGGGAAATTTGCATATACATTTATAATAATGTATTTTTCTTGTTTGTAATAGATTCAATTTTTATGCCTATGCCTATCATATCTGATAAATAAAATATTGTAATTAGATTGACACCCATCAGATCTAGTTATAAAAAGTGTAAAACTTGTGAATTGTACATTGTGGCTATGCATAAATAAATTGTAGCATTTATTAAACTTGTTTACACCTATTTCTATAGTTATGTCATGAAATATATTACAATTATGTTATAGAAAGTATTGTGGACATTGCATAACACTGTAGATCTAGAAATCAGTCCTGTTAAGCACCAACTAGTTGTAGTTACATTCCAGATCTTTAGTTCAGTGTTGAAAATATAAAATATGCGAATTTGAGTAAAAAGATGAAATTGGTAAATTATGTGGTGGTAACATTTAAACAAATATGCCTGTTTCTATTCTATATTGTTGGGTTTTGGCTTGATGGTTGTAAATTTGCCGTTTTCCTCTTTTTGAACAAAAAGATGTCATTTTCAATTCACAAGAAATATGACAAAAAGAATTAAAAAGGAAAATTGGTGCAAATGTACGTATAAATAAAAATATACATATTTGTGCGTAGTTTGCATCGACTATTCCAAAAATATATATACATATATATATTTCTTGTGAATTTTAGATATGTCTATTCTACTAATTTGGCATAGTTTACAATAATTACGGCTAACAATCTTTTTGTAAGACTTGAAATCTTCTGGCAAGATTGAATGTGAAAAGGAATGTTTGATTATTTATTAAACCAAACCATTTAAATAAAAATTAATAATAATAATAATAAGTATGTTGACCGCAAGAAAACATAAAAAAATATGTTTTCACCAAAAAATGGCTCAAACACCAATGGTGTGTGAACCATACTTCACCAATGTTGTTAGAAAATAAATGGAGTCGTACTCAAAAAAAGTTAAGAGTAAAAATGTGTGGAAAGTAAAATGGAGACAAGGTTTTTAGAATTGTTTGGCCTTGAGCTAGGCCTACTTCCATTATGAAGGTAGTTTGCATTATCATGACAATGATTACAAATCATATAAACTCTCTTCGTTCATACATCTTCTCATTCTCTCAACATATTTTCATTCTCATATACAAATATCTCTTAAATTCACAGAATTCAATGGAGGAATGGTGGAATTTGTGGAGGAGAAGGATGGATGAGCGACGGAGCAGGAGGACGTCTTTGACCTTTTCTCACTTATAAGACTCTATGGGATACCATGGCCAAATGGATGAATCACCTTCGAGTGGAGATGATGACGATGGTTGAAATGCTTAAGGAATGGTGGAGGAAAGAATTCAACAGCACTTCGTGGTGGCCAGGAGTCCATCCCTATTATGGTGGAAGCAATGGCCTATTTATAGGTGAGCTCCCCTGAAGAAATGAACTGAAATTCATATATGCAGGCTATGGGACGTTGGCCTTATTAATTATGAAAACGCCACCGCCTAGCTGTAACCAAGTGTTGATGGTTGTGTTCAGTTGTCCCGCACGAGCGGCTTCATGGGAGCGAGCGATTGCATAGATATGAACACATTGAAGGGGAAAACAGGTGATGAATGCACAGGTGGCTTGTCAAAGCTTTTTGGTTGGTATAAGAACGACCGACCAGGTCATCATGTTAAGACTTTTATGACAGATAATATCTGGTTGGAGAGCAGACATACGTGTGATCACTCTGAAGTTGACATCTGGTAGCACATGATTGAAGCGTTAGCGATTGATTGGGGAATGATTGAACGACTGGGGTTGCAATTTATGAGCGGACATGGGATGCATGTGCGACCTCTGGCATCTTTGTGTTTCCTGCTATGTACGATCGATCATGATAGCATGAAGAATGACTGCAGTATGGAACGTGTGACCGGAACCAATTCTTCCCCTCGTCTTCTACGACCGATTTCTTTGGTATAAGAATGAGCGACTTCTTTAGTATGGGAGATATTTACAGGATGTACGAGCCTTACTGTCCTTGGGCAGTTCCATTCTTGTGCTAGTTTCGTGCGCACGACCCCTTTGTATGGTCGTACTATCTTGTATGACCGATCCTGACTGTGTTGAGCGGACACCCCAACTTGTTCTGATGTATGCGATCTTTCTTGCTGTGTTCGCCCCTTCATGCCCCACTTTATCTTAAGTTGGCACTTGAACTTTTCTCTACGTGATCGTCCGTTACATTTACAACCTGTTTGGGTGTATTGGATTGGATTATGTACAATCGATCCTAACGACGCTCGACCCGTATTTTCTACCTAGATTTAATCAGACCAATATACGTATGGTTTAAGGGATAAACATTTTCCCCTCGAAGTCTGTAATTTTTTATTTTGCAAAAAATAACAGACTTCGAAATAATTGACCATAACATAGTTTGGTAAATTAAATTCGGTTTACCAAGCGATAATCACACAGAACTTAGGATTGCTTGGGTAAAGACGGCCGAGATCGTTCCTTCTTGTGAATGAAAAGCCCGAGTCACCCACGCTATTTTCTTGAGTTCAAATATCATTATGACCGGTTAAATTAATGGGATGCGGCCAAGCCAGCTATATCTAGTGGGCCACTTGTATTTGCGCAATCGAGTATTGAGTTGACGTGGCGAGAATGATCTAGATGCTAGTCTCTTTGTCTTCCCCCTCGTTTTCTTACTCTTCTCTTTAATTCACTTTTATTTTCCAGATATAAACACATTGATAGCAGTTACTTCATTTTCTAAAAAATAACCTAATTTCTACTTCAACTTCCTTTCGATATTCTCCCAGTCAAAAACCCTGTACTCTTTCCTAACATCAATTTGTGAAGCACAGGTTTGTCAATCCTTGCTTATGCTTCTTTCTCTTCTGAATTGATAATATAGGAATAAGTCCTTTTTATGCTTTCTTGGACTTCTTTCTGAAACCCTTATGATCATTAGATACGATTTGTTGTGTTGTTTATCTTTTTATGACGATAATAGCCGGAATTTTTTGGACTGGATTTGATTTGTTTTGTTTTGTGCATGCACCTATTTGAGAACATTTAACTTCGATATTCCTTTTTTCTCATGTTCTAAACTTCGTACAAATGATATGCTTGCTGAAATGCTTAAGACAAGTTCATATCTTGCATAATTTCTAATATTATGACCATGTGCCAACGATTTGTTCCCAGTCATCTATTTTGCTCACATAATGTTCAATGAAATGCCTAATCCATGCAACCTTCTTATTGTTACTATGATTTATACTTCTGGTTTGACTCCTCTTGTCGCCCAGATGCACTTGACAGCGGTTCGTTCATGTTTTCCCCTTAAGTCAATCATGAATGGCCCCGACTTGTTTAAATATGAGCGACCATTTTGAGTGAAGCATGTAAGAATAACATGAACTTGTTACACGCGGCCAGGATTGGAGGGATTGGTCGTTGATGATTCTTCTCTTGGTTGTGTTACTTGTTTAATCTTGACCGACCCTTTAAATCCTTGAATTGCATAAATATTCACTAATACACTTACACAGGATGGATACATCTCCGGAGCGACGTTGGCTAGAAAGGTTTTTTTGATTTGGATGTTCAGATAATTGACGTTCAATCGACCGGTTAACCATCTGTGAACTCTCCCCTCAGTCTCTCTCATACAGAACTTCAGACAATCATTAATAGGCCATGTTATGCCCCTAGGCCATGCAATCCCTAGCTTGCTAAACGACTCAAAGGCTGGAGTTTGCAAGGACTATCTTCTAATTTGGACATATCTCCATCTGATCATCAAAATTTTATGGTGATATGATTGCCGCGAAGGCTCAGATGCTTGCCCGTTTTGAGACTGCTATGTAACAATTTGGGAAGCAGATGGATCTGCTCAAGGATCATTCTGCAAAACAAATAAGCGGTTGGCACACACTAGCTTGCGATCTCTAAAGGCTTCATCGGGGTAATCTCGAGTGTATCTCTGCCCTAGAGGATGATAAGGCGAAGTTGATCCACACTCTTAGAACCAAGGATAGTGTCATTGCCTCCTTTTCCCCAGGAGATGTTGAGTTGGCAGTTTCAGAGCGCAAAGGGTTCTTGGCTGATGAACCTGCATCCTGCTCTACCTAGGTTAAGAGGAAGGTTGGTAGGACTAGGAAGAACAAGGATCTGTAGCTCTGTAACTTCTCTATCTTTCCTTTGGTCATTTCTTTTTGCGAACTATGCTTTTAGATCGGTTGTATAGGCGGGTGCCGATCCTCGTATTTAACTTTATGTTAGTCTGTGATGCGACTTGTGGTTATTTTGGTGTTTTGGTGGTCCTGTGACTGGTTTGTGACGATGTGATGCTTCCGTGCTCTATTTTTTTAGTACGGGAGAATGCTCTTATTTGTTACACTGTTGTTTTTCATCTTGTTTGGTAGCATTTTCTATTTGTACTTTGCTTCACAATTTTCTTTGTCGGTCGTGCGTTAGTACCAAGCTTACGGTGTGTAACTTTAACGCTACCGACTTGCTTTTTGACATTATAGTAGCTTGCTATAGATTTATTAGATTTGAAGCGATCAGCTTCTTATAATTCAATTTAGTTAATTGGTTTTATGCCACTTTTTTTTGGTGATCATGCGTTCATTCGTATGTTCACTGACCCAGTGACCCAAGCCCTTCGGAATTTGGACTTGAATGCATGACCCCTAAAGAGGGTTATAAATTTTATGATGTATTTAATCGTTTTTCTCACTAACTCAGTGACCCGAGTCCTTCAGAGATTTAGTTTAAATACATGTTTTTGGTCTCTGGTGTATCTAACCATATTTCTTGCTAACCTGATGACCTAAGCCCTTTAGAGATTTGGTTAGGTACACATTTTTATAGCGTATTCAACCACACTTCTCACTAACTAAGTAACCCAAGTCGTTCGGAGATTGGGTTTAAATACTTTTAAGTTTAATCCAACTCTATACCTTCTCTTTTTTGATTAGCTCAGGACTAGGAAGATTAAATCGGATACCCCCTTTCATTAGGATTTCTGTTACCCCCTTTCGGCTAGGATTTCTGTTACCCCCATTCGGCTAGGATTTCTGTTTGCGCTAGTCTTTCCAGCATGTTTGTCGGTCCTTCCGGCACTAGGACTGTTGTTTCCAGCCTAGGTTTGTCGGTCCTTCCGACTACTGGTCCTTCTAGCTTTTTTTCCGGTCCTCCCGGCACTAGGACTAGTACTTCCAGCCTAGGTTTTGCCAGTCATTCTGACTTTATGCTTCATCCGGGAGGTGGACACTAGTTCATCTTATCGAGTTTTAGTTCGATTTAATGAATTCGTGTCCTGCACATAACAACGTGCCTCTTTTGGGACTGGAAATCTTTTTTGTTCGTGGGACAAATTTGGTTGCTTCCACCTTTGCATTATTTTCACAGTTTGACATCAATCCTTCTACTGGATGCTCACTAAGGATTTGGTGTTTTTGCGATGAAAGATGTAGCTTTCTGATTCATCACCCACTTATTGCTTAGTTTGCATGGTGCTTTGCACATAAAGTTTCTGAGTTGTTCCAACTGGGATATGCTTGGAATGTCTCCAACTATGGTTGGATTTTGAGAGAGCAATTGTTCTTGTTTGCCTACATAAAGAAATCAACTTTTAGCAGAAGTTTGCAAATATATGATTCGTGCAAGCAAATGGAGTTTCTCACTTATGTGTTTTTTATATGGACACAGCTCGAATGCAAAGTTTTTGCAAATATTACAGCTTTTACAATAGATTTGAACAATGCATTATAGAAAGTAACGACGGATATTATCTCTATTCCAGGCTCGAGGAATCTGGACTCCATCTGTGGTAGTCAATTTGAATGTACTGTCTTGGAGTTTTTGGTTTATAACATAGGGCCCTTCCTAATTTGGTCCAAAAACCCCCGTTCCGATCATTACTTTCTTCTGCACAAGGTCTCCGATCTCGAAAGTTCTGTGTCTGACTTTTGAATTGAAATGCCTAGCTACCCTTCTTTGATGTGCAGCCAACCTGAGTTCTGCTTCCTTTCTTTTTTCCTTGAGGTTGTCGAGGGCCTTAGGTTGTAACCTCTCATTTTCCTCCTGGTTGAAGTGAATCCTCCTATGGGTGGAAACTTCCAGTTCCACAGGGATCATGGCTTCAGAGCTGAAAGCTAAGGAAAAGGGAGTGTGCCCAGTCGCAGTTTCATGAGTGTTACGGTATGCCCATAGAGCTAGCGGAAGCTCATCTGCCCAACCATCTTTTGATTTCTCCAACCGCTTCTTAATGGTCGATTTAATGATTTTGTTTACCGCTTCCACTTTTCCGTTTGCTTACGGATGGGCAACTGCAGAATTTTTTTATTGGATTTCATACTTGGCACAAAATTTTTGGAACTCTTAATCTCAAATTGGGTCCCCTTGTCTGTGATTATTTTTTGCGGCACTCCGAACCTACAAATGATATTTTTCAAGACAAAATTAATAACTTTCTTTGAGGCTATAGCTGCCAATGGTTCCGCTTCAGGCCATTTTGTGAAATAATCAACAATGATAATGGCGTATTTTAAACTAGATTTAGCGGTGAGAAGCGCTCCTATAAGATCAATGCCCCATATGGCGAATGGCCATGGGCTGACCATTTGGGTTATAGCTGTTGATGGAATCCTTGGGATTTTCGCAAATCTCTGACATCTATTGCATTTTTTGGTATATGCTACGGAGTCCTTATTTATGTCTGGACTCCAGTATGACCTCCGCATTCACCCTCATGTAATTCTGTCATGATTGCTTTTAACTCCATTTTTGTAACACAACGAAGTAAGGGCGTAGAAAATCCTCATCTTTATAGCCGTCCATCCTGAATGAGATACATAGGGGCTTTTCGTAAGATCTTCCTTCGCTTCTTAACTTCTGCTGGGAGTGCACCGGTCATGAGATACTCTTTGACTGGTGTCATCCACGAGTCTGGCTCATTATCCACCTCCATGACCCAATCCACCTAAATTTGTTCCGTGTTAGGGCTGGAGAGGACCTCCGCTGGGATTAATCCTATAAGTTGTGCATCTCCTGTGCTTGCATACTTTGCAAGTGAATCCGCCTTGGTATTTTCTTCTATCGGAATGTGAGATATGGTATAATGCTCGAAGCTCTCTAGTAGTTCCAAGGCCTTAGATAGATAAGTTGGCAAGTTACCCATTTTGGCTTGGAACTCTCCCCGGACCTGACACACCGCTAGTTGTGAGTCACTGAAGATTTGTATGGTCTTTAGTTGTAACTCTCTTGCTAGCCTTATTCCTGCAATGAGGGCTTTATACTCAGCTTCGTTATTTGTTGATGAAAATTCTAGTCTTAGCGCATAGCGTATAGATCTTCCTTCAGGAGTTTCCAGGAATACTCCTGCCCCAGAGCAGTAACCGTTTGATGCACCATCAACAAATAGTTTCCATTAGATGTTGGTTTCAGTATCAGGTTCCTCTTTCATCTCTCCTCGATCGGTAAATTCTGTGATAAAATCTGCAAGCGCTTGTCCGTTGGTCGACTTTCAGGGGTGGTATGAAATGTCATATTGACTGAGCTCAATATTCCATTTTAACAACCTCTCAGAAGTCTCTGGTCAAAACAAAACTTGCCTCAGAGGTTGATCCGTGAGGAGCTTGATAGGGTGAGCCTGAAAGTAGGGCCGAAGCTTCTTTGAGGCAATAAGTAAACAATAAGCGAGCTTTTCAAGTTTTGGGTAATTCATTTATTCCCCATATAATCTATTACTGATGTAATAGACTGGCCTCTGAACCTTCGGATCCTCCTTTACCAATGTCGCGCTTAGAGAATGGGCAGATACTGCCAGATATACAAACAAATCTTCTCCATCACTAGGCTTTGACAACATTGGAGGTGTTGCCGTGTGTTGGATTAGTTCTTCGAAAGCTTTTTGACATTCAGAAGTCCATTGTATCTCTTTCTTTCCTTTTCTAAGGGCGTCGAAGAAGGGAAGACACTTGTCCGTTTTCTCGGATATGAAGCAATTCAAAGCTTCAATTTTTCCATTTAAACGCCGAAGCTCTTTCGTGGTTCCTGAGGTGCGCATTTCTCTCAAGGCTAATATTTTTGCTGGATTGGCTTCTATGCCCCCAGCGTTGACCATAAACCCTAGGAACTTGCCTGAACCGACCCAGATGGAACATTTTAAAGGATTCAGCTTCATACCATATTGGTGAAGAATATCGAACAACTGGGCCTCATGCCCAGCCGTGGAATCCACCAATTGATCTATTCTGGGAAGAGGGAAACTATCCTTTGGACAAGCTTTATTAAGATCCGAATAGTCCACGCAGACTCACAATTTTCCATTTGCTTTCTTTCAAGTATGGGATTGGAAACTCAGTTTGGATAGGTAGATTCCCTGATGAAGTTATTCTCCATTAGCCAGTCGACCTCCTCCTTCAAGGCCTTTGATTTTTCCGGCCCCTGGGTCCTCCTTTTCTGCTTGACAGATGGAACATGTGGATTAATATTAAGTTTATGGACTGCAACATTTGGAGATATGTCGCTCATGTCTGAATGGTTCCATGCAAACACATCCAAATTAGCTTTTAAAAAGACAACCAATTGACTCTTCAATTCGGGGCTCAACTGAGATCCTATATTCAGCACATGGTTTGGATCTTTCGGACTAACAGCTATAGGAATTGTGATCTCAGCCGGGGCCTCTTTTTCATCCTCTGCACTCGCTTTTCTAGGATCGATCTCCTTTTGCACTCCACTGTGTTTGCTAGTGCAGGGACCGTTCCTTAATTTCTATAAGGGGAGGTCGCGAATGCGGGGTGGAACCTCCGCATTCTTCCCCAAATCTTTCTTCTTTGCCTCACGCAGCTCTATCACTGAGCCATCCCTCGCAGTGGCCTGATCGCCATTAATTACGCCAATTCCATTCTCAGTTGGAAACTTCATAGTTAAACACCATGGAGTTTGCGCAATTTTAAAGCCTGTGAGAGTCGGTCGCCTGAGGAACGCATTGTAGGCGGAGAGCTCATCCACCAAGACGAAGGTTTGCATCATAGAGACCTTGCGTTCCCCATCCGCTAGTTCGACGAGCAAGTCAATTGTACCAATGGGTTGCATGGGTTGTCCGGTAAATCCATCGATTTTTTTAGATAGGCTCACACTTCTGTTATAGAGTGGTTCATTTTCTGAAATGTATTTATGAATATCACATTGATGGATGCCCCCGTGTCAACTAGGACTCTCTTCACAACTGGAGGGCCAAGACCAATTGTGACTACCATTGCATCAACAGTTGGTGCAAGTAATCCATCAACATCTCTATCTTTGAATACTACATCATTGGCCGAGGTTCTACGTATCTTTATTGGAAGATCATTGCTTAGGATCATGCATATTTCTTCTTTCGAGACACCCTTCAGCTTATTAGCATACCTTTCCATATCTGCCCAACTACTTCTGGCTGGGTGGGGCCCACCAAAAATCATGTTGATTATTGGTCTCGAATCAACGAGTGCTTGAGCTTTCTCACCAGAACCGGATTGATTGGTGGAATTTTCTATCCCTGGGTAGTCAGTGCGTTTTGAGGATTCTTCACATATTGTTGAGGTTGGTTTTTTCTAATGAGTTCTTCAATCAAACTTTTCAGGTGCCGACATTCGTTAGTGCTATGCCCCAGTTGATTATGAAATCGGCAGAATTTGCCGAGGTTGGCTTGCTGCTCTTTAATTTTCTGAGGCTTCAATTGAGGAAAGATTCCCGAATCCTTTGTGGTGGAATAGATCCTCTCTGGGGTTTCATTTAAGAGAGTTAATTCTGAATGCTTGTAAATCCGCGTTTTCTTATAGGCTTTGCTATCCTTCTCATCACTTCCTCTCTTCTACCCAGGGTCATTCTTCTGCTCTGTTTGGAACTCGTTGCCTTTCCCTTCTTTGGTAGTACTACTTTCTATGACCTTCTGAATATTTGGCGCATCATATTCCACATTCATATACTCTTCGGCTTTCCTATAGAACTTCTTTAGAATTTTGGGTACCTTCATCTTGAGCCATTTGCCAAATTCAGATTTCTTATCAATAGCATCTTTTAGAGATGCTAATAAATACCAAGGTTCTGGTTCTACGACTTCAGCTGCCGCAACATGGAATCGTGTAAGAAAAGCTTTGATTGTTTCTTTAGGCATTTGTTCCATCTCGCTGAGCGACATCACATCCCTCGCTTTGGTAGTTAGTAAACGGAACCGGTCCTTGAATCTTCTTGCCAAGTCAGTAAATTTATCAACATATTTAGGTGGGAGTCTAGTGAACAATAGTGAAGCCAACCTTTCTAGGCATACAACAAAGTACAAGCATTTTATCTCATCAGTTTCCCTAGCTCCGTTCATGCGTTGATCATATTTGAATAGGAAGATGTTCGGATCTCCAGTTCCACCATAAGGTGCTATTGTCGGGGGTGTGAATTTCTTAGGAAACTTCGCTTGACGGATCCTTTCTGTAAACGAGTTTTTACTGGGTGAAAACTCCCATTCTTTCTCATCATCTTCTCGGGCTGTTTTTTATTTCATTATTCATTGGATCATATCCGCAATGCGCTTCTCGTCGCCCGCTCGTTCCATGGGATTGGCATCGATGCTTTTGTCGGTGCAATCGTGGTTCAAGCTCTGATGCCTTGCACCTCTTTTGGTAGATGTCCCTTTGGTGGGACTTACGGCGCTCTGACTTGCATGTTTCATCTCGTGCTGTGGGGCTTTGGCCTTAGACTCCTTAACGCCGGCCTCTCCCTTGTCTTCCACTAAGAAGTGGGCTCGACTAGGGTCTGAGGCAGAAGAGTCGTCTTTTTCGTCAACATTGTTTACAACATTCGGTGGCGGAAGATTGGCTTGAGCATTAATCAGGGCATCAAGCCTTTCCATCATCATTTTTGTCATAGCGTCCATTTTTTCGTTCAAACCGGTCATAGCCACATTCAATTCATCTCGTGTTATGGATGGCCTAGAGGACTCTTCAACTTCTCGATTCAAAGCTTGTGGTGTAGCTTCATCATCATGAACATCCTCAACAATTGTGGTAGCTCTAATGGACTTGTTATTTTTCTTCGAACCGGCCATGGCTTCGAGGAAGGAGGCAGTTTTGGATTTCAATGGTAGGTTGTTGGAATTGGAGGAAATTGTGAAAGAAGGAAATGCGAACATGGCCCCACAGTGGGAGCTAAATGTTTTCACCAAAAAATGGCTCAAACACCAATGGTACGTGAACCATACTTCACCAATGTGGTTAGAAAATAAATGGAGCCATATTTAACAAAAGTTAAGAGTAAAAATGTGAGGAAAGTTAAATGGAGACAAGGTTTTTAGAGTGGTTCAGCCCTAAGCTAGGCCTACATCGACTACAAAGGTAGTTTGTATTATCATGACAATGATTACAAAGCGTATAAACTCTCATTATTCATACATCTTCTCATTCTCTCAACATATTCTCATTCTCACATACGAATCTCACTTAAATTCACGGATTTCAATGGAGGAATGATGGAATTCATAGAGGAGAAGGATGGATGAGCGACGGAGCACGAGGTCGTCTTTGACCTTTTCTCAAGACTCTATAGGATGTCGTGGCCAAATGGATGAATCACCTTCGAATGGAGATGATGACGATGGTTGAAATGCTTAAGGAATGGTGGAGGAAAGAATTCAGCAGCACTTCGTGGTGGCTAGGAGTCCATCTCCATTATGGTGGAAGCCATGGCCTATTTATAGGTGAGCTCCCCTGAAGAAATGAACTGAAATTCATATATGCAGGCTATGGGTCGTTCGTCTCATTAATTACGAAAATGTCACCGCCTAGCTGTAACCAACTGTCGATGGTTGTATTCAGCTGTCCCGCACGAGCGGCTTCATGGGAGCGAGCAATTGCATAGATCTGAGCACACTGAAGTGGCAGACAGGTGATGAATGCACAGGTGGCTTGTCAAAGCTTCTTGTTTGGTATAAGAACGACCGACCAGGTCATCGTGTTAAGCCTTTTATGACATATAATATCTGGTTGGAGCATCTGTATCTGATTGTAAATGAACAGGCGACCGACCGAGGCTTGTAGAGCAGACATACGTGCGATCACTCTGAAATTGACATCTGGTAGCATATGATCAAAGGATTATCGATTTATTGGGGATTGATCGAGCGAGCGGAGTTGCAATTTATGAGCGGTCATGGGATGCATGTGCGACCTCTGGCATCTTTGTGTTTCCTGCTATGAACGGTCGATTGGGATAGCATGAACGAATGACTGTAGAGTGGAACGTGTGACAGGAACCAATTCTTCTCCTCGTCTTGTACGACAGATTTATTTGGTATAAGAATGAGCGACTTCTTTAATATGGGCATTCTTTACAGGATGTACGAGCCTTACTGTCCTTGGGCAGTTCCATTCTTGAGCTAGTTTCGTGCGCACAACCCCTTTGTATGGTCGTACTATGCTGTATGACCGATCCTGACTATGTTGAGCGGACGACCCCAACTTGTTCTGATGTATGCGACCATTCTTGCTGTGTTCGCCCCTTTATGCCCCACTTAACCTTAAGTTGGCACTTGAACTTTGCTCTGCGTGATCGTCCCTTGCCTTTCACAACTTGTCTAGGTGTATTGGATTGGATTATGTAAGATCGATCCTAATGACGCTCGACCCGTATTTTCTACCTAGATTTAATCAGACCAACATATGTATGGTTTTTAAGGGATAAACAATATACATATTATCCATCCAAATCATCGTAAAATGGTAAAATATACATTCTATGGAATATTGAATGAGTGGATAATATTCATTTATGAGATCGTATAAGTAAATTGTACTCCATATTAAACGAATATAATTGTGCTGACCATTTGTAGCAATCAATATAATTAATCGTAATTAAAGTAGGTGTGAGCATACCTGGAAACCTCTAATTTGTAATAGTTGTAAGAGCTTTGGGAACTCCACTGATAAGTGCACGCTCTCTGGATCCTTGGTATTAACAACTGTGTTGAGAAAATTAGGACAAGTAAACAAGGTAGCACTTTTGCTGCTAGTGAAAAATAACTTGGGAAGAAATCTTCTATCCCAGATAGAGGCAAAGCAAGGAAAGTGGGTGTGAGCATTGAAACATGGAAAAAGGTAGATAAATTGGTAAGAAAACTATGGAGGCAAGTGTAATTGATAGAATCTCTGTTCAAACTGGGAGTATGTATGATTCTTTAGTAGACCTAACTGACGAAGATCATCAACATTTAGAGGAATGTACTGGTGATGTTCAAACCGTCAATAGTTCTACTGGTTTAATTGACATGACTGGCAGTGGTATTCCTGAAGAAGGAGAGATAGTTGAACCAATTTTAGAAAGTGTTTTGAATAAAGGTGTGGCTACAACTATGGAAAATGATGTTAATAAGCACCACATTGACGATTCAGCTGAAGTGCTCACAAATAAACGATCTAGTGAGCTAGGAACTGCTGCCTGTGTTCAGCTTGAAGGAACTGGCAATTTGAATGCTATGCAAACCATCCTTAATGATGTTACAGATTTTGAACAAACATTGAATGAGGGCAGGTTTAATGTTCATGTTCCCTTTACTGTTAATGATTTCCAAACAAGCAATGCATATGGTTCAAGCAGGGCTTTCTGTAAGGATCATCACCACACAACAAGAAACAAAATGAAACTTCAGTGCAAAGCTCAATGAAAGTACAGCCGGAAATTGTAGTGTTGTCTATCCAGCAGACTGTATTGGATACTGCTGCAATTGAATCAATCGGTAATCTTGATAGCTTCCTTCATGAGAACTTCAGCCTAACGATAGGTAATGGTAATGTCAAAACAAAGCACCCTAAGCCAAAAGAGATAAAGAGGCCTAATATAGAGAAAACAATTTTGGAAATATAGCGAGCTTAGGTGATGATATCGATTGTGGTGAGCTTGACCCATTTATTTGTAATGAAAAGAGAAAGCTCATGGAGCTTATGTCAAAAAACTACACTGCCCTTCAAAAAAGGAAAGCTGAGAATCCTAGTGGAAAGAAACAATTCACTAATCCTTATGCTAACATTCCAGTGCCTCCTGCTTATAAATCAAGACCACAAGACATTAGTGTAGCTAATTCTCCAACCTTGTCTACTGCCAGAGCGAGTAGCGGTGCCGGGAAATCCCCTGTTACTCGCAGCATGACAAGAGCTGGGGTACATACCCTATTTGACAATGGTTAAGAGAAATTGAAGTCTAATGTGCTATCTTCTGGCACAATGGAGCTAATTATGTAATATGTAATGAATATCTCATTGAATGTACCAATGTAACTGTAGGATCCCCTATGTGGGAATATGCATTTCGTAGTTGATATACACTTGGTATATCACCTGTTTTAATTGTTCTTTCTATTTTTTTTTAATAATAAAGTGTTATGGATCACTTTAAAAATCGGTCAGCCTTGCAAAAAATGCTATAAATCAGACCACAAATAAATAAATAACAATTGTAACCAATTTTCAAATGGGGGAAGTAAATATGATAGGGTAATGTTTATAATTCCTAAAAGTTATTTAGGATAAATGTTGTATACCCCAATTAGGAAATTTGAATTATAATTGCATTTAGACACGAGGTTAAGCTCACTTGTGGTATAAGCCTGCCTGGAACCGACTGGAAAATCCAGTAACCGTAGGTATTCGGCTTAATGTGAGGGTTCTAATGCGTTAATATAAATATACTAAGGCACGAGGTTAAGTTCACCTTGTGGTAGAAGCCTGCTCGGAATCGACCAACAAATCTAGCATCCATAAGTAGTCAACTTAATGTGAGGGGCCCAGTGCATAAATATTTATATATATACACATATTTATAACAAGCATCAAATAGATAAATAAAATTAGAAATGCTTGTTGGGGTACAACAATTAAATATATTCGAAATTGATAAAATAGCGATATTCCATTGTAATTAATGTCTTGGGAAAATTATTGCCATTGGGCTAATAAATGGTATTAATTGTAATCAACGGAAATTAAAGATAAATGGTTACCTTAGGAAAATATGACCGTTATGGTCATAAATGGCAATAAACAAAGAAATGAGAAGTAAATGGCTGTCATAAGGGGATTAATGGATATTGATTGTTGTTTAAATACTAGGTCCAATTGAGGAGGTAATCAAGTAAATATTCTAGGGTAAAGAGAATATAACCTTCCTTATTTATATTAGTGAATATATAACTTATAATTAAAATAGAGTTGGACTTAATAGGTTAATAATGTAAAATATTATTAACCGTAAGAACCCGTGACAATAATTAATCATATGAGTATAGTATTTCCGTGAAGAGAGACAAGACGGGAATGCTTAATAACGCATCCCACTTTATCCCTAATAGGGAAAGGTATTGAAGGCTAACTGTAACAACCTGAATTCCGACAGACCGATATTTTTTTTCAAAATTCCAATCTATCGGAACTCAAGTTGTTGTGCCCTGGTATCCTGCAGAAAAGACAGAGACATAAAATATGTCAGAGCTCAGAAAATATCTCACAGCGAAACGGATAAAATATAATATACTCAAAGTATAGCCTTACCATATTAATAATATTGTCTAACCAATATCCAAAGCTATCATGTCTCTGCCACAAATCTAACCTGTGAGTATGTTATGAGTAAGGGTCAGAACATAAGTTCTGGTGACTGGATTTAAATTATACGCTTTGGATAACACTACATATACCATTCAATCATATTTTCTTATTTATTAGGATACTTTGGTTAACAACACTCAAGACCTACACACACATCGCACCCATTTACTTCCCACTGGATTAACCTAATACCATTTATATGTAGCTACCCCCAATATTAAGGTACACTCCATGATACCCCACACTCACGGTCTCCGTCATAATACCACCGAAATGAACGCAGTCCCTCATCCTATGCCGGAGTGATGTAAGGATCTCAACATAACATTGTTACGTTCCACATATATCTATCATTACTACGCTACGTAAGCGTACAGACTGCCATCGTCGATTGAATCAGATTTCATACCCGAACAATGCCCTCAAGTCAACGATACACCACCCAGAGCCAACATGCATGAATCTAAACTGTCCCACATACGTATCGTCAATTTTAACTCGATGTCTTAACCGCACGTCCTCTAATGTGCACCGAGTTCTATGGCAGGTATACGAGAAACGCGAAACTTGGTCGGGAGCTTTTCCATATCTGTATAGGCCCGTCTTTAAGAGCCTATATATACAGATATCCCTCAAGTCTGTTTTTTCATGGTGGCTATGGCCCCACCTCGGCCCCTCCCTCAACTGGCAAAGACTACAAGAGCTAAATGACTGGCCCCTAAAAAACAATCTAAACATCCAGTTGGCGTCTTCCCTCAATCATCATACCCCCATAGTGAAAGGTGAATGGTCTATTTGTTTTAGCTCTTGTCTTTTCGCATCGTACTGGCTGCCGATGATAGGTGTCCAACAATCTACTATCGTTGTTGGTCGTGACCCTTTGCCTCCCCGTTGAGGCAACAACCGAATCACCCTGGTGTCACCACATCACAACATTTAGACTGCAAAGATACTCTTGCAGTTAAGGCCCACCCACCTGGTAGTTATGTGCAGACCCAACCTCTGCGAGCATAGCCTAAACATCTGCCACAACACAGAGGCTACGTGTAACACCCCACACCCGCTAAGGTCACTCACTAAGGGAATGCCTTAGTTTTGGTGGAGTATTTTTAGGGAGTATAGAACAGAAAAATTACAACAGGACAGATATAAGTAATACTTGAAAATTTAAAACATCATTTCATTAACAAAACATGTTTGGTTACATCACAAAACCATAACAAGAGTCAAGTACATAATATCCATCCTGATGAAATAGAAGTACATAATCCCCTTACATAGATAATAGCCAAAATGGAAAAGATAAACCGAGCTTTACTTCTACGGTCCAAGCCCCAAAAGATAGATATAGCGGTCTGGTCCAAGCCTACTAGTGCTAGGCCCACTCTGATAACCCGAGGGTTGGGAAAAAGATAAACAACAACGGGGTCAGACATAAGTCTGAGTGAGTCCTATAACCCTAGCAATACAATCATTAAAGTAATTAGGGTATGATATAAACAAGGTACGGTACCTCTGGGGATAATGACTACACTAAGTAGCCAACCAAACACAAGATGTACTACGATAACCGAAAAGACGTATTTATCCACCCAAGGATAATTACTAGCTTACACCACCCCAGATCTACCCACCCAAGGGTAATTCCTACACTGCACCACACCAGTTCTACCCACCAAGAGTAATTCCTACTTAAAGGTTGATCCCACCTAAAGACTTAGAAAATATAACTAGTAGTTTCTGGTACTTCTAGCTGACTACGTAGGCGTCGTCTGCCCCTACCTCCACTAGGTGTACCCCACTACTCCCAAGCGATCGGCTCCCTAACGTAGATACCCGTGCTGGCCCCACAGTGGGGTGTATCACTCCCCTAAAGTGGCAACCAATTCTATCAACGGTGCACGACTTATATCTACACGGTGCAACAACGGCTTATCTACCAGCCCGGGCCCACACACGCATATGAAGCCCGTTGGACTTGCGTTGCCACCGCTACCCCGTTTTGGCCTCTTATAGTCAAGTCCAATATGCGTGTCCCGTCACTCGACATGGGTCGAGCCCACAAAGATACGTTTGTGATATTGGTTGAAATGGGCCCCACAAGCTACTACTTAAGCTTGTCATTTTATCTAGTGCATCCCACTTAACCCCTTTTTATAATCATGCCCCCTTACATGTTAAGGTTTGGTTAAGTCATCTAATTATATTTCAATTGCCACTTAAGGCACCCACTAGATTTCCGCATGCCACCCAAGGCACTTATTTGATTCCCACATGCCACCCAAGGCACTTACTTAACCCTTTAATCATGTTTAATTACATGTTCCACTTTGGTTAAGTATTCTAATCGTATTTTCTATTGCCACCCAAGGCAACCTACTAGTTTCCTCATGCCACCCAAGGCACCCCCACTAGTTACTACATGCCACCCAAGGCACCCACTTAACCCCACATGCCCCTCTACATGCTAATATGGTTAAGTGTGTCTTAATTCATTGATTAAGATCATGACCTCATAAAGACCTCTCACATTAGACCGTCTTTTATGACTGCTGGATATGCCGGTTGGTTCCGGGCAGACTTCTGTCATCAAAAGGGTCTAACCTCGTGTCTTTACTTTAATCATGTATTTAATTTATGACTAAGACCTCTCACATTGGGCCAATCATTTGTAGCCGCTGGATGGCCGGTCGGTTCCGGGCAGACTTCCGCTACAAAAGGGTCCAACCTCGTGTCTTAGTTGATTAATTACACCTAATTAATCACCCCCATATTAATTATCCCTAATTAATATCAAGTTTTTCATAACATGGGTAGACCTAACTCAATAGGTAAATTCCCATGGGGTAGACCTAACTCAATAGGTAAATTCCCACTTATGCTTATTCATTTTAGGGTATGCTTAATCATAACCATTTCACACCATTCATTAACATGTCTATTAACCCCATCGTTTCCCTACGTACTTATGCTAACACGACATATTTCCAAGAGAAGATTCTTTCACCATTAACATGGGTTTCACTTAGCATACATTAGCATTAACATGGGTTAAAAGGTGTCCACTTACATCATAATATTAACCCAACTAGCGTTGCTAAATAACCCAACTTGCATGAACATACATATGTCATATATAAAGGCAACTTGCATAAGTATTCATAGGTTATACAAAGGTGAACTTGCATGTAACTTAAAGGTGTGAACTTGCACAACATGTTACATGTTAACTTGCATAACATCATACACATAACTTTCATAATATCATAAACATAACTTGCACACCAACATACACATAACTTGCATAGCATCATGCACATAACTTGCATAACATCATACACATAACTTGCATATGAACAACATGCGCATAACTTACATAACATCATACACATAACTTGTATAACATGTTGAACTTGCATATAAGCATACACATAACTTGCTTAGCATCATGCACATAACTTGCATAACATCATACACATAACTTGCATATGAACTTGCATAACAACATGCGCATAACTTACATAACATCATACACATAACTTGCATATGAACTTGCATAACAACATGCGCATAACTTACATAACATCATACACATAACTTGCATATGAACTTGCATAACAACATGCGCATAACTTACATAACATCATACACATAACTTGTATAACATGTTGAACTTGCATATATGACTTGCATCTTAAAAGAGGGTAAACATGCATAGCATATAAAGGTGTCATCTTGCATATGTATGCATCACATTTAAAAGGGTAAACTTTCATGTCATGATTTATGCATAATACCAAACACTTAGCATGCATAAAACCACATACTTAGCATGCATAGAATCAATTACTTATTATGCATAAACACACCACTTAACTTGCATAAACCCACACACTTAGCATGCATAAAACCCAATACTTAGCATGCATACAATCAAATACTTAGCATGCATAAAATCAAATACTTAGCATGCATAAAATCAAATACTTAGCATGCATAAAATCACATGCATAACTTGCATATCATGTTACCTATGCATAAATGTTCAACATAGTGTTTGGCATCATAAAACATGGCATTAAACTTGCATATAGCATAAAACTTGCAAATCACATATCATACAAACTTGCATAAACACATTTATCCACAAACATAGCCATGTCTTATCACATCCTACCATAATCAATTTAACAATTGATTATTAAAGCCATAGGAACTCACCAAAACCAAGATTAGCAAAATTATGAAGTGGAATTAGTTGCTCTAGTTGAAGAAGATATTGATTAGAGGTTGATTAGCTTGCAACTCTCTTCATTGATTTGTGGAGGCCATGATCAAGTTTCATTTTGCCATAGTTTAGTTACAAGATCTAATTATGAATGAATTAGGGTAGGGTTGGGGTCTTATTTATAGGATTAGGTAGTGTTTTAGGCCCTTAGATTAACCCTAGATTAGATTAGGACCGTCAGATTTAGGAAATCTCTAGAACCCAGCCCTCCAAGCCAGCCTAAAACCCAACCTGGTGCACCCAGGTTCTCTGGACGCCGCGCCCATGTCGACAGGCAAGTCGACCCCCCTGTCGACAGGCCTGTCGACAGCCCTGTCGACATGGTTAGGGCGGGAAGCTTCCCGCCTACCCCCGCTGGCTCCATTTTGAAATCTGAATTTAAAGTTTTAAATCTGTTTTTAGCTTTAATTTTTCTGCAAACTTCATTGGGCCTTAACTGGGCCATACGGACTCCGATTCTCGAAAACTCGGACTCTATTTCGCGTATTTTTCCGAGACGAACGCAATGACGCATCCCGTTACCCCCAATTCCCACATCTGAGATTATTTATCCTGTAATTAGTGAATTTTAGTATTAACTAAAATTCGGGGTGTTACATTCTCCCCTCCTTAAAGTATTTCGTCCCCGAAATCTCTAAGCTAAGGAGAATGCATATCCTACCATCCAAACAACCATCTACTCAATCCATCAAACACGGGCATCCATTGTCCTTAAAACAATTTCTAATGATGTATGAGCATATGCAAAAAGTGTGTGTATATGTTCCCTATCTAATGTATGAACATATGCAAACCATGATAGTGCCATGCATCCATTATGTATGCGAGAGAACCCTATCGACACATACAATATCTACATGAGTGCACAATCATTCACCAAAATGCATCATCCATATGATAACACAATCATTACACATCCATAAATATAGCTTCCTACACACAATTTTATGCAATATGCAATATGAAGTGACTGAGCCGATCTAGTGCCTAGCGTGTGTGTATATGCATCCACGAGCAACCACTAGAAAACACTTGCATCCACTTGCATCCATCATACATAACATGTCTCAAACACATGTTTCAACCATAGGACTATCCTATCTGAAGGTCAAAGGTACTATCGAGAGGACATACTAAGAATAAGATAAGCACAAGATATGCGATGAAGGAGAAGCAAAAGGACATACCCTCCGAAAGAAAAGGGTACCTCGAACGCATCTTCGCTTCCGTCTCCCAGGTAGCGTCGCTCTCTTCATCTCCCCTTTGTACTTTAACTAGTTGAACCTCTCTGTTTCTCAACTTTCAAATCTCTGACCCAAGGATGCAAGTAGGAGCTCGTCGAATCGTCGCATCACGCTCTACTTCCACTTCTCTAAGCAAACTCGGCTCTACCACCTCTGCGGTCTCATGTAAGCACTTCCTTAAATGGGACACATGGAATACATCATGTACACCACTAAGTTTGTCAGGCAACTCCACCAATGGAAGATGCTCCTCCCATGTACCTCAAAAATCCAAGATACATAGCCTCAAAAGGTCTTCTAAAATATGTTTCACCCTCTCGGTCTGGCCGTCCGTCTGAGGATGATATACGGTACTCAAACACAACTGAGTCCCTACCGCCTCTTGCACACTCTTCCAAAACTCTCTAGTGAAGATAGGATCTCGATCGCTCATCATACTGGAGGGTACACCATGCAATCTAATAATCTCTCGAATATAAACTGAAGCTAGCCATGGAGCAGTTCCCTTACTCTTCACAGGTATACAATGGGCGCTCTTAGTAAGTCTGTCTACCACCACCCAAATTCCCGTATTACCCTTTCTTGATCTGGGTAACCCGTCAATAAAATCTATC
The DNA here is from genome assembly GCA_030737875.1 of Allium sativum. Classification (NCBI taxonomy): domain Eukaryota; kingdom Viridiplantae; phylum Streptophyta; class Magnoliopsida; order Asparagales; family Amaryllidaceae; genus Allium; species Allium sativum. The sequence continues at coordinate 855,635,098 of CM060920.1, read as the reverse complement.
GAGACGCTATCCCACTTCCATTGCGGAACTTCCAATGGGTGAAGCAACCCACCTGGTTTCTTTTGCTCCGCCTTCTCTTGTTGGCACACCAAGCATTGAGCGACATATTCGGCCACATCTTTCTTCATACCGGCCCAGAAGAAAACCCTCTTCATGTCTTGGTACATCTTGTCCCCACCGGGATGAATGGTCATCCTAGAACGGTGTGCATCATCAAAAATAACCTTCCTCAAACCCTCGTCTTGCGGTACACAAAGTCTACCGTCACTACGCAAGCACCCCTTATCGTCTAGGGTGTACCTACTCAAATGGCTGGACGACTCCCCCCCTTATGAGCTTCTCCACCAACTCAACCCACTGTGGGTCGTCCCTCTGTGCTTCTCCAATCCGCCCCAAAAGAGTAGGTCTAACTTCCAAGGAAGCTAGCAAACCGGGTACATAATCAACGGAGGGTCTGAAATCAAACATCGAGATAAATTCCAAGCTTCGTTGTTCCACGGACAACGGACTCAAGGACAACCTCTTTCTGCTCAAGGCGTCCGCCACCATGTTACCCTTGCCAGGGGTATACGCTATCTCAAACTCATAGGATGCTAAGAATCCCATCCACTTTTACTGTCCTAAGATTATGCGCTCGAAGAGTCTCCAACACTTCCCTAAGATGTAGGGCATGCTCTTCTCCACCAGGATATCATCCAAAATCATCACAACTGTCTCTCACGCAGACCACCCTAGTCGAACTCGGCATCCCCCAAATGCAAGCCCCAAAGGCCTAAACCAATATCAGACAAACACCCAAGGGATACCTCCTTCGAATTCAGACGACCTACGTGAGATGATACTAGTAAAAATGGCTAAATAATTAAGCCCTTGTCCAATTCTGGATGTCCTCGCCAGTCTCGCTCCAAAACCATCGTTTATCCCATACTGGCTTTGCTCAGCCTATTGAGCACCCCTGAAAGCTTATTCCGCTCCTAGAAAAGACCAAGATGTCATTTACAAAGACCATCACAAACTTATTCAGGTACTCCCTGAACACCCTTCTCATTAAATCAACAAAGTATGCGGGGGCGTTCGTCAAACCAAATGGCATCACCAGCCACTCATAAAAAAAAATCATCCGGAGTCCTAAAGGCAGTCTTCTCTATACTATCCTCAGCCACTCTCAACTGATGAAATCCCGTGGCTAAGTCCTACTACAAAAATACTGAGGCGCCAGCCAACTGATCAAAGAGATCATCTATCCTCGGCAATGGGTGTCTATTCTTCTTTGTGAGTTTATTTAGTTCTCTTTAGCCTACACAAAGTCTGAGGGACCCATCCGCCTTCATGACAAAAACTACTGGAGCGCCCCATTCCGATATACTTCGTCTTATGAACCCCTTCTCAAGCAAATCGCCTACTTACTTATGGAGTTCCCTCCTCTCACGAGGAGCCATGTGGCACACTGTCCAAGATACTGGTTTAGCATTATCCACCAGATATATTCAGAAGTCAATCTCCCGCTTCGGAGGTAAGCCCTTCACCTCCTCACACACATCCGAGTATTCTCGGACCGCTCTAATAGATTGCAAACTCTAGACCGACGTGTCAAGCGATTCTAGATAACTTAGCGTAACAGATTCTATGGGATTACAAGAGATCTCGAGAGTGTTACCCAAGCGGGTCATAAGCCTAACAACTCTCCCTTCAAAATCAAGAACGGCACCTCTACTGGATAACCAGTCCATGCCCAAAACTAACCCATAGCCCGTGAAGCCCAACAAGCATCACACCTAAACTCAACGCTAAGTATAACAACTTTCAAACCCAAACACATCATGGAGCCCCAATTGGGTTTGAAACAACTAAGGGATCATCTACCAAACTGGTGTCTAAGTGCAGTGACCCAACTAACAAGGATGAGATAAACGAACTCGATGCGTCAGAATCAAATAAAGTTCGAATCGGATAATAAAGAAATCCAACCTCCAATCTAGACGGTCTTATCCCCATCTGGTACCCTAGTCGTGAGGGAATACAACTACCCTCCAGAAGATTCCATACCTTGCCCTTGCTTCTTTGGACAATCCCAATAAGGTGTCCTATTCCTCCCAAAAGGATAACTACTAGCCTTCTTCTTCCCTATTCTCCACTCGTAACCTCCCACCAATGAGGTTTCATCCTTCATTAACCAAACAACTATTTGAGCCTTCCTCTCATCGTCTATCCTATAGGTACCTACCAGTCCTCCTCCTTCTTGAACCAACTTCTAATCTGATTAACGTCTAAGTCCCTTGAAGTGGTTTTCCATCCTTATCTATCTTAGAAAGATCATCTATACGCGGAGGGGAAACTCAAAATGAGAGAAAGGAAGAGATTCAAAATGGAGAATTCGAAAGATATAGATATGGCTATTGGGGATTATGCTTTTCTTTCAAAAACTTTTCTCTTAAAAGACATGTTTTTGAAAATACTCCTTTCAAAAATATTCCTAGAAAATAGTTTTTCTAAAAATTTTATCTGTTCTGGTAACCTTAAGCTCTGATACCACGTGTAACACCCCACACCCGCTAAGGTCACTCACTAAGGGAATGCCTTAGTTTTGGTGGAGTATTTTTTAGGGAGTATAGAACAGAAAAATTACAACAGGACAGATATAAGTAATACTTGAAAATTTAAAACATCATTTCATTAACAAAACATGTTTGGTTACATCACAAAACCATAACAAGAGTCAAGTACATAATATCCATCCTGATGAAATAGAAGTACATAATCCCCTTACATAGATAATAGCCAAAATGGAAAAGATAAACCGAGCTTTACTTCTACGGTCCAAGCCCCAAAAGATAGATATAGCGGTCTGGTCCAAGCCCACTAGTGCTAGGCCCACTCTGATAACCTGAGGGTTGGGAAAAAGATAAACAACAACGGGGTCAGACATAAGTCTGAGTGAGTCCTATAACCCTAACAATACAATCATTAAAGTAATTAGGGTTTGATATAAACAAGGTACGGTACCTCTGGGGATAATGACTACACTAAGTAGCCAACCAAACACAGGATGAACTACGATAACCGAAAAGACGTATTTATCCACCCAAGGATAATTACTAGCTTACACCACCCCAGATCTACCCACCCAAGGGTAATTCCTACACTGCACCACACCAGTTCTACCCACAAAGAGTTATTCCTACTTAAAGGTTGATCCCACCTAAAGACATAGAAAATATAACTAGTAGTTTCTGGTACTTCTAGCTGACCACGTAGGTGCCGTCTGCCCCTACCTCCACTAGGTGTACCCCACTACTCCCAAGCGATCGGCTCCCTAACGTAGATACCCGTGTTGGCCCCACAGTGGGGTGTATCACTCCCCTAAAGTGGCAACCAATTCTATCAACGGTGCATGGCTTATATCTACACGGTGCAACAACGGCTTATCTACCAGCCCGGGCCCACACACGCATATGAAGCCCGTTGGACTTGCGTTGCCACCGCTACCCCATTTTGGCCTCTTATAGTCAAGCCCAATATGCGTGTCCCGTCACTCGACATGGGTCGAGCCCACAAAGATACGTTTGGGATATTGGTTGAAATGGGCCCCACAAGCTACTACTTAAGCTTGTCATTTTATCTAGTGCATCCCACTTAACCCCTTTTTATAATCATGCCCCCTTACATGTTAAGGTTTGGTTAAGTCATCTAATTATATTTCAATTGCCACTTAAGGCACCCACTAGATTTCTGCATGCCACCCAAGGCACTTACTTGATTCCCACATGCCACCCAAGGCACTTACTTAACCCTTTAATCATGTTTAATTACATGTTCCACTTTGGTTAAGTATTCTAATCGTATTTTCTATTGCCACCCAAGGCAACCCACTAGTTTCCTCATGCCACCCAAGGCACCCCCACTAGTTACTACATGCCACCCAAGGCACCCACTTAACCCCACATGCCCCTCTACATGCTAATATGGTTAAGTGTTTCTTAATTCATTAATTAAGATCATGACCTCATAAAGACCTCTCACATTAGACCGTCTTTTATGACTACTGGATATGCCGGTTGGTTCCGGGCAGACTTCTGTCATCAAAAGGGTCTAACCTCGTGTCTTTACCTTAATCATGTATTTAATTTATGACTAAGACCTCTCACATTGGGCCAATCATTTGTAGCCGCTGGATGGCCGGTCGGTTCCGGGCAGACTTCCGCTACAAAAGGGTCCAACCTCGTGTCTTAGTTGATTAATTACACCTAATTAATCACCCCCATATTAATTATCCCTAATTAATATCAAGTTTTTCATAACATGGGTAGACCTAACTCAATAGGTAAATTCCCATGGGGTAGACCTAACTCAATAGGTAAATTCCCACTTATGCTTATTCATTTTAGGGTATGCTTAATCATAACCATTTCACACCATTCATTAACATGTCTATTAACCCCATCGTTTCCCCATGTACTTATGCTAACACGACATATTTCCAAGAGAAGATTCTTTCACCATTAACATGGGTTTCACTTAGCATACATTAGCATTAACATGGGTTAAAAGGTGTCCACTTACATCATAATATTAACCCAACTAGCATTGCTAAATAACCCAACTTGCATGAACATACATATGTCATATATAAAGGCAACTTGCATAAGTATTCATAGGTTATACAAAGGTGAACTTGCATGTATCTTAAAGGTGTGAACTTGCACAACATGTTACATGTTAACTTGCATAACATCATACACATAACTTTCATAATATCATAAACATAACTTGCACACCAACATACACATAACTTGCATAGCATCATGCACATAACTTGCATAACATCGTACACATAACTTGCATATGAACAACATGCGCATAACTTACATAACATCATACACATAACTTGTATAACATGTTGAACTTGCATATAAGCATACACATAACTTGCTTAGCATCATGCACATAACTTGCATAACATCATACACATAACTTGCATATGAACTTGCATAACAACATGCGCATAACTTACATAACATCATACACATAACTTGCATATGAACTTGCATAACAACATGCGCATAACTTACAAAACATCATACACATAACTTGCATATGAACTTGCATAACAACATGCGCATAACTTACATAACATCATACACATAACTTGTATAACATGTTGAACTTGCATATATGACTTGCATCTTAAAAGAGGGTAAACATGCATAGCATATAAAGGTGTCATCTTGCATATGTATGCATCACATTTAAAAGGGTAAACTTTCATGTCATGATTTATGCATAATACCAAACACTTAGCATGCATAAAACCACATACTTAGCATGCATAGAATCAATTACTTATTATGCATAAACACACCACTTAACTTGCATAAACCCACACACTTAGCATGCATAAAACCCAATACTTAGCATGCATACAATCAAATACTTAGCATGCATAAAATCAAATACTTAGCATGCATAAAATCAAATACTTAGCATGCATAAAATCACATGCATAACTTGCATATCATGTTACCTATGCATAAATGTTCAACATAGTGTTTGGCATCATAAAACATGGCATTAAACTTGCATATAGCATAAAACTTGCAAATCACATATCATACAAACTTGCATAAACACATTTATCCACAAACATAGCCATGTCTTATCACATCCTACCATAATCAATTTAACAATTGATTATTAAAGCCATAGGAACTCACCAAAACCAAGATTAGCAAACTTATGAAGTGGAATTAGTTGCTCTAGTTGAAGAAGATATTGATTAGAGGTTGATTAGCTTGCAACTCTCTTCATTGATTTGTGGAGGCCATGATCAAGTTTCATTTTGCCATAGTTTAGTTACAAGATCTAATTATGAATGAATTAGGGTAGGGTTGGGGTCTTATTTATAGGATTAGGTAGTGTTTTAGGCCCTTAGATTAACCCTAGATTAGATTAGGACCGTCAGATTTAGGAAATCTCTAGAACCCAGCCCTCCAAGCCAGCCTAAAACCCAACCTGGTGCACCCAGGTTCTCTGGACGCCGCGCCCATGTCGACAGGCAAGTCGACCCCCCTGTCGACAGGCCTATCGACAGCCCTGTCGACATGGTTAGGGCGGGAAGCTTCCCGCCTACCCCCGCTGGCTCCATTTTGAAATCTGAATTTAAATTTTTAAATCTGTTTTTAGCTTTAATTTTTCTGCAAACTTCATTGGGCCTTAACTGGGCCATACGGACTCCGATTCTCGAAAACTCGGACTCTATTTCGCGTATTTTTCCGAGACGAACGCAATGACGCATCCCGTTACCCCCAATTCCCACATCTGAGATTATTTATCCTATAATTAGTGAATTTTAGTATTAACTAAAATTCGGGGTGTTACACTACCAGGAGCACCTTACGTATCTCAAGAAGCAGCATGCATCCCCTTCCGGTCCTTCGGAGCCAACAGAATAATCGGATGAATGTGCGCTCTCTTCGTTCCTTATAACACCACGATGATCTACCCCGTTGGGTTACTCACCCTCAAAGGTGCGGACTGGTCTAAGCGCCTTACTTTGATATGTTGATAGATCCTATGTCTAAACATTCTTTTACGCGCTTGCCTCATCTTATCTGGTTTCCATTTAACTTGGTTATTCTCATTCATATTAAATTCTTAATCAAGTTACCAAGTTTCTCTTGCTTATCAATTTCAGTTATAACTTAACCTATTCAAGTTTATTAATAAGCCCACAACATGTTATTTTCAAATTGTGGTCCAAGGTCTGTAATCCACAATCCCTCTTATGTTCTTGTTTGCTTTCATTATTACATTAACATGTTCTAATTAATATGTAATTAAGTATATCCCAATTCGCATGTTTTCTGTTTAACATGTCAGTAATTATTTATGAACTTATTTCATAATTTGTCCTCATTCTTTCTCATTTAATCATAATTCCATTTTATACCGTTACTACAACTTATCGTTGTTTACTTATTAACTTAGTTCTCCAAATTAAGGTCCATTAATAAGTTTCACTTCCTATAAACATAACTTATGTTGTCCTCATCCGTAGATTTCAGATTCTTCTTCTTACAAGTAAATTAATTTACAGTTAAGTATAGTTTGCCTCGTAACATAATTTATTCCAACTTCCTTATTGTTTTCTTATAACCTAAGTTATAATCTTCACTTGTCCCTAGGACAAATCTATCTATTATACAACATTCTCTTTAATGTAATTTATTTATAATAGGTCATTATTATTCCCATTTCCTTTTACTGTTGTATCATTTATTCAATTCCATCTATTTCCATTTATTTATAATTAATGTTGTATAGTAGTCCTGTCCTTTTCATATATTTGTATATGTATGTACTAGACCTCTCACATTAATCCTACACTTGTGGATGCTGGATTTGTCGGGCGGGTCTGGGCTGTCTTATACCACAAATTGACTTAACCTCATGTCTTAGCATCACTACATGTCTTATTTACGCACTTAGACCCCTCACATTAGATTTACCACTTTTGGATGCTGGAAATGCCGGGCGGTTCCGGGCAGACTTCTACCACAAGTGTAATCTAACCTCGTATTTAAACGCATTACAATTTCAAATTACTGTGAATCTAGGCATGTTCGTTCTTTAACAATTATTCTATTTCATGTAAATTTCAGGCATATTATCCTTTTTACTGTAATCTAGTTTACATGTCATCAAATTATGCCTATATTATGGCGCATGTCCTTTTTAACATGGGTTTAACTCTATTTTAACATGTAAACATTTAGTCGGGTAATTGTTCAAATCCAACAAGTTAAATATGTCATTTACTCAATAAAATGCCACAAGTGAATCATGTGATTATAACAACAGTAGTCATTACCCATATTCTAACAATTTGTTTTTCAACACGTAATCATTACAACACTTCAACTGACTCAACATATGAATTATTCATATTAACATCTCAACTGTTTATTACAATAATTATCAATTATTCTAAAAAATTCGACTATACAAAATGGGGAATGGTAAAAGATAACATATTATTATCTAAAATGCTATAACTTAAAACCACTCACCTTGTATGATTTCCCCATTCTGGATCTGATCTGGTTTTAGCATCCATGGTTTTTCCCATAATCGTATTCAAAACCTAATGACTATGGATTGATTATTTTCATTAGAAGAGAAAGGAAAGAAAGAGGAAGGAATTTGAATAGATATGCTCTAGAAAGTTGCCTTATGTTAGACCCAAATGTGGTTCTAACACCCAAATTGATTAGAAACAAGATAAAGTAAAGCAGAAATAAAAAAGAACACACAAGATTTATAGTGGTTCGGCGAAGAAATGCCTACGTCCACTTAGTTTTCACTATATTCAGTAATTCAATTACAAATACAATGTAAGATTCGCTCACAACTCACTTTTGTTCACTCAGAAAGATTAAAACAGGAAATGAAAGACGGTTTGGATTTTCCGGGAGTGAAGGAATTTGAATGATGGAGGTACTTGGATTCTCAAAAGTGCTGAAAAAGATCCTTCTCTTTGTCTCTAGCTGGGGTATTTATAGGTGTGAATTTGCCTGAAATGCAATCCGGGTCGGAACACGTGTCATCCATCGCCCTCTCTTCGGGTTCGGATGGGCCATCAAGCAGACAACGCATCAATGAGATGGACGTTAGGGGTAGGAATTGGTCATATCCGGTCCGGTTCTCCAGGCGACTTTATAGGAGATTTTTCTGGATCATGGGTGCGGGTCGGAGACATGCAGGTTGGGGGGTTCGGATCGGAATACCCGACCCGAACCGGAGTAGCTTGGACGGCTCTTCTTCTCTAATCATACTCCGCTCCGCTCCGAAGTCATGGCAAGCAGACGGCTTTCCGATCCACCTGAGATTCATTGGCCTTCCGATCCAATCAGGTATGCTTTGCCAATTTATCCAGTAAGAGATATCCGATCCGAACAGAGAATTTTACTCGATCCGAACCGATACGCTGCTATCAATCTGAATTGTGGAGCTTCCTTCCGATCCGAACCGGAGTCGCATAACTTGAAATATTCTTCAACAGTTGGTTTCTTGACTTTGTGTTGCCTAGTTCACAAAGTAGGCTAACATTTTGCCCCCTCAAAGGATGCTTTCGTTGTACAAAGCGTCCTTTGATGTCGTTCAACCAGAATTGTCAAGGGTAATGCATCGATTTCCATTCGGTTCGGCGTCCGATCCGAGTGGCTTTTCTTCATTTCTGAGCAAATTTGGGAACTCTACTAGCCGTGTAACGCTTCTTGTAGGTATGCTCCTTTTACTTCCCTTCTCTTCAATTCGAGTCGGATGCTAAATCAACGTGTGAAATTTCCACTCGGCTCGGATTCCGATCCGAAGCGTGTTCGTGGATTTAGTTCTTAAACACTGGGCCTTCAGAGAGAGTTGTGCTTTTGGGCTTCCACCCCGGTCCGATCGGGCGAGACAAAAAAGGGAGACGAAGAGCCAACTCCATTCTCTATATAAACTCATCACCGTCTTCACTTCTTTCTTCTTCGTTTCTATTGCGGCTCGGACCCAAGCATCGAAAATCTTAAAAACTCTAAAACTCCGAATTCCTTTCTTGTTGATTCCTCAAATCAATCACATAGGTAGCTTTTTAAACTCGAATAACATCGTAATAAACGTTCTTGATTTCAATTAGCGTTGGATTAGGATGGTTTAATCGTAGGCTTTGCTTGAACCCCCCACCGCCGCTGGTGGATGCGCTATCGCTTCAAGACATTGCGAGGCTGGAGAGGGCAAATTTTATCCTCAACGATGGCCTTGATGATAAAATGGACCTGTTTGTGAGAAAGGAGGGAAAGAGGAAGAAGATGAGGAGCGTGGTGACTATCTGGAGTCGGTTCGGGTAGAAGACGGAGGACCAAAAAAGGAAGGAAAAGGAAAGGGGATCGGCTCGGATTGCACACCTTAGAAAGACGGGAGGAAAGAAAATGTCGGCTCGGGTCTCGTTCTTAGAAAAGATGGAAAGGAAAGGGAAAGGCGGTTCGGGTCGGAAAAGTGAATGGGATAAGAGGCTGAAGTAAACGGGTCGGTTAGGTGATGCTGGTTCGGTTCGGATCGGGCTACCCGACCCGAACGGATCAGTTCCGCTTCTGCATCCGTTGCTTCCCTTGTCTTGAACTGACCACGCTTTAATGAGGCATCCGAACCGACTGTTATCTTTGCCTGCGTCGAGCTAGTCATCATATGTATATCCGAACCGACCCGAACATATTGAACTTGACACATAAAGACCACTCAACTAATTCAACTAACACTCATTCTAGACGAATATGCCTCGCGGACAGTTAGGATAGTGCCTTGTAAACATGAACGAGAATTAAGAACAATTCTGACTATCACCTTCTCTTTAAAGCTTCGTCTTACACTGCTGTACTCTTATTTTGTACTTCCCGCATTTGTTGCACACACTTTAGTTCACACACATACACAAAAAGGGGACACGGGATAATTCACTCTAATTCGTGCTATTGCTTCTTCAATAGTTCCATGACAATGAGGCCCAGACGCTCTTCTCGTCTAGCTGAGAGGAAAGAAGCTCCAGAAACTTCCCACAAAACCACTCTCGAGGATATATCTTCTTCATCTGACCCAGAATGGGACAGCGAGGGTCCGGATTACGGAGCTGGTCATCGGGAAAGCGGTGAAGTGTCTTCAGAAAATGAAGTTTCCCTAGGCTTTGAGGAGGAAGGAGGGATTGGTGACACCCGAGCACCCGATGAATTCGACTCAGCCATTATATTGGAATCACCTCCAGATTCCGTAGAGTCAACAATTGACAATGACCGACTCGTGAGAATTTGCTTGAAGTATGGAATAATGAAGAAAGACACTCTAGTGCCCTCACGTTCTGATCGTCCACATAACCCTCCAGAAGGATATATGACGGTCACTCGTCTGATGTGCATGGTTGGCGCTATTCCTCCTTTCTCGCCTTTCATCGTCGATTTCTTAAGACAAATGCGGATTGCCCCCATGCAACTGCATCCCAATTCATATGCCTATTTGCATACCTTATTCATAGCATATCGTGAAATTCTAGGCGTGGAGCTTACGTTTGACGACGTTCATTTCTTCTATAATTTCAAACACCGGACTAGAGAAACCCCTTCTTTCTGTTACTTTGAGTCGGTCCCAAAGAGGAAGATAATCTCTACGCCGTTTAGCAGCAAGGCTGGAGATTCCAGACTGGAGTGGTTCTATATAAAGCAACAGCCTGGATGCGCCAGAAGATGGATAAAATCAAGTAAAGCACTGATTTTCTGACCCTGGATTCTAGACACTTGAATCATCACCCTGACCGGTTTTTCCTTTTTATTTGCAGTCGATAATCCCAAACAGGTATCAGACCAAGTGTTCTTTGATCGAATGCACCGTCTCCTCAATGGCGACCAAAAATTCCTTACTATTGACGAGGTTCTTAAAGATGAGTACCTTCATTTTCACGGGCTGCTATCCGTCCACCGTAGCATCGGTCATGGGACAGTCCCTTATGCATATATCCCTCCAGTGGAAACAGTTCCAGAAATAGGAGAAGGCTCGGGGATTCCTGCAGCTTCTCTTCAAACTTCACCCTCTCCCTCTTCCACTCAAGACGATGAGCTGGCTAATCTGGCCAAAAAACATCGTGAAGGGTACGTTGCCCCCGAGGAAACTACCTCGGCAGACAAATCAAAATCTCCCCAAGGGTCGCCACTTCACGCTTCCGAAGGGGATGTTCCTAGCGCCGACGAGCACATATTTCAGGGTTTGGGGGATCTCCCTTTACCCGAGGCTATATACACTTCAGAAGATTTCAGAAAGGACCCTCTAGTCTTCACTTCTTCTGAAGAGACTACTCCTGCTAAGGCCAAAGAGCCTGCCCGCACCACTTTAGCTTCAGACTCGGGTTGGTTGGGGGGACACATACACTACATAGGATGCACTTTGCACCGTAGCACCAGCATTCATTGCACTTCTCTTTCCATGGATCCGCTGATTCTAAACTTCGTTTAACTTATCGTGCAGGTACAATGTCTCGATCCTCTTATGACATAAGGAAGCTTCGCCGCAGCATGTCTAATCCTCCCCAGGATGCCGAATATAACCGTCGGGATGACCGCGGCAGGGAGGAAAGGAGACCCTATGATCCTTATCGATCTCGATCCTCACGCTCCCGCTCACCAGTTCGACCGGAACAGGAAAAATACAAAAGCTATCAAGGTCGTAGGGAGGAGGATAGACCACAATCTAGGGATTCCACTTCCTCCCATGAAAAGCGAAGCAGAGAAAAAACACCTCCAAAGGAAACTGGGGCTAGAAGCAAGCAAAAAGTCCCTGCTACTAAGCGACCTCGGACAGACAAGGGTTCTACAGAATCTTCTTCGAGAAGGGACGCTGAACTAACAATCCTAGCCCCTCCTCCACCAGATGCGGGAACCGCCGTAAGGCTGGCATACTTAAAGGAGCAATTTCCCGAGCACTACTTCGAGACTCTGACCTTTCTACCTTCCCTTGAACCTATTTCTTCTAATTGGGCAGAGGAAGCCAGAGCAAAGATTGATTTGGTGGAAAAACAATATACCGAAATGTTCAAGTATTCCCGCACTCTCTCTAGAATCATTCGCACGCTAATGACAAATGCTGACTCAATGCACAAAACTGCAGAGGAAGATGCTAAGGCCCTAAAAACCTTAGGAAAAAATTTAGAAGATACTCAAGCTCAACTAGCTATTGCTCAGAAGAACGCTTCTAACTTCAAACAACAGTTTGAGGACATGCAAAAGCGCTATCATGATTTGCTAGAATCCCACACTCAGGAACGTTCCGAGTTGAAGAAGCAAGCTGACGAAGCCAAGTCAGAGGCTGCTAAGACACGTCTCGCTTATGTTGAGCTTGAGCAAAAGAATGCCGAGTTAGCGAAAAGGAGTGCTGAGTTAGAAAAGAAAAACGCTGATTTGGCTTCAAAATTGTTAGAGGCGGAAAACAGGGCTGCTCTGGCTGAGGGCAACGTTGAATGCGCTATTAAATCTGCGGAGGAAACCCGCAAACAGCTATCAGAGGCGGAGGCCGATATTCAGGGCTTCGGGGAGCTAATGATCGAATTTTTTGCGCACATTATTCGTCGTCGAAACATTTCCTGGATCGAGGACTATCCATCCACCTTGGTTCATGTGTGGAATCAAATCGTTGAGTGGGAAAAAGAAGAGCTTAAGGTCGATTCCCTCGACGAAGATAAGTTGATGGAGAAGTACTTGAGAGACGACGAACCAGAGCGCCTAGCTGAAGGTCGCCGCCTAATTGCTGAGGCCATGGAAGAAGAGAGGCGGAAGTCTAAACAGAAAACCATTCCTGAAGCTGGCTCCTCTTCTTCTGCTCCTGTAACTCCTGAAGTGGAAGGGTATGATCCCGAAAACCCGGGAATTCCCCGATCAACTTTACTATCTCCCATTCCTGAAATAACTCCAGAGGTAGTAGTCACCCCCGCTGAGAAGTCTTCAGAAGGTATCCCTGTCTTTTCTCCTCAACTTGTCAAGGCTACTACTACCTTTGGCTACACGATTGAACGTTCAATGAGAAATCCTTTGCTCTCGCCTGAGTTGATAACCGATGTTTCTCATTTTGTAGGCGTTGAATCCTCCGCGAAGACAGATGTAGTTCAAGGAGCTACCACTGGGACAGAGCCCGCTGATAGGGTCAAAGAAGGAGAAGACAAGGCTGCTTCCACAGACTTGGGGGAAAGGAGTGAATCAACTAAGGTGACTACTCCCCATGACGAAGAAATGATTGCAGCGTTAAAAGATGACGGAGGAGACGAGGGGCATGATGAGGAACCAGAAGTTACAATAACCGGGGAGTCGAAAAGCGCTGAGGACATTACCTTGGCTGCCATGAAGGCTGATCAAGACAAGCGCTTGCAATTAAAGGCTGAAGAATTAGACCCTGAGGTCCTCAAGCCCCTCGCTGTTGTGGATGCAGGTTCAAGGTTAGTTGTTAAGCTTTCCACTAGATCTATTACCGAGGAACTTGCTAAAAAATCTTCTCTCGATTCCAGTGCCCCGCCCTCCGGGAAAAAGTCTGCTGGCCCCAGTACTACATCTTCAGGGAAAAAGAAACCAAAGCGGATCTTGACTGAAGCCGAGAAGGAAGCTAAAGATGCAGAAAAAGCTGTCAAGAAATCAAAGGCTCATTCCAAGCCCAAATAGTGGGTCCTTCTGTGTCCTTTTAGCATCTTTGTAAATCAATAAGTGCTGCTACACCAGCAGCTTTCGCACTTTCTTTTTCAGTTATTTCCCTGTACAAATTCATTCATTCGTAAATAAAAATAATTCACTTTCTGCAATGTTTATTTGTTAGCAGTTCTGCACTTATGTAAAAATGCATATCTATAGTTATGAAACAAAGTTGTGAAGAGGGGAGATATGTGTATGGGCATGTGTCCCCGGTCAATCTCCGTAAGTTATTCAGTGTCTAACTATGCATTCTGGATGCTCCCGATTCTCTAACGGGATAGCCTTTCCTGTATCATCAATATCTGTTGTTTTTCCTGGCATTTCTTTTATACTCTTTCTCACTCTCTTGAGAGTTAGAGTTCGAGTTCAGTTATTTGTTTATCCCCCGGTCGTTCAACGGGAAAAGATTTCTTTCTCGGCGCTCGGTCGGAGACGCCTTTATACTCTCTTTCTCTCTGGAAAGTTAGAGTTCGGAGTTGAACCTCTTTCTCAGCGCTCAGTCGGAGACGCTTTTATACTCTCTCTCTTTCTCTGGAGAGTTAGAGTTCAGAATAGAATTTCTTTTTCAGCGCTCAGTCTGAGACGCTTTTATACTCTCTCTCTTTCTCTGGAGAGTTAGAGTTAAGAATGTCGTTTTCTCATTCTTTTATGTCTTATTGCACAAATAATCATTGTGCTTCTTTTTATGCCCAAACTGTTTCAACCCTTTTAGGTTCTAAGTTGTCCTGTATTTTATAATCACAACAGAACAACTAATGAATGTAAATGCATAAAAGTAACTAACACACAATATTTTTATAGTGGTTCGGCTAAGTCATAGCCTACATCCACTTTATAGTTCTTTATTCATATCACCGGATTTTCCCAAGGCAAGTCGTGCCTTATTACAGAGTTTACAGGAAAAATAGCAAAAAGTATAGCAGTTCTAATCCAAATATCGCATCAAGTGTTGGGCATTCCATGCTCGAGGGACTTCTTCGCCATCTACGGTCGTTAACTTGAATGTTCCTTTATCAAGTTTCCGTAGGATGACAAAGGGTCCCTCCCATTTTGGGCCGAGGTGAGGAAGGGATGGAAAAACTCTCTTGAGCACCAAATCTCCGGGTTCAAAAGTTCTGAGGCGAACTTTTTTGTCATAATAGCGCGCTATCTGACGCCGATGTCTTGCTGCACGCAAGTCTGCTTCGTCTCTTTTCTCTTCGACTTCATCAAGAGACTCAAGTAAAAGTGCCCGATTCGTCATCGGGTCATAATATGTCACCCTGTGGGAAGGAACTTCCAGTTCAACTGGAATTACTGCTTCTGAACCAAAGGAGAGGGAGAAAGGGGTATGACCAGTAGCCGTTTTAAACGTTGTTCGATATGCCCACAAAGCTAGGGGCAGTTCATCCACCCATTTTGCCTTTGCATGCTCTAATCGCTTTTTGAGGATGGATTTTATTACCTTGTTTATTGCCTCTACTTGCCCATTAGATTGTGGATAGGCAACTGCAGTATATC
Source organism: Allium sativum (assembly GCA_030737875.1). Taxonomy (NCBI): domain Eukaryota; kingdom Viridiplantae; phylum Streptophyta; class Magnoliopsida; order Asparagales; family Amaryllidaceae; genus Allium; species Allium sativum. The sequence continues at coordinate 855,619,352 of CM060920.1, read as the reverse complement.
GTTTGTCTATCTTATATTTCTGGCAAAAGTTTCTGAATTCAGTGCTATCAAATTGAGTCCCGTTATCGGTAATAATCGTCCTTGGGATTCCGAATCGGCATATAATATTTCGGACCACAAAACTTATCACCTTTCTTGTGGTGATCTTAGTCAAGGGTTCAGCTTCCACCCATTTCGTGAAATAATCCACGGCTACTATGGCATACTTAGCTCCCCCTTTAGCAATCGGTAAAACTCCAATGATATCGATTCCCCATGTGGCAAATGGCCAAGGACTCACCATCGATTTAAGCTGGGTTGATGGTGCCCTGGGGATTTTGGCGAATCTCTGGCACTTATCGCAGCGTCGTGAATAATCAGCTGCATCCTTGTTGATCGTAGGCCAGAAGTATCCGTACCGCAATATTTTCTTTGCTAAAGTTTGACCTCCTGTATGATCTCCACACTCACCTTCGTGTACTTCTCTCAGTACACGCTTGATGTCGTCGTGTGCGATACATCGTAACAGGGGCATAGAAAATCCTTGCCTATAGAGGGTATCGTCTTGCATAACATATCTGGCAGCTTTGCGAACTACAGCCCTCTTCTCACTCTTCTTCGATGGGAGAGTCCCATTCTTAAGAAAACTCTTGATTGGAGTCATCCATGACTCCTTCTCTGGTTTCGCTTCAAAAACGAATTCAGTTTCCATTGATTCGAAGCTTGGCGATTCCAATGTTTCAATTGGAATTACCTCAGTCCCTTCTGGATTGTCGGAACTAGCCAACTTTGCTAATCTATCCGCTTTCTGGTTTTCTGCTCTGGGAATATGTGTTATGTTGTACCGTTCTAAGCTATTCAATAGCTCTTTCACTTTCTTGAGGTATGTAATAAGTCGAGGTCCTCGAGCTGCGAACTCCTCTCGCACTTGACAAACAACAATCTTAGAGTCACAAAATATATCCATCACTTTTACTCCGAGGTCTTTAGCGAGTTTCAGCCCGGCAATCAGGGCTTCATACTCAGAGTCGTTGTTAGTGGCCGAAAATTCTAACCGTAGGGCGTAATATAACGATCGTCCCTCCGGAGTGACTAAGACAATTCCTGCTCCGGATCTTCGGTCATTTTTAGCTCCATCTGTATATAGTCTCCACGGGTTCATCTCTAGCTTATCCTCAGATTTGACCGCTTGGTCATTGATTATTTCTTCTTCTGGAATGGTGAACTCCGCAATAAAGTCTGCTAGAGCTTGCCCCCTGATTGACTTTCGTGGTTGAAAATTCAAATCAAACTGGCTTAGTTCTATGTTCCATTTAATCAACCTTCCCGACGCTTCGGTTCTCTACAGCACTTGTCTTAACGGCTGATCGGTGTATATGGTTATTGGATGGGCTTGGAAGTAGTGACGAAGCTTTCGGGATGCAATCAGGAGGCTATAAGCAAGCTTCTCGATCTTTGGGTAGTTGCGCTCTGCCGCTGCTAATTTCTTACTCACATAGTATACTGCCTTTGTACTTTATCTTCCTCTCGAACCAGAACTGTGCTGACAGCGTGAGCCGAGACTGCTAGATAAACAAATAGTTCTTCATGGTCTACGGGCTTTGATAAGATTGGCGGTTTTTCTAACAGTTCTAACAGATTTTGAAAAGCCTCGACACAATCGGGAGTCCACTGGAAGTTCTTCTTTCCCCTTTTTATCAAATCAAAAAATGGAACACATTTATCGGTGGCTTTGGAGATGAATCTACTTAGCGCCGCTACCTTCCCTGCCAGACTTTGGACGTCTTTAATTTTCCTTGGTTCTTTGATATTTCTAATCGCCGCTATCTGGCTAGGGTTGATCTCAATTCCTCGGGAACTCACAATGAAGCCAAGGAACTTTACCGACGCCACTCCAAATGAACATTTTAAAGGATTCAATTTCATACGGTATTTTCGCAAGATACCAAACATTTCTGCTAAGTCTTGCGTATGACTGGAGGACTGCTTTGATTTAACCAGCATATCATCCACATAAACTTCCATGGTTTTTCCTATCTGATCGTAAAACATTCTATTTACCAACCGCTGATAAGTAGCTCCAGCGTTTTTTAATCCGAATGGCATTACAACATAACAATATAATCCCAGATTCGTAATGAAACTTGTATGCTCTTGGTCTGGTACATGCATAGGAATTTGATTGTATCCAGAATATGCATCCATGAAAGAGAGAAGTTCATGACCTGCTGTCGAGTCTACAAGCTGGTCAATCCTGGGAAGTGGGAAACTATCTTTTGGGCAAGCCTTATTTAAATCTGAAAAGTCAATACAAGTTCGCCACTTTCCGTTTGGCTTCTTTACCAGAACGGGATTCGATATCCAGTCGGGATAGGTCGAATCTCGAATAAATCCATTTTGCTTCAATTTCTCTACTTCCTCTTTGAGGGCAGCCGACCTCTCTGGGCCCAGCATGCGTCTCTTTTGCTTTACAGGTGGATGCTTCGGATTTACATTCAATTTGTGACTGATAACGGAAGGCGATATCCCACACATGTCAGCATGGGTCCAGGCGAACACATCTAAGTTCGCTTTTAAGAAGTTCGTCAGCTCTTCAGCACGACGTGGATCCAATTGGGAACCAATCTTCAAAACTTTCGTCGGATCTGCTTTATCAACAGGAATTTCCACTGTTGCTTCATTAGGAGTTGCATTCCTAGCCTCCGGTTCCTCGTCTTTTCTAGGATCCAGGTCTTCAGGCGTTCCCTTTCGCAACTCCCTTGGGTTCAACCTCTCTAATTGCTATGCCGAGTCCCCCTTTGAGGGAGATGAGGCATCCTTATTCTCAGCATTAACTCCTTTCATCAACATCTTCAGTTCAGCCACATAGCAGGCCCGTCCAGAAACCTGATCCCCTCTTATTACTCCAGTCCCGGCTTCGGTTGGGAACTTTAGTAACAAGCACCAAGGGGCGATACAAATTCTAAACTCAGCGAGGGCAGGCCTCCCTAAAAATGCGTTATATGGCGAATCTACGTCCAGTACTACAAACTGAAGCATTCGCACTCTTCTACGTTCTCCTTGCCCTAGGGTCACAGGCAACTCTATATATCCCATAGGAGCTGTCGTCGCTCCGTTGAAACCTCTAATCCATCCTTCACAAGGTTTCAGATCTTCAGGCTCAAGCTTCATCTGATCAAATGACTTCTTGAACAAAATATTAACGGAACTTCCGTTGTCTACTAATACCTTATGGACCAACGCTGGCCCAATAGCGGTAGTAATAACCAACGGATCATTGGTGGGAGATTGTATTCCCGTGTTGTCTCGGCTGCGAAACACCACGTCATCGAACATGGTTTTTTGTTGTTTGATGGGGGTAACATCTTCCAAATCGTCACCTTCATTCACATCTAGATGCTTGGCCGCATTCACATATTGGTCCATTGACCTAAAGCTTCGGATTGCCGGGTGAGGTCCGCCTACTATGGAGTTGATGACAATCCCTTTACCTTTCTGCTGCGCGGTAGGCTTAGGAGCAGGTAGGATTTGCTTTGGAGCCTGCTCTCCTTGCCCCCTGTCCCTCGGGGCAACCTTGTACTCATCCAACTTTCCTTCACGCAGCAGCTTTTCAATTACATCCATCAAATGTTGACACTCATTGGTCGAATGTCCATGCGTTCCGTGAAACAAGCAAAATTTCCCTGTCGCCATTTCTTTCTCGGTCGAATCACGAGGTGGCGGTCTTTTGTATTGCAACACATTATACGTGTCCAGGTAAATATTTTCCAACGTGTCATTCAGTGGTGTGTAGTTCTCGTAGTTCTGGAATCGGGGCCTTTTGTTTGGGTCGCTTCCCCTATTTTTGTTTCTCCTGTTACCGTTCGAATTACGGTTGTTGTTGTTTCCCCCGCTTCCAGTATTGCTGTTTCCACCCTTGTTTCCCACATTTACTTCAACCTTGCCAGAACTTTCCCCAGACTGCTTCACTGCAATATTACTCTGCACATTCTCCTTTGAAGCTGTCTCAGACTTTCTCTTCCGGTTTGCCCGGGCCTCCTCTCGTCTTAGATAAATATCGGCTTTTTCGTAGAATATCGCCCTTGTCGGGGGTGTCTTCCCAGAAAGGTAGTCTCCAAACTCAGATTCGGGATCGACTCCTTCCTTCAATGCCATCAGAATAGTGGGCTCATGCGGGTCACTGACCTCAGTTACAGCTTGGTTAAATCGATCTAAATATGCCCTTAAAGATTCTCCTGGTGCCTGTTTGATCCTTGACAATTCAATAACGCTCTTGGACTTTCGAGCATGTAATCGGAACTGGTTCATGAAACGCTCGCTTAGTTCTTTGTAATTAGAAATTGAACGAGGAGGAAGTCGGGTAAACCAAAATAAAGCCACATCTTCTAGGTAGATTGGGAACGCTTTGCATTTTACTTCATCGGGGGCAGCAGCTGCATTCATAAGCCATGAATACCGCATCAAGTGCTGTCCTGGATCAGTCCTTCCATTATATTTATCCATCTGTGGCAAATTAAAGCGTCGGGGGAACTGGAAGTCTAGGATGTCGTCAGTGAACGGAGTATGGCTTCGCTCTATACCGTAGTCTTCATTTGTATAATTCCGGCTTTCGGACATAATTCGACGAACCATCGCCTGCACATCGGCACTAGTTAGGGGCTGCTCAGGTTCCCTGGCCCTAGTGTCCGAGTTCCTCCGGGGCTCTTGCTCAGGAGACGCCCTTCTTCTTCGAGCTGCCTCTGCTCGATTCCTTTCCCTGCGTTCCCGGTCGATCTCGGGAAGAGGGGACTGGAGTCTTTGCCCCCGAGATGGGCTATCGTTTCCTAATGCTCGTGCGATATCCTCGCGAGATCCCAAAGATCCAAACGTTAGCTGCTCCACGTTCTGAGGTCGTTCGAGTGGCCTTCGCTCACGGGGCCTCTCTTCCTCAGAAGATGAAGATTGATCTACTGGTGTATGACGAACTGGCGACGGAGTTCTTTGCCGGCGGAGCTCGCTGATTTCCCGACTCATGAGCCTCATATTTTCCTGCATCATGAGATTGGTGCGCTCATGAACTCTCATAGCTTCCCTCGTGCTCTCAAGCATATCAAGCAAGCGCGAGAAATCTCCTTGAGTGATGGGAGCAGATGGATTGGCCTGGTCTCCAACCCTGGCAGCTGGAATTGGAGCATTCGCGGGGACTCGAGTAGATGTTCCAGCTTCACCAAGCATCGGGTCGGATCGGAGGTAGGAAGTCGGGTCGGATCGGAGCTGGGGTGTCTGTTCGGATCGGTGTGCAGCGAGCAAGTCGGGTCGGTTCAGACTGGGGGAGTGCACTGCTTCAGAGTCTCCAACCCGGATCGGATCGGAACTTTCCACTTGCTGTCGGTTCGGATTTCCTGCGTTGATTCTCCCTGCTGCTGAACTCTGCCCCCTAGACCTTGTTACAACAGCATGTTGCTGATCTTCACCAGCTCCATTTCCTTGAACAGACTGGACTTCCTTGCCTTTTCCTCTGGCCATTAGTCTTTGACAATTACTTCAACGAATGTAAGAAAGTGGAGAAGCTTAAGGATTCACTTCTTTGAACTCAACGGTCCAAAAAGTAGAAAGAGATCCCGGAAAATAAAGAATTTAGATGAGGGTTCTCAGTGAAAGCACCAAAATGTTAGACCCAAATGTGGTTCTAACACCCAAATTGATTAGAAACAAGATAAAGTAAAGCAGAAATAAAAAAGAACACACAAGATTTATAGTGGTTCGGCGAAGAAATGCCTACGTCCACTTAGTTTTCACTATATTCAGTAATTCAATTACAAATACAATGTAAGATTCGCTCACAACTCACTTTTGTTCACTCAGAAAGATTAAAACAGGAAATGAAAGACGGTTTGGATTTTCCGGGAGTGAAGGAATTTGAATGATGGAGGTACTTGGATTCTCAAAAGTGCTGAAAAAGATCCTTCTCTTTGTCTCTAGCTGGGGTATTTATAGGTGTGAATTTGCCTGAAATGCAATCCGGGTCGGAACACGTGTCATCCATCGCCCTCTCTTCGGGTTCGGATGGGCCATCAAGCAGACAACGCATCAATGAGATGGACGTTAGGGGTAGGAATTGGTCATATCCGGTCCGGTTCTCCAGGCGACTTTATAGGAGATTTTTCTGGATCATGGGTGCGGGTCGGAGACATGCAGGTTGGGGGGTTCGGATCGGAATACCCGACCCGAACCGGAGTAGCTTGGACGGCTCTTCTTCTCTAATCATACTCCGCTCCGCTCCGAAGTCATGGCAAGCAGACGGCTTTCCGATCCACCTGAGATTCATTGGCCTTCCGATCCAATCAGGTATGCTTTGCCAATTTATCCAGTAAGAGATATCCGATCCGAACAGAGAATTTTACTCGATCCGAACCGATACGCTGCTATCAATCTGAATTGTGGAGCTTCCTTCCGATCCGAACCGGAGTCGCATAACTTGAAATATTCTTCAACAGTTGGTTTCTTGACTTTGTGTTGCCTAGTTCACAAAGTAGGCTAACACCTTACTTCAATACGAGATCTGAACACTCATTTACAAGTATATGTTCCTTTCCTTTAGATCTGAATTTAGAATTTTTCCTAGACTAATATTCTTAATTTTTCTGAATAGATTTGAGGAGGGAGAGGAAACAGCAGAGCTTCAGCGTTGCCTCATAAATATGAGGTTTAGGGTTAGCTCTACAGATTTATTTATAGGTGTATCAGAGAAACCCGGTCCCTTAGATCCAATTTTAAAACATCATAACCGACCACGACAGATGAAGTTTCTAGTTCCACTGTTTGGTCGACCCTGTGTCAACCCCCTTCGTGTGGGTCGACCAATGGGTCGACCCTCCTATTGGTAGGTCGACCCCCAACGGTCTAATTTCCCGCCCAAGTTCCCGCTTCATGAATTTGATTTCTGGACTAATTTATTTAATATATATATATATATTCATATGAGCTCCTTATACATATATAAACTTCTAACGCTCATAACTTCTTCATACGTTATCCTTTTTACGTGAACCAAGTGTCTATCTCGACCAGAATTTTGAGATGGACGCAATGGCGCAGTTCGTTTTACTTAATTCTGAATATTTAATTAAATTATTTTTATTTTATTATCTTGAATTAAAAATGCAGGGTGTTACATTCTCCCACCCTTAGGAAATTTCATCACCGAAAATTGATAAGGGTGAAATCAAATAACCACTCACATAATATCCATCCATCATGTGTGCATCCAATTTTTTCAAACATTGTGCACTTGTGTATAGTGAAATACAACATAATAATACATGTGTGCCTAAGCGGTACCTCCTATGTGTATGCAAATATTTAAAAATTCTTAAAAAATATGATGCTTACATCCTAAATATATTGGCAGTTCTACATAACTGCAAACAATCAAAAATGGCTTTCCATCCAAATTTTCCCAAGCTCTTATTAAGAAAGATCGTAGTTCATCCAATTGCTGGATCCAAAATCCTACCAACCAACTTTATTTTTCGAATTTCAGAAAAATCTAATTTTCTAAACTTGATTTCTTATGTTACAGAAAGGCGAAAAACGGAAAATTTCACATCTTCCGTGTTTCTTTTATTTTAAGAAAATTTGGGAATAACAGAAGTTTTCTTACTAGGTAATAAAGTTTTACACACTACAATACGCTACTAACCCAAAGTAAATCTAAAAGCATGGTGTTTCTACATCAAAGAAAAATACAAACCCTACAACATAAAGTAGATCTCAAACATAGATTCTACTACGACAAGTTTAAACTAAAATAGTCAAGATCAAGCACATGCGATCTAGAGGATCACTATTAGAATGGAGGCCTGGGTCCCTGTGCAAAGATATCGCGGGTGAAAGAATCCAATCCACCTAAAGTATCCCTCATTCTTCCTAGACGCTCCTCCTGTCGTCTAGTCTCCTCCCTAACCTCTAGCTGCATGCCCTGCATATCCGCCTGCATCTGATCAAACCGCTGCTGTGCGGCGTAGATATCCTATAAGCTCTGCTGCTCTGTCCGGGCGGCCTCTATCTGTGTGTGAATCATCTCTTGCTATCCTCACAAGATATCCTAATGCTCCCTAGCTAGCTGAGCCTGTCTCTCTGAGATGGTCCTCACCTCAGTCCTCAAGTCTCCGTGTTCTCTGGATGACCGTGTGTTCCATCCAGAGGTATCAGAGGATCCAGCACCTCCCCACTGCTGCTCTATGCCCGTATATTGATAGTACTCCTAAGGGAAAAAGTACTGATACTATTGTGGCTCTACTACTGGTGAATGCTGAGGCTCCCTCTCTGGCATGGGCTGATAACCAGCCATAGGTCCATATGTCTGTACTCCTAGGTCTTGTAGGTCTTCCTCGTTTAGTTGAACATCATCTGCCTCAACGACCTCTACGGGCTCTTCCTCCAGGTCATGCTTCATTCGCTGAGGGTCTACTACCATAAACTCATGAAACTCAATCTGCATCCTAGTCAGCATGCCTATGTCTATAATATGTGCAGGATATGATATATAATTTTCTCTTGTCAAGGGAACCTGAGACTGCAAAAAAACTGTGGTCTAGAGATATCCGTAGGGAAATTTATTTTGCCTCCACTCCCTAGAGGAGTCATAATACTGTAAGATCAAGCGGGCCTAATTTGTTTCTAGTTCGGCGAAAAATGCATAGGTAGTGAGCCTAACCGTAGGGGAAACTTTATCAGAGCCGCCTGCCTTGGAAACCAAATTGTATTGCAGTATGCGTAAGACTACCCTGGCTAAGGGGCGTAGATGTGTCATGTCCCAATGCCTTTGATCTTCATTTATAAAAATTCTATGCAAAATTGCTAGATTTATCATTTCCACCTCCTCTAAATTTAAACCCCATCCCCTTATACCAAGCATGGCCCCAAACTAGGCCTCAATGAATCGGATCTGTACCCCTTTTACTTCTGACTCAAAAACCACTATGTCATGTTCTTCACTAATTACCAAATTAGCAATAAAAAGACGTACTAACCTTAAAAAAACTCCTTCTCTCTAACAAGGTTGTGATCCAAAATGTTATCCAGCCCAACTGTATTGAACAATGCTTCCAAATTGGTGCCTACAAAGTCTCCAAACTTGATCGGTCTTCCAAGTAGAATCTCATGTCCTACGGTTCTCGCGTATGCCTTCGCTTTGTCTCTCCGATTATCATACCAAGCAATTTCTTGAGGGGTTAATTGAGGAAAGGCGGCAGCAAGGGAAGGTTGAGGTTGCATAGCGATTTTTCTCCAAATTGAGGGGAAACTCTAGTAGATCCGGGTAGAGAGCATTGAGGGCTTCGATTTGGCACCAAAATTGCGTGAAACGGTGGAGATTTGAGGTGGTGCTGGGCTTGGGAAGTGGGGAAAAGGGATGGTTTTCGGTGGATGGGTGGGGAGAAAAATGGGGACGAGGCCTTCGGCTTCGTTCCCTTTTCATTTTATTTTTTGTGTCGCGAAAGGGTCGACCTACCTCAAGGGATGTCGACCCAGGAGTCGACCCTTGCCTGGCGTGTCGATCCCCCAAGTTCGACACCTGGGTCGTCCCCCCCCCCCTCCCCCCCCCCCCCCCCGCTTTTCTCTTTTTTTTCGACCATAAAGGGGAAGGCTGGTCAATTACTTCCTGGTCTCTTCAAACTTCGATGATCCATTTTAGGATCAATTTTTCCCTTTTCTATCTTACAGAGTGCTACAGTTCCAATAGTCTAACTTATTTTCCATTCATCCTTATACATATGATTAATATGGATTAACCTTTTCTGACAAGGTTTCAATCCAAAACCCATTATCAAAAACATAGTCTTTTGGGATTTCTTTCTTCCCTATATTGTACGCTATCCACTGAATTTTCCTTTAGTGTTTGAACAAACATCCCATATTATACTTCTTTCTATTTAGTTGGTTCTTTCTATAATATATCTATATTTATATTTTTAAAAATACAAATACGTTCACTCACTATTTATACAGGAATCCAAAACCTAAGCTCTGATACCAGATGTAATAACCCAAATTCCGACAGACCAGATTTTTTTTTTTTCAAAATCCCAATCTATCGGAACTCAAGTTTTTGTGCCCTGGTATCCTGTAGAAAAGACAGAGACATAAAATATGTCAGAGCTCAGAAAGTATCTCATAGCGAATGGATAAAATATAATATACTCAAAGTATAGCCTTACCATATTAATAATACTGCCTAACCAGTATTCAAAGCTATCATATCTCTGCCACAAATCTAACCTGCGAGTATGTTATGAGGAAGGGGTCAGAACACAAGTTCTCGTGACTGGATTTATATTATACACTTTGGATTACACTACATATACCGTTCAATTATATTTTCTTATTTATTAGGTTACTTGGGTTAACAACACTCAAGGACTACATACATGTCGCACACATTTACTTCCCAGTGGATTAACCTAATACAATATATATGTAGCTACCCCCAAAATTAAGGCCATGGTACCCCACTCGCACGGTCTCTGTCATAATACCACCGAAATGAATGCAGTCCCTCATCTTATACCGGAGTGACATAAGGATCTCAACATAACAATGTTATATTCCACATATATCTATCATTACTACACTACGTAAGCGTATAGACTTCCACCGTCGATCGGATTAGATTTCATACCGGAGTAATGTCCTCAAGTCTACGATACAACACCCAGAGCCGAAATGCATGTATATATACTATCCCACATACGTATTGTCAATTGTAGCTCGATGCCTTAACCACACATCCTATAATGTGCACCGAGTTCCGTGGCAAGGCTATACGAGAAACACAGAACTTGGTCGGGAGATTTTCCATATCTGTATAGGCCAGTCTTTAAGAGCCTTTATATACATATATCCCTCGGGTCTATTTTCCATGGTGGCTTTGGCCCCACCTCGGTCCCTCCCTCAACTAGTAAAGACTATAAGAGCTAAACGACTGGCCCCTAACAAACAATCTAAACATCCAGTTGGCGTCTTTCCTTAACCACCATACCCCCGATAGTGAAAGGTGAACGATCTACTGGTCTTAGCTCTAGTCTTTTCGCATCGTACTGGCTGTCGATGACAGGTATCCGACGATCTACTATCCTTGTTGGTCGTGACCCTTTACCTCCCCATTGAGGCAACCGCCAAATCACCCTGGTGTCACTGTGTCACAGCATTTTGACTGTAAAGCTACTCTTGCAGTCAAGGCCCACCCACCTCGTAGTTATGCATAGACTAAACCTCTGCGAGCACAGCCTAAACATCTGCCACCGCACAGAGGACTACCAGGAGCACCTTACGTATCTTAGGAAGTCGCATGCTTCCCCTTCCAGTCCTTCGGAGCCGACATAATAATTAGATGAATGTGCTCCCCTCATGCCTTATAACACCACGATGATCTACCCCGTTGGGTTATTCACCCTCAAATAGGCAGATTGGTCCAAGCGCCTTACTTTGATATTTTGTTAAACCCTTTGTCTAAACCTTCTTTTACGCGCTTGTCTCACCTCATCTGGTTTCCATTTAACTTCATTATTCCCATTCATATTGAATTCTTAATCAAGTTACCAAGTTCCTCTTGCTTATCAATTTCAGTTATAACTTAACCGATTTAAGTTTATTAATAAGCCCACATCATGTTATTTTCTAAATTGTGGTCCAAGGTCTGTAATCCACAGTCCTTCTTGTGTTCTTGTTTGCTTTCGTTATTACGATAATATGTTCTACTTAATATGTAATTAAGTATATCGTGATTCGCTTGTTTTCTACTTAACATGTCATCCATTATTTATGAACTTATTTCATAAGTTTTCCTCATTCTTTCTCATTTAATCATAATTCCATTTTACACTGTTACTACAACTTATCGTTGTTTACTTATTAACTTAGTTCTCCTAACTAAGGTCCATTAATAAGTTTCTCTTCTGATAAACGTAACTTACGTTGTCCTCATCCGTAGATTTCAGATTCTTCTTCTTACAAATAACTTAATTTAGAATTAAATATAGTTTGCCTCGTAACATAAGTTATTCCAACTTCCTTATTGTTTTCTTATAACCTAAGTTATAATCTTCACTTGTCCTTAGGACAAATCTACCTATTATACAACATTCTAATTAATGTAATTTATTTTTAATAGGTTATTATCATTCCCCATTTATTCCTTTTTCCTTTTACTATTGTATCATTTATTCAATTCCATCTATTTCCATTTATTTATAATTAAATTTGTATATCAGACCTGTCCTTTTCACATGTTTGTATATGTATGTACTAGACCTCTCACATTAAGCCTACACTTGTAGTTGCTGGATTTGTTGGGTGGGTCCGGGCAGTCTTATACCACAAATCGAATTAACCTCGTGTCTTAGCGTCACCACATGTCTTATTTATGCACTTAGACCCCTCACATTAGATTTACCACTTGTGGATGCTAGATATGCCGGGTAGTTCCGGGTAGACTTCTACCACAAGTGTAATCTAACCTCGTGTTTAAGCGCATTAAAGTTTCAAATTACTGTGAATCAAGGCATGTTCGTTCTTTAACAATTATTCCTATTTCATGTAAATTTTAGGCATATTATCCTTTTTACTGTAATCTAGTTTACATGTTGTCAAATTATGTCTATATTATGGCGCATGTCCTTTTTAACATGGGTTTAACTCTATTTTAACATGTAAACATTTAATTGGGTAATTGTTCAAATCCAACAAGTTAAACATGTCATTTACTCAATAATATGCCACAAGTGAATCATGTGACTATAACAACAGTAGTCATTACCCATATTCTATCAAGTTTGTTTTTCAACACGTAATCATTCCTACACTTTAACTGATTCAACATATGAATTATTTATATTAACATCTCAATTCGTTATAACAATAATTCTCAATTATTCTGGCAAATTCGATTATACTAAATGGGGAATGACAAACGATAATATATTATTATCTAAAATACTATAGCTTAAACTCACTCACCTTGTATGCTTTGCCCATTCTGGATCGTATCCAGTTTTAGCATCCATGGTTTTTCCCTTAATCGGATTCAAAAACTAACGATCATGAATTGATTATTTTCATTAAAAGAGAGAGGAAAGAAAGTGTAACGACCCAGATTTTTTGATCGTTTGGATTCGAATATTTAAATATGTTTTTAATATTACATTTGGAATATTAATGGATTTAATTATTGAATTCATTTATTTAAATGAAGATTAAACGTTTATATTTGTATTTAATTATAAACGAGCCCGTAACGACATGGTAGTTGGTAATGAGGTTTGAACTTCAATTGAATATACATAATCCGTTTTAAGTCAGAATTCTTTGAAACAAGAAATATTGGGACCAGATTGATTATAATTTTCTAACGAAAGAGAAAAATCGAGATTTCAGCTAATATATTGCAAGTTATGTCCAAATCAAAATTTGAAATAGTCGCTATGGATTTCGATTATAAACGAATAACGTTTATTTGATTAATTTAAAGGGGATTTTCAATAAAATTTGGACATTGTTAAACTCGAATACGTAAATTTTTAGTTATAATCCTATATCGATTATATTTGACGCGTATATTATTTTATTTGGATATGTATACAATGATAATAATAATTTATTATTTTTTAATTTAATTGTTTTGGAATTTAATCAATATTATATCGATATTATATACGCTGTAAGAATAGCTGTTTTTGAAACAACCGCCATTTTCAACGAAACTAATTTTATCGGAATATGTATAATTAATTATTGCTAGTTTTCCAGTTTGGAGCCAATCAGAGTTATTTTATCGGCAGATGAAATTTAAAGGTGAACCAATGGATAAATTGGGAACTAAACAGCGTCGATTTTGCAAACAGAAACCATTTTCAATGAAATTAGTTTTATTATTACTATAACGTCAAATTATAACATGGTCCTTATTTTCGTAAATTTTGGAGATTTTGTTAATTGATGCGAACTTAGCAGTCAACGTTAAATAGCGGTACAAATTAAATTAGCCATATTCAATTAAAATAAAATCATCTGAAATCGGTCACCTCAGAATAAACAATTCACTACAAACCTATTTCCAATCCATCCATAACCCAAACGCAGACCATTTTTCTTTCAGTATTGACGAAGGGAAAGCATTAACACATCCTAGTTATATTTATATTTAAGACTTAAAATACCCTACCCAAAAGAGGGAAAGAATTAACACAACCTAGTTATATTTATACTTAAGAATTAAAATACCCTACCCAAAAGCTATGTACAGAATATGTTTGCTATGAGCTTTTCTGCCAACCTAAATGTATAATTCCACATGCCCTTCTAAATCAACCCATCACAGATACATAGGAAATGAAGTTCCAACAGAGCTCACACATGCCTACATCCTATACATGAGATGACTTTCTACGGGCACCCTGTATACTATCCTCAGCTAGCACATGGCTACTCTTCACACATGCATCGCCACACATGCCAGAAACGAATTCCACGCCAAAACTAAGATGTATAACCTACCTTCCCCTAAAATGAAAAGAAAACACGCTGCACTTATACACACAGCAGACAAGTGTTTTGCATAGCTTGCATTATCATTTCAGTGCAGAAGTTTGTCATAGAAGAACACTTCCTATTCTCTTCAAATGTAGCAAGACGTACCATTCAAAATGAAATATGAATAGCACTCCTTGCCTGCGAATCACATGACCTATTGGTACCTTGAAGCCGACCTACTAGCCTACTCCTTCACAACCAAGTGTCGTTCCACCTATATATGCGAGAGCAAGTTGTATGTCTCCTCAAGCAACTCAGCGAGAAAACAATAATAATGGCGTAGTTTTCAAAAGTTAAAATCAAGCTATATACTTAACTAAAATTATTCGAACTGGGTGATGTTACTTTCCATACTAGAAGGGATGGCGGAAGCTACATGGACTGGGGTTCCGGTAGATGGCATCCAGGAACTATGAAGGGAGTGTTGACTAGATCGATTAGTGCGATGGCGTGGAGGTGCAACATTCGTGTAAAGGGTTGAGTGGGTGTTAGCAGTACACAATGAAAAACAAAAAGGAGATAGAAGAAAGGATAACAATGTGTGGAAGATGCGTGAAAAATTAGGGGACATAGGGACGGTTGAGTAGTTGTGCATAAGGAAGCTTCAGGAAAATTTGGATGGAGAATACGAGGATCTTCTGTATCAAACGGCTGTATGTAGTATTAGGCTGAATGGGTGGGTTTTTGGGCCTAATAAAAAAAAGGAAGAATAAGGAAAAGGGAATAACGAAAAAGAATTAGAAGTTGTGTGAACCAGTAAAAATTACGTGGGAAGGATCAACGTGTGGGGAGGAAAATACTATCGTTATATATGAAAACGCGGGGAAGGTTTTAATGTGTAAAAGTGGGATGTAACAACCCGGATTTTCCGAACTAATTTAAAATTTTTATTTTAGTTATTTTAATGAATTTTGAATATTTAAAATGGTTTATTTTAAATAATAACGACTATATATTTATTTTAATTGAAGTTAGAACGTATAAATTCATTTTAATTATATAACGAGCCTGAAATGGCGTGGTAGTTTGAAAATTCGATTTTAAAATTCAAATGAATGCATAAGATTCAAAATAAATCGGATTTCAATAAAACTAGAAATATTTGAATCTGTTGAATTATATCTTTCTAATGAATGTGAAAAATCCAGATTTCATAACGGGAATAAAAAGTTATGTCCGGTTGAAAATTAAGAATAGTCGCTATGAATTTATATATATTTTAATATAATACATAGCCCTTAAAAATAGCCATTTTTCAAACGACCTCCGTTTTCGACGAAACCAATTTTGTGGGATCTGGAATGTCAAATTATTATTAGGTTTCAAGTTTCATAATTTTCGGAGTTAATTTGTGAGCGCAATAAATTCAAATGTTTCAAATTTCATAATTTTTGGAGTTAATCTGTGAGCGCAATAAATTCAAATGTGTTTGGCAATTTAAATTTGAATTGGATCGACCAAAAAATGACCATTTTTCAAACGGTCTCCAAATTCGACGAAATTAGTTTTATTAGGACCGTATCATCAAAACATAGCTAGATTTATTTAATTTTTTGGAATTTTTGGAGTCAGTATGTGGCCCCGGTAAATTAAAATGCACGTTCAAATTTAATATATACTGATTTATACTTTAATTTTGAACAAAACTGATCGTAATAGCTGAATTGGCATAGGAAACATATTCTATCGTGTCCAGAATGGGGGTGTTTAGCTAGGGGAAGCAGTCATTGGGTTTGATTTGGAGTACAGAATCATACGGAGATAATTTGCGAATTAAATAATATAAATATAAATATATATAAAATGGGCATAACCCTAATTAAACCATCTCCACAAAATTCTGCCGCCTCCACTTATCATCAGCGATCAGAATCGCTTGAAAAATCGCCCCCTTTTATTTTCAAATCCACACATTAATTCCAAAAGACTTCTTAGACAAATTCAAAGAGTTTCACGAATCTACGAACTGAACGGTTATGATCATGTTTTATGGCTTGGATTGATCAGATTTTAGGGACAAAGCCGCCGGTTTTGGGGCTCATTTTCCATGGCAACCTGGTTGCGAGCTGCCTTATAGTGGCGGCGAAGGGAGGGTGTCTCGAGGGCTTTGGCATGGCGTTAATAGATCGATGGTCAGAGGTGTCTTGGGCGTGCGATTTGGAGAGAGGACGGTGGAGTGTTGGGTTCGAATGCGGTCCAGAGGATTGAACCAGGAAGGAAGATTATGGAAAGTAATTAGTGAATTAATTTGTTAATTAATTATTTAAAATTGTAATTAAATGTAAAATTGATCATAACTTTGTCATACGAGCTCAGAAAATTACAAACTAAAGTGCGTTGGATTCGTGGTGAAAATATCTACCCAATGGAACTGACTGGAAGCGATTTGGAGCAAATTAGAATTTGGGGCAATTTTAAATCAAAATAGAAATTCAAAAATAAAGAATGACGGAGAGGAACCCAATGTGAGAACTCTTTCTCACTCAGTTTATTTACAGTTAAATATATACTTAGATGCAGACGGTGCTTAGCAGCACCGGACACCATTGATTGTACAAACCATGATTTTTTGTTTAGATTGAATTGACTATTTTGTGTTTACTGAATGAATAAAATATATAAAATATTCATGTATGGAATAAAATATTTGAACAATAAAAATATAATTTTTATTGAATATATGAGCCATATAAAATGGTCATGTGTTGAAAATGAATATTCGTTTACAAATCAGATGATTTGTATATGTACATCCATTTAACAGATATTAATTGGGACAATAAATTTTACACATCGCCCAAATGCACAAATAATTATTAGTATTTGTTGTTTGGAAACTCCATACGGGTATTGGGATGATATTGGACATACACTAATCCCAATATTTAGTTGTATGTCAATCGATTGGTTGACAGACTGTTGTAAGCGTTAATTATTTATATTTAATGCTTATGCAGTTTGTGATGCACTTTGGATGATAGTTGACTATGTATAATTAATGTTGTGTACATGTGTGTATGAAATCCATATAAATAACATTATATGTAACTGACTATGTCTGATTCCAACTCAGAAAGAATGAATATTTTAAAATAATATTCAGGAAAGAATTAAAATCTGATTTGTTGTCCGATTTGGGATGGACATGAAAATATTGAAATATATAAGCCATGTTGATTAGATTTTCACCATTTTAACGCGAACGATATTTATATCGATTTTATTCATTTTTATAATGGATATCGAAAAGGAAATGATTTCAAAACCTGATATTTTGAAAATATTATCATTTATATATTATAATGATATAGAATATTCAATTTTGATTTAAAATTGGAAATGAAGTTAGAATCGTTTTAAAACGAATTTATAAACAATTTATAAAATACGTTTTAAATGGAAATTGATGAAATATATATAAATTATATATATATTTAATGGCCAGAATAGAACACGCTGGCCGCGGCCATTCGCGAATTTCGACCATTGACTTCGAATTGACATTACGGGAGATCCGACCGTCGGATTCTCCTAAAACCAGTACCCTTCGGTTCGTATCAAAAAGAGATTTCCAACGAAAATATGAGATTTGAAATCTAATGGTCGGATTTGGAATTATGTCCAAATCAAATTTGGAAAAGGTCGCCGTAAGTGCAGTTCGATGACCGTTTGTGGAAATCGACTGAAAGGGCTTTAATAAAATTATTAATAATTTGTGTAAAATCATAATAAATGATTTGGAAAGAACTAGAATGAATAATTACATATTAGACAAGATAAAAATATATTTTTATCGGAATGAACTAGTTATTAACTAGAATTATAATCCAATTATTTTTAAATAAATAAATTGGACTGATAACGAGTTTTAATATAACCAGAATTTCCAGTATATGAATTGGAGTGGATTTGATGGGAAATCATCTTTGGAATATTTCGATGTTGGATTTCGTGATTATACAGATACTGTTATGGAAATTTGGAAGATATAATTATATCGTTATTTCCAATACGATATTTGTTGGTTTCAGAATTTGATATTGAATATAAGTCGATATAATTTCTATTCAGAGCCTTGTATTTAATATCAAATGAGATTTTAGGTTTGTCGTGAATGGTGTCTTTATTTATACTATTCTTAAACCCAGTTGAGAACAGAATAAATCTTTAATTTAAGATTTAGTGAAGTTTTCCTATTAATTAATATTTAATTGGAATTGAATAAAAGAATTGGATTTTTGGGTTTATAGTGAACGATGTTTTAAACGACATTTTTTCTTTAACCCAATTAACCGTGAAATGTGATTTGGAATATATAAATCTTTTATTAAGATTTAATGGAATTTCCAAAGTAAAGATTTCCAGTTTAATAAAATAAATTGGAATGGAAGGGAATTCGATTTGGTAATAATCGAAGTGAGCTTCTGTGGTGGAAGAGCGTTAGTATATATGGAATTTAAAAGGCTTTGCCATTATTCCATTTATATTATTTGTCGGATACGGAAATTGATATCGATTATATATATTGATCTGTTTTCCGTGAAGATTTCATAATTAATGGGATGTGATTTTGGGTTTATCGTGAACTGTGTTTTAAATGACATTGGTTCTTAACCCAGTTAAAGACATGATTACATGTCTAGCATTGTATTTCGAACTGTATGGTTGATCTCTGCTAAATATATATCTATTTGGTGGCAGAGAATTTATTCTCTTGCTTAACACCCTTCTCTGAGAAATATGAGCTCAGCGGTTATATATCAGCAAAAATCGATAGTGCGGTGTAGATTGTCGATGCGGCGTGTTTGATTTCCCAAAGTTAAATAATCATTAATATTGATTTTTGGGAAGATTAAGACTAAGTGGAGTTTTAATGAATCTTTAATTAGATTGAAATGTGAATGGGATAATTTAAATTATCAAATTTGGGAAATGATCGAGATTGGAATATCACCAGTTTTGCTCAAAGCGATAGTTAAATATTTAATTAGATTTGAACGTGAAATGGTAATTAAATTTACCGATAACACCGTGGTGTTAGATATGGAGTATTACCAGTTTTGCTCTATGGGATGAATAGGTTAGGTTTGGGAAATTAAACAAATGATTACTTCGGTAAGATGCGCTAATTCCAACTAGTTTGGATAAACATTAATTTGGTTTGAGTTGATATCCAAAGGAGGATTCAAGAATAAATTTAAGAGAATTTATCTTTGATAAAATTAATAGGAACCTTTCCCTAATCATGTGAATATTTGAATAAAAGTATATTCTGAATTGGAATGAGGCGCATGTTGTGTTTGCGTAACACTTATTTATAACATATGCGAGTTATTCGGAAAGGTCGGGTTTATACCCACTTTGAATAACTAGTTCGATGATAAGTCGACGATGAAGACAGTGGTTGAAGACCGGAGGTCTTCACATCGTTTGGATGATTACTGATGTCTTAATTGGGCGGTACACCCAAGACGAGGTAATAAGTGGTGATCACCCAGACGTACTTGGAGATCAACTGTATATGCGAGAGCCTCTCTCATGTATTAGACATATGAGACGAGGAATAAGGTGCCTCCAGTTTCGTTCATACCTAGAACGAACTAGTAAATGGATGTGTGTCTGACATTGGATTTTATTCTATGTTGATTGATCTCTATTAAATATATATCTGTTTGGTGGCGGAGAATTTATTCTCTTGCTTAACACCCTTCTCTGAGATGTATGAGCTCGGACACTACACCACAAAGATTATTTTGCCACTCCCATATCTTCTAAATTGATACGGTCTAAAGTCGTATTAAACTAGAGAGGGTTCTGAGCCGTGCCTAACTATTTAGAAAGGAATAATAATCTAGTTTGAATTTGATTCACTTATGGCCTGTATCAAACTTAGTCAACCTTAGTGTAAAACTTTCCCACTAAAATAGATGTGCTCCCTCCCTTTTTTCATTTCCCAGTCACGCTCATTTCCCCCGTGTTCTTTTATTTCCCCCTTTTTTTATTTCCCTCTGCCCGTGCCCTAATCAATTTGTGCTTTAATCAAAAAAGTTTCTGCTCTAATCAATTCAAACCGCTCTCAGGTTGCGAATCTTTTAAATTTTGATTTTATTCGATGAATATTTCTTTCCATACCATGTTTTAGGGTTACGTTTATGACTGTATATATCATCGTGATTCTTTATCTACTTCAGATCTGTCGACAGCTTCCACTTGTTAAATCAATTGATGCTTCTTACTCTGAGGACAAACTGATTTGTTATGATTTTTATTTTCAATTTTGATCCGATTTAATCTGATTTAATCTCGATTTTGCATATGATTCAATGCCTGTGATGAAGTTGGATTTATCCTATTTTGTATTTGTTTACTCGTTCAACATCTAAAGTCCATCCTTTGGATAAAAGCAAATACAGGCGTGATTGAATGACTAGTGGGATGTATACATAGTTGTTCCCTATAGAAATGGCATGGATAAAACCATACAAAGTTAACTCACAGATGTACAGTATTATCCCCTATATTATTTTTTCTTTAACACTGGAATTGCAGTTAAGATTTAATATTTCGTTATCTTAGAACCACAATTGATATTGCAATAAACTCGAATGAAAATGAAATAATCATAGTATAGCTGAGCAATCCAAAGGCATGTAAATACTAAATAAAAAAGGCTCAACTTTGTTATTGGTTCATCACAAAGGCTCCACTAGAACTCTCATTTTCAGTATAGCAACACTTTGCATAACACAACCAACTTAGTAGTATATTATATTTGTGTATGTCCTAACTACATATGCGTAAGTTTAAAAATGTATATCCATTACATTCACGTATATCCTATAGCAACTTACTGATCTTTTACCTTTTCAGCACGACATTTGCTTTCAATTCTATTATTATTACCTAAATATCCATTTACTTCATGTTCATTTTAGCAATGACCACAGGCGGTTGTTTAAAGTTCATGCTAGCTGAAGTGCATCCAGTCCCAAACACTCATTCGAATTTTAAATCTGAATTAATTTAAACCATGTTGTTGGGATAAAATTTCCCGTACAATTATATAACTCAGTCAAAAAGATATATATTATTGTTTGGAACCGAAATGCAAAGCCATAGATAAAACCAAATTATTCTTTCTACTTTGTTTCTTTCCTTGCGTTGTTCACCTAAATTTGGTTTGGAGTTCAAACCGTCTCAGCACCGCATCATTCAATTAGTTAATGTAGTCAGGTATCGGTCCGATTTAGTGATACTACGATCCGATTTTTGTTTGGTTTGATTCGAACCCGTATTACACTATAATTTTTTTTTGGTTCAGTAGGTTCAATCATTCAAACAACAACCATACCTTATTTTTTAATTGGTCGGGTTCAAATACTTGATTCAATTAGGCAATATGAAACTGCAATGTAAACTTTAAAACCCATACCTTAATCTGATGAATGTTAATATTGAAAGCACAAAATTCAACATGTTGCCAACCTTAGATTCACATAGACATAACCAGGTTACCTTGTCTTGAAAATGACTCATTGTAAGCACGATCAGATCACGTAATCTTCAAAATATTAGACAAGAATTCCACTTTATTTTCAATTTTCTTGATATAGAAAATTAAACAAAATCTGGTCATTTCTAAGACAAGGCACGGTCCGAAATTTTACACTGCTTCGATAACAAAGGATCGGTTTGGTATGAGGAAGAAGACCATCTCTCATTTAATCTTAGCTTTCCACTCAAAACTGCATCTAAACTACCAATAAAATGGATTTGGAAAAGGAAAAAAAAGATGTAGGTGAACTATTTTTCTCAACAGTACACAAAAGTAGAGAGAGATATATGTAAACAAACAGAAAATATTAAATCAAAAGTGATTCAAAGGGATGTGTAAAGTTAAAAAAAATCCAGGGATGAAGGCAAGCTGCAAATATTAATATTAAGCAACATGTAACTAGGTGCAGTTTTGTAAATTTTTGGTTTCAAATGTAAAACTCTGAAGTACTTTTTGAATCTTATCAAGTGAAAAAAAATGAAAGAAAAAAAAAGCATGTAATAATTTTATGTTTCCACCACATATGGCACTTTTAATCTCTACTTTGAAACTGATTTAACTTCTATCGTATACTGACACTGCAAGAATATTACTATTAAGTAAGTGCAAATCAAGGTTTGCCTGTATATCTAATTATATTTACTGCCATTAAATATGCGATCAATTAATTTGCAACCACTTTATAGAAATAAAGTGACAAATTACTTTATTTTTGCAGGTTGCGGCAAAGCTTTTTGACAAGTTAAAGCAAAAGATCAAAGATCTGAAAGTATTTGGTACACGTTGCTCCTATGCTTCTTTATCAAATGTTAACAAAGTTTGCATGATCATGTTTTACTAATTTCTAGCTGATAACTCAGCTGTCCAGTAATTCGGTAACAAACAAAAAATCCTCTTAACAGTTATTCCATTGAATCATTGAACATAAAAAGTTTAAATTGAGACTTATCTTTCACATAAAAGAAGAGATACAAGGACACAACCATGTTTTAACAGTGGATACCTTTTTTAATGCTTTAACATGCATGTTGGTCGTGTATCTATATTTTTTAATGAACTATTCGATGGTTAAACATTGATTACGTAAATGCCAATCAGTAAAGTAGATGCAAATCAGTGCCCGCATGTATACCTAATTAACTCTTTTAAGTGGTTAGCGAATGATGGTGTGTTATACTGCTTTTGGTCTCTATTATATAAGGAATTCATGCTTTCAGGATAACCAGCGAACGTACGATATGTACATTTATGGTCAGAAAATTTGTTAGTTCATTATTTTTTTTTTGCATACAAAACATGAATTTATTTTTGGTAGTTTAAAGCTAAAACTTTCTCATTATAGTTTAAAGCTAAAACTGACCGAGTATGAACCTCCATGTTGTGTCAAATTTTGTGCGTTTGGTCATCTATTGCCCCAATGTAATACTATGACAAGTGAATTGGTTCCTAAGTCATAGAATGCTGAGTTGTCGAGCTCTGTCCCTCCATCTACGCTGGCCGATCATGTAAATGCTGCTCGAACTAATGCTGGTGCCAAATCTATACATAGTCATGCACATTGTGTGAATGCATCTTCTAATGCACTCGATGCACCTACGCCTTTGACTGTTCATAGCGAAGACACACTTGTCATTCAATCTGTTGTGTCATGTATGGCATCTTCGATTTTTTGATGTCGCTTTTGGCTTGGACTGTTGTATGACTGCTCCGTCACTTTCTAGTTGCGCCAATGTGCTTAGTGCCACTGAAACCTGTAATCCCCTTATGTTCCACTTGTTGCTGCTGTCATTCGAGTTTGCAACTTCAGTTGCAAACTGAGTCGAGGATCAGTCTTACGTATCCAGTTTGTAATTGAAGTTGCAAACTGATCCAGTTTGCGACTGAAGTTGCAAATTGGACTCTGTTTGCGACTTCAGTTGTGTAATTGTAAGACTGAGTCGAGGATCAGTCTTACATATTCAGTTGTGTAATTGTTAATCATATGTTAACATGAAAAAATGTCAAGTACGAATGGTATCTACTAAATGCAAGTTGCGTAATTGTTATGGTCCCATAGAAACTTAAATGTTCATCACAACAATCATCGATTCCAAAGCAATTCAGCACAGTGGATAATGTTATTAATTCAATACAACTATACAAGTAAATTTTTCTTATATTCAGTACAACTATACAAGTAAATTATCATAAAAACAAATTCGGTGATAATTTAGTTAACTGTTATAATTTAGTTAATGTATGATTATATATTAACCAAATTAATATTTCTATAATTTAGTTGTAGATTTCATTTGTTGGCAGCAATTTGGTTTTTTTTTTAACAATGCAATATTGCTGCCCAAATTTGTAAGAAAGTTGTATAAAAGATTCAAGTATTAAAAGAGATAGGTTCATAAACTAATCAAAGAAACTAACACATCATAAGTAAGCATAATTAAATGTTTAGTCATCAAGCATTTAATTTGTATCATTTTTTTACTAGAGAAAATACACAAAAACCAGTAACATTTATATTATATGCCTACGGCATGACTGAAGGCAGGTGTGGTTTTCTACGTTAGTCCTATTGACAGAAAAGAGAAACCAGAATAATACTGTCAATATAAATTAAATGCTTCTTTCGCTGAAGTTATATAACTAAGGGGACATGTAGTTCTAAGTTCAAACCAAACAAGAGTTATGTTAAAGCATCTATATAACTTATATAACTACAACATCTAAAATGTTAAAATTCTGGTGTTTTAAGTCATAGATCTTGAGTGCTTATTGATAATAAAATACGAAATTTAACACAATACATATTGCCCTTTAAAAATATCATTGTGTTCATGTTTGATGTTAAAGCAAAAGCTAAAATGTGGAGGATTTGACCATCAATATTCGATATCTTCTCCCAAACATAAAATTAACAAGAATAGATCATAGAGTATGAATGTATACAAAGTTTCCAAAATGTTCCCATTTCTGAACGAAGAATAAGTTCGATTATTTCACTTTTAAAGCTGAAAGTCGTAAAGAAGGGGATGTTACTGAATGAATACGCCAAGCTACTCTTCAGTAGTTTCAGTTTCAGATCAGTATTTTTTCTTTCTTATAATGCTCCACCCTGCATATCCATACAAACTGCAACAATTATGTATGTCTATTATATCTTTAAGTGAAACCACATATATGAATAATAATTTATTATCTCGAGCACTTCATATCAAAACCCGATAATTCATACAGTCATGAAAGCAATTAACGCTATAATAAAGCCATCAGTTAACTCATCAACTCATGAGTTTATTTATTGTTAACAAAACTTTAGTACTTAATATAACATTATATCAAAACCGTGATTGAATTTAAATTCAATACTTTCAATAGAATGTTCTCTAAGTCTTACTTAGCTCTGTTTTATACAGTAAGTATTTTATTTTCAATCAGCTAAATTATTCCCTTTTCTATTTTTGTAATTTTATATGCTTTTGGTAATAGAAACGAATTAGAAAATTAATTTTGATTTAGTATCCTTTGGCAGTAGCTTTTAGTAACAATACAAACAAATTGAATAAAAAAATTGGCTATCTTCAAAAATTACACAACTTTGACGGGCCTATATCTATGCCCCCATGTCATTAGTCCTGCTTTTCCAAGTATGTCATATGTAATAGCAATTAACTAAAGTCTAACAAAACATGCAACCAACAACAGTATTTGCATGTGTAGTTTGTTTTCGTCATGTTATGTTCTACTTTACTAATTTCGAAACTGAGATACACAAAATTCAGGGAGGGAGAGCGGGGGTGCGCGTGCGCCAACACAAACATTTATTTCTTTGTTTTGCAACTCAGTTGCAAACTGGACTCTCGAGTTTGCAACTGAAGTTGCAAACTGAGACTCAGTTTGCAACTTCAGCTGCAAACTCGAGAGTCCAGTTACAAACTGAGACTCGGTTTGCAACTCAGTTGCAAACTGAGTCGAGTTCGCAACTGAAGTTGCATACTCGGGAGCCCAGTTAAAAACTGAGACTCAGTTTGCAAATGACTTGCAAACCGAGTCGAGTTTGCAACTGAAGTTGCAAACTGATCTAGTTTGCAAGTTCAGTTGCAAACTCGAGAGTCCATTTTGCAACTTATTATCGGGATAGCAGCATAGAAATTCACCTTAATAACAAAATCATCTATTAACGTCTGCTTATGTACTTGGAAAAACCTACTTAACTGTTACTAGACTACGTACTACTATTTTCTAATTATATATCTTATTAGAATAAGTAAACATTGTAATAAAATGTTGGTTGTGGGCGTTTGATCATATGCAAGGACCAAAATAACATATTAAACTGTCATGCATTGTATTATGCTTCTTATCTAATTTCTCATTTTATGTGCATTACATGACTTGTTGTTGCGGAGACGAAACTAAACTGATGCTTGTTAATTTAATTTATTTTCAGGCTTTGGAACAAGCACGAGCTGCGTGGGCTTGAAAAACGCAGTTTTGTTGTCTTTTTTTAGAGCAAGAACTGTGATCATTATGCTTTTTATATATTGTGTTATGTGGGTTGTATTAACTAAAGTTATGGTTTATGTATTAATCGAATTATGCTTTGTGCTTTGTGTATCTTCTTTATATACTGTTATATGGGTGTAGCTTATCTTCTTTGTTATACGTATATATGGGTGCAGTGTTTCTGTATACTACATATATGATATCCTGATTTTGATACTGTTAAAAGTCGTAGCTAATTTGCTGATAGCACTGTACGAATGAGGCATTAAACATGGTTTTAAGCCGTATCAATATAGCAATTTAATACGGTTTTAAGCCGTATCTATCTTTGAATTTGATACGGCTTAAAACCGTATTAATCTACGAAATTGACAGTGCCAGTAAATTGATTATATATGGTTTAAAACCGTATCAATCTACGAAGTTGACAGTGCCATTACATTGATTAGTACGGTTTAAAACCTTATATATATAGAAATTTAATACGAGTTAAAACCGTATCATCTAGCAATTAGATACGGATTAAACCCGTATCAATCTACGTATTTGATGTAGGTTTAAGCCATAACAATTGCTCAATTTGATACGGTTTACAACCGTATCAATTCATCAATTTGATACGGGTTAAGACCGTATCTAAGTTATAGAGACGCCATTTTTTGATATGGCCCAGAGCACTGCCAAATCGAGTTAGATACGGCTCAGAGCACTGCCTAATTGACATTTCTAGTGTAGTGAGAGGTTATATATAGATAGACATCAGTCGCATGGCGTGAATTGCCTATATGGCATGATGAGACGCAAATGATCAAGGCTTCTATTGAAAAGCAGAGTCTTGTGGTTGATGACCAAAGCGCAACTTTAAATAGCGTAGCTTTGTGTATAACGTTAATTCGTGAGCCTCACACGCCGGTATGAACCAGAAACGGGAGAGGACTACAGGGAGAACATGTGTTTCTTTCTAACTAGGAGTGGTTTCATGGTATGGAGCCCAGACATTTTTACTTATGTGGATGATGGAAAGCGAGGTACCTCGGATATATTGGTCATACAGGGCCGATGGATGATATAGTTGCCATACTGACCAGATTTATGCCCCATAGGGCCGGAAAATGTATTGTTCAGGAATTACCAATCCTCAAACATAAGAGAGGACCGTCCCTGAAGATCCAAGGTGCATTTGCGGCTGATCCTAAGGCCCGGGCTAGAGAGTCTCGAATTCGGTAAGGACGATCCCTTGCCTTAGTTCATAGACGGAATCCAATTTTCAATATGTGATATTTCGGTTTTAATTGTAGAGCCTAGTATGGTGACATTGTGGGATGGGGCACTATGTTGTCTATGATTAATACATTTATGTTTGAAGTTGATTTCTTCACTTATAGTAATAATAAAATACGAAATTTCACGTACCAAGCATTTTTTGCTATTATAAGGTAAAACTCTATCCTCTGGCTTGTGTTGCATTGTGTGATGGGACTTGAGTCTTATAATAGCTCCATTTTTCTTCTTTAGCATTGTGTTGTTTGTTTATGCACTGGTATTCTTTGGGTTAAAACCCATTACGCATTATACGGCGTGGTCCCTTGATTTACCTTACTTTAAAACCAAGTTAATAACTGTTTTTAGTTCTCACACCAGTCCCATGACTGACCTGGAGTTTATTGTTTTAACCTAAACTCTGGGTGCCCCTATTTTCCACACGGGCAGCTAGTAGTTTTGGTTTTGCAGATATTATATTCACCGGATCCTGGTTTACAGCTGAAGTGATATTCGGAAAGCTCTGTATCCATGTGTTTCTTTTAGTTGTGTTTTGTATTATTTTTGCGCTGCTATGTATTTAAAAGTAATTTAAATCTTTGGTATTTCTCAAATGTATATTATTTATTCATACTCTGTTATATTCTTGTACTCTAATGTAAATTGTTGTAATAAGCAATGAAATGTTCTTCTGTTTGTGTTCTGATTTGTCGTGCTCTCAACTCAATCCGGGCTTTCCCGAAAGGGCGAGTTTGGGTCGCTTCAATTGGTATCAGAGCTTTGGTTTACAAAGCTCGAGAATAAGAGACATTAGAACCATACTAAAGAATTCATCGGAGATTGGATTAGTAATATCCAATAAGAATGACTCGTTAGAGATGGGATCAGTAGCATCCTAGAATGAGTTCTACGAGTGTTATTTTTAAAATAAAAATGAAAAAAAATTGTTTTGAAAATTTAAACCTTATTATATGTATTTGAATATATTATTTTAAATTGATTTGGACAATCGAGTATACGAAGATTTTGAATATATGCCTAGCTAGCGTGTATTTGAAGCCTCAAATATACTGGATAGATATAGAATCACACTCTAGTCGCCTGGGGATGATTCTACTGATGACTGTATAGCATCAGTAGTTTATTTTTGAGTTTCCTAAGTAGGATGTCTATATATTTCCAATTGACTAGTGTGAGAACCAAAACTAGGTAGGGTTATTGTTGTGAATTGGCATCAAAAACATGATTTTGCGTATATATCAAAGTTATGAACTTGAAAATTTGATTAACCAATTGATTGCTAGTTGTGTTGTTTGATTATTAGTTTAACTAATAAAAATATTGGAATGGTAATTAATTAAAACCAATATAAGAATGTATGGTAAATTTAGCCAAATTGAATCAAATTATTGAACTGAATTGAAAATTGATTGAAATTGCATGCATATACATTGAACTGGTCATAGCAGAGGAATAAAATTGTATGCCCGACAAATAGGTTCATGTTTACTAATTTATTGGGTTTGGATGATTTTATAAGCCGCTTGGCTTTTTCTTTATCTTTTGGATTGATGAGAGCCCTGTGTGGCTAGTGCCGGCTTTAAATGTCTCCCCGTACAAACGAGGTTATGGCGATTTTTTTCGAAAAATTAGGGTGTTAGCCAAATTTTTGAAAAATTAGAAAATTCTTAGAAACTGAAAAGTTGAAGAATGAAAGCCAGAATGAAAGTTGAGTTGGTTAGTTAAACAACTTTCAGCTCCATTCCTTTTCGAGGACAAAAAGATTTTAAGTGGGAGAGATTGTAACAACCAGGATTTTCAAAACCAATTTAAAATTTTTATTTTAGTTATTTTAACGAATTTTGAATATTTAAATGGTTTATTTTAAATAACAACGACTAAAAATTTATTTTAATCGAAGTTAGAACGTACAAATTTATTTTAATTATATAACAAGCCTGAAATGGCGTGGTATTTTGAAAATTAGATTTTAAATTTCAAATGAATGTACAAGATTCAAAATAAATCGGATTTCAGTAAAACTAGAAATATTTGAATTTGTTTAATTATATCTTTCTAACGAATGTGAAAAATCCAGATTTCATAACGGAATAAAAAGTTATGTCCAGTTGAAAATTCAGAATAGTCGCTATGGAATTTATATATATTTTAATATAATATATACCCCTTAAAAATAGCCATTTTGCAAATGACCTCCATTTTCGATGAAACCACTTTTGTTGGATCCGGAATGTC
This sequence comes from Allium sativum, assembly GCA_030737875.1. NCBI lineage: Eukaryota > Viridiplantae > Streptophyta > Magnoliopsida > Asparagales > Amaryllidaceae > Allium > Allium sativum. The sequence goes on along the minus strand of CM060920.1, from coordinate 855,589,237 downwards.
AAATTATTGTTAGGTTTCAAATTTCATAATTTTTGGAATTAATATGTGAGCGAAGTAAATTTAAATGTGTTTGGCAATTTAAATTTGAATTGGATCGACCAAAAAATGACCATTTTTCAAACGGTCTCCAAATTTGATGAAATTAGTTTTGTTAGGACTGTATCATCAAAACAACGCTAGATTTTTTTTTTTTGAATTTTTGGAGTCAGTATGTGGTCTCGGTAAATTAAAATGTACGTTCAAATTTAATATATACTAATTTTACTTTAATTTTGATCAAAACTGATCGTAACGGCCAAATTGGCTTACGAAACATATCCCGTTGTGTCCGGAAGAGAGGTGTAGCTAGGGGCGACAGTCATTGGGTTTGATTTGGAGTTCGGAATCATACGGAGATAATTTACGAATTAAATAATATATATATATATATATATATATATATATATATATATATATATATATATATATAATGGGCCAAACCCTAATCTAACCCTTTCCACAAAATTCCGCCACCTCCACTTATCATCAGCGATCAGAATCACTTGAAACATCGCCTCCTTTTATTTTCAAATCCACAAATTAATTCCAAAAGATTTCTAAGACAAATTCAAAGAATTTCACGAGCTCTACGAACTGAACAGTTAAGATCGTCTTTTATGGCTTGGATTGATCAGATTTTGGGGACAAAGCCGCCGGTTTTGGGCTCGTTTTCCGTGGCAACCTGGGTACGAGATGCCCCATAGGGGCAGTGAAGGGAGGGTGTCTCGAGGGCTTAGGCATGGCGTTGGTAGATCGATGGTCAGAGGTGTCTTGGGCATGTAATGTGGAGAGAGGACGGTGGAGTGTTGGGTTCGAACGCGGTCCAGAGGATTAAACGGGAGAGGAAGATTAAGGAAAGTGATTAGTGAATTTATTTGTTAATTAATTATTTAAAATTGTAATTAAATGTAAAATTGATCATAGATTTGTCATACGAGCTCAGAAAATTACAAACTGAAGTGCGCTGGAATCGTGGTGAAAATATCTACCCAATGGAACTGACTGGAAGCGGTTTGGAGCAAATTAGAATTTAAGGAAATTTTAAATCAAAATAGAAATTTAGAAATAAAGAATGACGGAGTGGAACCCAATGTGAGAACTATTTCTCACTTAATTTATTTACAGTTAAATATATACTAGGATGCAGAAGGTGCTTAGCAGCACCCGACACCATTGATTGCACAAACCATGATTGTTTGTTTGGGTTGAATTGACTGTGTTGTGTTTATTAAATGAATAAAATATATAAAATATTCATGTATGGAATAAAATATTTGAACAATAAAAATATAACTTTTATTGAATATATGAACCATGTAAAATGGTCATGTGTTGAAAATAAATATTCATTTACAAATCGGACGATTTGTTTATGTACACCCATTTAACCGATATAGATTGGGACGATAAATTTTTCACATCACCCAACTGCACAAAAAATAATCAGTATTTGTTGTTTGAAAACCCGACACGGGTATTGGGATGATATTGGACATACACTAATCTCAATATTTAGTTGTATGTCAGTCGATTGGTTGACAGACTGTTGTAAGTGTTAATTATTTATATTTAATGCTTATGCAGTTGTGTGATGCACTCTGGATGATGGTTGACTGTGTATAATCATTTTTGTGTATATGTGTGCTTGAAATCCATATAAATAACATTATATGGTAATTCACTGTGTCTGATTCCAATTCAGAAAGAACGAATATTTTAAAATAACGAATATTTTAAAATAACGAATATTTTAAAATAACGAATATTTTAAAATAATAATCAAGAAAGGATTAAAATCTGATTTGATGTCCGATTTGGGATGGACACGAAAATATTGAAATATATAAGACGTGTTGATTAGATTTGCGCCATTTTAATGCAAATGATATTTATATCAATTTTATTCATTTTTATAATGGATATCGAAAAGGAAATGATTTCAAAACCTGATATTTTTAAAATATTATCATTTATATATTATAATGATATAGAATATTCAATTTTGATTTAAAATTGAAAATGAAGTTAGAATCATTTTAAAAAGAATTTATAAACAATTATAAAATATGTTTTAATGGAAATCGATGAAATATGTATAATATATATATTATACATATATTTAATGGCCTGAATAGAACACACCGTGCCATGACCGATCGCGAATTTTGATCATTGACTTCGAATTGACATTACGGGAGATCCGACCGTCGGATTCTCCTAAAACTAGAACCGTTGGGTTCGTATCGAAAAGAGATTTCCAATGAATATAAAAGAATTGAAATCTAACGGTTGGATTTGGAATTATATTCAAATCAAATTTGGAAAAGGTCGCCGTAAGTGCAATTCGATGACCGTTTATGGAAATCGACTGAAAGGGCCTTAATAAAATTATTAAAAATATTAATAATTTGTGTAAAATCATAATATATGATTTGGAAAGAATTGGGATGAAAAATTCCATATTTGAAAAGATAAAAATATATTTTTATCGAAATGAACTAGTTATTAACTAGAATTATAATCCAATTATTTACAAATAAATAAATTGGATTGAGAATGGGTTTTAATATAACCTAAATTTCCAATATATGAATTGGAGTGGATTTGAATGGAAATCATATTTGGAATATTTCAATGTTGGATTTCGTGATTATACAGATATTGCCATGGAAATTTGGAAGATATATTTATATCATTATTTCCAATACAATATTTGTTGGTTCCAGAATTTGATATTGAACATAAGCCGATATAATTTCCATTCAGAGCCTTGTATTTAATATCAAATGGGATTTTGGGTTTGTTGTGAATGGTGTCTTTATTAACACTGTTCTTAAACCCAGTTGAGAAAAGAATAAATTTTTAATTTAAGATTTAGTAAAGTTTTCCAATTAATTAATATTTAATTGGAACTGAATAAAAGAATTGGATTTTTGGGTTTATAGTGAATGATGTTTTAAACGACATTTGTTCCTTAACTTGATTAACTGTGAAATGTGATTTGGTATATATAAATCTTTTATTAAGATATAATGGAATTTCCAAAGTAAATATTTCAAATTTAATAAAATAAATTGGAATGGAATGGAATTCGATTTGGTAATAATCAAAGTGAGCTTCTATGGAGGAAAACTATTAGTATATATGGAATTTAAAAGGCTTTGCCATTATTCCATTTATATTATTTGTCGGATACAGAGATTGATATAGATTATATATATTGATCTGTTTTCCATGAAGATTCCATAATTAATGGGATGTGATTTTGGGTTTATCGTGAACTGTGTTTTAAATGACATTGGTTCTTTAACCCAGTTAAAGACAGGATTACATGTCTAACATTGTATTTCGAATTGTATGGTTGATCTCTGCTAAATATATTTTTGTTTGGTAGAAGAGAATTTATTCTCTTGCTTAACACCCTTCTCTGAGACGTATGAGCTCAGAGGTTATATATCGGCAAAAATCAATAGTACAGTGCAGATTGTCGATTCGACATGTTTGATTTCCCGAAGTTAAATAATCATTAATATTGATTTTTTGGGAAGATTAAGAATAAGTGGAGTTTTAATGAATCTTTATTTAGACTAAAATGTGAATTGATAATTCAAATTATCAAATTTGGGAAATGATCGAGAATGGAGTATCAACAGTTTTGCTCCAAGCGGTAGTTAAATCTTTAATTCGATTTGAACATGAAATGGTAATTAAATTTACCGATAACATCGTGGTGTTAGATATGGAGTATTACCAGTTTTGCCCTATGGGATGAATAGGTTGGGTTTGGGAAATTAAACAAATGATTACTTCGGTAAGGTGCGCTAATTCCGACTAGTTTGGATAAACCTTAATTTGGTTTGAATTGATATCCAAAGGAAGATTAAAGAATAAATTTAAGAGAATTTATCTTTGATAAAAATTAATGGGAACCCTTCCCTAATCATGTGAATATTTGAATAAAAGAATATTCTGAATTGGAATGATGCGTATGTTGTGTTTGTGTAACACTTATTTATAATATACGCGAGTTATTTGGAAAGGCCGAATTTATACCCATTCTGAATAACTGATTCGACGATAAGTCGACGATGAAGACGGTGGTTGAAGACCGGAGGTCTTCACATCGTTTGGATGATTACTAATGTCTTGATTGGGCTGTATACCCAAGACGAGGTAATAAGTGGTGATCGTCCAAACGTACTTAGAGATCGACCGGATATGCGAGGGCCTCTCGCCTATATTGGACATTTGGGACGAGGAATAAGGTGCCTCTGGTTTCGTTCAGACCCAGAACGAACTAATAGATGAACATGTGCCTGACATTGGATTTTATTCTGTGTTGATTGATATCTATTAAATGTATATTGGTTTGGTGGCGGAGAATTTATTCTCTTGCTTAACACCCTTCTTTGAGACGTACGAGCTTAGAGGGTATATATCGATAGACATCAATCGCATGGCGTGAATTGCCTGTGTGGAATGCTGAGATGCAAATGATCAAGGCTTTTGTTGAAAAGCAGAGTCCTGTGGTTGATGATCAAAGCACGACTTTAAATAGCATAGCTTTGTGTATAGCGTTAATTCGCGAGCCTGACACCCCGGTATGAACCAGAAACGAGAGAGGACTGCAGGGAGAACATGTGTTTCTTTCTAGCTAGGAGTGGTTTCATGATACGAAGCCTAGACATTTTTACTTACGTGGATGATGGAAAGCAAGGTACCTCGGATATATTGGTCACTACAGGGCCGATGGATGATATGGTCGACATACTGACCAGATTTACGCCCCATAGGGCAGGGAAACGTATTGTTCAGGAATTACCAATCCTCAAACGTAAGAGAGGACCGACCCTAAAGATCCAAGGTGCAGTTGCGGCTGATCCTGAGGCTCAGGCTAGAGAGTCTCAAATTCGGTAAGGACGATCCCTTATCTTGGTTCATAGATGGAATCCAATTTCCAATACGTGACATTTCAGTTTTAATTGTAGAGCCTAATATGGCGACATAGTGGGATGGGGCACTATGTCATCTATGATTGATACATTTATATTTGAAGTTGATTTCTTCACTTATAGTAATAATAAAATATGAAATTTCATGTACCAAGAATTTTTGGCTATTATAAGGTGAAACTCTATCCTCCGGCTTGTGTTACATTGTGTAATGGGGATTGAGACTTATAATAGCTTCATTTTTCTTCTTTAGCATTGCATTGTTTGTTTATGCACTGGTATTCTTGGGGTTAAATCTCGTTCCGTGTTATACGGCGTGGTCCCTTGATTTACCTTACTTTAAAACCAAGTTAATAACTATTTTTAGTTCTCGCACTAGTTCCATGAATGACCTGGAGTATATTGTTTTAACCTAAACTCTGGATTCCCCTATTTTCCACACGAACAGCTAGTAGTTTTGGTTTTGCAGATATTATATTCATAGGATCCTGGTTTACAGCTGAAGCGATATTCGGAAAGCTCTGTATCTGTGTATTTCTTTTAGTTGTGTTTTGTATTATTTTTACGCTGTTATGTTATTAAAAGTAATTTAAATCTCTGATATTTATCAAATGTATATTATTTATTCATACTTTATTATATTCTTGTACTCTGATGCAAATTGTTGTAATAAGCAATGAAATGTTCTTCTGTTTGTGTTCTGATTTTCCGTGTCCTCAATTCAATCCGGGCTTTCCCAAAAAAGGCGAGTTTGGGTCGGTTCATGGGAGATCTGTTGAAGGTGTTTGCGACGCATCTGGAGGAGCGATTTGTGGATGGGTGGCGGTGCCGTTTAGTGGGAGGTCAGTAGCGGAAAAATATTGGGAGAAGGTTGGTTTTAATGTGACAAAACAAGGTGGCTGTTTTCTCCATGCAGGGAGGATGAAACGAGAAAAATTAAACTAAAGAAAAAGAGTTCGGGAAGAATGTAAATGGGAGAAGATGGGGTTAACTGGAGGTGTGACGCAGAGATGGGAAGTTAGCATGAATAGCAATGGAGTTGCGTGGAAATTACGCTTTGGTTTGGTGAAGACAAGGTGGGAAGAGGTGCAGTGACGTGGTGGAGACGAAGGAAATGTACTGGGTATGTTTTGAAGAGTGGACATGTTTTAAAAGAAAGAAATATAATGGAAAAGGGAGTAACAGGAAGAGGAAAAAGCTTCAGGAGCTTTTGTATTCATTGGGGAAGAAATAGGACAAGGAAAGAGGGATCATGCGTGGGCTTGAAGAGCTGACGGGCTAGGCTTTTTCCCAATGATAATAAAAAAAAATTGAATGACAAGAAGATGAAACAGGGATGGGACGATGAAGCAATGTCGGGTGGGGTTGGTATCATAATGATGTTGTGCGAACCAAGTATTGGAAGGAGAAGAGAAGAAATTTCAACGTCCTAAATCATGTGGTAAATGACCGCATTCTATTTGTAATTCAATTTGATTAGTTTAATTAATTTAATTGATTAAGGGTTAATAAATTTAATTTAAACCATACTTATAACTTGTTTTCCTATTAACAGAATCCAACAAGACCAAAGACGTCAATCCCTTGTCGATGAACACTCCATGGTGGAACCAGTTCGAGCAAAGCGGGAAGCAACCAGAATTTTCAGTAAACACTCATTTAATTTAACTGAAATCAAATAGCTTCAACGAATGGAAAATCAAGGTGAGTTAAACTCACTCACTTCTCCCACTTATAATTATTGTAAGTGGGTTTTATTATTTTAATGCTATGGTTGCTAGTTATTGGTTGATTTGATGATTGTGTACATGTTCGTTAAATATTTTGTATATATTATTTAAATTAATCGGTTGTTTAATTTAAATGAAATGATATCATTATTTTTAAAAATGATTTTCAAACAAGGTAAATTACATTGTTGGTTACGTTTATAATAATATAAACATATTTAAATTAAATTGAATGCTTTAATTGTTGGTTAACTGTTATAAGTTGAATTTATTATTTATCTGCATATGATCATTATATGAACTGTTCAATCCATGTGATTGGATTATTGATTTGGTTACCAGTTGTTGAATCCAAATTCAACATTGTTTTGATATTAACCAATAGGTAGTACTGGTTGAGGATTTGGCAGCAGATGGCCTAAATTATATATCGTTTTATTTGATTTACTGCTGGAGAATAAAGTTATAAAAATATTTTATGACTGAAAACAAGTTTTGAAATATATTAACTTGAATGAAGTTTATAAAAAGAAAATAAACCAACCACATATATATATATTGTGTATTTTAACCACCACTCACCATATTTGTATCAAAATCTGCCATGTGCGAAGCACGTGCCTCATCTTAATTATTGAATAAATTATAAAGCTAATTCTTATATTTTGATAAGTAAGTGAACAAAAGTTAACGTTACTATTAATTGTCTCAATAAATAATTAAAATGAGATTATGTTGAATTGACTATTATTTAATTAATTATAATCAAATGGAGTTATTTAAATTAATTAAATTTTTAATTAATATAAATGGAAAGATGAATTAAGATTTGATTAACAAGTTAATCATGTTTAGAGTTGACTAAGTCAACTGTGTTAACTAAAATGGAATTATTTAATCAATTTATTCAATGGAAATTATAAATGGTTAAGTAAACACTTTTTCTAAATGTTGATATTTGATTACCACCAAATTAGAAATCTTGGGATTTAAAAAGGAATAAGGAGGTTTATGAAACGATAAGGCTTATTATAATAAAATGATATTTTAAATAGTAAATTATAGTAATAATGATATAAGTTAAATTTATATTGTGGTTTAAAGCAAATTCTTATTGAGACTTTATTTAATCGAATTTGTGCAATCTTAGATTTTGTGAACTTATAAAACCCAAGGTTTTACCAAATATATTAATGGAAAGAAAAGCCAAGATATGAAATGAAAGAATTGGAACTTAATACAGATCGGTTGAAATAAATGATTTTCTGAATATTAACCTTGATGTTGGTTTCGGCCTTTGGGGTTGATATTTAGAGGATCATTTTCTTATTGATTTATGGTTAGGGACCGATGAAGGTTTGAAATGAAAATCAAAACTGAAACCCAAGTTTGAGTTAAAGTGGCGAGGCGAGGCGAGTTAAAAAGATGCTATTTAAAAATGCTATATTAAATAAGAGCTGAGTTTTCATCAAGGTATAACCAAATGAGTTTTGTTTTGATATTGGGAATGAATTTCGGGTTTGGTATTACAACTGATATCATCTTAAGATAAGAACATTGTTGATCAAGGTCTGAGAGGTAATTAAATACCCCAACTTGAACGACTTCAGAATTATCGGAGGATAGTATTAGTTATCATGGTAAAGATGTTAGTGTAATTTAATTTGGGAATAATTGTGTAACATTATTTGAAGAACTTGAAAATATATAATGGGATTTCGAAATAAAAGGGAATAAAAAGGGCTTGAGAATTTGAAAAGTTATTTTCATGGTAAAGGGATAAATAAAAGGGATTTGTGAAAAATATAAGAAGAAGAGATTTGAAATGAGTTTATTCTAAAGAGGAAATGGACGATTATGGGGTAAATTAACGAAACTAAGTGAGATGTCATAATGATTGTTTATGATGATAAGTTAAATTGATTTCCCAAATGATAAAGATAAGTAGCAAATGATTTAATAATATTTAACGATAAAGTCTTAAGATATTTTTCCTAAGGATATAAATGAAATGATTTGGGAATATTTACATATTAAAATGATTTGAGAATATTATATGTTAAAACCGATAGATTTTTAAAAGCCAAGTGATGTTGCATTAACCAATGGATTCGTTTTATTTTTATGTTTGTTTATTTTGATAGTTAAATAACCGACTATCAAAATCATACCCAATGCGTTGCTGGTATGGAAAGACCGGGATCAAATTTATATTCGAAAACCATTCCGACCAACAAATATGTAATCGAAGAAGATATCTGATGCTGATCGAGATAGAGTAATTGAAGACTGTAAATCTTCTTGAGCGGAAGGATTATTGTTCAATTTCTTTGGTTGATCCCTAGGGATATTTTGGCAATGATTCTGTCGTGGCTGAAATTTACGGATTGCAAGGACTGCTCGCTACTGATCTATAGGGTGATTCCTAGGATGTGGTAGGAGGGTGCCTTCAGTTCATCCTGTTCCTGGATGACTTGTATGGACGAATTTCTGACAGAGTATTTCTTAAGAATCACATACATTGATTTTTAAAAACGTACTTCTGTCAGCTGCAGAGTATTTTTGTGGACGTTAATTAGTGATTTGGTGGATCTAATGATGTGGCATTCAAAGTAAAAGGTGACCAAATGTTCCATAAGCCGATTATTACCTCAAGCCTCATCAATCGGGAAATGACAAAAATCGGGCAGACAACATGGCTATGTGGGTCGCTCCCAATAGGGTGTATAATCATCTATCTTGAGAATTCCTTTTGCTTCTTTAATCTATTTTGATGCTGTCCCTTTTCGGGAAACGGTGGGTATGTAACGACCCGCATTCTACGCATCATAGGATCGTAGAATATTTATTTCTGTCACATACGAAGTCATATGGTCATGTAACTTTGGGAGACGACTGTTGGGGTCATTTCCCATGTTCATGATTTTTCCCGATTTTTAAATGACCATTTTACCCCTAGTTGGCACTGTTTTGGCCATAACTTTTGACTGGAAAGGAATTTTGACCTGAAACCACTTCCATTGGCTCCGGATGATGGTTTCTCTTTCCGTAGAGTGGTCACATTAGCCAAACGGACTTACCGTTTGGGAGATATGGCTGAAACAAGTTTCAGATGGTGAAAAACAGCTTAATTGGGCTTAACCGGGTGATTAGCAGCTAGGCCCAGAGGGGAATTTCGGGTTTAGGGGTATATAGGGGCTGATTAGGGTTAGAAAACATTTCTTTAGACATTTTCCAGCCGCCACTTTCATTCCTCTTGACCTAGCCATGGCCTCCACTCTCTAAATCTCTCTAAAACACCCAAAAATCACTTTCTAATTGAAGATTAGGCTTAGCAAACATCGAATCAAGGAGTATTAGCACAAGAACCGAGGTGGAGCTGCTGTGTAAGATTGGGAACAGCGCCAAATCAGAGAATATTTCAGTTTTGGGGTTCTAGTTGTGGCAAAGGTGAGTGATAGCATCGTTTTGACACTAATTACAGTTAATTAAGGGTAATTAGTGAAGATTAGCGAATTTATACGTAAATAAATTCTGGAAAATTCTTAAAATTCTAAAATAATGTTTTAAGGCTCTGTTAGAAATTTGGGTTAATTTCGATGTGTTTTGCTAATCGTATGCTTAAACATGATTAAGAGGGATTATAGGAAAATGTGAGGTTTTGGCCACTTTTGATCCATTTTGATTCATTTAAATTGTTGTTTGTTGCTTGTGGTTGCTGTTATATGTTGCTATGACTCTTTGGTATGCTTTGTGATTGATTCCAATAGTTAGATTGGCCGAAAACGCCGTCGAGAGGCGTATAAACAGTTGCTTGAAAGTTGCAGAAAACTGCAGGGTATCTAACCGGATCGGATCGGATAAGGGAGACCCGAACCGAACCGATGTAAGGACTCCGACCCGATCCGCTGAAAGATGGTGAGCACGAATCGATGGAGGCTATACTACCCGAACCCCCTCCACGAGATGATGACCAAAGGAGATCTTGAATCGTAGCACCACGCCACGATCCGACCCGCTTGCACGATCTGAATCCCTCGTGACCAGAAAGTGCGACCCGAACCAGTGATGGCGATGCGACTTGGAGACTCCGACCCGACCCGTGTAGTCACTTCCGAACCGAACCGAGCACCACGAGACGACCCGAACCGGAGTAATGCACTGGAGGGGGCCGCCACGACCTGAGGATCACGATCCGATGGAGATGGGGAACTTGAACCGACCCGACCTGGAGAAGCTCAACACGACCAGTCCGAACCAGAATGGTGCGATCCGACCCGGACTGAAGAGCTGATGGCACGACCAGTGGACACGATCCGATCTGAAGCAAGAGGAGGAGACCCGAACCGATCCGGTGATGACTGAGAACCCGAGATGCAAAGGTAGTCCAAAGGGAAGTTAGAGCTCAGGATTCAGATGGGAATCAACGAGTTCGCTTCATGGTTGGGCTTTGCTGCGGGACGCGTGCCAAGGGGTTATCGACGTCTATAGCTTTGAACCACTATGGTAGGAGGTACGAAGGCGGATTCAGGGCCATTATGGCATCGGTAGAACCAAGGGCTACGACCAATGAAGTGGGTCATTGAAATGTTTGGTCATGACTCCAAGTGTTTGGCTTGGTCACAGCAGGGTTTCTACAAGTCGGGATTCGTCGTTACCTCAGTTTGTCTAGTGTTCCAAAGTGGTAGATGTCGTACGCTTTACGCTCTGAGTGAGAGATGTGAGGATGGTTGCTATGGATGATTTGTTTGCTATCACTGTGACATGCACACCCCACCCCCGTATTCTTACACTATTTATTATGGCACCTTGGAGTATTGTACGGTATGTGGTACTAACTCTTTGGTTGCAGGTCCAGGTTCAGGTATGGTTTAGTATACCTGTTACTACTCTGTTTAGATGCTTATCGCTCATACCAGGCTTTATGTCTGACCCAGAGTTTTATGTCTCTTCTTATTACTCTGGGTGCTCACACGAGCAGACTAGAGACAGGTTAGCTGATGATGCACGGGTAGATGATCCGGAGACGAGCAGGAGGCTTCCACGTAACATATATATCGTATTCTCCCTGTGTTGTTGAAGATCACTGCTTGGGCATTGGTGGTGTATCTTCTATTTTGGCTTTCTTTTGTTTAGAGACAGTAGATTTTGAAAAGTTGTAATAAGCTGTATTTGGATTTCCGCTGCTTTGAGATTGATGTTGGTTTTAGTTATCAGCTTATGCACTGTCTCGCCTGTTTTATGTCAAGTATGTTATTATTATATTTTATCCCATGCGCTGTGAGACATTCTACAGGTTCCTTGATTAGTTCATTCTCTTCTTTTCTTTCTTCTGACGACCGTCCCGTGCTAGTCGGGCATGTGCACAACGCACTTTCGGAGGAAATGCAGGCTGGTGCGGGGCGGGCCGTCACACTTGGTATCAGAGCTCTAGGTTGCGTAGTTAACCTAGGGAAGTTATCAGGGAGAGATAATATACATATACGAGAGAGCGTATTTGTGATTATTTTGAGTTTTAAAAAGCTATATATATATATACTATTAGTAGTATAAGGATGAAGTCGTACTGCACTAGCACCACTATGGAATCGTTAATCGTTTCCTTTTTCGGATTGACGATGAGCCGATATACTAGAGGTGCTGGTAGGGGAGCCAATAATGGGAATGCTGCTGACATGAGGACGATGTTTACTGACCTCATGAGAGAGATGCTTAGAGATGTACAGAGGGCAGCTCCCAATGGTGGAAATGGTGGTGGTCCAATAGTGCAGGCGCCAAGAGTCGACTTCGCCAAGTTGAATAAGGATTATACTAGCCTTGGTGGAAAGCCGTTCCACGGAACGGAGTCGGCCACGGATGTTCAGGATTGGTTGGATAGTTGCGAACGTATCTTCGAGGATTTGGGTATCGAGGATGCGATGAAAAGAAAGCTAGCGTCCCGTCAGCTGCAAGGGCGGGCAATGAATTGGTGGAATGCTATAAAAGCAGCTACTCCCGAAGATCAGATTACTTGGGAGCAGTTTAAAGCTCGCTTTAGCGAGAAGTTCATTCCAGCTGCTCAGAAGTCAGTGCTGTTTAAGAAATTCTTGGAGCTCAAGCAGAATGGCAGAGCTGTCTCCGAGTATATTGCCGAATTTGACACTTTGTCAAAATATGGGTTATCTCTTATTGATACTGCCGAGAAAAAGAATGAGAAATTCATAACCGGTTTGGACCAGTACTTGGGGGAAAGACTTATTAACCACATCGATGAGTCGTTCGAGTCGATTGTGGGGAAAGCGTTAAGATCAGAGAGCCTCTACCCTAAGTCGAAGACTGAGGTTGCATCCGCAGATGAGCCAAAGCCACAAGCTAGTGGTGGAGGCAAAGGTGGTTCCCAGAATAAGAGAAAGCAGAATCAGGCTAAGGATGGCCAGAAGAAAAAGAATAAGCAGGATGTGGAGTGCTTCAGCTGTGGTAAGAAGGGCCATTATGCTAGTAATTGTCGGGCCAAGCCAGCGGATAGGAAGTGCTTCAATTGTGACCAATTGGGACATCACAAGGACAAGTGTCCACAGCCCCCTAAGGAAAAGCAAATGGTGAAAGCCTACGCTCTTAATGCTATTCCTTCTTCGTCGAATGCCCCAACAGCGGCGGAGAAGGGAAAGAATGTCGTCATTCAAGGTATGCTTTCTGTTTATGATGTTCCTGTTAGAGTTTTGTTTGATACCGGAGCTTCCAGTTCTTTCATATCTAGTGACCTGGTAGATAGGTTGGGATTGGAGCCCGAGATTGTCGATAGACCTTTAGTAGTGACGAACCCGATTGGTGGTTCGACTAGCCTTAGCATGATTTGTCGTAATGTGGTCTTATCGAGTCATGGATGCATGTTTGTTTGTGATTGCTTTGTTTTGGGCTTTACTGGGTTTGGCATTATTTTGGGAGTAGATTGGCTCCAAAGATACGGGGTGGTGGTAGACTGTGAGGGCTTGTTGGTGACAACTAGAGCGGATGATGGGCGGAGGATAGTGTTTGGTGGTCTACCCAGTAAGGGGGTATTGGCTAGTTTTCTATACTCCCTCGACATTCCACATAGTGAGTTGTCAGGTTTGCCCGTGGTTGGCCAGTATCCGGATGTTTTCGAAGAAGTGACCGGACTTCCACCACACCGAGAGATTGAGTTTCGTATTGATTTGGTAAAGGATGCCAGACCTATAGTGATGCCACTTCGTCGTATGGCACCAAGGGAGAAGCGAGAGCTCGAGGTGCAAGTCAGCGATCTTTTGAAGAAGGGATTTATTAGAAGGAGTGTTTCTGAATGGGGAGCACCAGTTGTGTTTGCTACCAAGGCGGATGGTTCCCTTCGTTTGTGTGTAGACTACCGCGAGTTGAATAAAGTGACGAGGAAGAACAAGTATCCTCTACCGCGGATAGATGATTTGTTCGATCAGTTGAGTGGCGCGAGAGTATTTTCTCAGTTGGATCTCGCGACAGGTTTTCATCAGCTTAGAGTGGAAGCTGAGAGTATAGCTAAAACGGCATTTCGGACGCCGTCTGGATTTTATGAGTGGTTGGTCATGCCATTCGGGCTGACCAATGCCCCAACATATTTTGTGGATCTTATGAATAGGGTATTCACAGATCAGTTGAATAAGTCTGTCCTTGTGTTCGTTGATGATATTTTGGTCTATTCGAGGACAGAGGAAGAACACAAGGAACATTTAAGAGTAGCGATGGAGGTGTTAAGAAAACACCAATTGAAAGCAAAGTTTTCTAAGTGTCACTTCTGGAAGAGGGAAGTGAGGTTCTTGGGCCATGTTGTATCAGAGAGTGGTATTGCCGTGGACCCAGCAAAGGTGGCTACGGTACAAGATTGGCCTACGCCCAAGAATGCAACAGATGTAAGAAGTTTCTTGGGATTAGCTGGATATTATCGTAAGTTTATCCAAGGTTTCTCCAAGATAGCAGCACCATTGACCCAGTTGACCAAGAAAAATCAAGCTTTTGTTTGGGATGAAAGGTGCGAGAATGCATTTAAAAGTCTAAAGGACAAGTTGACAAGCGCACCAGTGTTAGTCATTCCTAAGGGGGATGAAGAGATGACGGTATACACGGATGCCTGTGGTACCGGACTGGGTGCTGTATTGATGCAAGGCCGTAGGGTTGTAGCTTACGCAAGTCGGCAATTGAAGCCGCACGAGAGAAGATACCCTACCCATGATTTAGAATTGGCAGCGATCGTGTTCGCGTTAAAGATGTGGAGACACTATCTCTTGGGAGAAAGATTTGAGCTTTTTACAGATCATAAGTCGTTAAAGTATCTCTTCTCTCAGAAAGATCTGAATCTCCATCAGCAGAGATGGTTAGAGTTCTTAGCTTCCTATCATTTTGACATCGCATACACACCAGGAAAGGGCAATGCGGTGGCTGATGCATTGAGTAGAAGACATGCCAGCTTAGGGGCTATGTTCCTTGAATGGAAGCAACTGGAGTTTATCGTGGGGTTTGATTTCAGACCAAAGTGCGAATTGGATCCAGAAATGTTAGCAAGTTTGACGATCAGACCCACTTTGATTGAGCGGATCGGCTCTATTCAGAGGGACGATCCTAACCTATTGGAAATCATCTCCAAGTTAGAGATGGGTATCGATGAGGAGATGAACAAGTATGGGCTTGATCGAGATGGATGGCTTAGAAAGAATGGAAAGCTTGTTGTACCCAATGTCAATAGATTGAGGGATGAAGTGCTTAGAGAATGTCATCACTCAAAGCTGACTATACACCCCGGTGATAACAAGATGTATCGAGATATGAAGCAGACTTACTACTGGGAAGGGATGAAAAGAGACGTTGGGAAGTTTATATCCAAGTGCATGAATTGCCAGCTAGTTAAAGCCGAGCAAAAGAAGCCCAGTGGGTTGTTACAGCCTTTAGAAATTCCCGAATGGAAATGGGAGCAAGTCTCGATGGATTTCATCGATGGTTTACCAAGGACTAGATCGGGACATGATAGCATTTGGGTGGTTGTGGATCGATTGACTAAAAGCGCAAGGTTTATACCAGTCAAATCGACCAGAACGGCAGCTAAGTTAGCAGAATTGTATATAAAGTGGGTAGTGAGATTTCATGGAGTACCTAAAAGCATTGTGAGCGACCGAGACCCGTTGTTCACTAGTGGGTTTTGGAAGAGCTTACAAGAGGCTCTAGGGTCAGAGTTACATCTCAGTACCGCATATCATCCTCAGACCGACTGTCAGACGGAGAGGGTGAACCGTATCTTGGAAGATCTCTTGAGAGCATGTATATTGGATTTTGGTGGATCATGGGATGACCATTTGCACCTAGTAGAGTTTGCATATAATAATAGCTACCAATCAAGTATCAGTATGGCTCCATATGAAGCTTTGTACGGAAGACCGTGCAACTCACCATCATGTTGGATAGAGACTGGCGAGAAGTTTGTGCTTGGACCAGATGTGGTGAGAGAAACGTCGGATAAGATCAAGATCATTCAACAACGAATGAAGGCTGCCCAAGATAGGCAGAAGAGTTATGCTGATAAGAGGAGAAGAGACTTAAAATTCTCCGTTGGCGACTTGGTGTTTGTCAAGATTTCTCCGTTGAAGAGCGTAATACGATTTGGCAGGAGAGGCAAGTTGGCACCAAGATTTGTTGGCCCATTCCCTGTTCTTGAACCAGTCGGGAATTTGGCATACAGAATTGACTTACCGGAGAAGATGGCGGGAGTTCACGACGTATTTCATGTTTCCCAACTAAGGAAGTTCGTTCACGACTCAGATATGACTATTTCACCTGATCAGTTAGAGGACTTCGAAGTAGAACCCGAGGCGATTGGGAACCGCAAGCCGGCCCGTATTGTCGAGTACGACATGAAGCAACTTCGAAGGAAGGCGGTGAGACTAGTCAAGGTTCAGTGGGGCGAGGACGAAAATGATTGTACTTGGGAGACAGAGGAGAACATTAGGAAGACACACCCAGAACTCTTTGCCTGGTAAGATTTTGACTTCGATTTAGTTTTCCGCATGCTAGGATAGGCTTGGTTGCTTGTTTTGCATGTTTGATTGTTGTATGTGGTTGTTAGGCATGCGGGATCTTTTGTATGTTTGGGTTAAGGAATTTCGGGGACGAAATTTCTTAAGGGGGGGAGAGTGTAACGACCCGCATTCTACGCATCATAGGATCGTAGAATATTTATTTCTATCACATACGAAGTCGTATAGTCATGTAACTTTGGGAGACGACTGTTGGGGTCATTTCCCATGTTCATGATTTTTCCCGATTTTTAAATGACCATTTTACCCCTAGTTGGCACTGTTTTGGCCATAACTTTTGACTGGAAAGGAATTTTGACCTGAAACCACTTCCATTGGCTCCGGATGATGGTTTCTCTTTCCGTAGAGTGGTCACATTAGCCAAACGGACTTACCGTTTGGGAGATATGGCTGAAACAAGTTTCAGATGGTGAAAAACAGCTTAATTGGGCTTAACCGGGTGATTAGCAGCTAGGCCCAGAGGGGAATTTCGGGTTTAGGGGTATATAGGGGCTGATTAGGGTTAGAAAACATTTCTTTAGACATTTTCCAGCCGCCACTTTCATTCCTCTTGACCTAGCCATGGCCTCCACTCTCTAAATCTCTCTAAAACACCCAAAAATCACTTTCTAATTGAAGATTAGGCTTAGCAAACATCGAATCAAGGAGTATTAGCACAAGAACCGAGGTGGGGCTGCTGTGTAAGATTGGGAACAGCGCCAAATCAGAGAATATTTCAGTTTTGGGGTTCTAGTTGTGGCAAAGGTGAGTGATAGCATCGTTTTGACACTAATTACAGTTAATTAAGGGTAATTAGTGAAGATTAGCGAATTTATACGTAAATAAATTCTGGAAAAATTCTTAAAATTCTAAAATAATGTTTTAAGGCTCTGTTAGAAATTTGGGTTAATTTCGATGTGTTTTGCTAATCGTATGCTTAAACATGATTAAGAGGGATTATTGGAAAATGTGAGGTTTTGGCCACTTTTGATCCATTTTGATTCATTTAAATTGTTGTTTGTTGCTTGTGGTTGCTGTTATATGTTGCTATGACTCTTTGGTATGCTTTGTGATTGATTCCTATAGTTAGATTGGCCGAAAACGCCGTCGAGAGGCGTATAAACAGTTGCTGGAAAGTTGCAGAAAACTGCAGGGTATCTAACCGGATCGGATCGGATAAGGGAGACCCAAACCGAACCGATGTAAGGACTCCGACCCGATCCGCTGAAAGATGGTGAGCACGAATCGATGGAGGCTATACTACCCGAACCCCCTCCACGAGATGATGACCAAAGGAGATCTTGAATCGTAGCACCACGCCACGATCCGACCCGCTTGCACGATCCGAATCCCTCGTGACCAGAAAGTGCGACCCGAACCAGTGATGGCGATGCGACTTGGAGACTCCGACCCGACCCGTGTAGTCACTTCCGAACCGAACCGAGCACCACGAGACGACCCGAACCGGAGTAATGCACTGGAGGGGGCCGCCACGACCTGAGGATCACGATCCGATGGAGATGGGGAACTTGAACCGACCCGACCTGGAGAAGCTCAACACGACCAGTCCGAACCAGAATGGTGCGATCCGACCCGGACTGAAGAGCTGATGGCACGACCAGTGGACACGATCCGATCTGAAGCAAGAGGAGGAGACCCGAACCGATCCGGTGATGACTGAGAACCCGAGATGCAAAGGTAGTCCAAAGGAAAGTTAGAGCTCAGGATTCAGATGGGAATCAACGAGTTCGCTTCATGGTTGGGCTTTGCTGCGGGACGCGTGCCAAGGGGTTATCGACGTCTATAGCTTTGAACCACTATGGTAGGAGGTACGAAGGCGGATTCAGGGCCATTATGGCATCGGTAGAACCAAGGGCTACGACCAATGAAGTGGGTCATTGAAATGTTTGGTCATGACTCCAAGTGTTTGGCTTGGTCACAGCAGGGTTTCTACAAGTCGGGATTCGTCGTTACCTCAGTTTGTCTAGTGTTCCAAAGTGGTAGATGTCGTACGCTTTACGCACTGAGTGAGAGATGTGAGGATGGTTGCTATGGATGATTTGTTTGCTATCATTGTGACATGCACACCCCACCCCCGTATTCTTACACTATTTATTATGGCACCTTGGAGTATTGTACGGTATGTGGTACTAACTCTTTGGTTGCAGGTCCAGGTTCAGGTATGGTTTAGTATACCTGTTACTACTCTGTTTAGATGCTTATCGCTCATACCAGGCTTTATGTCTGACCCAGAGTTTTATGTCTCTTCTTATTACTCTGGGTGCTCACACGAGCAGACTAGAGACAGGTTAGCTGATGATGCACGGGTAGATGATCCGGAGACGAGCAGGAGGCTTCCACGTAACATATATATCGTATTCTCCCTGTGTTGTTGAAGATCACTGCTTGGGCATTGGTGGTGTATCTTCTATTTTGGCTTTCTTTTGTTTAGAGACAGTAGATTTTGAAAAGTTGTAATAAGCTGTATTTGGATTTCCGCTGCTTTGAGATTGATGTTGGTTTTAGTTATCAGCTTATGCACTGTCTCGCCTGTTTTATGTCAAGTATGTTATTATTATATTTTATCCCATGCGCTGTGAGACATTCTACAGGTTCCTTGATTAGTTCATTCTCTTCTTTTCTTTCTTCTGACGACCGTCCCGTGCTAGTCGGGCATGTGTACAGCGCACTTTCGGAGGAAATGCAGGCTGGTGCGGGGCGGGCCGTCACAGGGTAGCTCACAACCGTTGGTGATATACATTCGATACACTCAAGCGAAATGAGTGGTCGGTCATGTGTGGGCCAGGTTGCAAGACGTTCTTGTTGAACCCAGTGTATTCGCCTCTAGAGATACACTATCGGCAGGTGGTTCCATACCTTGTCATAGTTGGAATCCAATCTCCAATAAGCGCCCGCGGTTTTGTTTGTATACTATATATATGGAGCGTGAGATATAAGCATTCTGCTAGATTCTATTTATTTATGTTTAGACACTATTATAATATCAAAGTTAGATACTGATTTGAAAAATATTTTGGGTTATCGTAAGGTAAAAACCGTCCGTATTTATGTGTGGATTTGGTCTTATGATTATCCTTTCTTTCAAAACGATTTTAACTTTAAAATCAAATTAGATGCTACCTATAAACTTTAGGAGTTTTTCCCACTCTGGTTCACCAGACTGACCCGGTGTTTGTAAATTCTCGGGTTAGACCGGGTTGTACAGTTTCAGGTTTTCAGATGCTGTGAAGTCCAATGACGAGCTGAAGTTGTTCAGACATATGATATTATCTAGTACTATTCCGATGTGTGATGTATATGAGGACAGATTATTATAACTGTACCGGTGTATTAATGTACTCTGATGATTGTAAGTTTTTATTTCAAAGCTCTCTATAAAGTTTATTTATATATTATATTATATTCCACTATGGTGTGATACTCTGTGTTATACTAGTTCTCCTTATTCTTCTATTCTTAACCTTTCTTTCTTTTCTTATCTCACCCTCTTATTTCTTTCTCCTAGCTTTTTAGGTTTTCGATACTTGAGTTGGACAAGGAATGTATAAATGTCTGGGTTCAAGTGTGGAAATTTTCGGGATGCTACAGTTGGTATCAGAGCAATGGTTTAGTAATAACCTTTGCTCTGTGGTGTAATTCGTAGAGATTGGGTTAGTAATACCCTAGATCGAGATTGAGTATATATATATACGAGAGAGCGTATTTGTAAATTTTATATACAAATGTTTTGTATTGTGTTATTTGATCGGTTCAAGTTGAACTGACAAATTGATACAACATAGTTTTGTAAAGTGGGCAGATGAAATAATTTTGCCCAAAATATATTTTTATATATAAAGGAAATAATTTTACCAAATTATTATTATATTGGTGTGTTTGATTGAATTAATAGGAATTCAAATTGGATTGTAAATTTGAATGATTTAATGAAACTAGAAGGAATGTAAAATATGGAATTTACGGAATGATTTGTTTATGTTGATAGTAAATTGTTGTTTGTTGTTTACTAAAAATATAAAAATTCATCACAAATTGATGAACTGAAAACTAGTAACTAAATTTGAGTATAATTAATTTGAACTAAATCAAAAATGAAATAAAACTAAATAGTTTAACCCTGTATCTGTTATTGGCATTGGATATTGAGTTAAGTGCAGGATTTGAAGAAGGAAGAGCTGATGTTGTTGAGCTTCGTGATTTGAGTATTGATTGCCCGACAAATAGGTAAACCTTAATATAATTGATTTGGTGACTGATTTTATACCCCAAACTTGGGTAGCCACTTGGCTTTGATTTTCTTTTGGTCGATGTGAGGCCCGGAGTTGTAGTTATAGTTGTTCCAATCGAGCTGTGTAGACGAGGTGCTGGTGAATTTTTCGTAAATTAAAAAAAAATAGATATTATTATATTTTAAATTAATTATTTTGAAAATAATTGGGCTTGGAACATCCTTTTTAACTTAGTAATTTTGGGGATGGAATTCTTTGAAGGGGGAAGAATGTAACGACCCGGATTTTTCGATCGTTTGGATTCGAATATTTAAATATGTTTTTAATATTACATTTGGAATATTAGTGGATTAAAATATTGAACTCATTTATTAAAACGATGACTAAATGTTTATATTTATATTTAATTATAAACGAGCCCATAACGGCACGGTAATTGGTAATATTGAGTTTTGAACTTCAATTGAATATATAGAATTCGTTTTAAGTCAGAATTCTGTGAAACAAGAAATATTAGGATTGGATTGATTATAATTTTCTATCGAAAGAGAAAAATCGAGATTTTAGCTAATATATTGCAAGTTATGTCCAAATCGAAAATTGAAATAGTCGCTATGGATTTCGATCATAAACGAATAAGTTTATTCGATTAATTTAAAGGGGATTTTCAATAAAATTTGTACATCCTTAAACTCGAATACGTAAATTTTAGTTATAGTCCTATATATATTATATTTAAAGCGTATATTATTTTATTTGGATATGTATACGATGATAACAATAATTTATTATTATTTAATTTAATTGTTTTGGAATTTAATCAATATTATATCGATATTATATACGTTGTAAGAATAGCTGTTTTTCAAACAACCTCCGTTTCCGACGAAATGAATTTTATCGGAATGCATATAATTAATTATTGCTAGTTTTCCAGTTTGGAGCCAATCAAAATTATTTTATCGGTAGTCGAAATTTAAAGGTGAACCGATGGATAAATTGGGAACTAAACAACATCGTTTTTCCGAATGGAAACCGTTTTCAACGAAATTAGTTTTATTATGACCAACGTCAAATTATAACATGGTGTACGTTCTCGTAAATTTTGGAGATTTTGTTAATTGATGCGAACATAGCAGTCAACGTTAAATAGCGGTACAAATTAAATTTGCCATATTCAATTAAAATAAAATCATCTAAAATCGGTCACCTCAGAATAAACAATTCACTACAAACCTATTTCCAATCCATCCATAACCCGGACGCAGACCATTTTTCTTTCACTGTTAGTGAAGGGAAAGCATTAACACAGCCTAGTTATATTTACACTTAAGACTTAAAATACGCTACCCAAAAGCCACATACAGAATAGTTAGCTATGAGATTTTCTGCCAACCTAATTGTATAATTCCACATGCCCTTCTAAATCAACCCATCACAGATACATAGGAAATAAAGTTCCAACAGAGCTCACACATGCCTATATCCTATGCATGAGATGATTTCTGCGTGCTCCCTGTATACTGTCCTCATCTAGCACATGGTTACTCTCCGCATAAGCACCGCCACACATGCCAGAAACGAAGTTCATGCCTAAACTAGAATGTACAATCTACCTTCCGCTAAAATGAAAAGAAAACACGCTCCACTTATACACATAATAGGCTGGTGTTTCGCGTAACTTGCATTATCATTTCAGTGCAGACATTTATCACAGTAGAACACTGCCTATTCTCTTCAAATGTAGCAAGACGTACCGTTCAAAATGAAATATGAATAATACTCCTTGCCTGCGAATCACATGACCCATTGGTACCTTGAAGTAGACCTACCAGCCTTCTTATTCATAGTCAAGTTTCGTTCCACCTATACATATGAGAGCAAGTCATCTGTCTCCTGACGCAACTCAGCAAAAAAAAAAAGAACAATGGCGTAGTTTTCAAGAGTTAAAATCAAGCTATATACTCAACTAAAAATATTCGAACTGGGTGGTGCTACTTGCCATACTGGAAGGGATGGCGGAAGCTGCATGGATGTGGGTTCCGGTAGATGGCATCCAGGAACTGAAGGGAGTGCTGACTGGATCGATTAGTGCGATGGCGTGGAGGTGCAGCGTTCGTGTTAAGGTTTAAGTGGGTGTTAGCAGTACACAATGAAAAACAGAAAGGAGATAGAAAAAAGGATAATAGTGTGTGGAAGGTGCGTGAAAAGGTAGGGGACGTTGGGATGGTTGAGTAGTTGTGCAGAAGGAAGCTTCAGAAAAACTTGGATGGAGAAGATGAGGTTCTTCTGTAGTAAACGGATGTATGTACTATTGGGATGAATGGGTGGGTTTTGGGCTTACTAAAAAAAAGGAAGAAAGAGAAAAAGGGAATAACGAAAAAGAATTGGAAGTTGTGTGAACCAGTAAAAATCACGTGGGAAGGTTCCACGTGTGGGGAGGAAAATACTATCGTTATATACGAAAACGTGGGGAAGGTTTTAATATGTAAAAGTGGGAGCTCTGTTGAAGGTGTTTGTGATGCATCTAGAGGAGCGGTTTGGGGATAGGTGGCGGTGCAGTTCAGTGGGAGGTCAGCAGTGTGTGGTAGCGGCAAAATATTGGGAGAAGGTTGGTTTTCACATGACAAAACGAGGTGGCAGTTTTCTCCATGCAGGGAAGATGAAACGAGAAAAATTAAACTAAAGAAAAAGTGTTTGGGAAGAATATAAATGGGAGATGATGGGGTGAACTGGAGGTGTGACACGGAGATGGGAAGTTTGCGTGAATAGCAATGGAGTTGCATGGAAATTACACTTCGGTTTGATGAAGACAAGGCAGGAAGAGGGGCAGTGACGTGGTGGAGATGTAGGAAATGTACCGGGATATGTTTTGAAGAGCAGACATGTTTTAAAAGAAAGAAAAATAATGAGAAAGAGAGTGACAAGAAGAGGAAAAAGCTTCAGGAGCTTTTGTATTCATCGGAGAAGAAATAGGACAAGGAAAGAGGGATCATGCGTAGGCTTGAAGAGATGATGGGTTGGGCTTTTTCCCAATAAAAAAAGTTGAATGACAAGAAGAGAAAACAAGTATGGGATGATGAAGCAATGTCGGGTGGGGTTGGTATCATAACGATGTTGTGCGAACCAAGTATTGGAAGGAGGTGAGAAGAAATTTCAACGTCCAAAATCATGTGGTAAGTGGCCGCATTCTATTTATAATTCAATTTGATTAGTTTAATTAATTTGATTAATTAAGGGTTAATAAATTTAATTTAAACCATAATTATAACTTGCTCGCCTATTAATAGAATCCAACAAGACCAATGACGTCGGTCCCGTGTCGACGAACACTCCATGGTCGAACCAGTTCGGGCAAAGCGGGAAGGAACCGGAATTTTCAGTTAAATTAAACACTCGTTTAATTTAACTGAAATCAAACAGCTTCAACAAATGAAAAAACAAGGTGAGTTAAACTCACTCAGTTCTCCCACTTATAATTATTATAAGTCAGGTTTATTATTTTTATGCTATGGTTGCTAGTTATTGGTTGATTTGATGATTGCGTACATGCTCGTTAAATATTTTATGCCTATTATTTAAATTAAACGGTTGTTTATTTTAAATGAAATGAATCGTTATTTTTAACAATTATTTCCAAACAAGGTAACTTATTTTGTTGGTTACGTTTATAATAAACGTATTTAAATTAAACTAAATGCTTGAATTATTGGTTGGCTGTTATCTGTTGAATTGATTATTTACCTGCATATGATCATTATATGAACTGTTTAACCCATGTGATTGGATTATTGGTTTGGTTACCATTTGTTGAATCCAAATTCAACATTGTTTTGATATTAACCAATGGGTAGTACTGGTTGAGGATTTGGCAGTAAATGGCCTAAATTATATATCGTTTTATTTGATTTACCGCTAGAGAATAAAGTTATAAAATTTATTCTACGAATGAAAACAAGTTTTGAAATATATTAATTTGAATGAAGTTTATAAAAAGGAAGTAAACCAACTACATATACATATTGTGTATTTTAGCCACTAATCACCATTTTTGTATCAAAATCTACCATGTGCAAAGCACATGCCTCATCTTAATTATTGAATAATTTATAAAGCTAATTCTTATATTTTGATAAGCAAGTGAACAAAAGTTAACGTTACTATTAATTGTCTCAATAAACAATTAAAATGAGATTATATTGAATTGATTATTATTTAATTAATTATAATCGAATGGAATTATTTAAATTAATTAAACTTGTATTTAATATAAATGGAAAGATGAATTAAGATTTGATTAACAAGTTAATAATGTTTAGAGTTGACTAAGTCAACTGTGTTAGCTAAGATGGAATTATTTATTCAATTTATTCAATGGAAATGATAAACGGCTAAGTAAACATTTTTATAAATGTTGATATCTGATTACCATCAAATTAGAAATCTTGGGATTTAAAAAGGAATAAGGAGGTTTATGAAACGATAAGGCTTATTACAATAAAATGATATTTTAAAAAGTAAATTATAGTAATAATGATATAAGTTAAATTTATATTGTGGTTTAAAGCAAATTCTTATTCAGACTTTATTTAATCGGATTTGTGAAATCCAAGATTTTGTGAAGTTATAAAACCCAAGGTTTTACCGAATATATTAATGGAAAGAACAGCCAAGATATGAAACGAAAGAATTGGAACTTAATACAGATCGGTTGAAATAAATGATTTTCTGAATATTGACCATAATGTTGGTTTCGGCCTTTGGGGTTGAAATTTGGAGGATCATTTTCTTATTGATTTATGGTTGGGGATCAATGAAGTTTTGAAATGAAAATCAAAACTGAAACTCAAGTTTGAGTTAAAGTGGTGAGGCGAGTTGAGTTAAAAAGATGCGATTTAAATACGCTATATTAAAGAAGAGGTGAGTTTTCATCAAGATATAACCAAATGAGATTTGTTTTGATATTGGGAATGAACATCCGGTTTTGTATTACAATTGATATCATCTTAAGATAAGAACGTTATTGATCAAGGTCTGAGAGGTAATTAAATACCCCAACTTGAACGATTTCGGAATTATCAGAGGATGGTATTAGTTGTAATGGTAAAGATGTTAGTGTAATTTAATTTGCGAATAATAGTGTAACATTATTTGAAGAACTTGAAAATATATAATGGGATTTCGAAATAAAAGGGAATAAAAAGGGCTTGAGAATTTGAAAAGTTATTTTCATAGTATAGGGAGAAATAAAAGAGATTTGTAAAAAATATTAGAAGATGATATTTGAAATGATTTTATTCTGAAGAGGAAAGGGACGGTTATGGGGTAAATTAACGAAACCAAGAGAGATATCATAATGGTTGTTTACGATGATAAGTTAAATTGATTTCCCAAATGATAGAAGATAAGTAAAAAATGATTTAATAATATTTAACGATAAAGTCTTAAGATTTTTTTCCTAAGTATATAAATGAAATGATTTGGAAATATATACATATTAAAATGATTTGAGAATATTATATACTAAAATCGATATATATTTAAAGGCCAAGTGATGCTGTATTAACCAATGGATTCATTTTTTTTATGTTTGTTTATTTTGATAGTTAAATAACCAACTATCAAAATCATACCCAATGCATTGTCGGTATGGGAAGATTGGGATCGAATTTATATTCGAAAACCATTCCGACCAACAGATATGTAATCGAAGAAGATATTTGATGCTGATCGAGATGATGCAATTGAAGACTGCAAATCTTCATGAGTGGAAGGATTATTGTTGAATTTCGTTGGCTGATCCCTATAGATATTTTGACAATGATTTTGTCGTGGCTGAAATCTACGAATTGCATGGACTGCTCGCTACTGATCTATAAGGTGATTCCTAGGATGTGGTAGGAGGGTGCCTTCGGTTCATCCTGTTCCTGGATGACTTGTATGGACGAATGTATGGCAGAGTATTTCTTAAGAATCACGTACATTGATTTTTACAAACGTACTTCTGTTAGATGCGGAGTATTTTTGTGGACGTTAATTAGTGATTTGGCGGATCTAATGATGTGGCATTCAAAGCAAAAGGTGACCAGATATTCCATAAGCCGATTATTACCTCAAGCCTCATCAACCGGGAAGATGGCTATGTGGGTCGCTCCCATTAGGGTGTATAATCATCTATCTAGATTTTTTTTTTGCTTCTTTAATCTATTTCGATGCTGTCCCTTTTTGGAAAACGGTGGGTAGCTCCCAACCGTTGGTGATATACTTTCGATACACTCAAGCGAAATGAGTGGTCGGTCATGTGTGGGCCGGGTTGCAAGATGTTCTTGTTGAACCCAGTGTGTTCGCCTCTAGAGATACACTATTGGCAGGTGGTTCCATACCTTGTCATAGTTGGAATCCAATCTCCAATAAGCGCCTGTGGTTTTGTTTGTATACTATATATGTGGAGCGTGAGATGTAAGCGTTCTGCTAGATTCTATTTATTTGTGTTTAGACACTATTATAATATCACAGTTAGATATTGATTTCAAAAATATTTTGGGTTATTGTAAGGTAAAAACCGTCCGTATTTATTTGTGGATTTGGTCTTACGATTATCCTTTCTTTCGAAATGATTTTAACTTTAAAATTAAATTGGAAGCTACCCATAAACTTTGGGAGTTTTTCTCACTTTGGTTCACCAGACTAACCCGGTGTTTGTAAATTCTCGGGTTAGACAGGGTTGTACAGGTTTAGGTTATTAGATGTTGTGAACTCCAATGCCGAGCTGAAGTTGCTCGGACGTACGATATTATCAAGTACTATTCCGATGTGTGATGTATATAAGGACATATTATTATAAATATCCCGGTGTATTGATGTACTCTGAGGATTGCAAAGTTCTCTATAAAGTTTATTTATATATTATATTTTGTTCCACTGCGGTGTGAGACTCTATGTTATACTAGTTCTCTTTATTCTTTTATTTTTAACATTTCTTTCTTTTCATATCTCACCCTCTTATTTCTTTTCCTAGCTTTCTGGGTTTTCGATACTTGAGTTGGACAAGGAATGTATAAATGTCTGGATTCAAGTGTGGAAATTTTTGGGACACTACAGAAAGAGGAATGAATTTGAATAGATCAGATCTAGAAAGTTACCTTACTTCAATACGAGATTAGAACACCCATTTACAAGTATACGTTCCTTTCCTTCAGATGTGAATTCAGAATTTTTCCTAGACTAATATTCATTCTGAATATATTTGAGGAGGGAGAGGAAACGGCAGAGCTTCAGCGTTGCCTCAGAAATAAGGTTTAGTGTTAGCTCTACAGACTTATTATTTTGAATAGAATTAGAATGTTTAAATTTAATTTAATCATAAAAAAATTTTGAAATGGCGTGGTAGTTTGAAAATTCGATTTTAAATTTCACTTTAATATATAAAATTCAAAATGAATCGGATTTCAGTAAAACAAGAAACGTTAGAATATGTTTAATCATATCTTTCTAATCAATGTGAAAAATTGAGATTTCAATTGAAAGTTATGTCCAGTTTAATTTGAGAATAGTCGCTATGGAATTTATATATATTTTAATATAATATAAGCCCTTAAAAATAGCCATTTTGCAAACGACCTCTGTTTTCGACGAAACCACCTTTGTTGGATCCAAAATGTTAAATTTTTGCTAGATTCCAATTTTCATAATTTTTGGAATAATATGTGA
The DNA here is from genome assembly GCA_030737875.1 of Allium sativum. Taxonomy (NCBI): domain Eukaryota; kingdom Viridiplantae; phylum Streptophyta; class Magnoliopsida; order Asparagales; family Amaryllidaceae; genus Allium; species Allium sativum. The sequence continues at coordinate 855,560,525 of CM060920.1, read as the reverse complement.
GCGTGGTGAAATTAAACATGTTTGGCAATTTCAGTTTGAATTTAATCGACTAGAAAATGGCCATTTTTCAAACGTTCTCCTAATTCGATGAAATTAGTTTTATTAGGACCGTATCGTCAAAACATAGCTAGATTTATTTTTCTAGAATTTTTGGAGTCAGTATGTGGCCCCGGTAAATTAAAATGTATGTTAAAATCAAATTTGAATGTTATATTAATTTAATATTTAATTTAAATGAAAACTGATCGAAACAGTCGAATTAGCTTATGATACATATCCCATTGTGTTCGGAATGAGGGAATTTTGCTAGGAGTGACAGTCGTTGGGCTTGATTCAGAGTTCGAATTTAAAACCAACGTGTCAAATTAAAAATAGAATTAAATATATAATTATATAAAGGAGTCAAAGCCCCCTTTCTCTTTCTTTGCAGTCAAACCTGATTAAAAGAAAAAAATCGCGGAATACCGCGTGGTCTCCAGCCGCGCCACCGCCTCTTGCCGCCACCACAACCACAGCTGCACCTCCCCCTTCGCCGCCGCCTGCACCGACCCTCCTCCTCCTCCTACTCCGACCCCCTTTTCTCTCTCACCTTTCCAAACAAATGGGAAACACCCCAAAACTGCGCCGCTACCGCTCCAGCGCCACCACCGGCCACCGCCGCCCCTTCTCCCTGACCACTAGACTCTGGCGCCACCCCCTCAGCTTCCACCTCTGACCAGTGGGCCCTCCGCGATAAAAAATCCAATTTTTATGTAAAACGGCGCGTATATAGCTACCCAAACCTTCCCGAGCCCGTATCTCACAAACCGTGCACCTATGGCCCAAACTCTGCAGTTCCAAAATCGAAGAGCATCATTTATCTCTTCGATTTTAGTATATGGAAGTCGCATTTTGGATTGTGTAGTCATCCAGAAAACGTGTCCAAAATCTGTTGTCCTGTTTATGTCTTTTCGCGATTTCTGGCGAACTGGAGCATTTTCGGAAGAAAGGCCACTAGTCGAAAGTTGTCCGGAATGGCGCATTTAGGCTAAAAAAAAGACGGCGTGAAGATTGGAGCTCATTTGCAAATTCTGGGATTAGAACAGCAATTCAGAACGCCAGAAAATAGCGGCGGAGTGGATCCCAATGTGAGAACTCCTTAGTCAAATTATTTTACAGTTAAATATATACTAGGTTGTAAATGGGGCTTAGTAGCCCCTGACACTATTTATTGTACAAACCATGGTTGTTTGTTTGAATTTTATTGTGGTGAATTGACTGTATTATGGTGAAATAATTGTATTGGGGTTTGGTTATTTGGATTGATTATTGTGTATGGCGCGAGCCAGTATCGGAAGAGAGTAATGCTAGACATTACTTCGGTTCTAATATCGCGCCGTTATAATGCCGAAATTTTCTAAAGTAAAATGTATTTAATAAAAATACCACTTTTATTACGTGAATGAACTATTAAAATAGTCATGTATTCAAATATTTTATCGTTAAAAATTTATTTTTAACATATATGTGAATGACATAAAATTCACCTGAAATGAAAATGAGTATTCATTTACAAATCGAACGATTTTTTTATGTACACCCATTTAACTGACATTGATTGGAATGCTAAATTTAACACATCGCCCAACTACACAAATAAAATCTGTGTTTGTTGATTGAAACCCCACACGGGTATTGGGATGATATTTGATGTACACTAATCCTAATTGTTTAGTTGTATGTCAACCGATTGGTTGACAGACTGTTGTAAGCGTTAATTATTTATATTTAATGCTTATGCGGTTGTGTAATGCACTACGGATGATGGATGATTGTTTATCATTGTTGTTATATACATGTGTTGTATGGAAATCCATAGAAATAAATTCTATGGTAATTGATTAGGTCTCATTCCAATTTTGAAAATAATGAATATTTTAAAATAATATTCAGCAAAAGATTAAAATGTGAATTTGACGTCCGATTTTGGATGGACACGAAAATATTAAAACGTGTGAAGCCGTATTGATTAGATATGCACTATTTTGACGTGAACGATATTTACATCGATTTTATTCATTTTTATGATGAATATTGAAAAGGAAATGATTTCAAAATCAGATACTTTGAAAATATTATCATTTATACATTAATGATAAGGAATATTCAATTTTGATTTAAAATTGAAATGGAAGTGGGAATTATTTTTAAAACGAATTTATAAAATACATTTTGAACGGAAATATATATTATATATAATGGTTTGAATAGAATGTTTCGCACCACGACCGTTCGCGAATTTCGACCATTGACTTCGAATTGACATTTCGGTCGATCCGACTGTCGGATGCTCCTAAAACTGGAACCGTTGGGTTCGTATTGAAAATAGCTTTCTAATGAATATAAGAGATTTAAAATCTAATGGTTGGATTTGGAGATACGTCCAAATCAAATTTGGAAAAGGTCGCTATGGATGTTATTCAGTGGTCGTTATTGGAAACCGACTGTACATGACTTGATAAAATTATTAAAAATATTAATAATTTGTGAAAAATCATAATAAATGATTTGGGAAGAATTTGGATGAAAAATTCCATGTTTGTAAAAATAAAAATATATTTTTATCAAAATGAACTAGCTGATAACTAGAATGATAATACAACGTTTTTAAATAAACTAGATTTGTGAATGGTTTTAATCTAACCAGAATTTTCCAATGTATGAATTGGAATGGATTTGAAGAGAAATCATCTTCGGGATATTTCGATATTGGATTCCGTGACTATATGGATATTGCGGAGGAGTTTGAAGGATATATATATATATATATATATATATATATATATATATATATATATATATATCGTTATTCCCCATACGATATGTGTTGGTTTCAGAATTTGATATAGAATATAAGCCGATATAATTTCTGTTTAGAGTCTTATGTTTGATATCAAATTGGATTTTGGGTTTGTCGTGAATGGTATCTTAAATAACACTGTTCTTAAACCCCATGTTAAAAGAATAAATCTTTAAATTAAGATTGTTAGAGTTTCCAATTATATTTAGTAATTGGAATAAAATGGAATGTTGTTTTGGGTTTGTTGTGAACTGTGTTCCAAATGATATTCGTTCTTTAACTCAAATTAACAGTGAAATGTGATTTGGAATTTATAAATCTTTTTATTAAGATTTAATGGAAATTTTCCAAAGCAAAGTTTCCAATTTAATATATTAAATTGGAATGGAATGGAATTCAATTTGGTAATAGTCAAAGTGAGCTTCTGTGGAGGAAGACTGTTACTATATATGGAATTTAAAAGGCTTTGCCATTATTCCATTTATACCATTAGTCGGATACGGGAATTGATATCGATTATATATTGATCTATTTTCCATGAAGATTCCATGGTCAATGGAATGTGATTTTGGGTTTATCGTGAACTATGTTTTAAATGACATTAGTTCTTTAACCCAGGTAAAGACAGGATTAAAACCAAGTGGAGTTTTAATGAATCTTTAATTAGATTGAAATGTGAAAGTGATGATTTAATTATCAAATTTGTGAAATGATTGAGAATGGAGTATCACTAGTTATGCTCCAAGCTATAGTTAAATATTTTATTTGATTGGAACGTGAAATGGTAATTAATTTTACTGATAACACTGTGGGTGTTAGATATGGAGTACTACAAGTTTTTCCCAATGGGATGAATAGGTTGGGATTGGGAAATAAAACAAATGATTACTTCGGTATGGTGTGCTAATCCCGAATAGTTTGGAAAACCTTAATTTGGTTTAAATTGTGAAAAGAATATTTGAATAAAAGGATATTCTAGATTGGAATGAGGCGTATGTAGTGTTTTTATAGCACCTGTTTATAAGATACGCGACTTATTCGGAAAGACCGGGTTTATCCCATTCCGAATAATTGATATGACGATAAGTCAACGATGAAGACGGAGGTTGAAGACCGGAGATCTCCACATCATTTGGATGATTACTGATATCTTGATTGGGCAGAATCCCAAGACAAGGTAATAGGTGGTGATCGTCCAAATATACTTGGAGATCGACTGGATATGTGAGGACCTCTCTTCTATATTGGGCATATGGGACGAAGAATAAGGTGCCTCCTATTTCGTTTAGACCCAAAAAGGAATTGCAAATGGATAATTCGTCTGACATTGTATTCCTTTATACTGTATTCGTTGATCTCTGCTAAATATATATCTATTTGTTGGTGCATAATTTATTCTCTTGCTTAACACCCTTCTCTGAGACGTATGAGCTTAAAGGTTATATATAGGCAGAAATCAGTGGTACGATATGGAGTGACAGTGTGGCATGCTGAGTGGCATGTGATCAAGGCTTTTGATGAAAAGCAGGGCCCTGTGGTTGATGAACAAAGCATGGCTTTAAATAGCATAGCTTTGTGTATAGCGTTATTTCGCGAGCCTCACACCCCGGTATGAACCAGAAACAGGAGAGGACCTCAGAGAGGACATGCGTTTCTTTCTAGCTAGGAGTGGTGTCATGGTATGGAGCCCAGACGTTTTACTCATGTGGATGTTGCATATTATTTGATGGATCGTAAGGTACCTCGGATATATCGGTCACTACGGGGCCGGTGGATTTGATGGTCGATATATTGACCAGTTTTATGCCCCATAGGGCGGGGAAATGTATTGTTCAGGAATTATAATCAACTAACGTAAGTGTGGACCGACCTTGACGCTCCAAGGGCTCACTTGAGTCTGGTTTCTGAGGCACGGGCTAGAGTGTCTCGAATTCGGTAAGGACGATCCCTTGCCTTGGTTCATGATGGAATCCAATTTCCAATACATGACTTTTCAATTTTAGTTGTAACCCTATATGGCGACATAGTGGGATGGGGCGCTTATGCCGTCTATGATTGATACATTTATATTTGAAGTTGTTTGATACACTATACACTTATAGTAATATCAAAATTATTTGTTTTAAAACGTACCAAGCATGTTTGGCTATTATAAGGTAAAACTCTATCCTCCGACTTGCGTTGCATTGTGTGATGGGACCTGAGTCTTATAATAGCTTCATTTTCTTTAATTAGCATTGCGTTGTTTGTTTTATGCACTAGAATTCATGGGGGTAAACCCGTTCCATGTTATACGGTGTGGTCCCTTGATTTACCTAACCTTAAAATTCAATTTAATAATTGTTTTAGTTCTCACACAAGTCCCGTGACTGACCTGGAGTTTATTGTTTTAACCTAAACTCTGGGTGCCCCTTTTTTCCACATGGGCAGCTAGTAGTTTTGGTTTTGCAGATTTCTATTATATTGGATCCTAGTTTACAGCTGGAGCTATATTCGGAAAGCTCTGTATTCGTGTATTTCTTTCAGTTGTATTTGTTAATGTATTTCCGCTACGCATTGTATTAATTTTCCGCTGCTATGTAATTTAAATCTCTGATATTTTTCTGATGTATAATACTTATTCATACTCTGATATCTTGTACTCTGATGTAATTATGGCAATAGCAATGAAGTGTTTTGTCATTTGCGTTCTTATTTGTCGTGTTCTCAACTCAATCTGACCTTTTACTTCCCTTAGGAGATCGGGGGATTTCAGATCATTTCAATGAGGATATGCATATAGAAACCCCATAATTAGGGGCCCACTCTCGATTAAATAAATAGTTATTTTTTGGTATAAAGGTTTCGCAAAACATGTGTAAAGATCCTTTCTCGGTATTATACTTTGGGAAGAGTAGTAAAGTCTTGCGTAAACATTTACAAGGTTGGTCTAGAACCACTAACATTGTGAGGCATACATCTTGGGTTGAACCAAACAGGATATATCTGTGTATTATAAACTGTGTTGTAAATTTCTTAGTCACCAGAGCTTGTTGTTTTGACCCCCTCTGCATTACTACCTCCTAGGTTTTCTAGAGAAGGTCGGGTTCTCACAGTTGTTTAAGTTTGGCTTTCGGTTCTCGTTCTCTCTCATGCTCGGTATTGGCAAAGTGACTTACTTTGAAAATGGTAGTTACTTGAGTTCATACTTGTTATCCTATTTTGTTTCCGCTATGAGTTTACTTTTATCGTACTCTGATTTTGTTCATGCTCATTAATGCAGGTACCAGATATACACACTCCATGCTTGGATGTGTTTAAGTTTCGATTTTGGTCGAAATTTGGGCATAGAAAAGTGTAGTGTGTTACATTTGGTATCCGAGCCTAGGTTAAATGATCAGGGGAATTAGTTAGATTAGGACTCGTGAGAGAACGTAATTCGATTTACTTTTCTATTTTTCTACTTCTTTCTTACTCGACTTTAATTTATTTCAGTGATGAATTATTTGTACGCCTAATTATAAAAAATGGGCCTTAAGCGACTAAGAGTTGAAATATGTTGAGTTCGAATTTCTAGCCATAGTACGTTGGCGATCTCGTCGTGAACAACATGAGGAAGACATATGGTAGATTATGCTGATTCAAGTTTGGAAACTGGAATATACATATATATATATATATATATATATATATATATATATATGTTAATGTAAAAAATCTAGCTACAACCGAGATGGTCATAATTCCTGGTTTGGTTTCGTTGGTAGTTCCTGCTAAAACCATTTCTCAATCGAAAAGGGGAAAAGCTGCAATGAATGCGATTTTTCGCCCTCGAAAGTCGACACACAACACCATGTCGACTATTCAAGAATCGAAAATACCGGAACGTTAATAGAAAGAAATTAGAAGGTAAGAATAGATAAGATAGAAATTTAGAATAGAATAAGGAGAAGAACTTAACAACAAAATCAGAGTAACACGAATCTCACAGCGGAACGAATAAAATATAGTATACAACATAACTTTGAAACACAAATCTGCATTTTTTATTAGAGCACAACACTTACATCATAGCGGAAATAAACAATAGCTAGAAAATCCTAAAGCCTCCTGCTCCAGCTTTCCAAGTATATCTGTAAAATCCCGACTACTTGACTGCCCGTACAAAATTGGGAACCCAAGAGTTTAGGGAAAAAAACAGAATAAACTATGGGTCAGCCATGTGACTGGTGTGAGTAAACTCCAACCATTTGTTTAACTTTTAAAATCACTTTAAAAGAAAGAATAATCGTAAGACCGATCCAGACATAAAAACGGATGGTTTTTACCTTACGATAACCCAAAACATTTCTGTTAAAATCAATACTCTTTTGATATTATAATAATGTCTGAATCAAACAAATAGCAATCTAGTCTAATGCTTTCATCTCACGTTCCACATATATATAATATATAATCAAAACCAGCAGGCGCTTATTAGGTAATGGATTCCAACTGGCAAGGTATGGGACCACCTTTCGACAGTGTATCTTTAGAGCGGAATATACCGGGTTCAACAAGAACATCTTGTAACCCTGGCTAAACGTGACCGGTCACTCATTTTGCTTGAGTGTACCGAATGTATTATCACCAATGGTTGGGACCAACAACCATTTCCCGAAAGGGACAGCATCGAAATAGGTTAAAGAAGTAAATGAAATTTCTCTAGATCAGGTGACAATACACCCTAATTGGGAGCTACCCACCTAGCCATGCGACCTACCAATTTTATACCATTTCCTGGTTGTGAGGTTTTAAGGCCATAACGTACAGATCACACCTTTATTTACTTTCAATGTCACATCGTAATACCCGCCGAATCACAAATTGATTTCTCCAAAAATACCATGGGTATACAACTAAGAGAAACTAATTCCTCCACCACCAAACTTAAATACATTTGAAGAAATCAGCTTACGCGATCTATTACTCTGTCGGACATTCTTCCATACAGGTTGTCCTGGGACTGGACAAGCCGAAGGCACTATTCTGTAAACCCATCTTAGGCTATTTCTACCTAAGAATGCCAGAACAGGCCTTATCCGTCTTTAATTGTCTTTATCATATTTGATTCGCAACGCTAATGCCCGTACGGAGTGGTTTTTAGATAATAAATCTAGTTCCGTTCTCTCCGTACTGACGACGGAAAAATGATCAAACTTTGATGGTCGGTTATTTAACTATCAAAGGAACACATCCATACACACAACGATCCTATTTCCAAATGGAAATTCTATCGATTAATCATCAATCATCAATCAATATTTTTCCCTTTAATTTAATTCATCATTAATTTATTCATTTACCCATTTCCTATTTCCATATATATATTCGTGAATTCTTATTTTCTAAATTTAGAAAATATATGCTATCAACATTGGAAAACATTTCCATTTCTTATTCACGCATCACTATCCTCCAACATTTATCTGTCTCTAACTGTAAACTACTAAGAGAACAATTCCCTAAATATTAATCCCGAAGGCCGAAACCAACATCATATCGATATCCAGAAAGCTGTTCAACATAACTAATCTCCAGTCAGTTTCTAATTTCCTTAACTCTGTTTCTTATCTTCTTATCAAATCATTGCTTACGCAACTCTCGGATTCAGCTTACGAATCCAATTCTTTTATGAAAAACATTTATTATAACGATAACGTTATAATCTGTACTTCTGAAATATATAACTTAAAAATATAACTTTTATTTCTTAATTTTAATAAATAAATAAATAATTTATAAATAAATAAATCTACTTTCCTGAATTTGATATAATCGGATTATAATGCATAACTCTCTTTCGAATAAACTATATTTGATAAGTCTCTTTCGAATAAACTCTATTCGATAACTCCCTTTCGAATAAACTAATATTCAATTAACTCTTTTCGAATAACTTATATTCAATTAACTTTCTTTGAATAACTTATATTCGATTAACTCACTTTTGAATAACTTATATTCGATTATCTCTCTTTTGAATACTTATATTCGGTTTAACTCTCCTTCGAATAACCATATTCGATTTAACTCTCTTTAGAATACTTACATTCGATTTAACTCTCTTTCGAATAACTTATATTCGATTTAACTCTATTACAAATCACTATATTCGATTTCACTCTATTTTGAATAACTATATTCAATCTAACTCTCTTTTGAATAACTTATATTATTTTAACCCTATTTCCTATCTCATTCAAATTCCCATTTGAATAACTTATATTATTTTAACCCTATTTCCTATCTCATTCAAATTCCCATTTGAATTCCTATTTCAAAACCCAATTTTCCTTATAAATGTTTTAATTTATAAAATATTTATTTTAATCCATTATTCACATCGAATGTAAAAAATGTTTCTTTTATATAATCAATCAGTTTGATTTTTCATTTAAAAATAATAATATCCCATTTCCAAATTTTATTTATACTTCTATTTATAGAAGTATTCATACTAAATCTTATTTCCAATTCCAATCACTTATAATCTCATTTATAAATCCCTTTATAAATGCTATGTTTACATTCCATAAAAATATCGGTGTTAAAACCAATTTCTACTTCTTCGTATAATTTCAGACTTATAAATCCAATTTATCCAACAATAAATAATTTACTTAATTTACAAAACATTATATATAAATTAATCTTCTCAATTTATCTGTTAAAACGGAATTCTATTTAATATCCACTTTAAACAATCCTCTCGTAATTCTTTTATATCTCGTAAATTTCCTTTTATAATTCTATTTATTTCCCAAATATTTCCTTTTATAATTCTGTTTATTTCCCAAAAAAAATATTTTATTTTCAATATACGCTTTGAAAATTCCCTTTATACATTCCAGTTTTTCTTATGGTATTTAAAATACCAAATAACAAGGCTAGTGTCATCATAACCAATCACAGATTATATATCACATCATATATCACTATATATATAAAAATAGTATTATAAATATTGAGGAATCCAGTTGGATCCGTCCAACCTATTTCCTGCATCCATAGATGTTAAACTAGATAATTAACATTAATTCATTTCAATATTAAAATATTCTGATAAACAAAATCAATATAATATTAACGATTTATATATATAATTATATCTATATTTTCAACCAAATAATTAGTAGTTCATCCAGACAATCAACACACAATAATCAACCATCATTTATCAATTCTAAAAATACGTTATAAAAATATAAACTGTGCAGAGTTAGTGGGATTTACTCACTGGATATTTATCATCAAATAACGATAAGTGATCGTCTACTCAGATTAGGCAATTTATTTTGCTATAAATTTTAACGAGCTCCAATTCACTCCGAATCAGTTCCATTGTGTAGCATTCTCTGATATGATTCCAACGCTCCAGACCGCGCTCAATTCTGACATCGTACCACAAAGTTATATGTTTTACAATATTGAACAAACATTTAATTAGTTTATATCGATTTCATTTTAAACTAATAGTCTTACCAACACTTTAAAACTTCGGCCCATTACTAGTGCCCGACCCATTACTTATTCTCCTGTATTCGAAACCATCATTGCAAAAACAAACCCAACATCGGCTGATCCCTTCACTCCCTAATACTCCATGATATCTCATAAACCCATCACCCACATGTTTCTCTTCTAACTCATGCATCTCTATATACAACACAAAAGGACATTTATGCAAATGTTCATCCCATTCTTTCACCGTGCTCCATGGTTTCAAAGAGTGGAAATGCCATTGCTCCTCTCTTCCTCCTTTACGTCAGTACAAACAAAATCCAACTCCACCCATGATTAACACCATTAACTCCCTTAATTCTCCTTCTCCCAGTACAAACCACACTCACAGTAATAGCCATTTCCGCTCAAACATACTCCCGTTAGTCCCTTTTCTCTTCACGTATCTGCAAAATGGTTTCACCATCCAACTCCTCTTTGGAAGAGCATCAACTCCATCACCTTCTCATTGGGCTCGCATGACCAAAACAAATCCCGTTGACTCCATTTTATGCGGCTCTAAAGAACATCGCGACTCAAATTACTACAGTATTTCATCAAATCTTTCCAACAACTGCTAATCGATCTCAGGAACCCCAAATAAAGAACTGAAACTCAAATTGATGCTCATACACAGATCAATCAGCAGCCCTAGTTCATTGCCTATATTCGAGCTTGATAAAAAATATGATCGCACTACTTCAGATATATACGAGGATGGAGAGCAATGATTGAGGATTGCAAATATATAAGTTATAAGATTTATAAAGAAGAATTGGATTTAACATGAATTTCCTAAGATCTTATAAACTCATTACTAAGTTTATAATGGCGGCCTGAAGCCTTTTGACCATGGGAAAAATTGACTTAGGGTTAAAGGACTTATAGGGTGATTTATAGGGTAGTTCTAAATATTTTAATATTCGATTTAATATATATTTTAAAGTTGCCGCTGTTTACATTTATCGTTAAAAATTCCTATGATCACATACAATATCCAAATTCGATAAAAATGGACATGCAGCTACAGTTCGACATTACGGACCCAACGATACATGTTTCGCCGAATATCGAATCCATTTTCTCACATAGCGTATTTTTAAAATCAAATTATGGCTTGTTTTTCACATTAAAATTCCGTATGGCCACATAATGACTCCAAAAATCACGGAAATTGAAATCCAACAATAATTTAATATTCCGGATCCAACAAAATTAATTTCATCGAAAACGGAGGTTGTTTGCAAAATGACTATTTTCTAAGGCTCTAAATAAATCATTTAAGTATTAATATATTTAAAACAATTTAATTTAATATTAATAAATTAATATTATCACATATATATTCACATACAATATCATATAACTCCAAAATATACATATCTGGATTTATAACTCGATATTCTCAAATCCAAGTTAAATCGTTATTCCATTTATATTAAAAATCCTTTTATAATATAAATAAATCGTTATAAATTATAATCGAATTCCATAGCGACTTTCTGAAAATTTGATTTGGACATAACTCTCAATCTATACGATGAAATCTCGATTTTTCTTGTTCATTAGAAAAATATCGTTCACCAGATTTGAACGTTTCTTGTTTCACAGAAATCCGATTTAAAATGGATTTTGTATATCTAATTAAAGTTCGAATCACCAAATTATGAACTACTGCGCCATTTCGAGCTCGATTATAACTATAATATAATTTATACGTTGTATCGTCGTTTTATAAATAAATACATTATTATAATTCAATTCTAGACTGAATTAAATTAGTTCAGTCATTTGATTCACACAACATTACGAATTCTACTATTTCCGACTATTTCGGTAATTAAATATATTATTTTATTATTAATATTAATTAAATATTCAAAGTTATTTAATTCAATAACCATTTAAATCTCTAAATCACTATTTAAATAATTAAATTAATTAATTATTATATCATAAAAATACGGGACGTTACATTCTTTCCCCCTTAAAATAATTTCATCCTCGAAATTTGCTAAGGTAGAAAACAAAACGTATTGACTGTTAAAAATTATTTGCTTACTTTTTTAATTTCAGTTTCACTGTATCAATTAATATCCATTAAAATATTAATTCATTCTTACCAATGAAAATTTTCAAAAATTTTAAAATTTTCTAACACCTTAAATTTTCGAAATTTTTCGCTATAACTACAACTCGCCTCTCTAGGCCTCCTCCAATCCAAAGAAAATCAAACAGCCAAGCGGCTTGCCAAATAGGCTAATAAAATCTCATACCCAATTAAAATATAAACTTGTACCTTTTGTCAGGCATATCATTATATTCTTTCCATCTGCTACCCATTCAGCATATATAAATGCCATCCCAATCAATCTCCAATCGATTCATCTTCAAACTCAATCATTTAGTTCTATCCTAGCAAAATTTCATTTCAAACTCAAGTACTATTATCGATTCCAAATTCTTAACTCACAAATCTAACAAAATTACAGATTCCTTTCTCGCTATCAAATTTTATTCTATATCTTATATTTCAATTTGCTTTCACAAATTCTAATTTGATTTGTTTTCAAATCAAACAATCATTACTGGGAGTTTCAAACCACTTAGTTTTAAAAAAAATCAAATATTTCATTTCGGAGTTCAAACCACCTTGCTTTTCTCAAAACAATTCAAAAACAATCTCTTTAGTAGTAATCTGTCACTTACAACTCAAAAATGAACACTGATGATGTGGCCAGCATCATCAGAGTTATTTCCCAGCGACTGAAGTGAGTTCATTACTATATCACTTTTCAAAATCATTTCTTTAAACACTTCCATTTTGAAATTTATTTCAAAATATCCTTCTCAATGTTTGTAAAACAATTTAAAATCTCCTAATATTTTAAAATTCTCATTTATTAAATCCAAATCCCATTTACAAACACTTTTCCACCATTTAGGAATTTTAATTCCAATTCTTGATTTAAATTCAGATTTAATTCATTTGATCTCATATAATTGGTTATTTATAATCATTTCAATTATAATCTTATTCAATTATAATAATGACCAACACATCAAATATACTATAATTATTCTAATATTAATGCTATCTTTATATCAAAATAAACTTTGGGGTAAAATTATTTCATTTACCCTCTTTTCAAAACATACTATGTCGGTTCATCATATTCAAATGTTTAGAAACTCCTACTGATACAGTGGATCAAACTGATCGACCATAACTCATAAACTACTCAACTAATAAATCTCCACAATATAAAACCATTTTATATTAAATAACAAATACACGCTCATATATATAAACTCAAACTCAATCTAGGGTATTGCTAACCCCATCTCTACTGAGTTACGCCACAGAGCCAAGGTAATCACTTACCTTCAGCTCTAATACCACTGTAACGAACGCGATTTTTCGACCTCGAAAATCGACACACAACACCATGTCGACTATTCAAGAATCAAAAATACCGGAATGTTAATAGAAAGAAATTAGAAGGTGAGAATAGATAAGATATAAATTTAGAATAGAAGGAGAAGAACTTAAAAACAAAATGTTGAAAATATTGGTGCTTCAAAGTTGTCCCACATCGGGAAATACTGAACTAAGATCCGGGATATAAACTAAGATGTTCCCCATCACATAGCCAATTGGTTTTGTGATAATAAGGGGATTAATAAACTCTAACATGGTATCAGAGCTCAGGATTTCAGTAGAGTTAAAGAGAAAGTGCTTCAACAATTGAAGGTGATGAGAAAGTGTATCACAAAATCGAAGAGAAAGTGCTTCGGTTATCTCACAACTTTGAAGCAAGGGGGAGTGTTGAAAATATTGGTGCTTCAAAGTTGTCCCACATCGGGAAATACTGAACTAAGATCCTGGATATAAACTAAGATATTCCCCATCACATAGCCAATTGGTTTTGTGATAATAAGGGGATTAATAAAAAAACCAACACAAAATCAGAGTAACATGAGTCTCACAGCGGAACGAATAAAATATAATATACAACATAACTTTGAAACACAAATCTGCATTTGTATATTAGAGTACAACACTTCCATCCCAGCGGAAATAAATAATAGCTATAAAATCCTGAAGTCTCCTGCTCCAACTTTCCAAGTATATCTGTAAAATCCCGACTACTTGACCGCCCGTACAAAATTGGGCACCCAAGAGTTTAGGGAAAACAAAATGAACTCTGGGTCAGTTATGTGACTGGTGTGAATAAACTCCAACCATTTGTTTAACTTTTAAAATCCCTTTAAAAGAAAGAATAATCATAAGACCGATCAAGACATAAACACAGATGGTTTATACCTTACGATAACCCAAAACATTTCTGTAAAAATCAATACTCTTCTGATATTATAATAATGTCTAAATAAAATAAATAGCAATCTAGTGGAACGCTTTCATCTCACTTTTCACATATATAATATATAATCAAAACTCGCAGGCGCTTATTGGGTAATGGATTCCAACTGTCAAGGTAGGAGATCACCTTCTGACAGTGTATCTCTAGAGAGGAATACACCGGGTTCAAGAAGAACATCTTGTAACCCAGGCTAAACATGATCGGTCAATCATTTCGCTTTAGTGTACCAAGTATATTATCACCAACGGTTGGGATCAACAACCGTTTCCCGAAAGGGACAACATCGAAATAGGTTAAAGAAGAAAATAAAATTTCTCCAGATCAAGTGATAATACAACCTAATTGGGACCTACCCACTTAGCCATGCGACCTACCCGATTTTATACCATTTCCTGGTTGTGAGGTTTTGAGGCCATAACGTACATATCACACCTTTATGTACTTTGAATGTCACATCGTCATGCCCGCCAAATCACAAATTGATTTCTCCAAAAATACCATGGGTATACAGCTAAGAGAAACGAATTCCTCCGCTACCATATGTAACTATGTTTGAAGAGTTCAACTTACGCGATCTATTAAATATACTCTGCCATACATTCTTCCATACAGATTGTCCTAGGACTGGACAAGCCTAAGACACTATCTTGCAAACCCATCATAGGCAATTTCTACATAGGATCGCCAAAAAAGCCCTTGCATAACTCCGTCTTTAAGTGTCTTTATCATATTTGATTTGCAATGCTAATGCCCGTATGCAATGGTTTTTAGATAATAAATCTGATCTCAGTCTCTCCATATCGACGACGGAAAAATGATCAAACTTTGATAGTCGGTTATTTAGCTATCAAAGGAAAACATCCATACACACAACGATCCTATTTCCAAATGGATATTCTATCGATCCATCATCAGTCATAAATCAATATTTTTCCTTTAAAGTAATTCATCATTAATTTATTCATTTCCCCATTTCCCACTTCCATATATATATTCGTGAATTCTTATTTTCTAAATTTAGAAAATAAACGTTATGAACATTGGAAAACATTGCCATTTCTTATTCATGCATCACTATCCTTCCACATTTACCGGTCTCTAACTGTAAACTAGTAAGAGAACAATTCCCTGAATATTAATCCCGAAGGCCGAAACCAACATCAGATCAATACCCAGAAAGCTGTTCAACATAACTAATCTCCAGTCAATTTCTAATTTCCTTAACTCTGTTTCTTATCTTCATATCAAATCTGCTTACGCAACTCTCGGATTCAGCTTACGAATCCAATTCTTTTATGAAAATAATTTATTATAACGATAGTGTTATAATCCGTACTTCTGAAATATCTAACTTAAAAATATAACTTTTATTTCTTAATTTGAATAAACAAATAAACAACTAATTTATAAATAAATTAATCTTGACTTAAAAATCGGAAAGTAAATAATACTTTCCCGAATTTGATAAAATCGAATTTCAATGCATAACTCTCTTTCGAATAAACTATATTCGATAACTCTCTTTTGAATAAACTCTATTCGATAACTCCCTTTCGAATAAACTAATATTCGATCAACTCTCTTCGAATAACTTATATCCGATTAACTTTCTTTGAATAACTAATATTCGGTTAACTCTCTTTTGAATAACTTACATTCGATTATCTCTCTTTCGAATACTTATATTCAGTTTAACTCTCTTTCGAATAACTATATTTGATTTAACTCTCTTTTGAATAACTTATATTATTTTAACCCTATTTCCTATATCATTCAAATTCCCATTTGAATTCCTATTTCAAAACACAATTTTTCTTATAAATGTTTTAATTTATAAAATATTTATTTTAATCCATTATTCACATCGAATGTGAAAAATGTTTCTTTTATATAATCAATCAGTTTGATATTTCATTTGAAAATAATAATATTCCATTTCCAAATTCTGGTTATACTTCTATTTATATAACTATTCATACAAAATCTTATTTCCAATTATAATCACCTATAATCTCATTTATAAATCCCTTTATAAATGCTATGTTTACATTCCATAAAAATGTCGGTGTTAAAACTGATGCTACTTCTTCATATAATCTCAAACTTATATATCCAATTTATCCAATGATAAATAATTTACTTAATTTATAAAACATTATTTATAAATTAATCTTCTCAATTTATCTGTTAAATGGATTTCTATTTAATATCCACTTTAAACAATCTTCTCATAATTCTTTTATATTTTCCTTTTATAATTCTATTTATTTCCCAAATAAGTATTTTATTTTCAATATATGCTTTGAAAATTCTGTAACGACCCAGAAATCCGTACCAATTTGAGCTAACTAATACCCTACACATTCAACTCAAAGTGCACGAAAATTCAGGTCATTCGTAGAAAGAAATAAAAGGATGAGAAAGATAAGGTAGAACTAATAGAATAGAAGAAGAAGAAGAACACAACTGGCAGAATCAGAGTAAACACGAATCTCACAGCGGAACGAATAAAATATATGATATAACATAACTTTGAAACACAAAACTGTATTGTATATACAAACCATTATCAAGGTACAATACATCATATCACAGCAGAAATAATCTCTAAATACTAGCGGTGAAGCCTCCTACTTTTAGCTCCTCCAAGTGTATCTGTAAAAGCCTGAAACACTTGACTGCCTGTACAAATTTTGGGCACCCAAGAGTTTAGGGAAAAACAAACAAAATAACTCTCGGTCAGTCATGAGACTGGTGTGAGTAAATTCCAACCATACTGTTTAACTTTTGAAAATCCTTTTTAAACAAAAGGATAATAGTAAGACCAACCCACACATAAACATGGACGGTTTTTACCTTACTATAACCCAAACACTTTGATATCAAAATCCAGTGATATTACAATAATGTCTAATCAAGTAAATAACCAAATAACAGAATGCTTGCATCTCACATTCTACATACGTAGTATAAAATCAAAAACCGCAGGGCGTTTATTGGAGATTGGATTCCAACTATGTCAAGGTATGGGACCACCTGCCGATGGTGTATCTCTAGAGGCGAATACATTGGGCTCAACAAGAACGTCTTGCAACCAGGCCCACACATGACCGACCACTCATTTCGCTTGAGTGTATCGAATGTATATCACCAACGGTTGGGCTCAAACCACCGTTTCCCGAAAAGGAACAGCATCGAATAGATTAAAGAAGTAAAGGAATTTCTCTAGATAGGTGATTATACATCCTAATTGGAGCGACCCACATAGCCATGCTGCCTTCCCGATTTTTGTCATTTCCCGGTTTTGAAGCTTGAGGCTACGTCTATCTTTTAGAACATCTGGCCACCATACACTTTGAATCCCACATCGTCAAACCCGTCACATCACTAGTTGATCTTCCCAAAAATATCACGGGTATAAAAGCTAAGAGAAACGAATTTCTCCACCACCTGACGTAATACCTTGAAAAGATCGTGTTATGTGACCGTTAGGAATACTCTGTCAGACATTCGTCCAAACAAGTTGTCCTGGGACTGGACAAACAGAAAACCCCATTCTGGAACAGGACGACCCTTGCATTTCACTCCGTCATCAATTTGACTTTAGCATAATCTAATTCGAAGCACTTATGCCCATACGGAGTGGTTTTCGGATAATAGATCCAATTGGTCTCTCCGTATTGACAACGAGGGTCAAAACACTTCGATAGTCGGTTATTTAACTATCGAAGTAAAAACAAACATCCATTCAAATGTTCAACTAACATCACATAACCCTGGGCACTTTTTATTTACCATTCGTCATCGTCGAATTATAGTTCCATTTCTAATAGTGTTATTTAACTCTAATCATATTTCAAACATCGAAATGATGTCATCGTTTCTGAAACGATTCTCCACTACTCGTTCTTATATTTCTTTGGACAATCATCGTTACTTATTACTTTAGAATAAGTGGATTTCAAAACAAATTGTTTACATTCCCTAGGGAGTTGTGCTGTATAAAAATCATGCTTAAGCTTGGTCAATGACGGAAAGTTATCATTATCGTTTTAACTTGCAATACACTGTAATATTCCCCTTTTATAGCTAATGCAATGCGCTGTAATATTTCCCCTTTTATAGCTAACGCAATACGCTGTCATATTCCCCTTTTTATAACTAATGCAATACGCTATCATATTCCCCTTTCTATAACTAATCTTGACGTCTCTGTCCATTAAAAACTAATATCATCCCTCGATAATAGTGGAGTCGTTCAAGTTGGGGTATTTTATTTACCTCTCAGACCTTGATCGACAACATTCTTACCTTAGAAAAGATATAAGTCCATAACTCTAACTCCTCATTACTAATAATATCGATTAAACCATATTTCTTGTTTTATTTTAAATATGGTTTTATGACGCCATATCCTTATTTTGAAAACTCTGCTGTTCATCACTATTTACATTAGTCATTTACTCTTCGCTTCATCTTCCTTATACAAATCAATTTAAAACTTCTCTTATTACACATCAATAACGTTTTCCGTCTTTTGACCATTTCTTTTTTATTCGAATTATTATACCCAATTCCAATAAACATCTCATTTTAAACTCAATACCATGAATTTCATTAAATAATGATTAACTTGAACATTTGCTAAAGTAAAACAGTTTACTTCATTATTAATGAACAATACTAATTATACTAGTTCAAATAATTATTTAAACTTCATTAATTAAAAAGATAATTAAATCTTAATAATTTTGATTAATTTATTTCTAAACTATTTTCATTAGATTAATTGAAGACCAATTAATCTAAAAATCAATTTCCAACAAACAGTTGATTTAATCAACTTCAATCCATCAGTTAATTTGTTAACTTATTTTAATGACTTCTCTTCATTTGATTACTATAATTAATCCGATAATATTTCTTTAACCGATTGTCTTTAAAATAGTTATCCAATATTTACCCGCATGATAATTACAGCTTTATAACTTATCAAATAATCGTTTATATTTACTTTGTAAAAACGAACTATAAAAATACCAGTTTATAATAGAACGTCTATTATAATTTAAAACTTCGCTTTAATTATAAAAATATAATTCTTTTAATTTCGTTGATTCGCCCACCGACAAATCAACTTTTTACAAAGAGATGGGTTTACGGTCGGTGCTGCCACTTTCTTAATCGATATCGTCTGTTTGATTTAAATCAAAATAACATTGAATTTCCATTGAATATCAATATCCACACAGGGTTTCAATGTTATTTGGGTTCAAACAGTGCATATATAAATAATATAAAACAAACAGTACATATAAATATCGAGGAATCCGGTTGGATTCCTCCAACCGGTTCCCTCCATCCACAGATGTTAGTCAACACAGTTTACACTAATTCCATACTAGGGAATATTATAATCGGTGGAATCAATATCTAACCAATGATTTGTTCATATGCAACGATATTCAACCAATTAAATTGTAATTTACTTAATCAATCATCACACAACATTCAACCATTATTTAGAAATATAATTATAATATTTTAAAATAAAACAGAAATGGTGAATTTACTCACTTTTGCGCGTTAACCGTTAAATAACGATTTGCGTCAGTTGATTAAACCAGGCATTCCATTCTGCTCTAAATCCAAACGAGCTCCTCATGATTGCAGACCAGCTTTATCGTGTGCTCTACGTTCATATAATCTCAACGTGACGAGCGGTGTTCCATTCACGGCCCATGTTATTTAAAAACCCGCACCATTTTGCCTTCTTTCTCGTGTTATTTACGGTCTCCAGTTTTTCCACCGTCACTTCTCATCACTAACTCTGCCCAAAAACTTAACTGCAACACCATCTTCTGCCATGTTACTTAACTCCACATCATGGATTGAATTTTCGTTCAACAGCTCTCCCATCATTTCACCTCGATTTACCGCAATGCACCCTTTCATATCCAAAACTCACACAGGTCCGAACCTTCAAATGTTTTTAGTGAGTAAAATACCCCACTGACGCATCCTTCCTTCCATACTCACATACTTCAAGGTTAGAATCTCCACTTCCAGTATATATATTTACAAGCTACCTGTATCTATAACACCATCCATGGCTATATATTTCCCATCGTAAAAACTTCCTCATCCAAACCTACAACACACTTTCCGAGGCCATCAACTCTTTATAGAAACACAGTGACCCTTTGCTTCTGATCGGACCCTTCATCACGTTGAAATCCAACCACCTGTACTTCACCGTGCAAATCTCCTCTCCCGTCCATGCTTTCACTTCGAATTGAGCCTTCTCGTTTTACCTTATCAGTTCACATTTTCAAACGCCACAAGACCTCCCCATCGTTGCTTTAATTCCATTGGGCTCCAACTCCTCACAAAGCCCATGAACCGGAATCTTACGGCTTCCCAGCGAACTGAAACTGCAGCGATCCCTCATGAACACGCTCCGCAGCTCCTCCGCAAATCACCCTTCTCATGTGTAAACAACGCTCTCTCCGACAACGTTAATCCATGTCGTGATCTTCCCTTTAACATTTCTGAACAAAAGAAAAGAGAAGTTGTCCCTCAGCTTCCCTGTTTTAACATGATGCGAGCAAAAGCACTCATCGAACTCGAGTAGAAATTTCCAATGAGAAGGAAACGGGCTCGAGCTTCAGGAAATACGCAAGGGTAAAGAGAAATAGTATCACCGTACTTGCTTTTGCTTTTAAATGGAGAAGCTGATTTCAGTTGTGAATTGTTTTAAGTTTTCTTTTGAAGCCATTCGAAACCCATTTTGAAGCACGAAGAAAATATTTGTTGTGTATTTATATACAAGGATTCCTTGGCACTCAAGTAGTAGATAATAGGGTAGGTAAGGTTAGCTGCTATTAGTTTTCATTTCAATGTCTTTTGGGTGATGTGAAAATACGGGTTTATCAGTAAGTAGGAAAAGAAAGGTAATAGGAGAGGATATTGTTTAGATTAGATTTGATTATTCATATACATTAAATGCTTAAGAAATCAGTAGTGTTCTTAGCTAGGACTGTGCGCCTACAATTTCTGCTATTGCCTTTCATACTTTGTTGCCAAGGAAAACCAAGGTACAGATATTTTTAAACGCGACAGTGACGATTCATGTATTACTTAACATCTAAGGTATATGTATATATTTTTATTACATGTATGTGTTGGTTTGACTTCTGCTTCACGAACAAGAACTCCATCACTAGGTTCCTGACAATATTTTAAGGGTATGTTGAGATATAATAGCTCATACGTGTGCCACGATATTTGTTTTAGGTTTTGAAAGCTTGTATAACCCGTTTTCAAAATTATGTTCGCGTACCAGTTGCTACGGACAGAAATAAATATACAGTTGTGACTAGCGAGGTGCCACGGTCCCAAAAATATAATAATATCGATAGGTTAAATCATATTGTGAAACCCCAAAATATCGATATAGGGTACAAAATACTCCAAATAAAAAGTTTCGTATTTAATTATTTAAAAATTACAGTAAAATT
The DNA here is from genome assembly GCA_030737875.1 of Allium sativum. Classification (NCBI taxonomy): domain Eukaryota; kingdom Viridiplantae; phylum Streptophyta; class Magnoliopsida; order Asparagales; family Amaryllidaceae; genus Allium; species Allium sativum. The sequence continues at coordinate 855,538,260 of CM060920.1, read as the reverse complement.
CTAAAAATTAATTTATCTCTATGTCTCAAAAGAACCTTGTCCAAATTCGAATCCGATATTTAGTTATTTCAAATAAATCGTTTTGGCCAAAAACGAATTTGTCGCTGCTTTTTTGAATATTTAATTTGGACATAACTTACCATATATAATTTGAAATCTCGATTTTTCTCTTTTATTAGAAAGATATAGTTTAACGGATTCCAACGTTTCTTGTTTCGAAGAAATCTAATTAATAGCGAGTCCTGTACACTTAGTTGAAGTTCAAAACGTTAAATTACGAACTGCAGCGTCGTTATGAGCTCGATTATATTTAATATATATTTTTATAAGTTCAATCTCATTTTAATAATATATAAATCCACTTATAACACGAATTCAATATTTGAACTAATCTAAATATTCAAATATAAACCGATAAAACTGAGGGACATTACATTCCTTCCCCCTTAAAATAATTTCTTCCTCGAAATTGCTAAGATTGGGAAAATGCTACAATCTCTGTTGTAAACGGGTTAAAAATCTTTTGTTTTATTTCTTATCTTAAATTTCAACTGAGTCACTTTTTTTTCAATTTAAAATATTAATTCCTTGTTGACGAATATTTTCAGAAATTCTGAAAATTTTCTAACACCATAAATTTCGAGAAATTTTGCCAGCATCTCCTCTGCACGGCTTAATCGGTACTACTACAACTTGCCTCTCTGGGCATTTTCCCATCCAAAGGAAAATAAAATAGCCAAGCGGCTTGCCAAAATAGCTCGTAAATCTCATATCCAAATAGGATATAACTTGTCTCTTTTTGTCGAGCATTCAACTTTATTTCCCTTATCCGCTTTTCAATTCAGCATATACCCATACAATCCAAATGTTAATCTCCAACCAACTTATCCTTAAATCCAATCCTTCGCTTATATTTGAGCCAAATTCCATTTCAACTCCAGCTCCATTTCAATTCCAAAATTTTATTACCCCAAGTTCAATTAGTTCGCCAAGTTAAATTTTATTTCCAATACGATTTTCACTAACTTGACTTCAATTCAATTTTATTCAACTTAGTTAAATTTTCTATTTATTTACTTTATAAGTAATTTTTTTAAATTTCAGAATTCAAATTCCTGGGTTTTTTATTTTAAATCAGTTTGAGATCATATACACATATATACTTATAACATAGCAATTCAAAACATTTGAATTTCCGAACAACTTATTTCAAAACAAAATCTTTGGTAGTAATTCGTCACTTAGAAACTCGAAAACGAACACTGATAATGCGGCCGTCATCATCATAATTTGTTTCCAGTGATCAAAGTGAGTTCAATACTATATTAGTTTTCAAAAATCATTCTTAAATATTATTTCAAAATATCATCCAAAATGTTTGGAAAACATTTCCAAATCTTTCCCAGGATTTTAACTTTCGACATTCTTATTTCAACATCCATTTACAATCCCTTTTAGAGTTTTAATTTCCAATTTCTAGTTTAAACTAAGATTTAATTCATCTGATTTTGTATATTATACTTATATAATATTTTGATTGGTTATTTATATAACCAACTCAATTATAAAACTTATTCGATCATAATAATGATCACCCATCCAATAAACATTAGATAATTCCAATTTATATGCTTTCTTTATATCAAAATATATTTTGGGTAAAATTATTTCATTTACCCAGCTTTAAAAACATACCATGTCAAATTACTCTGTTCAAGAATTTAGAAACACCTATCGATAAGGTTTGCATTACCATATCGACCAGAATTCATAAACCACTCGATAAACTAATCAACACAATATAAAATAGTTTTTATATCAATTTACAAATACGTTCACCCGTATATGTACATTCAAACTCAATCTAGAGTATTACTAACTCCATCTTTATTGAGTTACACCACAGAGCCAAGGTAATCACTTAACCTGGCTCCGATACCAACTGTAACGACCCAGAAATCCGTACCAATTTGAGCTGACTAATATCCTACACATTCAACTCAAAGTGCACGAAAATTCAGGTCATTAGTAGAAAGAAATAAGAGGATGAGAAAGATAAGGTAGAACTAATAGAATAGAAGAAGAAGAAGAACACAACTGGCAGAATCAGAGTAAACACGAATCTCACAGTGGAACGAATAAAATATATGATATAACATAACTTTGAAACACAAAACTGTATTGTATATACATACGATTATCAAGGTACAATACATCATATCACAGCGGAAATAATCTCTAAATACTAGCGGTGAAGCCTCCTACTTTTAGCTCCTCCAAGTGTATTTGTAAAAGCTTGAAACACTTGACTGCCTGTACAAATTTTGAGCACCCAAGAGTTTAGGGAAAAACAAACAAAATAACTCTGGGTCAGTCATGGGACTGGTGTGAGTAAATTCCAACCATACTGTTTAACTTTTGAAAATCCTTTTTAAACAAAAGGATAATAGTAAGACCAACCCACACATAAACATGGTCGATTTTTACCTTACTATAACCCAAACACTTTGATATCAAAATCCAGTGATATTACAATAATGTCTAATCAAGTAAATAACCAAATAACAGAACGCTTGCATCTCACGTTCTACATACGTAGTATAAAATCAAAAACCGCAGGGCGTTTATTGGAGATTGGATTCCAACTATGACAAGGTATGGGACCACCTGCCGATAGTGTATCTCTAGAGGCGAATACACTGGGTTCAACAAGAACGTCTTGCAACCAGGCCCACACATGACCGACCACTCATTTCGCTTGAGTGTATCGAATGTATATCACCAACGGTTGGGCTCAAACCACCGTTTCCCGAAAAGGGACAACATCGAATAGATTAAAGAAGTAAAGGAATTTCTCTAGATAGGTGATTATACAACCTAATGGGAGCGACCAACATAGCCATGCTGCCTGCCCAATTTTTGTCATTTCCTGGTTGTGAAGCTTGAGGCTACGTCTATCTTTTAGAAAATCTGGCCACCATACACTTTGAATGCCACATCGTCAAACCCGTCAAATCACTAGTTGATCTTCCCAAAAATATCACGGGCATAAAAGCTAAGAGAAACGAATTTCTCCACCACCAAACGTAATACCTTGAAAAGATCGTCTTATGTGACCGTTAGGAATACTCTGTCAGACATTCGTCCATACAAGTTGTCCTGGGACTGGACAAACAGAAAACACCATTCTGGAACAGGACGACCCGTGCATTTCACTCCGTCTTCAATTTGACTTCAGCATAATCTAATTCGTAGGGCTTACGCCCATACGGAGTGGTTTTCGGATAATAGATCCAACCGGTCTCTCTGTATTGACTACGAGGGTCAAAACACTTCGATAGTTGGTTATTTAACTATCGAAGTAAAAAACAAACATCCATTCAAATGTTCAACTAACATCACACAACCCTGGGCACTTTTTATTTACCATTCGTCATCATCGAATTATAGTTCCATTTCTAATAGTGTTATTTAACTCTAATCATATTTCAAACATCGAAACGATGTCATCATTTCTGAAACGATTCTCCACTACGCATTCTTATATTTATTTGGACAATCATCGTTACTTATTACTTTAGAATAAGTGGATTTCAAAACAAATTGTTTACATTCCCTAGGGAGTAGTGCTGTATAAAAATCATGCTTAAGTTTGGTCAATGACTAAAATTTATCATTATAGTTTTAACTTGCAATACACTATAATATTCCCCCTTTTATAGCTAATGCAATGCCCTGTAATATTTCCCCTTTTATAGCTAACGCAATACGTTGTCATATTCCCCTTTTTATAACTAATGCAATACGCTATCATATTCCCCTTTTTATAACTAATCTTGACGTCTCTGTCCGTTACAAAATAATATCATCCCTCGATAATAGTGGAGTCATTCAAGTTGGGGTATTTTATTTACCTCTCAGACCTTGATCGACAACATTCTTACCTTAGAACAGATATAAGTCCATAACTCTAACTCCTCATTACTAATAATATCGATTAAACCATATTTCTTGTTTTATTTTAAATATGGTTTTATGACGCCATATCTTTATTTTGAAAACTCTGTTGTTCATCACTATATACATTAGTCATTTAGTCTTCGCTTCATCTTCCTTATACAAATCCATTTAAAACTTCTCTTATTACACATCAATAACGTTTTCCATCTTTTGACCATTTCCTTTTTATTCAAATTATTATACCCAATTCCAGTAAACATCTCATTTTAAACTCAATACCATGAAATTCATTAAATAATGATTAACTTGAACATTTGCTAAAGTAAAACAGTTTACTTCATTATTAATGAACAATACTAATTATACTAGTTCAAATATTATTTAAACTTCATTAATTAAAAAGATAATTAAATCTTAATAATTTTGATTAATTTATTTCTAAACTATTTTCATTAGATTAATTGAAGACCAATTAATCTAAAAATCAATTTCCAATAAACAGTTGATTTAATCAACTTCAATCCATCAGTTAATTTGTTAACTTATTTTAATGACTTCTATTCATTTGATTACTATAATTAATCCGATAATATTTCTTTAACCAATTGTCTTTAAAATAGTTATCCAATATTTACCCGCATGATAATTACAGCTTTATAACTTATCAAATAATCGTTTATATTTACTTTGTAAAAACGAACTATAAAATACCAGTTTATAATAGAACGTCTATTATAATTTAAAACTTCGCTTTAATTATAAAAATATAATTCTTTTAACTTCGTTGATTCGCCCACCGACAAATCAACTTTTTACAAAGAGATGGGTTTACGGTCGGTGCTGCCACTTTCTTATTCGATATCATCTGTTTGATTTAAATCAAAATAACATTGAATTTCCATTCAATATCAATATCCACACAGGGTTTCAATGTTATTTGGGTTCAAACAGTGCATATATAAATAATATAAAACAAACAGTACATATAAATATCGAGGAATCCGGTTGGATTCCTCCAACCGGTTCCCTCCATCCACAGATGTTAGTCAACACAGTTTACACTAATTCCATACTAGGGAATATTATAATCGGTGGAATCAATATCTAACCAATGATTTGTTCATATGCAGCGATATTCAACCAATTAAATTGTAATTTACTTAATCAATCATCACACAACATTCAACCATTATTTAAAAATATAATTATAATATTTTAAAATAAAACAGAATTGGTGAATTTACTCACTTTTGCGCGTTAACCGTTAAATAACGATTTGCGTCAGTCGATTAAACCAGGCATTCCATTCTGCTCTAAATCCAAATGAGCTCCTCATGATTGCAGACCAGCTTTATCGTGTGCTCTACGTTCATATAATCTCAACGTGACGAGTGGTGTTCCATTCACGGCCCATGTTATTTAGAAACCCGCACCATTTTGCCTTCTTTCTCGTGTTATTTACGGTCTCCAGTTTTTCCACCGTCACTTCTCATCACTAACTCTGCCCAAAAACTTAACTGCAACACCATCTTCTGCCATGTTACTTAACTCCACATCATGGATTGAATTTTCGTTCAACGGCTCTCCCATCATTTCACCTCGATTTACCGCAATGCACCCTTTCATATCCAAAACTCACACAGGTCCGAACCTTCAAATGTTTTTAGTGAGTAAAATACCCCACTGACGCATCCTTCCTTCCATACTCACATACTTCAAGGTTAGAATCTCCACTTCCAGTATATATATTTACACGCTACCTGTAGCTATAACACCATCCATGGCTATATATTTCCCATCGTAAAAACTTCATCATCCAAACCTACAGCACACTTTCTGAGGACATCAACTCTTTATAGAAACACAGCGACCCTTAGCTTCCGATCGCACCCTTCATCACGTTGAAATCCAACCACCTGTACTTCACCGTGCAAATCTCCTCTCCCGCCCATGCTTTCACTTCGAACTGAGCCTTCTCTTTTTACCTTATAAGTTCACATTTTCAAACGCCACCAGACCTCCCCATCGTCGCTTTAATTCCATTGGGCTCCAACTCCTCACAAAGCCCATGAATCGGAATCTTACGGCTTCCCAGCGAACTAAAACTGCAGCGATCCCTCATGAACACGCTCCGCAACTCCTCCGCAAATCACCCTTCTCCTGTGTAAACAATGCTCTCTCCAACAACGTTAATCCATGTCGTGATCTTCCCTTTAACCTTTCTGAACAAAAGAAAAATGAAGCTGTCCCTCAACTTCCCGGTTTTAACATGATGCGAGGAAAAGCACTCATCGAACTCGAGCAGAAATTTCCAACGAGAAGGAAACGCGCTCGAGCTTCAGGAAATACGCAAGGGTGAAGAGAAATAGTATCACCATACTTGCTTTTGCTTCTAAATGGAGAAACTGATTTCAGTTGTGAATTGTTTTAAGTTTTCTTTTGAAGCCGTTCGAAACCCATTTTGAAGCGCGAAGAAAATATTTACTGTGGATTTATATACAAGGATTCCTTGGCACTCAAGTAGTAGATAATAGGGTAGGTAAGGTTAGCTGCTATTAGTTTTTATTTCAATGTCTTTTGAGTGATGTGAAAATATGGGTTTATCAGTAAGTAGGAAAAGAAAGGTAATAGGAGAGGATATTGTTTAGATTAGATTTGATTATTCATATACACTAAATGCTTAAGAAATCAGTAGTGTTCTTAGCTAGGTCTGTGCGCCTACAATTTCTGTTGTTGCCTTTCATACTTTGTTGCCAAGGAAAACCAAGGTACAAATATTTTTAAACGCGACAGTGACCATTCATGTATTACTTAACATCTAAGGTATATGTATATATTTTTATTACATGTATGTATTTGTTTGACTTCCGCTTCACGAACACGAACTCCATCACTAGGTTCTTGACAATATTTTAAGGGTATGTTGAGATATAATAGCTCATACGTGTGCCACGATATTTGTTTTAGGTTTTGAAAGCTTGTATAACCCGTTTTCAAAATTATGTTCGCGTACCAGTTGCTACGGACAGAAATAAATATACAGTTGTGACTAGAGAGGTGCCACGGTCCCAAAAATATAATAATATCGGTAGGTTAACTCATATTGTGAAACCCCAAAATATCGATATAGGGTGCAAAATACTCCAAATAAAAAGTTGCATATTTAATTATTTAAAAATTATAGTAAAATTCTAAAAATTAATTTATCTCTATGTCTAAAAAGAACCTTGTCCAAATTCGAATCCGTTTTTTAGTTATTTAATATAAATCGTTATTGCCAAAAACGAATTTGTCGCTGCTTTTCTGAATATTTAATTTGGACATAACTTACCATATATAATTCGAAATCTCGATTTTTCTCTTTTATTAGAAAGATATAGTTTAATGGATTCCCACGTTTCTTGTTTCGAAGAAATCTAATTTATAACGAGTCCTGTACACTTAGTTAAAGTTCAAAACGTTAAATTACGAACTGCAGCATCGTTATGAGCTCGATTATATTTAATATATTTTTTTATACATTCAATCTTGTTTTAATAATATATAAATCCACTTATAACACGAATTCAATATTTAAACGGATCTAAATATTCAAATATAAATAGATAAAACTGCGTGACATTACAAATTCCCTTTATACATTCCTGTATTTCTTATGGTATTTAAAATACTAAATAACAAGACCAGTGTCATCATAATCAATCACAGATTATATATCACATCATATATCATAATATGTATAAAAATAGTTTTATTAATATGAGAAATCCAGTTGGATCCCTTCAACCTTTTTCCTGCATCCACATATGTTAAATAATATAATTAACATCAATTTCATTTCAATATGAAATATTCTGATAAGCAGAATCAATATAATATTAACCATTTATATATATAATTATATATATATATATATATTCAACCAACTAATTAGTAGTTCATCCAGATAATCAACACACAGCAATCAGCCATCATTTATCAATTCTAAAAATATGTTATAAAAATATAAATCGTGCAGAGTTAGTGAGATTTACTCACATTGGACAGTTATTGTCAAATAACGATAAGCAATCGTCAATTCAGATTAGGTAATTTATTTTGCTATAAATTTTAACGAGCTCCAATTCACTCCGAATTAGTTCCATTGTGTAGCATTCTCTGATATGATTCCAATGCTCCAGACCGCGCTTAATTCTGACATCGTACCACAAAGTTATATATATAAGAATATTGAACAAATATTCAATTAGTTTATATCGGGTTCATTTTAAAATAATAGTCTTACTAACACTTTAAAACTTCGGCCCATTACCAATATCCGGCCCATTACTTCTTCTCCTGTATTCGAAACCATCACTGCAAAAACAAACCCAACATCGACTTATCCATTCACTCCCTAATACTGCATAATATCTCATAAACCCATCACCCGCATGTTTCTCTTCTAACTCACGCATCTGTATATTCAACACAAAAGGCCATTTCTGCAAATGTTCATCCCATTCTTTCACCGTGCTCCATGGTTTCAAAGACTGGAAATGCCATTGCTCCTCCCTTCCTCCTTCACATCAGTACAAACAAAACCCAACTTCACCCTTAATTAACACCATTAACTCCCTTAATTCTCCTTCTCCCAGTACAAGCCGCGCTCACAGTAATGGCCATTTCCGCTCGAACATACTCACATTAGTCCCTCCTCTCTTTACGTATCTGCAAACGGTTTCACCATCCAACTCCTCTTTGGAAGAACATCAACTGGATCACCGTCTTATTGGGCTCGCACGATGCAAAAAAATCATGTTGACTCCATTTTACGCGGCTTTGAAGAACATTGCGACTAAAATTACTACAGTATTTCACCAAATCTTTCCAACAATCGCCAATCGATCTTAGGAACCCCAAACAAATGATTGAAACTCGAATTGATGCTCATACACAGATCAATCAACAACCCTAGTTCACTGCTTATTTTCGAGCTTGACAAAAATATGATCGCATCACTTCAAATATATTTGAGGATGGAGAGCAATGATTGAGGATTTCAAATATATAAGTTATAAGATTTATAAAGAAGGATTTGATTTAATATGAATTTCCTAAGATCTTATAAACTCACGACTAAGTTTATAATGGCGGCCTGAAGCTTTTTGACCATAGGAAAAATTGACTTAGGGTTAGAGGACTTATTGGGTTATTTATAGGGTAGTTTAAATATTTTTATATTCGATTTAATATATATTTTAAATTAGCCATTGTTTATATTTATCGTAAAAAATTCCTATGATCACATACAATATCCCAATTTGATAAAAATGGACATGCAGCTACAGTTCGACATTACGGACCCAACGAAACTTTTTTCTTCGAATTCCGAATCCGTTTGCTCACACAGCGTATTTTTAAAGTCCAACTATGGATTGTTTTTCATATTAAAATTCCATACGGCCACATACTGACTCCAAAAATCACGGAAATTTAAATCTAACAATAATTTAATATTCCTAATCCAGCAAAATTAATTTCGCCGAAAACGGAGGTCGATTGTAAAAATGACTATTTTCTAAGGCTCTAAATAAACCATTTAAATATTAATATATTTAAAACAATTTAATTTAATATTAATAAATTAATATTATCGCATATATATTCGCATAAAATATCATATAACTCCAAAATATACATATCAAGATTTATAACTCGATATTCTCAAATCCAAGTTAAATCGTTATTCCATTTATATTAAAAATCCTTTTATAATAAAGATAAATCGATATAAATTATAAACGAATTCCATAGCAACTTTATGAAAATTTGATCTGTACATAACTCACAATCTATATGACGAAATCTCGATTTTTCTTTTTCATTAGAAAAATATCGTTCACCAGATTCGAACGTTTCTTGTATCACAGAAATCCGATTTAAAAGGGATTTTGTATATTTAATTAAAGTTTGAATCGCTAAAATACGAAATGCCACGCCATTTCGAGCTCGATTATAATTATAATATAATTTAAACGTTCTATCATCGTTTTATAAATAAATTCATTATTATAATTCAATTCTAAACTGAATTAAATTAGTTCAATCATCTGATTCACACAACATTGCAAATTCTACTATTTTCGACTATTTCATTAATTAAATATGTTATTTAATTATTAATATTAACTAATTATTCAAAGTTATTTAATTCAGTAACCATTTAAATCTCTAAATCACTATTTAAATAAATAAATTAATACATTATTATACTGTAAAAATACAGGATGTTACAAAAGCGCATGTCAATATGTCGTAACCATTTCGGAAATATAATAACGAGGTGTATCCATGTAACAACCCAGGGATTTTCGGCCCCAAAAATCGACATAAATACGATTCTGTATTCCTTGCCGATCTTTCAAAAACCGAAACAATAGATAGTTATTAAAAAGAAATTAGAGGGTGAGATAAGAAAGAAAGAGATATTAGAATATAAGAAGAAGAGGAAGAAGAAAGAACACAACACAGAGTCTCACATCGCAGCGAAACAAAATATAATACAGAAATAAATCTTTATTGAGAGCTTTAAAAATACTTACAATCATCAGAGTACATCATACATCTGGACAGTGATAATAATATGTCCTCATATACAACACACAATGGAATAGTAGCTATATAATATCATACGTCTGAACGCCTCCAGCTCATCTCTGGACTTCACAACGCCCGGTAACCTAGACCTGTACACCCCGGTCTAACCCGAGCATTTACAAAACACCAAGTCAGTCTGGTGAACCAGAGTGAGAAAAACTCGCACAGTATTAAGGGGAATCATCCAACTTGATTTTAAAGTTCAGAAATCTTTTCGAAAGAAAAGGATAATCGAAAGACAAAATCCACACATAAACACGGATGGTTTTACCTTACAATAACCCAAAACATTTTTGAAATCAATATCTTTTATGATATTATAATAGTGTCTGAATACAAATAAATATTAATCTAGCGGAACGCTTGCATCTCACGCTCCACATATATAGTATACAATCAAAACCGAGGGCGCTTATTGGAGATTGGATTCCGACTATGACAAGGTATGGGACCACCTGCCGATAGAGTATCTCTAGAGGCGAATACACTGGGTTCAACAAGAACGTCTTACAACCCGGCCCACACATGACCGACCACACATTTCGCTTGAGTGTATCGAATGTATATCACCAACGGTTGGGCTCAAACCACCATTTCCCGAAAAGGGACAGCATCGAAATAGATTAAAGTAACAAAAGGAATTTATCTAGATAGGTGATTATACACACTAATGGGAGCGACCCACATAGCCATGCTGCCTGGCCGATTTTTGTCATTTCTCGGTTGATGAGGCTTGAGGTTTAGATTAACTTTTTGGAACATCGGGTCATCATTCACTTTGAATGCCACATCGTCAGATCCGCCAGATACCACTAATTGACTTCCACAAAAATACTCTAGCGGTTAAGCTAAAAGAACGACCATTCTCCGCCAACAACTATAGCACGTTTGAAGAAATCAACGTACGTGATCCCTTCGGAAATACTCTGTCAGACATCCCTCCATACAAGTCATCCAGGAACAGGATGTACCGAAGGCACTCTCCTACTGCATCCAAGATAGGAATCACCCCAAGGATCAGTAGCGAAAAGTCCTTGCAACCCGTAGATTCCAACCAAGACAAGATCACAGCTTATCTCTACTTTCCAGGCAGAGAATATTAGTGGTTCTTCTGTTTATGAAAATCCAAGGTCTTCAGTGCTCCATCTCGATCATCTTCTGATATTTACACGTATTTGTTGGTCGAATGGTTTTTGAATATAAATTCGATCCCGGTCTTTTCGTACCAACAATCGTATTGGACAGATTTGATAGTCAGTGATTTAACTATCAAAATAAAGAGTGATTCAATCATGAACATCCAATGAGTTCACTAGTTCAGTATCCAACATCAATTGGCCTTTTAAATTAAATCCAATGTAATTTTAAAACTCTTAAATATTTTGGTACTACGAATATAGCTCTTCGTTTCTTATTTAACATAAGATTTTATTTTTCAAAAAAAATATTCAAAAACATTAGAATTCATTCTATATATATTCCCAACCTTGTTTTTAACAAATTTTACGTAAACCATTGTTATTTGAAAACAATATCCAATCTCTATTCTTGGAATAAACTCATTCCAAAAACTTGCAGTTTTTATTTCCTTTCACTTTTGGAATATCGTTATATATGTAAATATCTATATTCTCTAAATTCCTTATTTCCGTTACTCTGGGGATTTCACTATATATATATATACTCAAATCCTTTTTATTTCCGTTAATTAGGAAATCTAAATATATATATATATATACACACACTCTAAATTTCCACCACACAATGCATTATTATTCCTTTAATGGAAATAATCAATTATCACTAATCCCTTTTACCATTACAACTAATATCATCCTTAGATAATCTTGATGTCATTCAAGTTAGGGTATTTTAATTACCTCTCAGACCTTGATAACCAACGTTCATATCCTGAGATAAATACGAGTTGTAATCCAAACCCACATTTCTTTCTAATATAAATAAAAATTCCATTTTACTCTTTTAATCAAAATACCGTTTCATATAACCTTTATACCTTTTGAAAATCTCTTCCTTATTATTCCTTAATTCAATAATTAAATAACTTCCGATAAAATACCACATTTTAACCTCAACCTCTTTAAACAAATTCATTTTGTAATTCGGATTTATTTACAAAATCCTACGCCCCACTCCTTTTATCAAATTTATTTTTTCCAACTCCTTTTCAAATCCTTTCGACCATTTCCCGATTTAAATTCACATTTTCAATTTCTCACTTCTACTTAATCCCATTATTACGTAACGTTAATGTAAAATTAACGCTTTAACACTTTAAACTTCATTTATCTAACTTTGGTTTAAAATAAACCATTTTATCCCAATCCCCTTTGACTTAATTCGTATAATTAAGTAACATTTATTTCAAGCTATTGTATTCGCTTGAAATTCCTTTTATAACTTCATTATAAAAATTTGGGTTTTAAATATAAAACCCATACATAAACTCCTTTCGCCATTCAAGTAGATTTCATTCGAATTGCGATACCCTTTTTAAATGAATTTCAATTAAAAAGTAATTCTCTAAATTATTACTAATTAATATAATAATTCACTTCGATTATTAACTACTTTAGTAGTTAATTTCTTTATTAACTAAAATAAATAGTAAATTCCTTTTTTAAAAACTTCATTAAAATTAACAAATATTCTTTTCACTATTTTATTTGATTAATTCAATCCAAACTAATTTAGAAATCAATTCCCGTGAAAACTGCTAACTTAGTCAACTCAAATCCGTTTATCTCATTGACTCATTCCAATTCGGTTTCCCTTTAAATTAATAAATAATATATAACTAATTTAAATCATTCCATTAATTTTTTCTTAACAAAACAATTATCTAAATTTAACCGTTAGGTTAATTTCTATTCATTGGTATATAAATCTGATTAACATCAGAAATAACTCTATAAAATTAATTAATAATGAATTTAAATAAGAAATAATAAATATTTATTTTCTTTTAAACAAACCTTTTATTCAAAATAATATGTTTCAAAATCTATATCCAATTATAAAATAATTTCTATATCTTCAGTTCCATCGATTCACCTGACGGTAAATCAATATAAACAAAACAATTTACTTAGGCCATTAACTACCGTTTATTAACCAATATTGCCCATTGGTTAAAACAAAACAAAGGTTGAATTTCCAATCAATGATCAATAATCAAATCCATCACTCAAACAGGACAGTTCATATATCGATAATATGAAAATAAAACAATGTGTAATACATTTTGAGGAATCACGTTGGATCCCTCCAACCTGTTCTTCCCTGTATTTAAATGGTTATCTCAAATCAGGTCAATCAATTCCATTAACTGATATTTTCTATAACAGCAAATAACGACCATTTAACATCAATCAATCAACAAAACAATTCGAACAATTAAACACGTTTATAAATAAATGTGACCAATAAGGTAAGTTACCTTCATTGGGTCCAATCGTTAAAATAATGATTTGGTATTTCACTGAAATTAAACAAGAGTTTAATTTCATCAGTTAAATCAACAAATAAATGTATAACTAGCAAGCAGTCAACCATTGGAAAACAGAACACCCAAAATAAAAACCCAATTTATAAAAAATATAAATGGGAAAAACTGAGTGAGTTTAACTCACCTTGAGTTGATTCGCGGTTTAAACGGCTCATTTCTGTTAAATTAAACAAGTGTTTAAGTTAACCGAAAAAACCAGTTGATTCCAATTGCATTAAGATCTGTTCCATGACGTTGTGTTGGTCAATCCGATTCCACGGTATTTGGTTGGTCTGATTCTGTAAACATATGCTCATGTTATTAATATTTAACCCTTAACGGTTTAACTAAAGTTAATTCCTTAATTAAATAATTATTAAATTGATTACATTTGTTTAGAATTTACGGTTGATACTTTGTTTTACCCACAGCATTAAAATTCCTGATCTTTCCAAACGTTCGATGTATCCTTGCTTGTGCACTTGGTAGTTGCTTCGTTCGGATAATATACTTGCCCAAAATATTGTCTTTCTCCCTACTGCAATGTTTGATCAACCCAAGCCTGACCTGTTATCAATTATGATAGGTATAAATAAATTTTGGTTTTTTTATTTAATATTAATTAACACTTAATTAAAAGTACATTAGTTAGCTATATTCGATTAGGAATAACAGGCTTAACTGTTCTCAGGCTTCCCATTTTTTTCAACACTAACCCATACATTCATTTTCGTTGTCAATGGATTCCATCTGCAAATCAACATTTAATTCATTCATGTTATTATTAATCACACTTAGAAAAGAAAATTACTTAATTAATCGAATTGTTAACCACTTTAGAAGCTGGTCCAATCAATTCTCCTTCCCGTCTATTCAGCTCCCTTGTTTCTCCTTTGCTGCTTCGTTGTTCCCATCTCTCCTTTGTCCTGCAATGAAACCCCATACTGTCTTCACGTCGACCTTAACATCCGTGCCGCTGCACCCTGGATCCGACCTCCGGAGCACCATCAACAACCGATGGTAGGTGCGGCTGACCTTGCTTCCCCCATGCACCGCTATCCACTCCACCAACACCCCGAACCTCCTCACGATCGACCTCGCCAAATGCCGTCTAGAAACCCAAAACCGTTAGCCCTAGTCCACCTGAAACCAGCCACCTCAGAACTCCATACCCCATCACCACCGATAGAAACACAGACCTCATCAACCTCTGCAATATCTTAGTTCACGATATTTCAATTTGATGTCGAGATTGCAAGATTTGTGGGATTGAAGCCAGCGAGATATCTGACATTGGAAAATTGTAAGAGGCAGGCAGAAAATTTCATTGACCTGGAAACAAATTTTTTGGGGTTTGACTATATGTTGGGGTATATATATATAGGTGACGGATTATAATATTATTTTACGAAACTTCACGGTGAAGTAACTCTTAAAAACCGCTGCATACGACCTCCATTCTTGACAAAATAAGTTAATCCTAGCATTAAAAAAATATTCCGGACCCAATGGGACTGGTTTCGTCGAATTCCGAGGTCGTTTGTGAAAAGCCCTTTATAAATATTGATGAAAAATCAAGCGTTTAAAATTCCTAAAATTACAGAAAAATCCAATAAATATAAGGCCTTGATATTTTACTAGACCTCTTCCCTACGGATCCAATGAATCTTGTTTCGTCCAAATCGGAGTTCATTTGGCCAGTCGTTTATTCGTTTAAAGCTACCCCTGTCTGAATTGACCAAATAATATAATTTAATTTATTTGGGCATTTATCGTTGCCACGATCAAACGGTAAGTCCGATTGACAAGAAAATTGAAACTTCTACAATAATTAATTTATACGAATCCAATGGCACCAGTTTCGTCGCATTCCGAGACTATTTCCCGGTACGCTATTTTTATACGCACCGCAATGCTATTTTGGACACCAAATTACCCGGTCTTCAAAAATAACAAACTATATACCTATCCTGACTCTAAACGTCGATACGAACTCAACGGTACTAGTCTCGCAGCCTAATTCGATCGTCTGCTCAAGTTACACTCAAATATCTCTTTATTGAATTGAATTAATTTAATTACGCGCTATATAAAATGAACGGGCGTTTATGGCTACCGTGTTCATATACGACATCGGTTTGCCACACAATCTAATACCGTGCAATAATTTAGCGTTACGGTTCAAATGAAACTAATTTCATCGAAAACGGAGTCCGTTTGAAAAATGGCTATTTTAAACGCCTATATTTTAATAACGATTCCATAACGACTATTTCAAATTTTGATTTTGGCATAACTGACAATCTATAACACAGAATCTGGATTTTTCTCTTTCATATGAAAATGATCATCAACACGATTCAAACGTTTCTTGTTTCACAGAAATCCGACTTATATTAGATCCTGTATATCCAATTGAAGTTCAAAACTCCATATTACGAACTGCAGCGCCATTTCGGGCTCGATTTATATTTATATAAATATATATCGTTCAAACTTCATTGAAATAATGATTTAAATATTAAAATCCATTAATATTCCAAATATGATGTTTTTAAAATAATAAATTATATAAAATATTTGATTGCCAAAAATACGGGTCGTTACATTCTTCCCTCCCTTAAAATAATTTCGTCGTCAAAATTGCTAAGGTAGGAAAAATGTTATAAATCCCATTAATATTCATACCCAATTTATTTTAAATCAAAAACAGTTCAATAACGTATCTAAATATTTTCAAAAATATTGAAAATTTTCTAACACATTAAATTCCCGGAAAAATTCGGTAGAGTTTCCCCTGCACGGAGTGACATCTGCGATATCGTAGGAACAAATAATATATATACATCGACCCACACGGTCGAAAAACAAAAATCCAGAATTTCATATTTTCACGTAGGCGTACCTTTTTTAGGAGCGTTATTGAGCATACTGGCTCAACGTATATGTGATTTACCCAACCAATGTCAATCCGCCAATCCATCTGGCACCTGTACTTAACTCAGTTCACATATAAGTAATGGATATATGAAATTATGAGATGATATTTCCCTAATCAACTGGTATAACTATACCAATTCCAAAATCAAACAGACAACACAAATTCATTATCAAATACAGGGTTAAATCATAAATTCCAATTCATATGCAGTTCCATTCCAGTTTAATTATACTGAAAATTATTCTTTATTTTATAATTCATTTAGCTTCATTAAATTGTTGATTATTTCTAATCAAACAAATTATCATCCAATAACAAGCAATTCGTAATCAACAACCAATACACAACCAAATCAATTGAATTCACATTCAATATTAATATTTAATTTTGGTTTCACATGTTTGAATATCAATCGATTAATATTCGATTGATTTCTATTTGACTATTATTTATTCAATTTTCAAATTCCAATTCAGTTTTATTTAATTTCGATATCATTTTTAATTTAATTTTCACTTAACCAGGTTAAGTTTTCAAATTCGAAATTTTAATTCAATTTGAATTCCATTCAAATCAATAAAACACACTAATATCTACATAATTTGATAAAGTTATTTCTTGTCTATACAGAAATATAATTTTGGAAAAATTATTTCATTTACCCCCTTTACAAAACAATACTGTATCCGTTGACAGTTCAATGCTTCTCAACACTTGAACTGATCAGCCAACACAATACAAAACATTTGTATATAAAATTTACAAATACGCCCCCATATATATCCACTCAATCTCGATCTAGGGTATTACTAACCCAATCTCTATCGAGTTATACCACAGAGCTAAGGTTATTACTAAACCAACAGCTCTAATACCACTGTAACGACCCAGGGATTTTCGGCCTCGAAAATCGACATAAATACAATTCCGTATTCCTTGTTGATCTTTCAAACAACGAAACACTGGATAGTTATTAGAAAGAAATTAGAGGGTGAGATAAGAAAGAAAGAAATATTAGAATAGAAGAAGAAGAAGAAACAACACAACACAGAGTCTCACATTCAGCAGAACAAAATATAATACAAAAATAAATCTTTATTGAGAGCTTTAAAAATACTTACAATCATCAGAGTACATCACACATCTGGACAGTGATAATAATCTGTCCTCATATACAACACATGTCGGAATAGTAGATATATAATATCATACGTATGAACGCCTCCAGCTCGTCTCTGGACTACGCAGCGTCCGATAACCTGGACCTGTACACCCCGGTCTAACCCGAGCATTTACAAAACACCAGATCAGTCTGGTGAACCAAAGTGAGAAAAACTCGCACAGTATTAAGGGGAATCATCCAACTTGATTTTAAAGTTCAGAAATGTTTTCGAAAGAAATGGATAATCGTAAGATCAAATCCACACATAAATACGGACGGTTTTACCTTACGATAACCCAAAACATTTTTGAAATCAATATCTTTTATGATATTATAATAGTGTCTAAATACAAATCAATATTAATCTAGTGGAACGCTTGCATCTCACGCTCCACATATATAGTATACAATCAAAACCGCGGGCGCTTATTGAAGATTGGATTCCGACTATGACAAGGTATGGGACCACCTGCCGATAGTGTATCTCTAGAGGCGAATACACTGGGTTCAACAAGAACGTCTTGCAACCCGGCCCACACATGACCGACCACACATCTCGCTTGAGTGTATCGAATGTATATCACCAACGGTTGGGCTCAAACCACCATTTCCCGAAAAGGGACAACATCTAAATAAATTAAAGAAACAAAAGGAATTTCTCTAGATAGGTGATTATACACCCTAATGTGAGTGACCCACATAGCCATGCTGCCTGGCCGATTTTTGTTATTTCCCGGTTGATAAGGCTTGAGGTTTAGATAAACTTTTTGGAACATCTGTTCATCATTCACTTTGAATGCCACATCGTAAGATCCACCAGATATCTTTAATTGACGTCCAAAAAAATACTCTAACAGTTAAGCTAAGAGAATGGGCATTCTCCGCCAACAACTATAGCACGTTTGAAGAAATCAACGTACGTGATCCCTTCGGAAATACTCTGTCAGACATCCGTCCATACAAGTCATCCAGGAACAAGATGAACCGAAGGCACTCTCCAATTGCATCCAAGATAGGAATCACCCCATGGATCAGTAGCGAGAAGTCCTTGCAACCCGTAGATTCCAACCACGACAGGATCACAGCTTATCTCTACTTGCCAGATAGAGAATATTAGTGGTTCTTCCGTTTATGAAAATCCACGGTTTTCAGTGCTCCATCTCGATCATCTTCTGATATCTTCACTTATTTGTTGGTCGGAATGGTTTTCGAATATAAATTCGATCCCGGTCTTTCCGTACCAACAATCGTATTGGACAGATTTGATAGTTGGTGATTTAACTATCAAAATAAATAGTGATTCAATCATGAACATCCAATGAGTTCATTAGTTCAGTATCCAGCATCAATTGGCCTTTTAAATTAAATCCAATGTAAATTTAAAACTCTTAAATATTTTGGTATTATGAACATAGCTCTTCGCTTCTTATTTAACATAAGATTTTATTTTTCAAAAAAAATTCAAAAACATTAGAATTCATTCTATATATATATATTCTCAACCTTGTTTTTAACAAATTTTACGTAAACCATTGTTATTTGAAAACAATATCCAATCTCTATTCTTGGAATAAACTCATTCCAAAAACTTACCATTTTATTTCCTTTTACTTTTGGAATATCGTTATATATGTAAATATATATTCTCTAAATTCCTTATTTCCATTACTCTGGGATTTCACTATATATATATATACACACACACACTCAAATCCTTTTTATTTCCGTTAATTTGGAAATCTAAAAATATATATATACTCTAATTTTCCACCACACATTGCATTATTATTCCTTTAATGGAAATAATCAATTATCACTACTCCCTTTTACCATTACAACTAATATCATCCTTAGATAATCCTGATGTCGTTCAAGTTGGGGTATTTTAATTACCTCTCAGACCTTGATCAACAACGTTCATATCCTAAGATAAATACGAGTTGTAATCCAAACCCACATTTCATTCTAAAATAAATACAAATTCCATTTTACTCTTTTAATCAAAATACTGTTTCATATAACCTTCATACCTTTTGAAAATCTCTTCCTTAATATTCTTTAATTCAATAATTAATAATTTCCTATAAAATACCACATTTTAACCTCAACCTCTTTAAACAAATTCATTCTGTAATTCGAATTTATTAACAAAATCCTACGACCCACTCCTTTTATCAAATTCATTTTTTCCAACTCCTTTTCAAATCCTTTCGACCATTTCCCGCATAAAATTCACATTTTCAATTTCTCACTTCTACTTAATCCCATTATTACGTAACGTTAATGTAAAATTAATGCTTTAACACTTTAAACATCATTTATCTAACTTTGGTTTAATATAAACCATTTTATCCCAATCCCCTTTGACTTAATTCATATAATTAAGTAACATTTATTTCAAGCTATTGTATACGCTTGAAATTCCTTTTATAACTTCGTTATAAAAATTTGGGTTTTAAATATAAAACCCATACATAAATTCCTTTCATCATTCAACTAGATTTCATTCTAATTGTGATACCCTTTTTAAATGAATTTCAATTAAAAAGTAATTCTCTAAATTATTATTAATTAATATAATAATTCACTTCGATTATTAACTACTTTAGTTGTTAATTTCTTTATTAACTAAAATAAATAGTAAATTCCTTTTTAAAAAACTTCATTAAAATTAACAAATATTCTTTTTACTATTTTATTTGATTAATTCAATCCAAACTAATTTAGAAATCAATTCCCGTGAAAACTGCTGACTTAGTCAACCCAAATCCGTTTATCTCATTAACTCATTCCAATTCGGTTTCCCTTTAAATTAATAAATAATATAACTAATTTAAATAATTCCATTAATTGTTTATTAACAAAACAATTATCCAAATTTAACCGTTAGGTTAATTTCTATTCACTGGTATATAAATCTGATTAACATCAGAATTAACTCTATAAAATTAATTAATAATTAATTTAAATAAGAAATAATAAATATTTATTTTCTTTTAAACAAACCTTTTATTCAAAATAATATATTTCAAAATCTATATCCAATTTAAAAATAATTTCTATATCTTCAGTTCCATCAATTTACCTAACGGCAAATCAATATAAACAAAACAATTTACTTAATCCATTAACTGCCGATTATCAACCAATATTGCCTATTGGTTAAAACAAAACAAAGGTTGAATTTCCAATCAATGATCAATAATCAAATCCATCACTCAAACAGGACAGTTCATATATCGATAATATGAAAATAAAACAATGTGTAATACATTTTGAGGAATCCCGTTGATCCCTCCAACCTATTCTTCCCTGCATTTAAATGGTTATCTCAAATCAGGTCAATCAATTCCATTAACTGATAATTTCTATAACAGAAAATAACGACCATTTAACATCAATCAATCAACAAAACAATTTGAACAATTAAACACGTTTATAAATAAATGTGACCAATAAGGTAAGTTACCTTCATTAGGTCCAATTGTTATAATAACAATTTGGTATTTCACTGAAATTAAACAAGAGTTTAATTTCATCAGTTAAATCAACAAATAAATAAATAACTAGCAAACAGTCAACCATTGGCAAACAGAACACCCAAAATAAAAACCCAATTTATAAAAAATATAAATGGGAAAAACTGAGAGAGTTTAACTCACCTTGGGTTGATTCGCGGTTTAAACGGCTCATTTCTGTTAAATTTAACAATTGTTTAATTTAACCAAAAAAACAAGTTGATTCCAATTGCGTTCAGATTTGTTCCATGACGTTGTGCTAGTTAATCCGATTCCACGGTACTTGGTTGGTCTGATTCTGTAAACGTATGCTCATGTTATTAATATTTAACCCTTAACGGTTTAACTATAGTTAATTCCTTAATTAAATAATTATTACACTGATTACATTTATTTAAAATTTATGGTCGACACTTTTTTCCCCACAGCATTAAAATGCCTGATCTTTCCAAACGTTTGTTGTATCGTTGCTTGTGCACTTGGTAGTTGCTTCGTTCAGATAAATACTTGCCCGACATATTGTCTTTCCCCCTACTGCAATGTTTGATCAACCCAAGCCTGACCTTTCATCAATTATGATAGGTATAAATAAATTTTGGTTTTTTTTAATATTAATCAACACTTAATTAAAAGTTCATTACTTAGCTATATTCGATTAGGAATAACAGGCATAACTATTCTCAGGCTTCCCATTGTTTTCGATAGTAACCCATACATTCCTTTTCGTTGTCATTGGATTCCATCTGCAAATCAACATTTAATTCATTCATGTTATTATTAATCACACTTAGTAAAGAAAATTACTTAATTAATCGAATTGATAACCACTTTAGAAGCTGATCCAATTCATTCTCCTTCCCGTCCATTCAGCACCCTTGTTTCTCCTTTGCTACTTCGTTGTTTCCATCGCTCCTTTGTCCTGCAATGAAACCCCATACTGTCTTCACATCGGCCTTAACATCCATGCCTCTGCACCCTGGATCCAACCTCCTAAGCACCATCAACGACCGATGGTAGGTGCGGCTGACCTTGCTTCCCCCATGCATATCTATCCACTCCACCAACACCCTGAAACTCCTCACGATCGACCTCGCCAAATGCCATCTAGAAACCCAAAACCGATAGCCTTAGTCCGTGTAACACCCCGTATTTTCTGTGAACATAAAAGTAACAAAACAAAGTATACTTAATTTTTAAAAGAAGAATTAAGGAAAACTGGTTGCGCCATTTCGTTCATATCGGAATTCTGCTTGAGATAGAGTCCGAGTTTGCGTAAAACGGACTCCGTATGAAGAAGTTATAGCCTTCAGAAGTTTCAGAAAATTTAAATTAATTAAAACAGCTCGGTTCTAAATTCAAAATTCGAATTCAAATCACACATCCGGGCTGGGCGGGAAATTTCCCGCCCAGGAACCAGGTCGACCAGGGGGTCGACTTGGGTCACATAGGTCGACCAGGGGGTCGACCTCCCCCCCTTTTTTCCAGATCCGAGGACTGGTTTGTTTTTCTGCATTTGGACGCCCATTCTGACCAGATTCGTTGATCCCTATGCTATATAAACAACCCTAAGGCTACAGTTTTCTCTACACAACGTCATTATGCCTATACTCTACCCTAATTCATATTAAAATAAATCAATGGCGTCGCTACTCTGCTGAACCCTAAGCTAGAACTAGTGCTCCTTCTTCTTCCAATCTGAATAGGATTAAAAGAGAACAACTACAACCCCTTTTTCTTTTAGAATCCAACCAAGGTGAGTACAGTTATTTTCAGATATGAAATTTAATTATGATCTTAACATGGTTATAAATCTGAATTTGAGATTATGCATATTCTTGTTTATCAGATATGTTTATCTGTGTAGATCTATCTTATTAATATTATAGTAACTATTCTGTATCTCTTCCTTCCTTCTGTTCTATAGCCAGGCTACCACGAGCCTGAGCCAAATCCCATAAGAGATTGACGCGCGAACGCTAAATTTGGGGAAAATAGTGAATGATGCATAATTAGACATGACTGATTTGTGAGTAATTTGAGAAAAGAACATATGTTGTAATTTAAGATCTAGATCTGGGCATACTATATATGATAGTCTGTGACTTGGAAGAAGGAGAATTGTTGCGTATATGATTTAGGCGCAAAGATCTATATTATAATAGGATAACTATTAAATGTGAATACGCTTAAATGGGGATTTTGGATATTTGGCATACGCTGAAATCAAAGGCTATAATTTGGCATAATTCGTATTGTATATCATGATTTGGGGTTTTTGGAGAATATTCTGTATTGTGTAAATTTAACTAAAATTTAGGGAATATGTTATATTGTGAATTACGACCATAATTTGGGCATGTACAATTAGGCTTAATTTTATGATTAGGTAAGGTATGTCAATGGAATTTTAAGGGATGATTAAATCTGTTAAATTGCCTAATCTGCTAAATCTATTGAAACTGAATACGGTAATTTGGGGTATGAAAATCTGTAGGCTCGATCTAAAATTGAGCAAAACAAGTTAATAGAACTTTGAATAATCTGCTGTAACTTGTAAAGAAGTTTAATTTGTTGAATTGGCATAATTAGTCTGATATTGGCATAATCTATGAATGAATACTTTAGCTAAAAATAAGAATGCTGAGACACGAGGTTAGACTCTATTTGCGGTAGAAGCCTGCCCGGAACCAACCGGCTTAACCAGCAACCGCAAACTGTCAGTCTAATGTGAGAGGTCATAGGCATAAAGATGCTTAGACACGAGGTTAGGTCTGGCTTGTGGCAGAAGTCTGCCCGGAACCGCCCGACACATCCAACGGCCACATGCTACCGACATAATGTGAGAGGTCTGTGCATTAGTAATTAATTAATGCAAATCTAGGATAAATATGATGCTTAAAACGTGTTGGGTAGATAAGGTTAAATCAACTGGTGGATGAATCTTATAAACCCATTTCGTTAATCTGTAGGCCCAATACAAGGTTAGGTGAAACGATCTGTAAGTCTGTTAATCTATATATCTGATCCGTTAGTATGAAAACTTGTTAACCTGTATGTCTGATTTGAGAACTAGTTAATCTGAACTTTGTACATCTGAAAATTGTAAGCAAGTTAATCTAAAATCTGTTAGTCTGGGGACACAAGATTAGGAGGGGCAATTACTTGTGTCATCTGTTGTGTGGGACCCATATTAGTCAATAACCTTTCTGGTATCAAAAACTATGACCCGACACTAGGTAGGGGTCTAGGGCACGCTTATTGAACTAATTGTAAGAGGTTCACTCTGATAATGGCGAGGGGTATTGATGGCGCATTCCAACCAGGTAATGTGCGTGCATGGATCCGGTCTGCTCTGAGGATGTAAGACACCGTGACATCTGTAAATAGGTCTGTGTCTATAGGTTGCCACTTTAGGGAATGATACACCCTTCTATGGGGCCAGCACAGGGTATTTATGTATTAGGGAGCCGATCGCTTAGGGTAGAATTTAGGGTACAACTAGTTCTGTCTGTTTCTGTGGGGTACCGTCTGTCTCTGTTGGGTGGTAACACCTATCTGTTTCTGTATGGTACCGTCTGTTGGGGTGGTAAAGGCCCGTCAGTAATGTACACCTAATTCTAACATTCTGTCTCCGTATGGATTATTTTGTTTCCGTCTCTGATTCAGTTTCTAGCATTCTGTTTCTGTACCATCTATCTCTGTTCGAGTGGTAAAGGCCCATTACTAGTATTCTGTCTCTGTACCATCTGTCTCTGTTCAGGTGGTAAAGGCCCATTACTAGCATTCTGTTTCTGTACCGTCTGTCTCTGTTCGGGTGGTAAAGGCCCATTACTAGCATTCTGTTTCTGTACTGTCTATCTCTGTTCGGGTGGTAAAGGCCCATAACTAGCATTCTGTTTCTGTACCGTTTGTCTCTGTTCAGATGGTAAAGGCCCATTACTAGCATTTTGTTTCTGTACTATCTGTCTCTGTTCGGGTGGTAAAGGCCCATTGCTAGTATTCTGTTTCTGTACCGTCTGTCTCTGTTCGGGTGGTAAAGGCCCATTACTAGCATTCTGTTTCTATACCGTCTGTCTCTGTTCGGGTGGTAAAGGCCCATAACTAGCATTCTGTTTCTGTAGCGTCTGTCTCTGTTCAGATGGTAAAGGCCCATTACTAGCATTTTGTTTCTTTACCGTCTGTCTCTGTTCGGGTGGTAAAGGCCCATTACTAGCAATTTGTTTCTATACGTCTGTCTCTGTTAGGGTGGTAAAGGGCCATTAATAGCATCGTGTTTCTGAAGAGATCGTTCTGTTTTCTGTTTAGACATTAGGACAACACCTAATTCTGTTATACTAGTATTAGTGCAGAGAAGTAAAAAGTAAGTAAGAAGCATAGCTTGGTCTAGGTTATTCTGTTCTTTTTCGTTTACCCTTTTTGTACCTATTATTTTTGTTCCTGTTATCTCTCATCCACATTTATTTTCATGTCATAATACTATTATCTGTTCATATGCTGAAAATCTCTGGACTAACCAGACTTTTGTCTGACCTAGTTTGTTTCGCCTCTTTTCTTCCGTCCCCCCCAGGTTCTCATGGAGGAAATACGCAAGCTTAGTTCTGATATCTCTTTCTTCCAGCTTGAAGTTGAAGATGTATTGCTTGTCTTTGATTCTGCTTATTTATGGCATTTTCTATTTGGGATTATGGCTTTAAAATTACGTACTCTGAAGGCTTTTGTACAAGACTGATACTTATGTACTTGAATTTCGGTATTGTGGTTTTGAAAGATGTAACCAAACTTATTTCCTTTTCCGCTGCAATAAAGTTATAAAAAATTTCAAGTTACTTTAAGTATCTATCTTGTGATATTCTGTTCTGTTTACTTATATCGCTCCATGAAAGTTAATGCATTCCCTTAGTGAGTGACATTAATGGACGTGGGGTGTTACACTTGGTATCAAAGCTGAAGGTTACCAGATTTGATAAAAAGTTTTTGAAAACTATTTTCAAAAAGGTTTTAAAAAGGAAGTATTTTCAAATGGAAAGTTTATTTTGAAAAACATACTGCCTAAAGCCATATATCTATCTTTTGATTTTTCTGTTTAATCCTTGTTTCCTTCCTTTCTAAGTTTCTGGGGCTCCTGGCTTTCTGGGAGGTAACCTCATCACGACATGGTTCCAAAGGCATGATGAGACTATGGCGCCTGTCGAAGGGCAAAGAAGTGCCTAACTTCCATCTGTAGCCGCAGTAATTTCACCTACGGTTAATCCTCTTTCGAGCTTCGTAGGGTTTTCCGTGTGATGGGGGCAACTTTAGAGAAAGACTTGTTAACATGTAAGAAGACTGATTATTTTCAGTGCGGTGAGAAGGATATCTGATCAAGGATTTCCCCAGAAGGCAAGGGCAAAGGCCAGAATCTTCTGGAAGGTAGGTGAATGCTCTCATAGTTGGTGGACAGGATAAAGGTGGAAAATTTTCCGTAGAAAGTTTAATTTCCTTATTTAATCATTCTGGCATTTTAATTCTGTAGTTGAGTCTCTGCACTTTAATACTAGTCTTGTTTCTGATCCCGCTATAGTCTCAAACCCCATAAGGGTTACGACTCATCTGTTTGTGATAGGTTGGTGTTTGAGGGTATCTGTGTTGGGTGTTAAGTTGACTATGACGCATACGTTCTGGGTTTTGTAGGATATGGTGGGGTTTTATCATGCTTAGTTCCCTAAGAATCATTTGATAATCTGATCTGTACCAGTAGTCTGTATGTATCTGAATATTTATGAAAAGGATATGGGTTTTTACTCGAAACATGAAGTAGATTTCCAGTTTTGACATTGGTTAATGGGAGTAATTCTTTGAGTGTCAACCTGATGTTGATTCCGGTCTTCGTGGTTGATACTTAGGGAATTATTCTCTTAACAGATGTCTAATGGGAACAAAGCTTTTGTTTTAATTATACTTGCTTCTATCACTCGGTTGTATCCTATCGATCGAGTCTTCGACCTTTAGATAGAAACTAATGGGTGTAAACATGTGTTTGAGACATATTATGTTTGATGGTTGCAAGTGGATGCAAGTGGTTGCTCCTGGACGCATATTCACACACTAGGCACTAGATTGGCTCAAAAACACTCTCATACTGCATATAGATGTGTGTGCATTTTTCAATTTTTGTGGATGCAAAATGATTGAATCATCACATGGATGTTGCATTTGATTGAATGCTCATATAGAAATGATGTGTATCAAATAGGATTTCTTGCATACATAATTGGACTCATGGCACTAACATATTTCGCATTGAGGAGGTCAACTGAATTAGTAGACCGCCTGATCTCTGCATTAGATAAGAGACATATACACACACTTTTGCATATGTTCATACAACATTAGAAGTTTTCTAAGGACAATGGATGCTTTGGATGATGTTGAGTAGATGGGTGATTGGATGGTAGGACACATTCTTCTTAACTTGAAGGTTTCGGGGACGAAATCCGTTAAGGCGGGGAGAATGTAACACCCCGTATTTTCTGTGAACATAAAAGTAACAAAACAAAGTATACTTAATTTTTAAAAGAAGAATTAAGGAAAACGGGTTACGCCATTTCGTTCGTCTCAGAATTATGCTTGAGATAAAGTCCGAGTTTGCGTAAATAGGACTCAGTATAAAGAAGTTATGGCCTTCAGAAGTTTCAGAGAATTTAAATCAATTAAAACAGCTCGGTTCTAAATTCAAAATTCGAATTCAAATCACAATCCCGGGCTGGGCGGGAAATTTCTCGCCCTGGACCCAGGTCGACCAGGGGGTCGACCTGGGGGTCGACCTAGGGGATGACCTGGGTCATATAAGTCGACCAGGGGGTCGACCTCCCCCTATTTTCTAGATCCGAGGACTGGTTCGTTTTTCTGCATTTGGACGCCCATTCTGACCAGATTCGTTGATCCCTATGCTATATAAACACCCCTAAGGCTACAGTTTTCTCTACACAACTTCAATACGCCTATACTCTACCCCAAATCATATTAAAATAAATCAATTGAGTCGCTACTCTACTGAAACCTAAGCTAGAACTAGTGCTCCTTCTTCTTCCAATCTGAATAGGATTAAAAGAGAACAACTACAACCCTTTTTCTTTTAGAATCCAACCAAGGTGAGTACAATTATTTTCAGATATGAAATTTAATTATGATCTTGATATGGTTATAAATCTGAATTTGAGATTATGCATATTCTTGTTTATCAAATGTGTTTTTCTGTGTAGATATATCTTATTAATATTATAGTAACTATTCTGTATCTCTTCCTTCCTTATGTTCTATAGCTAGGCTACCACGAGCCTGAGCCAAATCTCATAAGAGATTGACGCGCGAACGCTAAATTTGTGGAAAATAGTGAATGATGCATAATTAGACATGACTGATTTGTGACTAATTTTTGAAAAGAACATATGTTGTAAATTAAGATTTAGATCTGGGCATAATATATATGATAGTCGGTGATTTGGAAGAAGGAGAATTATTGTGTATATGACTTAGGTGCAAAGATCTATATTATAATAGGATAACTATTAAATTTGAATACGCCTAAATGGGGATTTTGGATATTTGGCATACGCTGAAATCAAAGGCTATAATTTGGCATAATTCGTATTGTATATCATGATTTGGGGTTTTTGGAGAATATTCTGTATTGTGTAAATTTAACTAAAATTTGGGGCATATGTTATATTGTGAATTATGACCATAATTTGGGCATGTAAAATTAGGCTTAATTCTATGATTAGGCGAGCTATGTCAATGGAATTTTTAGGGATGATTAAATTTGTTAAATTGCCTAATCTACTAAATCTGTTGAAACTGAATACAGTAATTTATGATATGAAAATCTGTAGGCTCGATCAAAAATTGAGAAAAACAAGTTAATAGAACTTTGAGTAATCTGTTGTAACTTGTAAAGAAGTTTAATTTGTTGAATTGGCATAATTAGTCTGATATTGGCATAATCTGTGAATGAATACTTTAGCTAAAAATAAGAATGCTGAGACCCGAAGTTAGACTCTGTTTGTGGTAGAAGCCTACCTGGACCCAACCGGCTTAACTTGAAACCGCAAACTGTCAGTCTAATGTGAGAGGTCTTAGGCATAAAGATGCTTAGACACGAGGTTAGGTCTGGCTTGTGGCAGAAGTCTTCCCGGAACCGCCCGACACATCCAGCGGCCACAAGCTACCGACCTAATGTGAGAGGTCTGTGCATTAGTAATTAATTAATGCAAATCTAGGATAAATATGATGCCTAAAACGTGTAGGGTGGATAAGGTTAAATCAACTGGGCGGATGAATCTAATAAACCCATTTCGTAAATCTGTAGGCCTAATACAAGGTTAGGTGAAACAATCTGTAAATCTATTAATATGTATATCTGATCCGTTAGCCTAAAAAATTGTTTGCCTGTATGTATGATCTGAGAACTAGTTAATCTGAACTTTGTACATCTGAAAACTGTAAGCAAGTTAATCTAGAATCTGCTAGTCTGGGGACACAAGGTTAGGAGGGGTAATTACTTATGTCATCTGTTGTGTGGGACCCATATTAGTCAGTAACCCTTTCTGGTATCAAAAACTATGACCCAACAATAGGTAGAGGTCCAGGGCACGCTTACTGAACTAATTGTAAGAGGTTCACTCTGATAATGGCGAGGGGTGTTGATGGTGCATTCCAACCGGGTCATGTGTGTGCATGGATCCGGTCTGCTCTGAGGATGTAAGACACCGTGTCATTTGTAAATAATTCTATGTCTATAGGATGCCACTTTAGGGAATGATATACCCTTCGGTTGGGTTGGCACAGGGTATTTATGTATTAGGGAGCCGATCGCTTGGGGTAGAATTTAGGGTACAACTAGTTCTGTCTGTTTCTGTGGGGTACCGTCTGTCTCTATTGGGTGGTAACACCTGTCTGTTTCTGTGTGGTACTATATGTTGGAGTGGTAAAGGCTCGTCACTAGTGTACACCTAATTCTAACATTCTGTCTCCGTAGGGATTATTATGTTTCCGTCTCTGATTCAGTTTCTAGCATTGTTTTTGTACTATCTGTCTCTGTTTGGGTGGTAAAGTCCCATTACTAGCATTCTGTTTCTGTATCATCTGTCTCTGTTCGGGTGGTAAAGGCCCATTACTAGCATTCTGTTTTTGTACCGTCTGTCTCTGTTCGGGTGGTAAAGGCCCATTACTAGCATTTTGTTTCTGTAGCGTCTGTCTCTGTTCGGGTGGTAAAGGCCCATTACTAGCATTCTGCTTCTGTACATCTATCTCTGTTAGGGTGGTAAAGGCCCATTACTAGCATCGTGTTTCTGAAGAGATCATTCTGTTTTCTGTTTAGACATTAGGACAACACCTAATTTTGTTATACTAGTATTAGTGCAAAGAAGTAAAAAGTAAGTAAGAAGCATAGCTTGGTCTAGGTTATTCTGTTCTGTTCCGTTTACCCTTTTTATACCTGTTATTCTTGTTCCTGTTATCTCTCATCCAGTTTTATTTTCATGTCATGATACTATTATCTGTTTATATGCTGAAAGTCACTGGACTCACCAGACTTATGTCTAACCTAGTTTGTTTCGCCTCTTTTCTTCTGTCCCCCCCCCCCCAAGGTTCTCAGGGAGGAAATACGCAAGCTTAGTTATGATATCTCTTTGTTCCAGCTTGAAGTTGAAGATGTATTGCTTGGCTTTTTTTCTGCTTATTTATGGCATTTTCTATTGGGGATTATGGTTTTAAAATTATGTACTCTGAAGGCTTTTGTACAAGACTGATATTTATGTACTTGAATTTCGGTATTGTGGTTTTGAAAGATGTAACCAAACTTATTTCTTTTTTCGCTGCAATAAAGTTATAAAAATTTTCAAGTACTGCTTTAAGTATCTATCTTGTAATATTCTGTTCTATTTACTTATATCGCTCCATGAAACTTAATGCATTCCCTTAGTGAATGACATTAATGGATGTGGGGTGTTACAGTCCGCCTGAAACTAGCCACCTTAGAACTCCATACCCCATCACCACCGATAAAAACACAGACCTCATCAACCTCTACAATATCTTAGTTCACGATATTTGAATTTGATGTCGAGATTGCAAGATTTGAGGGATTGAAGCCAGCGAGATATCTGACGTTGGAAAATAGTAAGAAGCGGCCAGAAAATTTCATTGACCTGGAAACGAAATTTTTAGGGTTTGACTACATGTTGGGATATATATATATATAGGTAATGGATTATAATATTATTTTACGAAATTTCACAGTGAAGTAACTCTTAAAAACCTCTGCATACGACCTCCGTTCTTGACAAAATAAGGTAATCCCAACATAAAAAAATATTCTGTACCCAATGGGATAGGTTTCGTCGAATTCCGAGATCGTTTGTGAAAAGTCCTTTATAAATATTGATGAAAAATCAAGCGTTTAAAATTCCTAAATTACAGAAAAAATCCAATAAATATGAGACCTTGATATTTTACTAGACCTCTTCCTTATGGATCCAATGAATCTTATTTCGTCCAAATCGGAGTTCATTTGGCCAGTCGTTTATTCGTTTAAAGTTCCATCTGTCTGAATTGACCAAATAATATAATTTATTTGCACATTTATCGTTGCCACGATCAAACGGTAAGTCGATTAACACGAAAATTGAAACTTCTACAATAATTAATTAATATGAATCCAATGGCACCAGTTTTGTCGCATTCCGAGACTGTTTCCCGGTACGCTATTTTTACACGCACCGCAATGCCATTTTGGACACCAAATTACTCGGTCTTCAAAAATAACAAACTATATACCTATCCTGACTCTAAACGTTGATACGAACTCAACGGAACTAGTCTCGCAGCCTAATTCGATCGTTTGCTCAAGTTACACTCAAATATCTCTTTATTGAATTGAATTAATTTAATTACGCGCTATATAAAATGAACGGGCGTTTACGGCTACCATGATCACATACGACATCGGTTTGCCACGCAATCTAATACCATGCAATAATCTAGAGTTACGGTTCAAATGAAACTAATTTCGTCGAAAACGGAGTCCGTTTGAAAAATGGCTATTTTAAAGGCCTATATTTTAATAACGATTTCCATAGTGACTATTTCAAATTTTGATTGGCCATAACTGACAATCTATATCACGGAATCTGGAATTTTCTCTTTCATATGAAAATGATCATCAACAAGATTCAAACATTTCTTGTTTCACAGAAATCCGACTTATATCGGATCCTGTATATCCAATTGAAGTTCAAAACTCCATATTACGAACTACAGCGCCATTTCAGGCTCGATTTATATTTATATAAATATATATCGTTCACACTTCGTTGAAATAACGATTTAAATGTTAAAATCCATTAATATTCCAAAACTAAAAAATTTAAAATAATAAATTAAATAAAATATTTGACTGCCAAAAATACGGGTCGTTACAGTCCATTTGTTACTTTGTTGGATTTCTGAATCTACCTTTGTAGAAGCATTCAATTGAGTTCTTATCCTTATATTCGAAGAAATTTTATTTTTAAAACTAATTAGAAAAATAAAATGGGTTTATAAATACGAAACCATTAGTTTATAATATACACCATTGTTGGAAAAGTTTTAAATTTTTCTTCGGAAAGGCTAAGGAAAATCCTTTATTTTGATTATCGGGGTATCTGAATTTGAATTGTTTAGTTTATGTCAACTAGGTAAGGGGAAAATCCATTTGAAATTATATTACGGATTTCTAGCTGAATTATTTTGGAATTCGTTCGTTCGTTATGTAGTTGTAGCATCGTTGTTGAGAGTATAAATCCTTGGAGTTGGTTCGGAGTTTAACTACGGTCTTTAAATAACACGGTGATGAGGATAATTATATTTGGATCGTGTTAAATTTTAAAAGATGATATAGGACGATTAAAATTTTAAGCCGACCTAATAAGGCCAAGTTCAGCCTCTGTCCAAAACTCATTTGGTAGTTGATCGTTTGGTGCTATATTAGGACAGTCAATTAGTTGATGAGATTTGGTACAACTTGGACCTAGGACTCAACCATAAAAGTTGCATCCAAATTTCCTTCGTTAACTTCTTTCATTCGTCCTTCCTTCGTCATCTAGCCGAACCATATTCTTATCCTTCTTGTAGTCGCCTTGTCTCCTCCTTTTCCACATTTGTTTGTGCACTAGATCTTGCCTCACTAGTACTCTAAGAACTAATTTCTTATCTCCTAGCATTTCCGGCCTATAGCACCTAGTTGCACTATTAAGTCTTACTCACGCCATTTAAGTCTCATCTTTGGGAAGAGATCATCTGGCTGGATCGAAATGAGCAAAAATGTAACAACCCGTAAAATCTGAGCCAGTTTAAAATTTTTATTTTGGCAATTAGCGAATTTTGAATATTTAAAATGAATTATTTTAAATAATAACGACCAGAAATTTATTTTGAATATAATTCGAACGTATAGTTTTATATACGTCGTCATTAGAATATAATATTTATTTTAAATTATAAAAGGAATTGAAAATGGCGCGGTAGTTCGATAATTCGATTTCAAACTTCAAATGAATGTACCGGGCGCAAAACAATCCGGATTTTAGTGAAACCAAAAATAATGGAATCTAATTGAGAATATCTTTCCAACGAATCCGAAAAATCAAAATTTCATAGCGGGAATCAAAAGATATGTCCAGTTGAAATTTCAGAATAGTCGCTATGGAATTTCGGCCATTAAAAATAGCCATTTTGCAAACGACTTCGGATTTCGACAAAACCACTTTTGTTGGATCCGTGATGTCAGGTTATTGCTAGATTCCAATTTTCATAATTTTTCGAATCAATATGTGAGCGTGGCAAAGGAAAACGCGTTTGACCAGTTTCAGTTGATTTTAATCGACTGGAAAATGGCCATTTTTCCAACGAACTCAGAATTCGACGAAATTAGTTTTGTTAGGACCGTATCGTCAATACGAAGCTAGAAATAATTTTTCTGGAATTTTCTGAATCAGTATGTGACTCCCGAAATTTAAAATGTACGTTCACATTGAATATATATAGATTTATACTTTAATATGAATGAAAACCTATCGTAACAGCCGAACTGGGTTACGAGACATATCCCATTGTGTTCGAAATGGGGGTAAAACGCTAGGGACGACAGTCGTTGGGTCTCGATTGGGGTTCGAACGAAAAGTCAACTATATGGAAAATAAATTAAATAATTAAATTAAATAAATATTATAAAACCCCCTTATCCCAGCGAACCCTAACCCTATATCGTTGCCGCCACCTTCATTCAAAATAACGGCCAGACTTCTCAAAGAAAGATCCTCAAATCGCTCACAATTCGGGTTGAATTAAATCGAGAAATCAATACAAAAATAGAAGAGAAAATCAAGCTCTTTAATTTGATAAGGGTATCATCAGTTCTCACGAGCTAGGGCGCTTGCAATACTGCCTCGAACAGGCTGTCGACGAAGGCGATTTGGGAGGGGTTCTGGCCACCGAGCTGGCCATCGCTGTGGGCGGAGGGAGTTTTGGCCATGGCCGACCTCGGGGTGTGGGCCGATCACCCTCAGACGCGACGAGGTGGTGCAAATTCCTAAACCTAGGTTGCGAGCTCGACAGTTTTACGCTCCAGACAATGAGAAGAGACGACAACCTTAATCTGTAATTAGGGAAAAGGTATATAATTAGTTTAATTAAATTTTATTTAAGAAGGAATTGTTTTTTTATATATAACAGTAAATTAAAATCTATTTTTTTTATATATATAATTAGCGTTATTTAAAATAAAATATATATTGCCTTGTTTTAAAAATGGATATATATTTCCTTGTTTATAAAAATATATGATTTTCTTTTACTAGTAACTTTGTTTTGATCTTTGGTTTTAATATATATATATATATATATATATATATATATCAAATGTTTTAGAAAATATACAATACTTTGATTTGAAAATAAACAATACATTGTTTTTGAAATATAAAATAGTAATATAAAAATATGATTTTTACTTCTATAAAAATAGAATTTTTATCTATATAGTAGCAATGTAAAAATAGAATTTTTATCTATATAGTAGTAATGTAAAAATAGAATTTTTATCTATATAATAGCGGTGTAAAAATGGATTTTTTATTCATATAGTAGTAGTATAAAAATATGATTTTTATCTACATAGCAACAATATAAAAATGTGATTTTTATATATGTAGTGACTACAGGCAGTGAAATTGGCAAAAAGGCGAGCACGACGAAGATTTCTACATAAGAAGAGTCGTGGCGTTTGGTTTGGCTAGTCGGTGAGAATTTCTCACTCTTCAATTTCTTTTTCTAGTTATATATATATACTAGGATGTAGACGGTGTTTAGTAGCACCCGACAACCGTCGTCCACAGGCCATGGATGGCTTGTATGCTTGTTTGTTTTGTTTGATTTTGATGTGTAGTTGATTGTGTGATGTGAAATGAAATAAAATATTTATATAGAAAATAAATATTGTATAGTTAAAAATAGAATTTTTAACGTGTATATAAAATGAAATAAATAGTTGTAAACAAATCGGACGATTTGTTTATACACACATATTTGACTAATATTGAATGGGACGATAAATTTTACACATCGCCCAACTGCACAAATAAAATATGTGCTTGATTGTTTGAAACCCTACACGGGTATTGGGATAAAATACAGCATACACTAATCCCAGT
Source organism: Allium sativum (assembly GCA_030737875.1). Classification (NCBI taxonomy): domain Eukaryota; kingdom Viridiplantae; phylum Streptophyta; class Magnoliopsida; order Asparagales; family Amaryllidaceae; genus Allium; species Allium sativum. Next base: position 855,501,803 of record CM060920.1, on the reverse strand, counting down.
AATTAGTTATATGTCAATCGATTGATTATGCAGTGTAGAACGCACTTTGGATGATTGTTGATTATCGTTGCTGTGATATACATGTGTTGTATGGAATCCATATAATCAACATTATATGGTAATGGATTGGGCCTCATTCCAATCGGGAAAATAAAGAATATTTTAAAAATATAGGTTCATGTGTTGACAGTACTCATCCGTTGAGATTAGTCATGTGTTGAACGAAATATTTTAACAATAAAATTTACATCTTTATCATTAAAAATAAAGGTTCATGTGTTGACAGTACTCATCAGTTGAGATTAGTCATGTGTTGAACGAAATATTTTAATAATAAAATTTATATCTTTATCATATATAAAATTATAAACTAACTGGAAAATAGATAAGATGAGTGGTCTCCTGGATATTGATCTGAGGTTGGTTTCGGCCTTTGGGGTTAATATTCAGGGAATCGTTCTCTTACTAATTTACGGTTGGAGTCTGATTTAAAATTTAACGATAGATACCATAATTTTATAAAATATATTGAATAACAAGAATAGTCACATATGGAAAGTTCTCATTCGTTGAGATTAGTCAGGTGTTGAAAAAAATATATGTTCATTTATTGAATAGAATAACGAAGTTATTGAAAAATATAAAAAGCCGTGTTGATTAGAGATGCGCTATTTTGACGCGAACGGTAATTTTATCGATTATATTCGAATTCGAATTGAATAGAAAACGAATTCGAATTTGAATTGAATAGAAAACAAAATGAATTCAAATAGAATTGAATAGAAAACAAAACGAATTCAAATAGAATTGAATAGAAAACAAAATGAATTCGAATAGAATTGAATAGAAATAGAATTCGAATAGAATTGAATAGAAATAGAATTCGAATAGAATTGAATAGAAATAGAATTCGAATAGAATTAAATAGAAATAGAATTCGAATAGAATTGAATAGAAAACGAATTCGAATTAAAACGAATTCGAATTGAATTAAAATGGATTGAAAAATGAATTCGAAGTGAAATGAATTGAAACCGAATTCGAATTGAAATGAATTGAAAACGAATTCGAATTGAAATGAATTGAAAACGAATTCGAATTGAATTGTTTTTGAAACAAAGTTAAAACGATTTATAAAATTCGTTTTAAAAGGAAATCGACGAAATATATATTATATTATATAATATATATATATATATATATATAATATAACGGCCTGAATAGAACGCGCCGCGCCGCGGTAGTTCGCAAATTTCGACCATTAACTTCGAACGGACATTACGGGAGAACCGACCGTCGGATTCTCCTAAAACCGGAACCGTTGGGTTCGTATCGAAAAGAGCTTTCTAATGAATATTAGAAATTTGAAATATAACGGTTGGATTTGGAATTATGTCCAAATCAAATTTAGAAAAGGTCGCTGTAAGTGCAGTTCGATGGCCGTTGATGGAAATCGATTTTACGGGCCTTGATAAAATTATTAAAAATATCTATAATTTGTGTAAAATCATAAGAAATGATTTGTGAAGAACTGGGGTGAAAAATCCCACATTTGTAAGGATAAAAATGTATTTTTATCAAAACGAACTAGTTTTGAACTAGAATTAAAGCCAATTTATTTTTGAAATAAATAAATTGAATTTGAAAGTGGTTTTAAAAATAATTAAAATTTCCAATACATGAATTGGAATGGATTAGAATCGAAATTGTCTTTGAGATATTTCGATGTTGGATTTTGTGATTATACAGATATGGTTGTGGAAATTTGAAAGATATATTCATATCGTTATTTCCAATACGATATTTGTTGGTCGTAGAATTTGATATTGAATATAAGCCTATATATTTTCTATTCAGAGCCTTGTATTTAATATCCAATGAGATTTGTGTTTGTCATGAATGGTGTCTTCATTAACATTGTTCTTGGACCCAGCAGAGAAAAGATTAAATCTTTTTATTTAGATTTAATGAAGTATACCGATTAATTTATTTAATTGGAATCGAATTAGAATTGATTTGTGGGTTTATTGTGAACGGAGTTTTTAAATAACATTTGTTCTTTAACCCGACAATAAATAGAATGTGATTTGGGTTTACCGTGAACTGTATTTTAAATGACATTAGTTCTTTAACCCAGTAAAAGGAGTTTTAATGAATCTTTAATTAGATTGAAATGATCGAGAACGAAGTATCACCAGTTTTGCTCCAAAGCGATAGTTAAATCTTTAAATAGATTTGAACGTGAAATGGTAATTAATTTTACCGATAACACCATGGTGTTAGATATGGAGTATTACCAGTTTTGCTTCATGGGATAAATAGGTTGGGATTGGGAAAAAAAACAAATAATTACTTCGGTGTGGTTCGCTAATCCCGACTAGTTTGGAAAACCTTAATTTGGTTTGAAACGATATCCAAAGGAAGATTAAAGAATAAATTTCAAGGAATTTATCTTTGATAAAATTAATGGGAACCTTTCCCGAAGAATGTGAAATTTAGAAACTAACTGTAGGTTAGCTAAGATGGATGGTTTCCTGGGTATTGATCTGATGTTGGTTTCGGCCTTCGGGATTAATATTTGGGAAATTGTTCTCTTGCTAATTCACGGTTAGTGGCTTATGGATTGGGATGAGGCGTATGTTGTGTTTTTGTAACATTTATTTATTATATACGTGGGTTATTCAGAAAGGCCGGGTTTATACCCATTCTGAATAACCGACTCGACGATAAGTCGAAGATGAAGACGGTGGTTGAAGACCGGAAGTCTTCACATCATTTGGGTGATTACTGATGATCTTGATTGGGCTGTACACCCAAGATGAGGGATTCAGTTGGTGGTCGTCCAGACGTACTTGGAGATCGATGTATATGCGAGGAAAGTGCCTCCGGTTTCATTCAGACCCAGAACGAACTTGTAAATGGACGGTGTGTCTATCATTGGATTTTATTCTGTGTTGATTGATCTCTATTAAATATACATCTGTTTGGCGGCGGAGAATTTATTCTCTTGCTTAACGCCCTTCTCTGAGACGTACGAGCTCAGAGGTTGTATATCGATGGACATCAGTCGCATGGCATGAATTCCCTGTGTGGCACGCCTAAGTGGCAAATGATCAAGGCTTCTGTTGAAAAGCAGAGTCTTGTGGTTGGTGATCAAAGCACGACCTACGTGGCACAGCTTTGTGTATTGCGTGGATTCGCGAGCCTCACACCTCGGTATGAGTTAAAAATGGGATACGGACCGCTGGGAGGACACGACGTTTCTTTCTAGCTATGGTGGTGTTAGTGACTTACCAGCCCTGACATTTATATACTTTTCACCTATGTGGTTGTTGGATGCGAGGCGCCTCGATTATAGGTCTGTAAGGACCGGGAAACGTGTGTTCAGGAATAACTAATCCTCAAACGTAAGAGAGGATCGGCCCAGCCGATCCAAGTGTTACCCAGTGTGCGTAGTCCTGAGGCATTTGCTAGAGTGTCTCGAAGCGGAGAGGAGCTTGCCCCTTGCCTCGACTCATGACGGAAATCCAATTTCCAATACGAGATATTTCGGTTTTATTTGTAGAGCCTAGTATGGCGACATGATAGATGGTGCCCATGCCGCCTATGATTGATATTTATGATTGAAATGTTTTGACACTATACACTTATAATAGTATCAAATGATTTGTTTTAAACGTATCAAGCATGTTTGGCTATTATAAGGGAAAACCCTATCCTCCGGCTTGCGTTGCATTGTGTGATGGGACCTAGGTCTTATAATAGCTTCATTTTTCCAAAAAGCATTGCGCTGTTTTGTTATATGCACTAGTGTTCTTGGGAGGAAACCCGTTCCGTGTTATACGGCGTGGTCCCTTGAATTACTCTCTTTTAAAGTTAAATTAGTAACTGCTTTAGTTCTCACACCAGTCACATGACTGACCTGGAGTTTATTGTTTTAACGTAAACTCTGGGTGCCCCTATTTTCGATACGGGCAGCTAGTACTTTTGGTTTTGCAGATTTATATTCACAGGATCCTGATTTACAGCTGGAACGATGCTCGGAAAGCTCTGTATCCGTGTATTACTTTCAGTTGTGTATTGTATTGATTTTCCGCTGCTATGTAATTTATTTTAATCTCTGATGTTTATCAAATGTGTAATATTCATTCATACTCTGTATATTCTTGTATTCTGATGGAATTGTTGTAAATAAGCAATGAAATGTTCTTCTGTCTGTGTTCCGATGTGTGTTGTTCTCAAAGTATCCGCTCTTTCCTTCACGGGGAAGTTACGGGTTCTTACAAAAAAGGTCTTACCACTTTAGGGTTAAGAAAAATTGTCAAGGAAGTTGGGCTTGCACCGGCCATTACTTTAAGATCTTAGAATAGGATTTGTGTTTGTGTTGCATCCGTCTTTGGTATACTTTGTTCGAATAAGTTCTTTCGAAGGCGATCGTCGATTCAGAGAGGAAGATTAAGCTATGTTTTGATGGTTTTTCTGAGGAGAATCTCGATGAGATTTTTGAGGAATCCGTGTTGTACACGGACTTATATGGTCTTTTGTTTGACTGGCTTTGTAGATTTTGCAAAAAATCTCTTTTTCTTGATGTCGGTTTTGGGTTTGGAATCTACGTTTAAACTGCCCAAGTAGACGTGTGACCCATTTAGCACATCGTTCTATAAATGGAAAGTTATGACTAAGTTTGTCTAATGATGCAAAAATTTATCTTTTGCTTGATCGATGGTGTAACCATCATTTGGTGCCGCATCATATTCGGTTCAGCTTGTTGCTTTTGTTTTTTGTCCCATGGAGTTACTTTATGTAATTCATCTATTCACTGTTGTCTGTAGGCAATATTAGGTGGGTTTCCATGAGAAGCAGTTTTTTGATTGGTTTCTTTTCTCATCATAAATTCTCTCTTAGAAGAGATGGTGATGTGAAAACCTCCAACAATAATAACAATGTTTGTAACATGAGATTGAGCATTTTTTTCTACCATGATATGGTTAATTATAGACCATATAAAATGGTTTGGGCTCCAGCCGCGGAGCGAGATATCTTGTTGTTTATAGCCATTGTTTAGGGAGTTTCGGTGTTGTTGTCATCGTTGTTGTTTTCGCTTTCCAGCATCGGGTCCTTGGTCTTGTAGTGATTCGTGCTTGTAACTGTTAGTGTTGTTTAAATCGCACGACTTAGGTTAATAAGATTTCTAAGTTTGGAAATGTTTATGTCATTCAGGCGTGCCTGTTTGAATGAAATCTCAATTTTCTTTTCTAAACTAATAGTTGTCCTAGGGCTGGAAAGAATAAAATTCAGTTTTAGATAAATTTTGGTAAAGGAATGGTTCTATGTCACGGGTATATAAATGAACAAATCACCGTTCCTTGTTAAAAGCTAAATTTTACTTTTTGTTTTTTTTTTGTGTGATTTCAGTTTTTGCATATTTGGCGTGACTAACTTCCTTTTTCGCCAACATGTGACATGAATCGTTTAAATTTCCGCAAAGTACATTTTTGAAGTTTTTAGGAAATGCTGTTTGAAAAAAAAACATTTTTATCATTTTCTTATTTTATAGGAAAGTGAATGGTTTTGAAAAGAAATTTTAAAAATAAACAAGACAAGTGTTTAAGCGAAAATCTAATTTTGTAAAAAAAATTGATTTTTGGTCACATGAACGATGTAAGGAAGATTTTTGGATGCATTGTGTCCACGTTTTAGTGGTGCAATAGGACCAACGATACGATAAAAACGTTAACGATAACAAGGAAAAGGTTTTTTTAGCCTTGGAAACGTTGTTTCCGTACGTTATCAACGATGTGCGAGAGTTAACTCATTTTACGTTTTAAAGCTTATTTTAAGCCTCTTTACAGTCTACAGATGGAAATTTTGGAGTATTTTGGAGTATTTTGGGTAACTGAGGTGAAAATTTCCTTTGTAGGGAAGAAAATGGAATATTTGTATGCGGAGACAACGCTAAAATTCTTTACTTTGATTTCCTTTTTCCGGTTTAGCAGAAATTAAATAGGAAACGATTAGATTGCGTGACGCTTTGGATGGTAGGGTTTGGATGAAAAATTTGTTGCTTCACACTTTTATTCGTAATTGTATGAGGATTATGGAGGAATTTTTTTCTTTTCAAAATTTGCATTCAACTGCTAGTATATTCAGGATGTTTTGCATCATTTTTTTGAAAGTGTTTTAAAAATCTCAATGCATACATATAGAGGGTCCGATTTTGAATCATCTTGGATGCATATTTTATGGTTGAAATGCATTAGGTACACCATGTACATATACACATAGTTGCAAAGTGGATGTACACAAATTGGTTGTGTAGGACAGGATAACTAGTTTTCAAAATTTCGGGACGAAATTCCTTTTCAGGGGAGAAGAATGTAACAACCCGGAATTTTGACAATAAATAGTTATTATATTAGAAGCTCAAAAATAGGAATTTCTGCAAATAATGGAATTTGACCACGAAACTTGGTCAACATTCATGTTTGAAGTTTCACGAACGGAGTCTGTATGAAAAAGTTATAGACGAAATACGAAAAATAGAGGGAAATAAATAAATAAATAATACCATTTATAGCAAGCCCTAATTGGGCAAACTAGCCGTAGGGCAGTCGACACCCTTTTAGGGAGCAGTCGACCGCTTCGGGCCTGTAGTGCCCAATGACGGCTAGGTTTTGAGGGGTATTACTGTTATATTTTATAAGACAAATTGACGGATGTTATTTAAACTGAATCCAACAGTGCAAGGCCATTTCTACTTCTATAAATAAAGGGTTAAGGCCTCATTCGTTTTCCATTCAAATCTATAACAGTAGCGGAGCTCGGCCATTTTCCTCTCTCTCTTCTAACCTAATTTCTTAAATAAAAATATATTCATACATATCAAATCAAATCAAATTCATATGCAATTAAGAGGATAAGTAGATTCAATGGAAAAGAATGCAATTTGACGCTCAAAAAAAATTCTTCGATCTCTTCCCTTTTATTTACATTTCTAAAGATCTAGAATTTTCCCCTTTCTAGATAAATTATAGAATTATAATAATTTGAGGATTGTAGGCCTATAAAGGTTCAAACAATTGAATTTGGAGGCCATAAGGAGAGTGGGAAATTTACATACACATTTATAATATTGTATTTATATCGTTTGTATTAGATTCGATTTTTGTGCCTATGCCTATGCCTATCAAATCTGATAAATAAATTATTGTAATTAGATTGACACCCATCATAACTGGATATAAAAAGTGTAAAACTTGTGAATTGTACACTGTGGCTATGCATAAAATAAATTTTAGGATTTCTTAAACTTGTTTACACCTATTCCAACAGTTATGTTATGAAATATATTGCAATTACATTATATAAAGTATTGTGGACATTGCATAACACTGTAGATCTGAAAATCAGTCCTGTTAAACACCAATTAGTTGTAGTTACATTAAAGATCTTTAGTCAAGTGTTGAGAATATAAAATATGTGAATTTGGGGAAAAACATATGAAATTGGTAAATTATGTGGTTGTAATGTTTAAACAAATATGCATGTTTTTATTCAATATTGTTGGGTTTTGGCTTAATGGTTGTAAATATGCTATTTTCCTCCTTTTGAACAAAAAGATGTCATTTTGAATTCACAAGAAATATGACAAAAAGATTTAAAAAGGAAAAGTGGTGCAGATGTACGAATAAATAAAAATATACATATTTATGCGTACTTTGCATCAATAATTCCAATATATATATATATATATATATATATATATATATATATATATATATTCCTTGTGAATTTAAGATATGTCTATTCTATAATTTGGCATAGTTTACAATAATTATGGCTAACAATATTTTTGTAAACCTGAAACCTTTTGGCAAGATTCATTATAAAAAGGAATGTTTGGTTATTGATTAAACCAAATCATTTAAATAAAAAATAATAAAAAACTATGTTGACCACATGAAAACATTAAGAAATAAATGTATACATATTATCCATCCAAATCAGCGTAAAACGGTAAAATATACATTGTATGGAATGTTGCAATGAGTGGATAATATTCATTTATAGAATTATATATGTAGATCGTACTCCATATTAAATGAATATAATTGTGGCGAACATTTGTTGCAATCAATATAATTAATTGCTATAAATAGGACCACAAATCAATAAATAACATGTAACGACCCGCATTCTACGTATCGAAAGATCGTAGAATATTTATTTCTTTTTCATATGAGGTCGTTTAGTCGTGTAACTTTGGGGAACGACTATTGGGATCATTTTCCATGTTCACGATTTTTGTCGATTTTTAAATGACAATTTTGCCCCTAGCTTATCTTGTTTCGGCCATAACTTTTGATTGGTAGAAGTTTTGACCTGAAACCACTTCCATTGGATTCAGATGATGGTTTACAATTTCGTAGAGTGGCCACATTAGCCAAACGGACTCATCGTTTGGGAGATATGGCTGAAACAAGGTTTAGAAGGTGAAAAACAGTTTAGTCGGGCCTAATTAGGGTGATTAGCAAGAGGTCCCATAACCCATTTCGGGATTAGGGTTATGGGGAGGCTGAGAACAATTAGGAAATGATTTTTATTTCATTTTTCAGCCGCCTAAAACATTTCCTTAACCCTAGCAACGGCCTCCAACACCCAAATCACCATTTAATCAAGTTTTAGCCTAATCTACATCTAATCAAGACAAATTAGCATCAAATTGGGAATAGAGCTGCTGTGTTGAATTGAGATTCAACCCAAATCAGAGATATTTTTAGATCTAAGATTTATTTGTGGCTAAGGTGAGTGAGTTGCATTGTTTTTCACTAATTATGAGTAATTAGGGGTGATTAGTGATAATTAGCGAAATTATGGCTCAGAAAAATCTGGAAAAATTTGTAAAATTCTAAAATATTATTTTAGGGCTCTGATAAAAATTTGGGTTAATTTGGTTAAGTTTTGCTAGTTCTAATGTTAGTTATGCTTAAACATGATTATGGGGAAAACAAGGGTTTTTGCTTATGTTTGATCTATATTACCATGATTATTTGTTGTTTTAGTGTTTTTGGATGACTATACATGTTGCTGTGACTGTTTGGAATGTTTTGTAATTGTTTAGAATAGTTAGAATGGTCGAAAACGCCGTCATGTGGCATAAAAACAGTCGCTGGAAGTTGTAGGAAAAACATGCAGGAGTCGGACCGGATCAGATCGCCCTTACCTGAACCGTACCGTTCGTGGAGCACCCCTCAACCGATACGAACCGTTCGTGGAGCACCCCTCCTCTGATATGAACCGCTCACACTCACTAATCACGAACCGAAGCACACCCAAATCGTGAAGCTTGGTCACGACCCGACCTGGAGGAAACTGAAGAACACGACCTAAAACAGATGCTGACCACAAACAGGAGTACTCGAGCTAGTTCCCACGAGCCGGACCGCAGCACCATGAACCTGTTCGAGGACCACGAACCAAACCGCTAGAGAGAGGTAATCACGACCAAACCGAACCGAATCGAAAATGAGTAGAAGGACCGAACCGATCCGGAGGAGACCAAAACCCAAGATGCGAAGGTAGTCTAAATGGGAAGTAGAACTCAGGATCCAGATGAGAACCAACGAGTTGACTTCATGATTGGACTTTGCTGCGGGACGTGTGCTAAGGGGTTATCGACGTCGATAACTTTGATTCACGACAAAGACGGATGTTAGGCTACGGGTCAGTGCAGTGGGGTAGTTATTACTCCATGGGGAAAAGTGATCGTAGCATGGCTATGAGCCAGTGCAGTGGAGTCGTCATGACTTTATGGGGGCAGAGTGGACATAGCAAGGGATTAGTGGCTATGGATCATTGCAGTGGAGCCGTCATGACTCCATGGGGCAGAGCGGTCATTGCAAGGATTTGGGTGATCAAAGCGGTGGATATCGTATTCTTTAAACACTGAGTGAGAGATGTGAGGATGGTTGCTATGCTTGATTGTTTGATATCACTATGACATGTACATCCCTTCCCCGTATCATTACACCATATGTTAGTGTCACCTTAGAGTATTGTACGTCCTGTTGTGCTAACTCTTTGGTTGCAGGTCCAGGTTTAGGTATGGTTTAGTATACCTGTTATTGTTCTGTTTTGCTGCTTATCGCTCATACCAGACTTTTTTCTGACCCAGAGTTTTATGTCTCTTCTTATTACTCTAGGTGCTCCTACACGAGCAGACTAGAGATAGGTTAGCTGGTTATGCACGAGTAGCTGATCTGGAACGAGCAGGAGGCTCCTACGTATTGTCTACATATATTCTCCCTGTGTTGATAGTCACTACTTTGGGCATTAGTAGTGTACCTTTCCTTTCTTTTGCTTTAGAGATAGTATTTTTAAGTTGTAATAATGGTTATGGATCATAAGCTATATTTTGGATTTCCGCTGCTATGATGGTTTAGTTTTCAGCTTATGCACTGTCTCGCCTATTTTATGTCAAAGTTATATTATTATTATATTTTATTCTATGCGCTGTGAGATATACTATAGATTCCTTGTTAGTTCAAATTCCCTTCTTTTCCTTTCTTTGGCGACCGTCCCGTGCTAGTCGGACATCGGCACAGCGCACTTTCATTGGAAATGTCGGCTGGTGCGGGGCGGGCCGTCACACATGGTATCAGAGCTCTAGGTTTCGTAGTTAACCTAGGGAAAGACACTAGGGAGAGATAGTATACGTATACGAGAGCGTGTATTTGTGATATTTTGGTTTTCAAAAGCTATATATATACTATTAGTATATCTAAGGATGGGGTCGCACTGCACTAGCACCACTGAAGAGATGGTTAATCGTTTTCTCCTTACAGATTGAACGATGAGCCGACATACGAGGGGTACTGGTAGAGGAGCTAATAATGGGATTTCCTCTGATATCAGGACGATGTTCACTGACTTCATGAAAGAGATGCTTAGGGATGTTCAGAGGGAAGTTCCTAATGCTGCAAACGATGGTGGTGCAGTGGTGTAGGCGCCTAGGGCCGATTTCGCCAAGCTTTCTAAAGACTACACTAGTCATGGTGGAAAGTCGTTCCATGGAACGGAGTCGGCTACGGATGTTCAGGATTGGTTGGATAGCTGCGAGCATATCTTTGAAGACTTGGGTATCGAGTATGCGAAGAAGAGAAGGTTAGCATCTCGACAGCTGCAAGGATGGGCAATAAACTTGTGGAATGCTATAAAGGCAGCTACTCCCGAGGATCAGATTACTTGGGATCAATTTAAGGCCCGATTCAGTGATATTTTTATGGCAGCTTCCCAAAAGTCAGAGTTGTTCAGGAAGTTCTTGGAGCTTAAGCAGAATGGTAGGGCAGTCTCGGAATATATTGCGGAGTTCGATAGTTTATCGAAGTATGGACTATTCCTTATCGACACTGCCGAGAAGAAGAACGAGAAGTTCATAACTGGCTTGGATGGGTACTTAGGGGAAGGACTTATTAACCACATCGTTGAGATATTTGAATCGACTGTGGGGAAAGCTTTGAGATCAGAGAGTCTATACCCTAAGTCGAAGACTGAGGTTGCATCTGCAGAAGAGCCAAAGCCACAAGCAAGCGGTGGAGGCAAGAATGGTTCTTAGAATAAGAGAAAGAAAAATCAGACCAAGGATGGCCAGAAGAAGAAGAATAAGAAAGATGTTGAGTGCTTTAGCTATGGCAAGAAGGGCCATTATGCTAAAGAATGTCGACAAAGCAAGTGGACAGGAAATGCTTCAACTGTGGCCAAGTTGGACATCAAAAGGATAGGTGTCCACAACCTTTGAAAGAGAAGCAGATAGTGAAAGCATATGCCATCAATGTTGTTCCTTCTTCGTCAAATGCCCCAACCGCGGTGGAGAAAGGAAAGAATGTCATCATTCAAGGAATGCTTTCCGTTTATGATGTTCCTATTCGAGTACTGTTTGATACCGGGGCTTCCCGTTCCTTCATATCTGGTGACCTGGTAGATAGGTTGGGATTGGAACCGGAGATAGTCGATAAACCATTAGCGGTGACGAACCCGATTGGTGGTTCGACTAGCCTTAGTATGATTTGTCGTAATGTGGTCTTATCGAGTCATGGATGTATGTTTGCTTGTGATTGCTTTGCTTTGGGCTTTACTGGTTTTGGCATTATTTTGGGAGTCGATTGGCTCCAAAGGTACGGGATAGTGGTAGACTGTGAGGGTGTTTTGGTGACAGTTAGAGCGGATGATGGGCAGAGGGTAGTGTTTGGTGATCTACCTAGTGATGGGGTAATGGCTAGTTTTCTAAATTCCCTCGACATCCCACATGATGAGTTGTGAGATGTGCCCGTGGCTGGCCAGTTTCCGGATGTCTTCGAGGAAGTGACCGGACTTCCACCACACCGAGAGATTGAGTTTCATATTGATTTAGTGAAAGATGCCAGACCTATAGTGATGCCACATCATCATATGGCGCCAAGGGAGCAGCGAAAGATTGGGGTGCAAGTAAGCGATCTTTTGAAGAAGGGAATTATACGAAGAAGTGTCTCCGAGTGGGGAGCACTAGTTGTGTTTGCTACCAAGGCAGATGGTTCCCTTCGATTGTGTGTGGACTACCGCAAGTTGAATAAGGTGACGAGGAAGAATAAGTATCCTCTACCGCGGATAGATGATTTGTTTGATCAGTTGAGTGGCGCGAGAGTGTTCTCCCAGTTGGATCTCGCGACAAGTTTTCATCAGCTTAGGGTGGAAGCTGAGAGTATAGCTAAAATGGCCTTTCGGATGCCGTATGGATTCTATGAGTGGTTGGTCATGCCATTCGGGTTGACCAATGCACCAGCATATTTTGTGGATCTTATGAATAGGGTATTCCGAGATCAATTGAATAAGTTTGTTTTTGTGTTCGTGGACGATATACTTGTTTATTCGAGGACAGAGGAAGAACACAAAGAATATTTGAGAGTAGTGATGGAGGTGTTGAGAAAACACCAATTGAAAGCAAAGTTTTCTAAGTGTCACTTCTGGAGGAGGGTAGTGAGGTTCTTGTGCCATGTTGTTTCAGAGAATGGTATTGTTGTGGACCCTGCAAAGGTGGCTACGGTACAAGATTGGTCTATTCCAAAGAATGCAACGAACGTAAGAAGTTTTTTGGGATTGGCGGGATATTATCATTAGTTTATCCAAGACTTCTCCAAGATAGCAGCGTCGTTGACTCAGTTGACCAAGAAGAATCAAGCTTTTGTTTGGGACGAAAGGTGCGAGAATGCTTTTAAGAGTCTAAAGGAAAAGTTGACGCATGCACCAGTGTTAGTCATTCCTAAAGGGAACAAAGAGATGACAATATACATGGATGCATGTGGTACCGGACTAGGTGTTGTGTTGATGCAAGGAGGTAGGGTTGTAGCTTATGCAAGTCGGCAACTGAAACCACATGAGAAAAGATATCCTACCCACGATTTGGAATTGCCAGCGATCGTATTCGTGTTGAAGATGTGGAGACATTATCTATTGGAAGAAAGATTCGAGTTGTTTACTGATCATAAATCGTTAAAGTATCTTTTCTCTAAGAAGGATCTATATCTCCGACAGCAAAGATGGCTAGAATTCTTAGCTTCCCATGATTTCAATATTACGTATACACCAGGAAAGGGCAACGCGGTAGCCGATGCATTAAGTAGGAGACATGCCAATTTAGGGGCCATGTTTCTTGAATGGAAGCAACTGGAGTATATCGCTGGGTATGGTTTCAGACCAAAGTGCGAATTGGATCCAGAAATGCTAGCAAGTTTAGCGATCAGACCCATTTTGATTGAGTGGATTGGTTCCAGTTAGAAGGACGATCCTAACTTATTGGAAATCATCTCCAAGTTAGAGATGGGTATCAACGAGGAGATGAACAAGTATGGGGTTGATCGAGGTGGATGGCTTAGAAAGAATGGGGGACTAGTTGTACCCAATGTCAATGGATTGAGAGATGAAGTGCTTAGAGAATGTCATCACTCGAAACTGACTATACATTCCGGTGGTAACAAAATGAATCAAGACATGAAGCAGACCTACTACTGGGAAGGGATGAAAAGAGACGTTGGGAAGTTTATATCCAAATGCATGAACTACCAGCTAGTTAAAGCTGAGCAAAAGAAGCCTAGTGGTTTGTTGCAACCATTAGAAATCCCCGAATGGAAATGGGAACAAGTCTCAAAGGATTTCATTGATGGGTTACCAAGGACTAGATCGGGTAATGATAGTATTTGGGTGATTGTGGACCGATTGACCAAGAGTGCAAGGTTTATACCCGTCTAGTCGAATAGAACAACAGCTAAGTTAGCAGAACTGTATATGAAGTGGGTAGTGAGATTTCATGGAGTACCCAAAGACATTGTGAGTGACCGAGCTCAGTTGTTTACTAGTGGATTTTGGAAGAGCTTACAAGAGGCTTTAGGACCAGAATTACATCTCAGTACCGCGTATCATCCCCAAACTGACGATCAGACAGAGAGGGTGAATCGAGTATTAGAAGGCCTCTTAAGAGCTTGTGTATTGGATTTTGGTGGGTCATGGGATGACCATTTGCATTTAGTAGAATTTTCATATAATAACAGTTATCAATCTAGTATTGGTATGGCTCCATTTGAAGCTTTATACGGAAGACTGTGCAACTCACCATCATGTTGGTTGTAAACCAATGAGAAATTCGTGCTGGGGCCAGATGTAATAAGAGAAACTTCAGACAAGATTAAGGTTATCCAACAGCGAATGAAGGCTGCTCAAGTTAAGAAGAAAAGTTATGCTGGTAAGAGGAGAAGTGATTTAAAATTCTCTATTAGTGACTCGGTGTTTGTCAAGATTTCTCCGCTAAAGAGCGTGATTCGATTTGGCAGGAGAGGCAAGTTAGCACCAAGATTTGTTGGTCCATTCCCAGTTCTCGAGCAAAATGGGAATTTGGCATATAAAGTTGAGTTGCCAGACAAGATGGCAGGAGTTCATAACGTATTTCCTGTTTCCCAGTTAAGGAAATTCGTGCACGACCCCGATGTGGCTTTTTCACCTGACCAGTTGGATGATAACGAAGTAGAACCCGAAGCGGTTGGGAACGGCAATCCAATTCGTATTGTCGAGCACGATACGAAGAAACTTCGAAGGAAAACGGTGAATCTAGTCAAGGTTCAGTGGGGCGGGGATGAGAATGACTACTTGGGAGACAGAGGAGAGCATTAAGGAGACGTATCCAGAACTCTTTTCCTGGTAAGGTTTTCATTTTGATTTAGTCTTTCTGCATGCTAGGATAGGTTTATTTTGTTTGTTGTGTATGTTTGATTGTTTGTGAATGACTGATAGGCATGCGGAACACCTTTGTATGTTTTTGGTTAAGGAATTTCGAAGGCGAAATTTCTTAAGGGGGGAGAGTGTAACGACCCGCATTCTACGTATCGAAGGATCGTAGAATATTTATTTCTTTTTCATATGAGGTCGTACAGTCATGTAACTTTGGGGAACGACTATTGGGGTCATTTCCCATGTTCATGATTTTTGCCGATTTTTAAATGACCGTTTTGCCCCTAGCTGATCTTGTTTCGGACATAACTTTTGATTAGTAAGGATTTTTGATCTGAAACCACTTTCATTGGATTCGGATGATGGTTTACAATTCCATAGAGTGGTCACACTACCCAAACGGGCTCACCGTTGGGGAGATATGGCTGAAACAATGTTTAGAAGGTGAAAAACAGCTTAACCGGGCCTAATTAAGGTGATTAGCAAGAGGGCCCATAACCCATTTTGGGATTAGGGTTATGGGGATGCTGAGAACAGTTAGGAAACAATTTTTATTTCATTTTTCAGCCGCCTAAAACATTTCCCTAACCCTAGCAATGGCCTCCAACACCCAAATCACCATTTAATCAAGTTTTAGCCTAATCTACTTCTAATCAAGGAAAATTAGCATCAAATTGGGAATAGAGCTGTTGAGTTGCATAGAGATTCAACCCAAATCAGAGTTATTTTTAGATCTAAGATTTATTTATGGCTAAGGTGAGTGATTTGCATTGTTTTTCACTAACTAGGGGTTATTAGTGATAATTAGCGAAATTATAGCTCAAAAAAATCTGGAAAAATTTGTAAAATTCTAAAATATTATTTTAGGGCTCTGATAAAAATTTGAGTTGGTTTGGTTAAGTTTTGCTAATTCTAAGATTAGTTACGCTTAACATGATTATGGGGAAAACAAGGGTTTTTGGGTATGTTTGATCTATATTACCATGATTATTTGTTGTTTTAGTGTTTTTGGATGACTATAAATGTTGCTATGACTGTTTGGAATGTTTTGTAATTGTTTAGAATAGTTAGAATGGTCGAAAACGCCGTCGTGTGGCGTAAAAACAGTCGCTGGAAGTTGCAGGAAAAACATGCAGGAGCCGGACCGGATCGCATCGCCCCTACCCGAACCGAACCGTTCGTGGAGCACCCCTCCTCCGATCTGAACCGCTTGCGCTCACTAATCACGAATCAGAGCACACCCAAACCGTGAAGCTTAGTCACGACCCGACCTGGAGGAAACTGAAGAATACGACTCGAACCAGATGCTGACCATAAACAGGAGTACTCGAGCTAGTTCCCATGAGCCAGACCGGAGCACCACGAACCTCTTCGAGGACCACGGAGAGGTAATCACGACCAAATCGAACCGAATCGAAGATGAGAAGAAGGACCGAACCGATCCGGAGGAGACCAAAACCCGAGATGCAAAGGTAGTCTAAATGGGAAGTAGAACTCTGGACCCAGATGGGAACCAACAATTTGACTTCATGATTGGACTTTGCTGCGGGACGTGTGCTAAGGGGTTATCGACGTCCATAACTTTGATTCACCACCAAGACGGATGTTAGGCTACGGGTCAGTGCAGTGGGTAGTTATTACTCCATGGGGCAGAGTGATTGTAGCATGGCTATGAGCCAGTGCAGTAGAGTCGTCATGACTTCATGGGGCAGAGTGGACATAGCAAGGGATTAGTGGCTATGGATCAGTACAGTGGAGCCGTCATGACTCCATGGAGCAGAGTGATCATAGCAAGGATTTGGGTGATCAAAGCGTTGTATATCGTATGCTTTACGCTCTGAGTAAGAGATGTGAGGATGGTTGCTATGCTTGATTGTTTGATATCACTATGACATGCACACCCCTTCCCCGTATCTTTACACCATATGTTAGTTTCACCTTAGATTATTGTACGTCCTGTTGTGCTAACTCTTTGGTTGCAGGTCCAGGTTCAGATGTGGTTTAGTATACCTGTTATTTTTCTGTTTTGCTGCTTATTGCTCATACCAAACTTTTGTCTAACCCAGAGTTTTATGTCTCTTCTTATTACTCTGGGTGCTCCTAGACGAGCAGATTAGAGATAGGTTAGCTGGTTATGCACGAGTAGCTGATCTGAAGACGAGTAGGAGGCTCCTACGTATTATCTACATATATTCTTCCTGTGTTGATGGTCACTGCTTTGGGCATTAGTAGCGTTCCTTTCCTTTCTTTTGCTTTAGAGACAGTATTTTGAAGTTGCAATAATGATTATGGATCATTAGCTGTATTTTGGATTTCCGCTGCTATGATGGTTTAGTTTTCAACTTATGCACTGTCTCGCCTGTTTTATGTCGAAGTTATGTTATTATTATATTTTATTCCATGCGCTGTGAGATATACTATAGGTTCCTTGTTAGTTCAAATTCCCTTGTTTTCCTTTCTTTGGCGACCGTCCCGTGCTAGTCAGGCATCGGCAAAGCGCATTTTCATTGGAAATGTCGGCTGGTGCGGGGTGGGCCATCACATAACAGTTGTAACCAATGTTGAATGGAGAAACTAAATATGATAGGGTAATGGTTACAATTCCTAAAATTTGTTTAGGATAAATGTTATATACCCCAATTAGGAAATTTGAATTATAATCGCTTTTAGACACGAGTTAAGCTGACTTATGGTATAAGTCTACCCAAAACTGACCGGCAAATCCAACAACCATAGGTAGTCAGCTTAATGTGAGGGATCTAATGCATTAATATATATGTACTAAGGCACGAGATTAAGTTCAACTTATGGTAGAAGCCTTCCTGGAACCAACCGGCAAATCCAGCATCCACAAGTATTCAACTTAATGTAAGGGGTCTGGTGCATAAATATATATATATATATACACACACACATATTTATAACAGGAAATAAATAAATAAAATTAGAAATGCCTGCTGGGGTATAATAATTAAATATATTCGGGATTGATAAAATAAGGATATTCCATTGTAATTAATGTCTTAGGAAAATTATGGTCGTTGGGCTCATAAATGACATTAATTGTAATCAATGGAAATTAAAGATAAATGATTGCCTCAGGAAAATATGACTTTTATGGTCATAAAGGGAAATAAACAAAGAAATGAGAAGTAAATGGGTGTCACAAGGGGATTAATAGATATTGATTGTTGTTTAAATACTAAGTTCAATTGAGGAGGTAATCAAGTAAATATTCTTGGGTAAAGAGAATATAACCTTCCTTATTTATATTAGTGAGTATAGAACTTACAATTAAAATAGAGTTGGACTTAGTAGGTTAATAATGTAAAATATTATTAACCATAAGAACCTGTGACAATAATGAATCATATGCACATAGTATTTTCGTGCAGAGCAACAAAATGGGAATGACCTAATAACGCAGCCCACTTTATCCCTAATAGGGAAAGGTACAGAAGGTAATGAGGTACGAACTAATAACCTTTATGTATAGTCCGCTTCCTGGATCTTAAATGGCTAAGTGACTGGGGCTGAACTGTCCACTTGGGAATAGGTTTTTCAGTTTAGGGGTCTTAAATGGCAGGTGTATGTGGGCCTACCCAAACCTGGAAATTAAAATGTCCAATATGGCTACCTATCCTACGGGAAGTAATAAGCGACTAAGGAGGTTATCCAATAAGGTCTACTAGATAGTACAACGAACGATAAAATACCATCTCTCACCTTACACAGGAAAAGGGTATGTGCATGAATGATGGAAGCCTTAACTAGTAGTGCCCATAGCTAGTGCCCTCTAGTTTATGTTAGCGCTGAATATGTTATCGAGGGTTAATAAGTTACCAATAGGTCTGCCTAGGGTCTTAAGAGATCAGAGAGAATTCACCCTATCTATCATTGATAGTTAGGCATTAAATAAAAAAGGATGGTAAATGAGGATATGTATATAAAAACCCCGTAATTAGGGGCCCAATCTCGATTAAATAACCAGTTATGTTCTGGTATAAAGGCTTTGCAAAATATGTGTAAAGGTCCTATCTCGGTATTGTACTTTGGCAATACTACTTCGGGAAGAGTAGCAAAGTCATGCGTAAACATTTACAAGGTTAGTCTAGAACCACTAACCTGGTGAGTCATAGATCTTGGGTTGAACCAAATGAGATATATCTGTGTATTATAACCTGTGTTGTAAATTTCTTAGTCACCAGAACTTGTTGTTCTGACTCCCCTCCTCACTATAACCTCACATGTTTTCTAGAGAAGTTCGGGTTCTCACAGGTGTTTAAGTTTGGTATTCGGTTCTCGTTCTCTCTCATGCTCGGTATTGGCAAAGTGACTTACTTTGAAAAAAGTAGTTAGTTGAGTTAATACTTTTATCCTATTTTGTTTCCCCTGTGAGTTTTCTTTTATTGTACTTTGATTATGCTCATGCTCATTTATTGCAGGTATCATATATACACGCTCTATGCTTAGATGTGTTTAAGATCCAATTTTTGTCGAAATTTAGGCGTAGAAAAGTGTGGGGTGTTACATTTGGTATCAAATCTTAGGTTAAACGATCATAGGAATTAATTAAATTAGGATTCGTGAGAGAACGTAATTCGATTTTCTTTTCTGCTTTTCTTCGTCTATCTTACTCGACTTTAATTTATTTTAGTGATGAATTAGTTGTAGGCCTAATTATATAAAATGGGCCTTAAGAAACTAAGAGTTGAAATATGTTGAGTTCGGGTTTCTAGCCAATTTTGTTTTACCTTATAGTATGTTGGCGATCTCGTCATGAAGAGCTTGAGGACAACATATAGTGGATTACATTGATTCGAGTTCGAAAACTTGAATATATATATATATATATATATATATATATATATATATATGTGTGTGTGTGTGTGTGTGTGTGTGTGTGTGTGTTAATGTAAAAATCTAGATACAAGCGAGATGGTCATAATTCCTGGTTTGGTTTCATTGGTAGTTCCAGTAAAGACCGTTTCTCAATCGAAAACGGGAAAAAGCCCACATCAATATGTCGTATCCATTTTGCAAATATAATTACGAGGTGTATCCGTTTGTTACTTCATTGGATTTTCGAATCTACTTTTGTTGAAGCATTCAATTGAGTTCTTAGCCTTGTATTCGAGGAAATTTTATTTTTAAAACTAATTAGAAAAATAAAAGGGGTTTATAAATACGAAACCGTTAGTTTATAATATACACCATTGTTGGAAAAGTTTTAAATTTTTCTTCGAAAGGTCTAAGGAAAATCCTTTATTTTGATAATTGGGGTATTTGAATTTGAGTCATTTAGTTTATGTCAGCTAGGTAAGGAGAAAATCTGTTTTAAATTATATTACGTATTTCGAGCTGAATTATTCTGGAATTTGTTCGTTGTGCAGTAGGAGCCTCGTTGTTGAGACTATAAATCCTTGGAGTTAGTTCGGAGTTTAACTACGGTCTTTAAATATCGCGGTGATAAGAATAATTATTTTTGGATCGCGTTAAATCTTAAAAGATGGCGTGGGACGATTAATATTTTAATCTGGCCTTATAAGGTCAAGTTCAACCTCTGTCCAAAACTCATTTGGTAGTTAACCATTTGGTGCTATACTAGGACGGTCAATTAGTAGATGAGCTTTGGTACAATTTGGACCTAGGACTCAACCACAAAAATTGCGTCCAAATTACCCCCTTAACTTCTTTGTTTCATCCTTCCTTCCTCATCTAGCCGAACCATATTCTTATCCTTCTTGTCGTTGCCTTGTATCCTCCTTTTCCGCATTTGTTTGCGCACTAGATCTTGCCTCACTAGTACTCCAAGATTTAATTCCTCATCTTCGAGCATTTCTTGGCCTTTAACAACTAGTTGCACTATTCGATCTTACTCACACAATTTAAGTCTTATCCTTAGGTAGAGATCATTTGGTTCGATCGAAATGAGCAAAAAGGTCTTACCACTTTAGGGCTAAGAAAATTTGTCAAGGCCGTTGTAACACCCCGTATTTTCTATGAACATTAAAGTAACGAATTAAAGAATTAAGTGGAAATTAGGGGAAACAGGTTTCGCCATTGCGTTTGTCTCAGAATTCTGCTTGAGATAGAGTCCGAGTTTGCTGGAATTGGACTTCGTATGAAGAAGTTATGGAGTTTAGAAGATTTCAAGTTTAAACGGAAATTAAATATAAATAATAATTAAATCAAAAAAGCAGTTCAAATTTCGAAAGTCCGAGAGTCAGCTGGGCGGGAAAAATCCCGCCCATAGGGGTCGACTCCCCTCAGGGGGGTCGACATAGGTGTCGACCCCCCAAGAGGGGTGTCGACTGTGGTGTCGACTACCCTGTAGGGGTCGACCCCCTCGGCAAGATCTGGACTGTTTTTCCAGTGACATTTTTCTGAGTCACTAGGGCATATGTGGCGATTTCCGGTTGGCTCGGTTTGGTCTGGATGGCTCTGATTTCTCCTAGGATGATCTAACAGCTCTCATTAATCTAAACTTCTATATAAACAACCCCAACCCTCAACCCTAAAACCACATGAAATTGTTCTCTGAAGCCGTCATGCTGTCCTTGGCCAAACTAGCATAGCCTCCATTTTTCTCTAAATTAAAAAGCAAGTTAGGTAGTCCAAATCAAATCAAAACTAGAGAATCAGTAGTCTACATCAAAGGATAGCTTTTCAGTTTCAGAAATCAAATCCCAGAAAACAAGATTTGCCTTTTGTTTGTAAGTTCAGTTATTCTTTAGATTTGAACGAATGAAAGTCATGAATTGTAATAAAGAGAAACTAGAACTGTGCCTATTTATAAAATAATCGTATTCTGATTCTGAAATTACTTATGCCTACGAGGCTAATGTGATTGATACAATCTATCATGTTGTATCCTAATTTGGTGATGAATCTATCATGTTGGATCTTAATTTGGTAATGAATCTATCATGTTGTATCTTAATTTGGCGATGAAACTATCATGTTGTATCTTAATTTGGTGATGAACCTAACATCTTGTATACTAATTTGGTGATGAACCTATCATGTTATATATTAATTTGGTGATGAACCTATCATGTCGTATATAGATTTGGTGATTCTTTTATGACATGTTATATGCAAGTTCATAAGCTAAAGTCATGTTCATAAATGCTTATATGACTGGATCTACATGCTTAGATAATTAGATCTATGTTAATTTGATCCAACTTAAATGCAAGTTCACATTTACACGCTTTGTTAAAATTGTGTAGTACTATGCCAAATTTATATTAAACATGCTTAGTTGATCTGTACTATTTTATGTCGTTGAAATGTTACACGTCCCTTTTGCTTTTCCCTTTTGTTTATGAGTTAGGCTAAATTTTCGAGCCTAACATTCTATGTAATTTATACGAACGAATAACGGGGGATACATTGGGAAAAATATTAAATTATATGATATTGGCATAGGTTGGCTCATAATCATGTAAATGATTAATGGCATAAAATGGTATAATTTGTATACCTAAGAATTATGGCATAATTAGAAGGCAAATGGGGCATGACTTGATTTGTGGATAATTTACGTATAAACATAAATGGTAAATATGTAAATTAATTAAAAGATGAATATGCCTAACTCGAGGTTAGATTGAGTTATGGTGTAAGAGTGCCTGGAACCGCCCGGCACATCCAGCAACTATAACAATATAGATCTAATATGAGAGGTTAGCGCATTAAGCCCGAAAAACCCGAGGTTAGATTGAGTTGCGGTGTAGGACTACCCAGAACCGCCCGACACATCCAGCGACCGCAACAATACATATCTAATGTGAGTGGTTGGTGCTTTAATGAATGAATTAAAGCTAAGGCAGGCTAAGAATGGTAGGGTTAAGTAAATCAAGGCAACACTTAACCTGTACAACATGTTAACTAAATTAATGGGTGGGGTTAAGTTAATTTGAGAACACTTAACCATTTTAACTTGTTGATTAGGAAACCCTAGTAATGGGGACCCATTTCACCAATAACCCACATAGATGTATCATGTTACCCTGAACTAGGCAGGGTGTGGAACGATTACTGGGCTGATTATAAGCGGTCAAAACGACGGCGGGTGGTGCAGCAGTGTAGGTTCCGACGGAGTATGGGCGTGCACGTAGTCCGGCATTGACAAATCAGGCACTGGGCATCAGTAGTATACACTTTGCATCTTGAATTTGTGTCGGGTTGCCACCATAGGAATTGATACACCCCATGGTGGGACCAGCACAGGTATCTACAATAAAGCGAGGCCGAATGACACCAGTCAAAAATGCATGCGAGTAGAAGCCTATCGATAGAGGGATCATTTTATCATGAACACATGGTGCTAGTTGAAACACTTGTTAGTCGGTGCAGAGAAATAGAAATGAGTGCGATAGTATATTCATTTTATCTTGCCCTATTTAACGTTATCTTATTTCTAGGGTATTGTCCTAGGTTCAGTTTATTCATGTCATGATCCTTTTAACTGTTTACACGCTAAATAATCACTGGACTTACCAGGCTTATGTCTGACCCATTTTTCTTTCGCCTTCTTGTCTAGTTCCCCTCCCCTACCTCCAGGTCCGCAGGGAGGGAATACTTCAACTTAGTCCAGACCTTTTCCAGCTTGAAGAGAGTAGACGTATTGCTTGGATTCTCTTCTCCATTGCTATGGCTGTGGTTACACTCTTAATTAGGGATTTATGCTGCTTTATTATTGTTTATGCTTCTTTATGTTTTAGTCAAGACAAAGGCTTTGTTGTAATGATTTTGGAAGTTGGTTTTTAAGACAGTTGTTGTAATGTTTGACTGGACCACGTGCTTATTAAATAAAATTTCAGTTTTCCGTTGCTTATATGTTTGTCTTGTAAATTATCTGTGCCTCTTACCTATAATACTCCACCAAAGTTAATGCATTCCCTTTGTGAGTGACCTTAACGGAGGTGGGGTGCTTACACTTGGTATCAAAGCAATGGTTTACCAGATCAGATAAGAGTTTTTGAAAACTATTTTTCAAAAAGAAGTTTAAAGAAGCATTTTCAAGAAAAGTGATGTTTTATTTTAAAAAGCATAATGCCTAAAGCCATATGAACTATCTTTCTATCCTTTGTTTTGAACCTTTTCCTTTCGTTTCAACATGTCTGGGGATCTCAATCGTCCTTTTGGCATGCCGGTACCTGGTTGGTTCAGAAGGCACCTGGTGGCTAGGGCTAATGACGCAGGCCCAACAGACGTTCCTCCTCCCCTAGTTGTAGCTGTTCCTCCTCCTCCTCCTCGTGTAAATGCTTTCTCGAAGATATGTAGAGACTTCCGAGCCATGGGTGGAAAGAACTTTAATGGGACTGGGTCATTTGTGGAAGCAAGAAACTGGCTCAGGGAAATAGAAGATTTGTTTGTTATCTCCGAAGTGGACGGTAGGAAAAAGATACAATTGGTTGTGTGGTTATTTAAGGATGAAGCCTCTTATTGGTGGGAAGTTACTAATGTAGAGAGACCAGTTGAAACTTGGGAGGATTTCAAAATGAGATTTGAAATGAAGTTCCTCTCACAAGCTGAACGAAGCCTACAGATGGAGAAGTTCTTAGCTCTAAAACAGGGAAGCCTATTTGTAAAGGAATACATCAACCAATTCAGCCAGCTAGCTAGATTTGGATTGGAGTTAGTGAGCACTCCACATAAGAAGGCTCTCCGTTTCGTTAAAGGGTTGAACGAGCTACTGAATAGCCTAGCTATGACCCATATACCTATGGGTGTGACTTATGAGAGACTAGTGGAAATGGCACTGTTACAGGAGGAAGATAAGGATGGCAAGAAAAAGATAAAGGCGGAAGTACCTCAAGACAAGAAAGTGGAGGGATCATAGAACAAGAAGACGGACTCCAAGAGGGGCGGGAAGAATAACAAACCCCGTAACAAGAGGAAGTGTAATTTTGGTGGCATACCTGGACATTTGATTAAGGACTGCAGAAAGAAGAAGAGGAAGATGGGTGGTTGTTTTTAGTGCGGCGAGATAGGACACATGGCTAAGGACTGCCCAAGAAAGCAAGGGCAAGGGCAGAGGACTGGATCTACTTCTGGAGGGCAGGTTCACGCTCTCATAGCAGCTCCGCAAGAAGGAGGTAGAAATATTTCTGTTGAGAGTTTAGTTTATCTTTTTGATCATCCTGTTCGTACTCTCTTTGATTTTGGCGCATCGCACTCTTTTATTTCTACTACTTTAGTTGAATCTCTGCACCTAGACACTATTATAGTAGAGGATCCCTTGGTTGTTTCAAATCCAATTGGGGGTTCGGCTTATTTATCAATGACTTGTTTGGATTTGGAAATTTCTATACTAAGCATTGGTTTTAGATGTAATGCCTATGTTTTGGGCTTCATGGGCTATGGGTTGATTCTAGGCATGGATTGGCTATCCAGTAATGGTGCCATCCTCGATTGTGAAAAGAGAGTGGTTAGACTTATGACTCACCTTGGTAACACTCTCGAAATCTCTTGTAATCCCATGAACTCTATTATGATTAGCTACCTAGAATCTCTTGATGCGTCTATTGAAAATCTAAAATCTGTTAGAGTAGTCTGTGAATACTCTGATGTCTTTGAAGAGGTGAAGGGTTTACCTCCGAAGCGAGAGATAGACTTCCGCATATACCTTGTTGATAATGTAAAACCCGTTGCTCTACCCATTAGACACATGGCTCCAAGGGAAGGAAAGAGCTCAGCAAGCAAGTTAAAGAGTTGCTTGAAAAGGGGTTTATAAGGCAGAGTATTTCTGAATGGGGTGCTCCAGTGGTGTTTGCAACCAAAGCGGATGGTTCACTTCGCCTATACGTTGACTATAGGGAGCTAAACAAGCTGACTAAGAAGAATAGGCACCCACTTCCAAGAATAGACGACTTGTTCGATCAGCTCATTGGTGCATCGGTTTTCTCCCAACTAGATCTGGCTATCGGGTTTCATCAGCTAAGAGTGGCTAAGGATAACATTGATAAGACCGCATTTAGGACCCCGGATGGTTTCTTTGAATGGCTTGTCATGCCTTTCCGCTTAACAAATGCACCGGCCTATTTCGTTGACTTGATGAGTCGGGTGTTCAGGGAGTTCCTTAATAAATTTGTAGTGGTTTTCGTGGACGACATTTTGATCTTCTCGAAAAGTGAAGAAGAGCATGCTTTGCATTTAAGGGAAGTCATGGATATTCTTCGTGCACACCAGCTAAAAGCAAAATTCTCCAAATGCCATTTTTGGAGAGAAAAAGTAAGGTTTCTTGGACATATGGTGTCCAAAGAGGGGATAGCTATGGATCCTGCAAAAGTAATTGCGGTGCAAGATTGGAAGGTCCCCCCGAAATGCAACCAAGATACGAAGTTTTCTCAAGCTAGCGGGCTTTTACCGAAAGTTCATTAAAGACTTTGCAAAGATCTCAGCCCCACTTACTAGATTGATGAAGAAGAACCTAACTTTCACTCGGGATTTGGATTGTGATGTTGCTTTCCAACGACTAAAAAGGGCTCTGACAATAGACCCGGTTCTGACATTACCTGATGGGAGTAAGATGTTTACAGTATACACAGACGCATGCAGAATAGGATTGGGCGTTGTCTTGATGCAAGAGGGCAAAGTAGTTTGTTATGGAGGAAGGCAGTTGAAGGTACATGAGAAGAACTACCTAACTCATGATTTGGAGCTAGCTGCCTTTGTTTTCGCTCTTAAGTCATGGCATTATTTTCTACTAGAAGAAAGGTTTGAATTGTTTACTGACCATAAATCGTTAAAGTACCTTTTCTCACAGAAGGATCTTAACTTAAGACAGCAAAGATGGATGGAATTTCTGGCCTCATACGATTTTGAGATTTCTTATACCCCTGGTAAGGGCAATGTGGTGGCAGACGCCTTGAGTAGGAAAAAGCTGACCTTAAGTCCTCTCTTTGTAGAAAGGCAAAGCTTGGATTACATAGCAAACTTTGACTTTAGACCTTCCTTTGAGTTTGTGTCTAGCTTGTTAGCAACACTAGAGATGCGGCCTACGCTTTTGGACTCAATAGGAACCGCGCTATGTGAAGACCCTCAGCTAGTTGATGTGATGGATAAGCTAATTAGAGGTAAAACTTCTAGTCACCTCAATAGATACTCCATCGATGACAAGGGTTGGTTGAGATGGGATGGAAGACTATGCATCCCACAAGCAAGAGATTTCGTGAAAACCATTCTCGAAGAAGCACACCATTCTAAATTGACCATACACCCAGGTGGGGACAAGATGTATAAAGACATAAAAAGGGTTTTCTTTTGGAATGGAATGAAGAAGGATGTAGCTGAGTTCGTCTCTAAATGCTTAATATGCCAGTAAGTCAAAGCAGAGCAGAAGAAGCCTGGTGGTCTGCTTCATCCTCTAGATGTCCCACAGTGGAAATGGGATAGCATTTCGATGAATTTTATTGATGGGTTGCCTAGGTCAAGAAGGGGCAATACCAGTATTTGGGTAATAGTGGACAGGCTCACAAAAAGCGCTCACTTTATACTTGTTAAGAGTAGGAGGACTGCCTCAACGTTAGCATCCATTTATCTTAAAGAGGTGGTTCGACTGCATGGAATACCCTCTAGCATAGTAAGTGATCGATATCCAATCTTTACGAGCGAGTTTTGGAAGAGTTTGCAGGAAGTTGTAGGCACACAGCTATGCTTAAGCATGGCCTATCACCCTCAAACCAATGGTCAGACGGAAAGGGTGAACAGAGTATTAGAAGACCTCTTGAGATTGTGCATTCTTGATTTTGAAGGGACATAGGACGATCATCTTCCTTTGGTGGAATTCGCCTACAACAATAGCTACCAAGCCACCATAGGCATGGCACCCTTCGAGGCTTTATATGGAAGACCAGGCGGATCACCAGCTTGTTGGTGGGAGTCTACAGACAATCTTGTACTTGGGCCAGACATGATTAGAGAAACTTCAGAGAAGGTGGACTTGATAAGAAGACGAATGAAGACTGCACAAGATAGATAGGAGTCCTACACTGATAAAAGAAGGACCGACCTTGAGTTTGAGGTTGGAGACAGGGTTTTCCTTAAATATCTCCTTTGAGGAATGTCGTTCGCTTTGGGTCTACAGGAAAATTGTAACCAAGATTTGTAGGGCCATTTCCTATCATTGAGAGGATTGGGAAGATGTCTTATAGAGTAGAGCTGCCCGAAAGATTGGGCGGAGTTCATAATGTTTTTCATGTCTCTCATCTACGAAAGTGCTTACATGAGTCTGCGGAAGTTGTGGAGCCAAGCATAAGAGAGGAAGTAGAAGTGGAACGAGAAGTGACGGTGAGGAGAGTTCCAACTTGTATCTTAGGGACAGAAGTCAAAAAGCTACACAACCGTGAAGTCAAGCTTGTTAAAGTTCAATGGAGTAACACTGAGGAAGACGCGACTTGGGAGACTAAGGACAAGATACGCGCAGCCTACCCTTTTCTTTTTGAGGGTACATCCTTGATCTCTTTTCCATAAGTTTATGCATGCTTATATCTATCTTTTAAGTATAACTCCTCAGTCCTATTCTTGATCCTTAGGTAGAAACCAACGGATGTAAACATGTATTTGAAACATGTTATAGTTGATGGTTGCAAGTGGTTCCAAGTGGTTTCTAGTGGTTGCTAGTGGATGCATATACACACATTAGGTACCAGATCGGCTCAGTCACTTTCATATTGCATGTGCATATATGTATTTGTATATGAATTGAAACTTGATGTGTTGTCATATGGATGTTGCATTTGTATGAATGATTGTGCACTCATGTAGAAAGTATGATTAGGAATAATTACATACATAATGGACTCATGGCACTATCATGATTTGAATTAAGGAGGTCAACCGAATCGGTAGACCGCCTGATTTTGCATTAGATAAGGACATATACATACACTATGCATATAGTCATGAAAGCATTAGAAATCTGTTTAAGGACAATGGATGCCTGTGTTTAATGATTGAGTAGATGGACGATTGGATGGTAGGATATACATTCTTCTTGACTTGAAGATTTCGGGGACGAAATCCTTTAAGGAGGGGAGAATGTAACACCCCGTATTTTCTATGAACATTAAAGTAACGAATTAAAGAATACTTAATTTTAAAAGTGGAAATTAGGGAAAATGGGTTTCGCCATTGCGTTCGTATCGAAATTCTGCTTGAGATAGAGTCTGAGTTTGCGTGAATCGGACTCCATATGAAGAAGTTATGGAGTTCAGAAGATTTCAAGTTTAAATGGAAATTAAATATAAATAATAATTAAATCAAAAAAGCAATTCAAATTTCAAAATTCCGAGAGTCAGCTGGGCAGGAAAAATCCCGCCTATAGGGGTCAACTCCCCCCCGGGGGGGTCGACATAGGTGTCGACCCCCCAAGAGGGATGTTGACTGGGGTGTCGACCCCCCTGTAGGGGTCGACCCCCTCGGCCAGATCTAGACTGTTTTTCCAGTGATGTTTTTCTGAGTCACTAGGGCATATGTGGCGACCTCCGGTTGGCTCTGTTTAGTCTGGATGGCTCTGATTTCTCCTTGGATGATCTAACGGCTCTCGTTAATCTAAACTTCTATATAAACAACCCCAACCCTCAACCCTAAAACCACATGAAATTGTTTTCTGAAGCCGTCATGTTGTCCATGGCCAAAGTAGCATAGCCTCCATTTTCTCTAAACTAAAAAGCAAGTTAGGAACTCCAAATCAAATCAAAACTAGAGAATCAGTAGTCTACATCGAAGGATAGCTTTTCAGTTTTAGAAATCAGATGCTAGAAACAAGATTTGTCTTTTGTTTGTAAGTTCAGTTATTCTTTAGATTTGAACAATTAAAATTCATGACTTGTAATAAAGAGAAACTAGAACTGTGTCTAGTTATAAAATAATCGTATTCTGATTCTGAAATTACTTATGCCTACGAGGCTATTGTGATTGATACAATCTATCATGTTGTATCCTAATTTGGTGATGAATCTATCATGTTGTACCTTAATTTGGTAATGAATCCGCCATGTTATATCTTAATTTGGCGATGAAACTATCATGTTGTATCTTAATTTGGTGATGAACCTATCATGTTGTATACTAATTTGGTGATGAACCTATCATGTTATATATTAATTTGGTGATGAACCTATCATGTAGTATATAGATTTGGTGATTCTTTTATGACATGATATATGCAAGTTCATAAGCTAAAGTCATGTTCATATATGCTTATATGACTGGATCTACATGCTTAGATAATTAGATCTATGTTAATTTGATCCAACTTAAATGCAAGTTCACATTTACATGCTTAATTAAAATTGTGTTGTATTATGCCAAATTTATATTACACAAGTTTAGTTGATCTATACTGTTCTATGTCGTTGAAATGTTACACGTCCCTTTTGCTTTTCCCTTTTGTTTATGAGTTAGGCTAAATTTGCGAGCCTAACATTCTATGTAATTTATACGAACGAATAACGGAGGATACGAAGGGAAAAATATTAAATTATATGCTATTGGCAAAGGTTGGCTCATAATCATGTAAATGATTAATGGCATAAAATGGTAGAATTTGTGTACCTAAGAATTACGGACATAATTAGAAGTCAAATGGGGCATGACTTGATTTGTGGATAATTTACATATAAACATAAATGGTAAATATGTAAATTAATTAAAAGATTAATATGCTAACCCGAGGTTAGATTGAGTTACGGTGTAAGACTGCCCGGAACCGCCCGGCAGCAACTGTAACAATATAGATCTAATGTGAGAGGTTAGCGCATTAAGCCCGAAAAACCCGAGGTTAGATTGGGTTGCAGTGTAAGACTGGCCGGAACCGCCCAGCACATCCAGCGACCGCAACAATACATATCTAATGTGAGTGGTTGGTGCTTTAATGAATGAATTAAAGCTAAGGCAGGCTAAGAATGGTAGGGTTAAGTAAATCAAGGAAACACTTAACCAATACAAAATGTTAACTAAACTGATGGGTGGGGTTAGGTTAATTTGAGAACACTTAACCATTTTAACATGTTGATTAGGAAACCCTAGTAACGGGGACCCCTCAGCAGTAACCCACATAGATGTATCATGGTACCCTGAACTAGGCAGGGTGGGGCACGATTACTGGGCTGATTATAAGGGTCAAAACGATGGCGGGTGGTGCAACAGTGTAGGTTTTGACGGAGTATGGGCGTGCACGTACTCCGTCATGGACAAATCAGGCACTGGGCATCAATAGTATACACTGTGCATCTTGAATTTGTGTCGGGTTGCCACCATAGGAATTGATACACCCCATGGTGGGACCAGCACAGGTATCTACAATCAAGCGGGGTCGAATGACACAAGTCAAAAATGCATGCGAGTAGAAGCCGATCGATAGAGGGATCATTTTATCATGAACACATGGTGCTAGTTGAAACACTTGTTAGTAGGTGTAGAGAAATAGAAATCAGTGCGATAGTATATTCAGTTTATCTTGCCCTATTTAACGTTATCTTATTTCTAGGGTATTATCCTAGGTTCAGTTTATTCATGTCATGATCCTTTTAACTGTTTACATGCTAAATAATCACTGGACTTACCAGGCTTATGTCTAACCCAATTTTCTTTCGTCTTCTTGTCTTCCATTCCCCCTAGGTCCGTAGGGAGGGAATACTTCAACTTAGTCCAGACCTTTTCCAACTTGAAGAGTGTAGACGTATTGCTTGGATTCTCTTCTCCATTGCTATGGCTGTGGTTACACTCTTAATTATGGATTTATGATGCTTTATTATTGTGTATGCTTCATTATGTTTTAGTCAAGACAGAGGCTTTATTGTAATGGTTTTGGAAGTTGGTTTTTAAGACAGTTGTTGTAATGTTTGACTGGACCACGTGCTTATGAAACAAAATTTCAGTTTTCCGCTGCTTAAATGTCTGTCTTGTAAATTATCTGTGCCTTTTACCTATAATACTCCACAAAAGTTAATGCATTCCCTTTGTGAGTGACCTTAACGGAGGTGGGGTGTTTACAGCATTTGGGCTTGCATCAGCACATTGCTTCGAGATTTTAGAATAGGATTTGTGTTTGTGTTGCATCCGCCTCTGCTATACCTTCTTCGAATAGGTTCTTTCGAAGGAAATCATCGTTTCAGAGAGGAAGATTAAGCTATCTTTTGATGGTTTTTTTAAGGAGAATCTCGATGAGATTTTTGAGGAATCGGTGTTGTACGCGGACTTATATGGTGTAACGACCACGGAATTTTCGACTCCAAAAAAATCGACACAAAACCCAGCGTCGACCAATCAGACATCGAAAACACCGGATCATTTAGAGAAAGAAGTTAGAGGGTGAGAGTAGAAAAAAAGAAAAACTAGAATAGAAGAAGAAGAACACAGCTGAACATAATCAGAGTAATCACGAATCTCACAGCGTAACGAATAAAATATATTATATAACATAACTTTGAATACAAAATTTTGTACCATATGTACATACCATCATCAGAGCACAATACAATATTTGATATAGCGAAAATAACTCTAAAATAACTAGCGGTGAAGCCTCCTGCTTCCAGCTCCTTTAAGTGTATCTGTAAAAGCCTGAAACACTTGACTGCCCGTACAAATTTGGGCACCCAAGAGTTTAGTGAAAACAAACAAAATAAACTCTGGGTCAGTCATGGGACTGGTGTGAGTAAATTCCAACCATACGGTTTAACTTTTAAAATCCTTTTGAAACAAAAGGATAATAGTAAGACCAGCCCACACATAAACATGGACGGTTTTTACCTTACTATAACCCAAACATTCTTGATATCAAAATCCAGTGATATTATAATAATATCTAATCAAATAAATAACCAAATAGTAGAACGCTTGCATCTCACGCTCTACATATATTGTATAAAATCAAAAACCGCATGGCGCTTATTGGAGATTGGATTCCAGCTATAACAAGGTATGGGACCACCTTCCGATGATGTATCTCTAGAGGCAAATACACCTGGGTTCAACAAGAACGTCTTGCAACCCGGCCCACACATGACCGACCACTCATTTCGCTTGAGTGTATCGAATGTATATCACCAACGGTTGGGCTCAAACCACCATTCTCGAATGGGCAGAATCGATAGATTAAGAAACAAAAGGAATTTCTCTAGATAGGTGATTATACAACCTAATGGGTGCGACCCACATAGCCATGCTGCCTGCCCGATTTTTGTCATTTCCCGGTTGTGAGGCTTGAGGCTACGTCTATCTTTCAGAACATCTGGCCACCATACACTTTGAATGCCACATCGTCAAACCCGTCAAATCACTAGTTGATCTTTCCAAAAATACTACGGGTATAAAAGCTAAGAGAAACGAATTCTTCCGCCACCAGACATAATACCTTGAAAAGATCGTCTTATGCGATCGTTAGGAATACTCTGTCAGACATTCGTCTATACAAGTTGTCCTAGGACTGGACAAACATAACATCTCTTTGAATTTCACTCCGTCTTCGATTATCTTCAGCATATCTAATTTGCAACGCATATGCCTATACGGAGTGGTTCTCAGATATTAAATCCAACCCGTCTCTCCGTATTGACAACGATTGTAAAAATCTTTGATAGCCGGTGTTTTAACTATCAAAGGAAAAATAAACATCCATCAAACAGCCATCAAACAATTTCACACTCACTGGCCCTTTTCTAATATCTTATACTAAATTCATTCTCTTAGTGAATTCTATATATATCGTTATATCGATTTCTATTATCAAAATTTCTTAAAAATATTCTAACTCCATAAATTTCCGGAAAAATTCGCCATAACCTCCCCTGCACCGGGAGCATCGGGAAAATCCCCAAACCGCCACACATGCCTCTCCATTCAAAAAGAAAATCAAAAAGCCAAGCGGCTTGCCGATTCGGCGCATAAAACCTCATATGGAAATTTAAACATGTACCTTTTTGTCGGGCACTCAAAAATATTCTTCATACTCTCTTCATATTCTCCATCCCATACCTGTTTAACATACATAAGCCCATTTCCAATTCGTTTCAATCAATTCGACCCTTTTTACCAAAATTCGCTTACCATTCGCTAACTAAATTTTCTAACTAGCTTTTGGGTTTCATATATTTTTAATTTGAACGTATCACATTCAAATATATTTGTATTCGCTTATAGACAAATCAAATTCAACTCCTTTCTCACATCCCAATTCTAATCCCGTTTTCATACTTTGAACCAATTTACAATTCAGTTTACTTAAAACAAAAGTTAGGTTCAATCAAAATTCACATTAACTAATTTCTTTTGAAACTCGCTAACTTTATTCGATAATTTAAATCTGATTTTTGTTTCAAAAATCAGTTCATTTACTCGATTTGAGTTCGTATTTATTTGATAACTCAAACTCGGATTTTTCCTAAAAAGAATTGGATTTTATTCACTTAAAAGCCTTTAAATTTATTAAATAAACCGTTATGGTTTAAAACGATTATGGCGCTGTTTTTCTGACAATTTGATTTTGACCTAACTCAAAATCTATATGGTAAAATCAAGATTTTTCTCTTCCATTAGAAAATTACCATTTAATCGGTCCGGGCATTTCTTGTTCATCAAATTTCGACTTATATTGAGTTCTATATACTCAATTGAAGTTCGAATCGCCAATTTACGAACTACCGCACCGTGGCGAGTTCGTTTTAATTAAATTAAATATAAACGTTTAAAAACTTCGTTTATAATTAAATTCCAACTCTATTTTTAATATTTAAAAATAAATTAAGCCTATCTTCCAAATCTACTTTCACAAATTCGAATTATCCATATTCGTCGATTATTCTATTCCATATTCATAACTCGGTTATGAATTTATTCAAACTCAAATCACATTATATTAGATTTATATTCTTTGGAAATAAATTGGTATATAAACCAAACTTCTTTATCCAACTTCAAATTTCGAAGATTAAACAAACTTCAAGATAAACTCATTTCAATATCCCTTTACCATTACAACTAATATCATCTCTTGACAATAGTGAAGTCGTTCAAGTTGGGGTATTTTAATTACCTCTCAGACCTTGATCGACGACGTTCTTATCTTGAGACGAATAAAAGCTTGTAATATCAAAACTTGATTTAAATCTCACATTCGATCCCATTTCTTTCATTTGGAAATTTATTTCCAAATTACTCGACGACAATTACTTCGTCACATGTATAAACCTTATATATAAATTCACTTCTTTATTTGATTCAACTTCCATTTCAATAATCTATTGAAACTCGGCTTCTATTTTGGAGTATTTGATTTCCCCTTTTGAATCTCAAGTGGATTTGAAAATACTTAATTACTATCACTTATATTTACATAATCTATTTTCATATTAAAACTTACATTCACTTTTAATACAATTCCAATATCTTTTGAAATATAATTTTATTCTAGGTCTTCGACATAGCCGAGTTAAAATCATAAATCCGTGTGGATTTATTTAAATTCAGTCCACATTCCAAATACCGGAATAAACTTCATCATTTCCTTTTGAAATGATTTCAAATTATAAATCTCTTTTTAAATTCAAATTTGAATTTTAAATACCTAAATCATTCCATGATGATTATCCTCTTCTATTTATAAACATCGTTTATAAATTTTACTTCTTGTTTTAAATACTTAAAACAAGTTTGTATTTCATATTCTATTTGAAATTCAAATTTCCACTTCGAAAGATACATTTCCTTCTTTAAATCTCTTATTTGGAATTAAAGTTTAATATTATCAAATGATAATGTTTTCTTTCCATTTAAAACTTGATTCCTTATTTGAAATATTTTATTACTACAACTTATGTATATAAGTATAAAGTCTGTTTCCATATTAAAATTCTAATACATTTCCAATATCCTTTTTGGAATAAATTTATTTCTATGAATTCGATCTACTCGAGTTCTACCCATAAATCCAAATGGATTTATTTCAATTCGATTACCTTTCAAACATCGTAAATAGATTCCACTATTTCCTTTCAAGACGGTTCTATTTACCCTTTTAAATTCACACTTGAATTTAATTTATAAATTATCAAATGATGATTTTCACATTTATTTTAAAACATCGTTTATACATTTCAATTCTTGGTTTAAATATTAGAACAAGTTTCTCTTTAAATTCCATTTGAGAACCTACTTTGGAAAATAAATTTCCTTTTTAAAAGTCAAACTTGAATTTACATTCATAGATTATCCAATGATAATATAATTTCTATTCGTTTATAAACATCGTTTATATATTCCATTTCTTATTTTAAATTATTTAAAACAAGTCTTTATTTCAAATCTTATTTGAAATCAAATTCCATTCTGGAAAATAAATTTTCTTTTTAAATTCAAACTTGAATTTAAAAAAAATCTAATATTATCCACGATAATTTTCCTTTCCAATTATAACATTCATTATACATTCAATACTTGTTTTTATTATTAAAACAAGTTACGATTTTCTTAGCTTACTCGAAATTCAAATTTTATTTTAACAAAATAAAATTTCCTTTCGAATCTAAAAATCACTTTCATGACATTTTTAAATAGAACATCTAGGGCCAGTGATATTCTAATATCTAACACACAAGTCTTCCATTCAATTCACACATCCCATACGTATATAAATATGTAAACAACAGTAAATAAATTTGAGGAATCCAGTTGGATCCCTCCAACCTGTTTTACCTGCATCCACAGATGTTAGTCAACAAAAAATAATACCAATCCTGCTTCAAGGCAGGATATCGCGGTATAAAAAGGGGATCCACTTATGTACGTGGGCGTAGTGTCATCCGCTAATGATACTGCGGGCATCCGCTAATAGTGTTGCGGGAAATACAATAACCACAAAAATTCAACAATCCAATCATGCACCCAAGCAACCAACAAAATTATTTTTACGATAAAAATAAATTTAAATATAAAACTATGAGTGAGATTTACTCACCTGATTTATTTGCCGAATATCCTGTTTAATCACATATCGTCTTGATTTCCATTCCATTTAAATCATCAATCTATAACCTATGATTATTCAATTTTCATTAATCGATTTATTTATTTTAAAATACTAAAAAAAATTAAATAATTCATTCTACGAAATTTAAATTATGTAAAAATGTATATACCTTACGGTCTTGCCCACTACTCGATCACTCAACAATATAATCTCTAACCCTTCTAAACTGTAATCAGCTCAAAAAAATAGCACCATTCCTCTTTGACATTTCTCCAAATAGCTCATTGGCAAAACTACAATTCCATCCCCAATCACCTGTATTTACAACCCAAAAACACAGCCCCATTCTCCCTTACTGCCACTGTCGAACACCAGTACCAACCCTTCGAACTCCTCACATCACATCCTTTTTCCCTACAGTAAGTTCCAGCGCAACCATGTCCTTCCCTGATCATCTTGTTAATCG
Source organism: Allium sativum (assembly GCA_030737875.1). Lineage (NCBI taxonomy): Eukaryota > Viridiplantae > Streptophyta > Magnoliopsida > Asparagales > Amaryllidaceae > Allium > Allium sativum. The sequence continues at coordinate 855,464,103 of CM060920.1, read as the reverse complement.
CACCAGTACAACAACATCGCACAAACATCCCCTCAAAATCAAACTCCCCACTGTCGCTCCATCTCAATTAGCCACCAATCATCACGTGGAAGTTAACCGCCGCCATCATCTCGAAGTCGAATGGAAAAGTAGCTCGCTGCCCTAACAATCGAGCTCCGGTAATTAAAACCGCAACCCTCAATAAGTACACGATTTTGAAGAGAGAGCCGAGACGAGTCCATCATATCCAAGATTGAGGAATTTCATTGAGAACTTGATTTTTAAAAAATTATTTGAAGATTTCGATTTAAAGGAGAGACTCGGTTTTCCTGATTGTTGAATGAGTGATGCGGTGAGGATAGGATTTCGTATGTTATATAGATGCAGATGGAGGGACAATCGTACCCAAAACTATTAATTATGTGTTCCCCTGATACGAAGAGGGAAGAAAGAAAATTGTGCTCGAGAAGAAACATCTGCGTGATTTTACTACTTAGGGTGGCACCATTAAATTTCCTACTGTGAAGATATGTCTGCGATGGGAAAAATGGTGGTCGGCTTTAAGTACGAGAGTAGGATGTTGAGTTGAAATACAGGTCGACTAAATAAAAGGGTAGGGTGGCTTGATTTGATTTTAATAAATATATCGTACTAAAATATCTCATGGTCCTTTACTCTAAATTTTGAACCGTAATTTAATCGTAACGACCGATGTTCCAATTGTTATTCCCTATTCTGAATTCAACGAAACAGTTACTGAATTTCAATTCGACTTTATAGAGAAAATAACAATTTAAATAAATGATTTAAAACAAAATTTGATTAAAATATAAATCGAATTCAGCCAATTAAATTAATCAAAATAAATTATCATTATTGTTCTAATTCAATGCAGAATATATATTAATCGACTAAATCATTTATATATAAATTCGATTATTCAATATATTCAATATTAATTCATATATCGAGTTTTAAATCGATAAATTCAAAACAAAAATTCATTTATAATTCAAATTAAATATTTAAAACTAATTTAAATATTCATTATAAAATAGCTAAAAATCCGGGACGTTACATATGGTCTTTTGTTTGACGGCTTTGGAGATTTTGCAGAAAATCTCTTTTTCTTGATGTCGGTTTTTGTGTTTGGAATCTATGTTTAAACTGCTCATGTAGATGTGTGACCCATTTAGCACATCGTCCTATAAATGGGATGTTATGACTAGGTTTGTCTAATGATGCAGAACTTTATTCTTTGCTTGATCGATGGCGTAACCATCATTTGGTGTCGCATCATATTCGGTTCAGCTTGTTGTTTTTGTTTGTTGTCTCATGGAGTTACTTTATGTAAATTCACCTATTCACTATTGTCTGTAGGCAATATTAGGTGGGTTTCCATGAGTAGCATTTTTGTGGTAGGTTTCTTTTCTCATCATAAATTCTCTCTTATAAGAGATGGTGATGTGGAAACCTCCAACAACACCAACAGTGTTTGTAACACGAGATTGAGCATTTTTGCTACCATGATATGGTTAATTAAAGATCATATAAAATGCTTTGGGCTCCAGCCGCAGAGCGAGACATCTCGTTGTTTATAGCCGTTTTTTAGGGAGTTTCGGTGTTGTTGTCATATTTATTGTTTTCGCTTTCTAGCATCAGGTCCTTCGTCTTGAAGTGATTCGTGCTTGTAACTCTCAGTGTCGTTTAAATCAAATGACTTAGGTTAATGAGATTTCTAAGTTTGGAAATATTTATGTCATTCACGCGTGCCTGTTTGAATGGAATCTCATTTTTCTCGTCTAAACTAACAGTTGTCCTAGGGCTGGAAAGAATAAAATTTTGTGTTGGATAAATTTTAGTAAAGAAATGGTTTTATATCATGGGTATATAAATGAATAAATCACCGTTCCTTGTTAAAAGCTAAAATTTAGTTTTGGTCTATTGGTGTGTGATTTCAGTTTTCGCATTTTTGGTGTGACTGACTTCCTTTTTCTCCAACATATGACTTGACTCTTTTAAATTTCTGCAAAATACATTTTTGAAGCTTTTGGAAAATGTTGTTTGAAAAAAAAAACATTTATCCTTTTCTTATTTTATAGGAAAGTGAAACGGTTTTGAAAAGAAATTTTCAAAATAAACAAGACAAATCTTTTAGCGGAAATTTAACTTTGTGAAAAAATTCGATTTTTTGTCATGTGAACGGTTTAAGGAAGATTTTTGGATGCTTTGTGTGCAATTTTAGCGGTGCAATAGGACCAATGATATGATAAAAACATTAACGATAACAAGGAAAAGGCTGTTTTAGCCTTGGAAACGTTGCTTCCATACCTTGTCAACGATGCGCGAGAGTTATTAATTAACTCATTTTACGTTTTAGAGCTTATTGTAAGCCTCCTTTACAGTGTACAGATGGAATTTTTTGGAGTATTTTGGGTAACTGAGTGAAAATTTCCACTATAGGAGGAAAATGGAATATTTATAAGCGGAGATTAAGTTAATTTTTTTTGCTTTGATTTCTGAATCACCCCACCTCTGTTAGGGTCACTCTCAAAGGGAATGCCCTAATTTTGGTGGAGGTTTATAAGTATAAGTCACAGATATACAAGACAGATATAAGAACACATATTTGCAAACAGCGGAAAAACAACAACTCTTATTTCACAAAAGCAAATACGTGCTACATCAACATCACCATAATTGTCTCACATCTTTTCCAAAAACATAACATAATACTTCCATAATCTGTCTTGATTACATTATTTAAAGAAGCATAAATAAAACATAGATAAACTGCAAAAGCCCCATAGTGGTTGTCCAAAGCCATAGTTCAAAACGAAAAGGTCCAAGCAATACATTTCTCCTCTTCAAGCTGGATGTTAAGGCTGGTCAAGCTGCTGTGTTCCCTCCCTGTGGACCTGGGGGGGGGGAACGGAAGAAAAGAAGACGAAAGAAAAGTAGAGTCAGACATAAAGCCTGAGTAAGTCTAGGACTATTCTGTCTATGAATAAAGAACTGTGTATGATAAGTATAAACAAGGAGTGGGAAAGCACTATAAACTTGGTTAAGTTGTCTAGGGTCGAATATACGATCGTACCCCATGTTAATCTCTGAACCCATATAAACTAGTTCCCAACAGGCACCCCATAATCAGGGTGAAGTGATCCATTCTATGATGACCGGCTCCTACTCGCATAGTTACATGTGTCTTACGGCCCCCGATGTTGTAGTTACCTATGCTGGTCCCACCATGGGGTGTATCAAGTCCCATGGTGGCGGCCCGACACAACCCTAGAATGCACAGGTATGCTACTGGTGTCCAGTGCCTTATTTTTCTGCGCCGGAGTGTGTGCACGCCCGCACCCCGTTAGAACCTACACTGCTACACCACCGCCGTCGATTTGACCTCTTACAATCAGCCCAGTAATCGTGCCCCACCCTGCCTAGTTTTAGGGTATCATGATACACCTTCTAGGGTTACTGCTGAAAAGGGTCCCCCGTTACTAGGTTTTCTATCTCTAGCCAACATGCTAAGTTGGTTAAGTGTTTTCTAACCTAACCCCCCACCAGTCCGTTTAGTTTAGCATGTTCCATTTTGATTAAGTTTTTGGTTCGCTTAATCCTAACAATCCTGACTCAGCCTTAATTGTCTTATTAAAGCCTTGACCTCTCACATTAGACAGGTATTGTTGTGGCTGCCTGTTGCCGGTTGGATCCGGGCAGTCTTACGCCACAACTCAGTCTAACCTCGGGTCCTTATTGGGCTCCATGTTTAACCTCCCACATTGGATAGGTATTGTTGTGACTACTGGACAGCCGGGCGGTTCCGGGTAGGTTTACATCACAACTCAATCCAACCTCGGGTTAAACACATCGTATGTTCTACATTTACATATTTTGTCTTCCTTCTTTATTTTCTTATATGTAAATATTTGTGGCCCATTATTAAGTTAATGTTGTAAAGGTTACACCAATCATGGGCCCAACCCATACTTGAATTTGGGCCCATCTACTTTATATTTTCATTTATTAATTAATTTGGCCCAACGCTATTTTCCCCCGTTTAATACGTTCGTTTATCATAATATATGTTGGGCTTAGGCTTTTAAGCCCAACTTAGCCATGAGAAAAAGGGGAGGCTTAAAACGTGATTACATACACAAAAAGGGGAAATGTGAACGCATGAACTTGCAACATAACGTTGAAACTACAAACAGAAACTGGTGTACTTGCATAGTAGCATAAGTGACATGAATCAAAGCATGTAAACTTGTAGTTAAGTTAAAAATCTAAATTGGATATCATTATTGACACATAGTCTTAACTACAACATAAACCTATATTTTTATTTAAGCATAATGTCAAACATAAGCAAATCATGTTCATAAGATTACTACATGTTTGCAAAGGTGCTTACTTTTGTTACTAACACAAAAGTATAGTTCAACTTAATCATGATTTTAAATCTATTCTCATAACCATGGCATAAATATTTCTAACATGAAATCATGATTTTTACTTTAGTCATGCAAACTTGCAAATGGGATTTTGAATCTAACCTAGCTATGTACCACATATGTCATCATATAATTCTTGTTAACAATATAGACCTAACATGGATTTCAATTATGCAAAATATCAATCATAGCCTAGTCATATTCATAAGTTTGCAAATAGGTTTTCTAGTACAAAAGCATGGCTTAATACATAGATCATGGTGCCAAAATTTCAACATAGTTTCATATGAACTATAATAACCCAAATTTGTTCCAATTTCGCACAAAATGATTTTTGTACAAAAATATACATTATGATGGCATAGTAGCAAAACCTCAAACTTGCATGAATTCAATTAAACAACTATATACATGTAGCTTCAACATGAATTACATATTTTGAGAATATCCAAACGTATACTTGCATAAAACTACCGCAAACATGTAGTTTTTATAATGAATAACATACTTTGCGAATATCCAATCGCTATACAATATTCCAAATCGATAAGAATCATAGTAACACACAAATATGAATTATTTATCACCACAATCAAGTATACAAACCAACACAGTTATTTGTTCATACCAAAATAATACTCTACTTACAATTGTGTGACGAATTCTCCAATTCAGGAATTTGGAGATGCGATTCCTTGTTGATTTGATTTGATTAAGTTGCTTTATGCTTTAGAATTTTCCTCCTAATCCTCTCTCCAATTGGTGGCTACTCCTAGTCGTTCCTCAGCAACATGATGGCCTTGTTCTTATTTTTTGAATGAATAGATTAGGTTGAGTCTAGGGTCATTTTTATAGGGGTTATGAACTGATTAGGACCATCGATGTTGCTTGGATTGATCGTAGCCTTTCATTCGAAAGAGAGACCAATTAGAGCCTGCCACCTAGCCCTAATGACAAAGCAGACTTCTGAAAATCGACCAACATAGAATAGGCCAGCCAGGTTGGGCTGGGTTCGACCTGGCTCTGGACCAGGTCGACAGCCCTATCGACAGCCCTGTCGACCTGGCTAGACCAGGTCGACAGCCCAGTCGACCTGGGTGCATTAGGCGGGAGTTTTCCCGCCCTGGCCAATTGGGCCCGATTTTGGAATTTAAACTTGTTTTTCTGAGCTATTTTATTCTGTTCGAATTTTAAACTTAATTCAGAAACTTCCGAAGGCCATATCTTCTTCATACGGACTCCGTTTTTCGAAAACTCGGACTCTATTCCGCGTATTTTTCCGAGACGAACGCAATGGCGTATCCCTTTTACCTTAGTTCTTTGATTTGAAATTAATTATACTTTAATTTGTGAATTTCACAGTTATAGAATTCGCAGGGTGTTACATTCTCCCCCACTTAAAAGGATTTCGTCCTCGAAATCTTCAAGTTAGGAGGAATGTATATCCTAACATCCAATCATCCATCTACTCATCCATCAAACACGAGCATCCATTGTCCTTAAAAGACTTCTAATGCTGCATGATCATATGCGAAGTGTGTGTGTACATGTACTTATCAAATGCAAAATCAGGCGGTTTACTGATTCAGTTGACCTCCTTAATGCGAATTATGTAAGTGCCATGAATCCATTATGTATGCAAATTTTCCTATTCATGATTCTACATGAGTGCACAATCATTCAATACAAATGCAACATCCATATGACAACACATTAGAGTTCAACCATATACGAATGCAAACATATATGCATATGCAATATGAAGTGACTGAGCCGATCTAAAACCTAGATTGTGTGTGTATATGCAACCACGAGCAACCACTAGCAATCACTTGCAACCACTTGCAACCATCATCCATAACATGTTTCAATTACATGTTTCCATCCAAAGGGTTTCTACCTAAAAGATAAGGTCGAGGAAATATACCTAAAAGATAGATAAAAGCGCAACTTAAGGAAAAGGAAAGATCAAGGATATACCCTCGAACAGAAAAGGGTAGGCAGTGCGTATTCTAGCTTCAGTTTCCCAAGTCGCGTCTCCCTCGGCGTCGCTCCACTGAACTTTGACGAGCTTGACTTCGCGGTTGCGTAGCTTCTTCACTTCCATTCCTAATATGCGTGTTGGAACTTTTCTTATGGTTGCTTCGCGTTCCACTTCGGCCTCTTCGAGGATATTTGGCTCTACCACCTCAGCAGACTCATGTAGACATTTTCGGAGATGTGAAACGTGAAAAACGTTGTGGACTCCAGCCAACTTCTCGGGTAGCTCTAATCTATAGGCCATTTTCCCAATTTTCTCGATGACAGGGAATGGCCCTATGAACCTTGGTGTCAGTTTTCCTGTGGTTCCAAAACGAACAACGTTTCTTAGCGGTGATACCTTGAGAAAAATCTGTCTCCAACCTCAAATTCAAGGTCGGTCCTTCTCTTGTCGGCATAGGACTTTTGTCTGTCTTGGGCCGTCTTCATCCTTCTTCGTATTAAGTCTACTTTCTCTGAAGTTTCTCGGATCATATTTGGTCCAAGTATGAGCTTATCCGTAGACTCCCACCAACAAGTGGGCGATCGGCACGGTCTTCCATATAAAGCTTCGAAGGGCGCCATTCCGATGGTTGCTTGATAGCTGTTGTTGTAGGCAAATTCCACCAAAGGAAGGTGGTCTTCCCATGTCCCTCCGAAGTCAAGGACGCATAGTCTTAAAAGGTCTTCCAAAACTCTGTTCACTCTCTCTGTTTGGCCGTCGGTTTGGGGATGATAGGCTGTGCTCAAGCATAACTGCGTTCCTACTGCTTCTTGCAGACTCCGCCAAAACTCACTGGTGAAGATGGGGTCTCGGTCACTAACAATGCTAGATGGTATTCCATGGAGTCGAACGATTTCCTTGAGGTAAAGTGATGCTAGGGATGAGGCAGTTCTTTTACTTTTGACAGGTAAAAAGTGGGCGCTTTTAGTAAGCCTATCCACTATTACCCAAATGCTAGTGTTGCCTCTCCTAGACCTAGGCAGCCCATCGATGAAGTCCATTGAGATGCTATCCCACTTCCACTGCGGGACCTCCAGAGGATGTAGCAGTCCGCCAGGCTTTTTCTGTTCCGCCTTAACCTGTTGGCACACGATACACTTAGAAACGAACTCTGCCACGTCCTTTTTCATGCCGCTCCAGAAGAAAGTCCTTTTTATATCTTTGTACATTTTATCTCCGCCTGGGTGTATCGTCATCTTAGAGTGATGTGCTTCCTCGAGAACCTTCTTTACTAAATCTTTTGTTTGTGGTACGCATAGTCTTCCGTCTCGCCTTAGTAAACCCTTATCGTCGATGGAGTATCTGTTGAGGTGACTTGAAGTCTCACCCCTAATTAGCCTATCAATTGTTTCCATAAGCTGAGGGTCTTCGCGTTGTGCTGACCCTACTGAATCCACTAAAGTTGGGCGCACTTCGAGAGATGCTAGCAAACCTGGTACGAAATCGGAAGAAGGCCTAAAGTCGAAGCTGGCTATAAACTCTAGGCTTTGTCTTTCAACAAACAACGGGCTTAGGGTCAATTTCTTTCGGCTCAACGCGTCTGCCACTACGTTGCCTTTGCCCGGAGTGTAGGAGATTTCGAAATCATACGAGGCAAGAAACTCCATCCATCTTTGTTGCCTCAAGTTAAGATCCTTCTGCGAGAAAAGATATTTCAACGATTTATGGTCAGTGTAAAGTTCGAACTTCTCACCTAGGAGATAGTGTCGCAAAGACTTGAGTGCAAAGACGATGGCGGCTAACTCAAGATCGTGGGTTGGGTAGTTCTTTTCGTGCACTTTCAACTGCCTCCCACCATAAGCTACTACCCTTCCTTCTTGCATTAAGACGGCGCCTAGCCCTGTCCCACATGCATCCGTATAAACAGTGAACATCTTGCTCCCATCTGGCAGCGTCAAAACTGGGGCTGTCGTGAGAGCCCTTTTTAGTCGTTGGAAAGCAAACTCGCAATCCAAGTCCCAATTGAACACTAGATTCTACTTGGTCAATTTCGTGAGCGGAGCTGAGATTTTCGCAAAATCCCTTGTGAATTTTCGATAGAAACCTGCTAGTCCTAGAAAGCTTCGGACCTCAGTTGCATTCCTTGGTGTCTTCCAATCCTGTACCGCCACTACCTTAGCAGGGTCCACTGCTAACCCTTGTTTGGATACTATGTGCCCAAGGAACCTCACCTCTTCTCTCCAAAAGTGGCATTTGGAGAATTTGGCTTTTAGTTGATGGACTCGCAAAGTTTCCATGATTGCCCTTAAGTGCTGAGCATGTTCCTCTTCACTTTTTGAGAAGATAAGGATATCATCTACGAAGACCACTACGAATTTGTTGAGGAAATCTCTGAATAGCCTACTCATCAGGTCCACGAAGTAAGCAGGTGCATTTGTCAAGCCGAAAGGCATGACAAGCCATTCAAAGAAGCCGTCTGGGGTTCTGAATGCCGTTTTATCGATGCTATCTTCAGCCACGCTTAGCTGATGAAAACCGGTTGCTAAATCGAGTTGGGAGAAAACAGACGCTCCTACAAGCTGGTCAAACAAATCGTCAATTCTAGGGAGCGGGTGCCTATTCTTTTTCGTTAGCTTGTTGAGCTCCCTATAGTCAACACATAGACGGAGTGAACCATCCGCCTTTGTAGCGAACACCACCGGAGCGCCCCATTCTGAAATGCTCCTCCTAATGAACCCCTTTTCTAGAAGCTCTTTAATCTGTTTACTGAGCTCTTTCCTTTCTCGTGGAGCCATGTGTCTAACGGGTAACGCAACGGGCTTTGCATTATCTACAAGATATATGCGGAAGTCTATTTCCCGCTTCGGAGGCAAGCCCTTCACCTCTTCGAAGACATCTGGATATTCCCGGACCACTCTAACTGATTGCAAATTTTCAACAGAGGCATCTAGCGATTCAAGATAACTAAGCATAACCGCATACGAGGGATTACAAGAAATTTCCAAAGTATTACCGAGCTGGGTTAGGAGCCTAACAACCCTTTTCTCACAATCAAGGATGGCCCCATTACTGGATAGCCAATCCATACCCAAAATCAAACCATAACCCGAAAAGCCCAAAACAAAGGCACTACATTGAAATTCTACACTTAGAATAGAAATTTTCAATCCCAAACAGATCATAGACAAATGAGCTGGGCCCCCAATTGGGTTTGAAACAATTAAGGGGTCCTCTACCATACTAGTTTTTAGGTGCAGAGATTCTACTAAAGCAGACGAGATAAAGGAGTGTGACGCGCCAGAATCAAATAAAGTGCGAACGGGGTGATCATAAAGAAGAACAGCCCCACCTCGCCAAATCCGCCCAAATCCGCCCGAATCGGCACCAGGCCGTCGCCGGAGGCACTGCCGGCCCCACCTCGCTCCGCCACCATCCCACTGACGGCCGTCCCCCTCCTGAAACCGCCATCCCAAAGAAGAACAGCCCCCTTTCCTCCAAACGAAAAAGTAAGTATTTATTTTAATGTTTTTCTTAGATGTAAAAATATGGTTTTCTTTGGTAATAAAGATATGATCCTTTAATATAAAAGTTGGGATTTTTAATGGTATAAAAATAGGATTTTTATGTATATGATTCCACGATAAAAATATCATCTTTATGTATGTGATTTCAAAATAAAGAGATAAAGACATGATTTTTAAAGAGATAAAGACAGGATTTTTAACATTAGAAAGACAAGATTTTTAACGTTAGAAAGAGATGATCTATTACATAAAAAGGATGAATTTTAAAAGAATAAAAAGATGTGATTTTTATAGTGTATTCATCGATTTAAAAATATAATTTTTATAATATAGAAAGGTTAAAAATATAATTTTTATGAAGTAGAAGTATTCAAAATATAATTTTTATATTATAGAAAGAATAAAAATACGATTTTTATAGGATGTAGATAGTAAAAATATTATCTTTATATAGGTAGAGAAATAAAAATCTGGTCTTTCTTATATATATGTTGAAATAAAAATGTGATTTTTATAGTGTTAAAATAAAAATTCAATCTTTATATTGGAAGTAGAAATATAATTTTTATATAGAATGAAATAGAAATAAAAATATATATGATGTAGAAATAAAAATATGATTTTTATTTATTGAAATGAAGTGATAAAAATATAATTTTTATATATGTAGCGAAATAAAAATCTGATTTTTACTATATATATAGTGGAATAAAAATGTGATTTTTAAAGCGTTGAAATAAAAATGCGATTTTTATCTATATTGCAGCGATGTAAAAATAGAATTTTTATCCATATAGCGTGATTATAAAAATGTGATTTTTATATACATAGCAACAATATAAAAATGTGATTTTTATATATGTAGTGACTACGGGCAACGAAAGTGACAAAAGACGAGCACGGCGAAGATTTCCACATATGAAGAGTCATGGCATTTGGATTAGCTTTGGTGAGAACTTCTCACCTTTTGATTTTGTTTTCTAGTTAATAATATATACTAGGATGCAGAAGGTGTTTAGTAGCACCCGACACCCGTCGTCCACAGACCATGGACGGCTTGTATGCTTATTTGTTTGAATTTGCTGTGTAGTTGATTGTGTGATGTGAAATAAAATAAAATATTTATAGTGGGAAATATTATATAGTTAAAAATAGAATTTTTAACGTGTATTTAAAATAAATAAATATAAACAGATCGGACGATTTGTTTATATACACTGATTTGATTGATATTGACTGGGACGATAAATTTTACACATCGCCCAACTGCACAAATAAAATCTGTGTTTGATTGTTTGAAACCCCACATGGGTATTGGGATGATATATGACGTAACTAATCCCGATAATTAGTTGTATTTCGATCGATTGATTGACAGGCTGTTATAAGCGTTGAATATTTATATTTGATGCTTATACAGTGTAGAATGCACTTCGGATGATGGTTGATTATTTGTCATTGTGGATATATACATGCGTTGTATGAAAATCCATAGAAATAAAATCTATGGTAATTGATTGGGCTTCATTCCATATTTGAATAGAAATATTTGAAATAGAAATATTTGAAATAGAATATTCGAAAATAGAAATATATGAAGCCGTGTTGATTAGATTGACGCCATTTTGATGTGAACGATATTTTTATCGATTTTATTCATTTTATAATGAATATCGAATGTGATTTCAAAATATGATATTTTGAAAAGAATTAGAATTCGAATTGAAGTTGAATAGAAATGAATTCGAATTGAAATTGAATAGAGATGAATTCGAATTGAAATTGAATAGAAATGGGTTCGAATTGAAATCGAATAGAAAGGAATTCGAATTGAAATTGAATGGAATTGAAAACGAACTGAAATTGAATTAAAAATTGATTTGAATTGAAATCAATTTGAAATGAATTTAAATCGAATTTATAAGGAAAAAATTCAATTTTGATTTGAATTTGAAAAGAAGTTGAAATCGTTTTGAAAACGAATTTAAAACGACTTATATAGTACGTGTTAAAAGGAAATCGACGAAGTATATATTATATATATTATTTATATAATATAATGGCCTGAATAGAACGCGCAGCGCTGCGGCAGTTCGTGAATTTCGACCATTGCCTTCGAATGGATATTGCAGGAGATCCAACCGTCGGATTCTCCTAAAACCGGAACCGTTGGGTTCATATCGAAAAGAGCTTTCTAACGAATATTAGAAATTTGAAATCTAATGGTTGGATTCGGAATTATGTCCAAATCAAATTTGAAAAAGGTCACTGTAAGTGCAGTTCGATGGCCGTTGATGGAAATCGACTGTACGGGCCTTGATAAAATTATTAAAAATGGTAATAATTTGTGTAAAATCATAAGAAATGATTTGTGAAGAATTGGGATGAAAAACTCCATATTTGAAAAGATAAAAATAGATTTTCATCGAAATGAACTAGTTTTGAACTAGAACTATAATTCTATTTATTTTTAAAAATAAATAAAGTGGATTTGAAATGGTTTTGAAAATAACCAGGATTTCCAATGATTGAATTGGAAGGGATTTGAATCGAAATTGTCTTCAGAATATTTCGATGTTGGAATTCATGATGTTACAGATATTGTTATGGGAATTTGAAAGATAAATTAATATCGTTATTTCCAATACGATATTTGTTGGTTGTAGAATTTGATATTGAATATAAGCCGGTATATTTTCTATTCAGAGCCTTGTTTTTAATATCAAATGTGATTTGGGTTTGTCGTGAATGGTGTCTTCATTAACACTGTTCTTAAGCCCAGTGGAGAAAAAGATTAAATCTTTTTATTTAGATTTAATGAAGTGTACTAATTAAATAATATTTTATTGGAATTAAATTGGTATTGATTTTTGGGTTTATCGTGAACAGTGTTTTAAATAACACTTGTTCTTTAACCCGATAATTAATGGAATGTGATTTTGGGTTTATCGTGAACCGTATTTTAAATGACACTGATTCTTTAACCCAGTTAAAGATTAAAACTAAGTGGAGTTTTAATGAATCTTTAATTAGATTGAAAAGATCGAGAAAGGAGTATCACCAGTTTTGCTCCAGGCGATAGTTAAATATTTAATTAGATTTGAACATGAAATGGTAATTGAATTTACCGATAACACTGTGGTGTTAGATATGAAGTATGACCAGTTTTACTTCAGGGGATGAATAGGTGGGGATTGGGAAATAAAATAAACGATTACTTCGGTGTGGTTCGCTAATCCCGACTAGTTTGAATTGATATTCAAAGGAGATTAAAGAATAAATTTAAAGAATTTATCTTTGATAAAATTAATGGGAACCTTTCCCAAAGTATAAGAATATTTGAACAAAAGAATATTCTGAATTGGAATGAAGCGTATGTTGTGTTTGTGTAACACTTGTTTATTATATACGCGAGTTATTCAGAAAGACCGGGTTTATCCCATTCTGAATAACTGATTCGACGTGGTGTCGAAGATGAAGATGGTGGTCGAAGACCGGAGGTCTTCATGTCATTTGGATAATTACTGATGATCTTGATTGGGCCGTACACCCAAGAGGAGGGAATCAGTTGGTGATCGTCCAGACGTACTTGGAGATCGATGGATATGCGGGGTACTAGGTGCCTTCGGTTTCGTTCAGACCCAGAACGGACTTGTAAATGGACTGCGTGTCTGACATTGGATTTCATTCTGTGTGACTGATATCGGTTGCATAGAGTGGTTTGCCTGTGTGGCATGCTAAGATGCAAAGGATCAAGGCTTCTGTTGAAAAGCAGGGTCTTGTGGTTGATGATCAAAGCACAACCTGTGTGGCGTAGCTTTGTGTAGCGTTAATTCGCGAACCTCACACCCCGGTGTGAACCAAAAACGGGAGACGAACCTCAAGGAGGGCATGCGTTTCTTTCTAGTTAGAAGTGGCGTCAGTGGTTTTACACGCCCTGACGAGTTTGACTTATGTGGTTGTTGCTGTTGCGAGGCGCCTCGGTTAGATCGGACGATCCGGGTCCGATGGAGTCATTCGTTGGCTCATTTACGCCCCAAAGGGCGGGGAAACGCAGTGTTCAGGAATTTTAATCCACATCGGTGGACCGGCCCTGTCGCTCCATGGGCCACTTGAGTCTGGGTCCTGAGGCTCGGGCTAGAGAGTCTCGAATCGGTGAGGACTATCTTTTGCCTCGGTTCACAGATGGAAATCCAACTTCCAATACGTGACTTGCGGTTTTATTTGTAGAGCCTTGTATGGCGACATAGTGGGATGGGGCACTCACGCCGTCTATGATTGATACTTATGATTTGAAATTGTTTTGACACTATACACTTATAGTAATAATAAAAGATGAAATTTAGCGTATCAAGCATTCTTTGGCTATTATAAGGTAAAAACCCTATCCTCCGGCTTGCGTTGCATTGTGTGATGGGACCTGGGTCTTATAATAGCTTCATTTTTCTTTATTTAGCATTGCGCTATTTGTTTTATGCACTGGTGTTCTTGGGAGGAAACCCGTTGCATGTTATACGGCGTGTGGTCCCTTGATTTACCGAACTTTAAAATAAAGATAAATAATTGTTTTAGTTCTCACACCAGTCCCATGACTGACCTGGAGTTTATTAATCTAAACTCTGGGTGCCCATATTTCGACACGGGCAGCTAGTAGTTTTGGTTTTGCATATTTATATTCACAGGGTCCTGATTTACAGCTGGAACGATACTTGGAAAGCTTTGTATCCGCGTATTACTTCTAGTTGTGTATTGTATTATTTTCCGCTGCTATGTAATGTATTGTAATCTTTGATATTTTTCTGTTTTGTAATATTTATTATTAATCTGTATATTCTTGTATTCTGATGGAATTGTTGTAATATACAATGAAATGTTTTTCCGTCTGCGTCCTGTTGTGGCTTGTTCTCGAACTATTCGGGCTTTCCTCACCGGGGAAGTTACGGGTCTTTACACGCGATATCCTGCCTTGAACAGGATGGGTATTATTTATGTTGGCTAATATATGTGGATACAGGAAAACAGGTTGGAGGGATCCAACTGGATTCCTCAAAATTTATTATTGTTTGTTTTCATATATATATTATCATTATATGATGTGCTAGAAAACCTTTGATTGATAATTGAGTGTTTTGGATGTTAAATATCATTGGGCCTAAATGTTGATATATAAAATTATCATGAAAAGGGATATTGAGATTTAAAAGGGAAAATCTATTTTTCTAAAATAGAATTTGAATTTCGAATAGGCTAGGAAATATTAATTTGTTTAGAGTAATAAAAACAAGTATTGAATTTATAAACGACGTTTATAAATTGGATATCGCAGGAAATTGAAGTGAATTTATAAATGGTGTTTATAAATGAAATGGGGAAAATTATCATTTAGATAATTTGGGGATTGTAAATTTAGATGTGAATTTTAAAAAGTGAAATTGAAATTAATTTCAAAGAAAAACAATGAAATTTATTCTGATGTTCAGAATGAAAATTGAATTAAAATAAGTCCGTATGGATTCATGATTTGAATTCAAGTAGATCGAATTTATTTAAATAAAAATATTTTTAGAAAATATATTAGGTTGGTATTAAATAGAAGTTTAAATTTAAATATAAAAATAGATTCACTGTTTATATATATAAGTTATAGTCAATAAAATATCCTAGAATAAGAATTGGGTTTCAAATGGATTTGAAATGGAAACTTGTTTCAAAATATTAAAACAAGGAAGTTAAATTTATAAACGGCGTTTATAAATTAAGCGAGATAATTATCAATGGATAATTTGAAATTATAAATTCAAATATGAATTTAAAAGTGAATTGGAAAGTGTTTTGAAAGAGAATGATTGATTATATTTCAGAATTCGGAATATAAACTGAATTGAAAAAGTCCAACGGATTTATAATTGAAATTCGATTATATCGAATTTCATAAATAATTTATTTATAAAAGGAATTGGAATTTAATATAGAAGTATAAGTAAATTTATAACTGAGCTACGAAATAATCGACGATTAGTAAAAATCGAAATATTAAGTTAGATTTGGTAAACTAGTTTAATCTATATTTAATATATAAGAAATGGAATTGAAATTTAGATAGTAACCGAAATTTAACGTTCATATTTTAATATAATTAAAACGAACTCACCGCAGCATGGTAGTTCGTAATTTGACATTTGGAACTTTAATTGAGTATATAGATCTCAATTTATGTCAAAATTCTTTGAAACAATAATTGTCAGGACCGATTGAATAATAGTTGGAAGAGAAAAAACTGGATTTCATCTTATAGATTTTGAGTTATGTCAAGATTAAATTTTCAGAAAAACAATGCCATAAGTATTATTAAACCATTACATTTTATTTAAATTAAATAAAGGGTTTTAAGCAAATAAAACTTGAATTTTCATTAGAAAAATCTGCATTTGAGTTATAAAATAAATATGAACTCAAGTGGAATAGATGAAGTGATTTTTGAAATAAAAAATCCAGATTCTAATTATTGCATAAAATAAACTAATTTAAAGAATAATTAGTTAATGAAATTTTGAATCGAAATAGGGCTTTGGATAAGTGAATCGGGTTTGTGAATTCGTATTAGAAATCGAATATGAAACTTGAATTAAAAATGGAATTCGATTGGTTTATAAGAAAATTAAAGTTGTATATGAACGTGATATGTTCAATTAAAAAGTGAAATAGGCAAAGGGAGCTAATTAAAGAATTAACTAGCGAATTAAGTTAAAAATGATTGGATTAAGTTGGAATAAATTGGGAATGAACGTATATATGAAAAATAGGAATGAAGAGAATGAAGATTATAATTCGAGTGCACGACAAAAAGGTACATGTTTGAATTCCATATGAGTTTTTATGCGCCGAATCAGTAAGCCGCTTGGCTTTTTGATTTTTTTTTGAATGAAGTGAGTTGAGATTTGAGTTATTGACTAGTACAAAGGAGGTACTGGCAAAAAAAATCGAAAATTTAAGGAGTTAGAATATTTTTAGGAAAAATTGATAATTAAAAATCAATATATCGATATATATAGAATTCGATAAGGAAACGAACTTAAAATAGAATATTATAAACAAAAAGAAAATCTATCAATTTAATCTGGTAACAATAGAAAGAGAAATGTATACACATTTTAAAAACGAATAATTTGTTTTTTTGGTGTTAATTTTTCGAGGTAAGTGGTCTTGTCCATTTTGAAGTTGAGGATATGTTTTCAGTCAAGTTCTGACAGGTAATTATACCCCAACTTGATTGATTTCATTATTAACAGATAAATAGTAAGATTCAGTCTTGAAGATAAATGTTTAAAGAGTTTAGTTGAAAGCAGTATTTTGGGTTGTTGTGACGATGTTTTACGCAACATTTGTTTTAATCCAAGTAAGTGGAATTTTGGAAATATAATATAATAAATATTTCCTAAGTATAAAATAAATGAGTTTGGGAAAGAGATAAGTAATTGGAATATTTTCCAATTATAAATAGAAGATATTTTCTAAGTATAGAAAATAAAAGAAGGTGATACATGGAAATGTTTTCCAAATAGTGTTAGAGGGCAATAAGATTGTTGAAAATATTGGATTAACCAATATTGATAAGGAAATGGTGAAGTGAATTAATTAATGAAATAATAATTAAAAGACCCAGTGATTGTTTGATGCTTTGGTTGAATGTTTGTTTGTTCGATAGTTAAATAACCGACTATAGAAGTATTGACCAATATCATTGTCAATATGGAGAGATCGGTTGGATTATTATCCGAGAACCGCTCTGTATTGGCAATAGCGTTGCGAATCAGATTACGTGAAGACAATCGAAGATGGAGTAAAGTGCAAGGGCTTTTTTTGTTAATCCTAGGCTGAAATTTCCTAAGATGGATTAATGGAAATTGTGCCTTCGATTTCGTTCATTCCTAGAATGAACGTGTATGGACGAATGTATGACAGAATATTTCCAATGATTGCATATGTGGGTCTGTACAAATATACATCTGGTAGCGGAGAATTTATTCTCTTAGCATTATATCCAGAATATCTTTGTCCAAATCAATTAGTGATTAACGAATCTGACAATGTGGCATTCAAAGTGATTGTGTTATCAATGAAAGGTAAGTAATCATAACCTATAGCCTCGCAACCAGGAAATGGTATAAAATCGGGTAGGTCGCATGGCTAAGTGGGTCATACCCAAGTAGGGTGTATTGTCACCTGATCTAGAGAAATTCCATTTGCTTCTTTAATCTATCGATGCTGTCACTTTCGGGAAACGGTTGCTGATCCCAACGATTGGTGACAGCACATTTGGTACTCTCAAGCGAAGTGAGGGGTCGGTCATGTTTAGCCTTGGTTGCAAGACATTCTTGTTGAACCCGGTGTATTCCTCTCTAGAGATACACTATCGGAAGGCTGAAACGACCCAAACTCGCCCTTGCTAGAAAGCCTGGATTGAGTTGAGAACATGACAAATCAGAACACAAATAGAAGAACATTTCATTGTTGTTACAACAATTACATCAGAGTACAAGAATATAACAGAGTATGAATAAATAATATACAGTATAAAATATCAGAGATTAAAATAATTTACATAGAAGCGGAAAAATAATACATAACACAACTGAAAGGGATACAAAGATTTCCGAATATAGCTCTAGCTGTAAACCAAGATCTTGTAAAATCAAAATCTGCAAAACCAAAACTACTAGCTGCTCGTGTGGAAAATAGGGGCACCCAGAGTTTACGTTAAAACAATAATCTCCATGTCAGTCATGGGACTGGTGTGAGAACTAAAACAGTTATTAAATCCTTACTTTAAAAATAAAGTAAATCAAGGGACCACGCCGTATAACATGGAACGGGTTTCCTCCCATGAATACCAGTGCGTAAAACAGTTTATAAACAACGCAATGCTTTTCGAAAACTGAAGCTATTATAAGAGTCGGGCCCCATCACACAATGCAACGCAAGCCGGAGGATAGATTTTACCTTATAATAGCCAAACATGCTTGGTACGTTTAAAACAAATCATTTGATACTATTATAAGTGCATAATGTATATAACGACTTCAAATATAAATTTATCAATCGTAGAGACATGGGTACCATATATCATGTCGCTATACAAGGCTCTACAATCAAAACCAAAATGTCACGTATTGGAAATTGGATTTCCGTCATGAGTTAAGGCAAGGGATGTGCTCCTCGCCATCTTTGAGACACTCTAGCAAATGCCTCAGGATCTCCCGCAGTAGACCCTTGGATCCTCCAAGGCCGGTTCATACTTACGTTAGTGGATTAGTATTCCTGAACACACGTTTCCCAGTCCTATATGACCCATCGGCTCCGTAGTAACCGATATATCCAAGGCGCCTCGCAATCCATCATCCACATAGGTAAAAATATAATAAATGTCTGAGCTCCATCGCATGACACCACCCATAGCTAGAAGGAAACTTTATGCACTCCTTGGGTCCTTATCCCGTTTTTGACTCATACCGAGGTGTGAGGCTCGCGAATTAACGCTATACACAAAGCTATGCTATTTAAAGTCGTGCTTTGATCATCAACCACAAGACTATGCTTTTCAATAGAAGTCTTGGTCATTTGCCTCTCAGCATGCCACACAGGCAATTCACGTCATGCGACTGATGTCTTTCGATATATAACCTCTGAGCTCGTACGTCTCAGAGAAGGGTGTTAAGCAAGAGAATAAATTCTTCGCCACCAAATAGATATATATTTAATAGAGATCAATCAACACAGAATAAAATCCAAAGCCAGACACACATCCATTTACTAGTTCATTCTGGGTATGAACAAAACCAGAGGCACCTTATTCCTCGTCCCATATATCCAATACAGGAGATAAGTCCTCGCATATTCGGTCGATCTCCAAGTACGTCTGGACGATCACCATTTATTACCTTGTCTTGGGTGTATAACCCAATCGAGACATTAGTAATCATCCAAACAATGTGAAGAACTCCGGTCTTCAAGCACCGACTTCATCGTCGATTTATTGTCGAATCAATCATTCAAAATGGGTATAAACCCGGCCTTTCCGAATAATTCATGTATGTTATAATCAAGTGCTATAAAAATACAAAATACGCCTCATTTCAATTTTGAATATTCTTTTATTCAAATATTCATATCCATTAGGAAAGGTTCCCGTTAATTTTATCAACGATAAATTCTTTAAATTTATTCTTTAATCTTCCTTTGGATATTAATTCTAAACCAAATTAAGGTTTATCAACTAGTCGGGATTATCGAGCCTTAACGAAGTAATCATTTGTTTAATTTCCCAATCCCAACCTATTCATTCCATGGAGCAAAATTGGTAATACTCCATATCTAATCGGTAAATTTAATTACCATTTCACATTCAAATCTAATTAAAGATTTAACTATCACTTGGAGAAAAACTGGTGATACTCCGTTCTCGATCATTTCCCAAATTTGATAATTTAAATTATCCCATTCACATTTCAATCTAATTAAAGATTCATTAAAACTCCACTTAGTTTTAACCTTCCCAAAAATCAATATTAATGATTATTTAACTTTGGAAAATCAAACATGCCGCATTGACAATCTATACCGTACCATTGATTTCTGTCGATATATAACCTCTAAGCTCATACGTCTTAGAGAAGCGTGTTAAGCAGGAGAATAAATTCTCCGCCACCAAATAAATATATATTTAGCAGTGATCAACAACACAGTTCGAAATACAATGTTAGACATGAAATCCTGTCTTTAACTAGGTTAAAGAACAAATGTCATTAAAAACACGGTTCACAATAAACCCAAAATCATATTCCATTAATTATGGAATCTTCACGAAAACAGATAAATATATAATCGATATCAATTTCCATATCCGACTAATAATATAAATGGAATAACGATAAAGCCTTTTAAATTCCATTTATATTAACAGTCTTCCTCCATAGAAGCTCACTTCGATTATTATCAAATCGAATTCCATTCCATTCCAATTTATTGTATTAAATTGGAAAACTTTACTTTGGGAAATTTCCTTTAAATCTTAATAAAAAGATTTATAGATTCCAAATCACATTTCACTGTTAATTGGGTTAAAGAACGAATGTCATTATAAACACCATTCACAATAAACCCAATTCACACTCCATTTTATTCCAGTTACTAAATATAACTGGAAAATCTAATAATCTTAATTAAAATATTTATTCTTTTCACACGGGGTTTAACAACAGCGTTATTTAAGACACCATTCTCGACAAACCCAAAATCCAATTCTTTTATTCAATTCCAATTAAATATTAATTAATTGGAAAACTTCACTAAATCTTAATTAAAAGATTTATTCTTGTCTCAACTGGGTTTAAGAAGCGTGTTATTTAAGACACCATTCACGACAAAACGCAAAAATCCGATTTGATATCAAATACAAGGCTCTGAATAGAAATTATATAGGGTTATATTCAATATCAAATTCTGAAACCAACAAATATCGTCTTAGGAATAACGATATATATATCTTCCAAATTCCTCAACAATATTCGTATAATCACGAAATCCAACATCGAAATATTCCGAAGATGATTTCCATTCCAATTCATATATTGGAAATTCTGGTTATATTAAAACCCATTCTCAATCTAATTTATTTATTTAAAAATAATTGGATTATAATTCTAGTTAATAACTAGTTCATTTCGATAAAAATATATTTTTATCTTTTCATATATGGAATTTTTCATCCTAATTCTTTCCAAATCATTTATTATGATTTTACACAAATTATTAATATTTTTAGTAATTTTATTAAGGCCCTTTCAGTTGATTTCCATAAACGGTCATCGACTACACTTACAACGACCTTTTCAAAATTTGATTTGGATACAATTCCAAATCCAACTATTAGATTTCAAATCTCTTATATTCTTTGGAATGCTCTTTTCGATACGAACCCAATGGTTCTGGTTTTAGGAGAATCCGACGGTCGGATCTCCCGTAATGTTAATTCGAAGTCAATGTACGAAATTCGCTAATAGCCACAGCGCGGTGCGTTCTATTCAGGCCATTAAATATATATATAATATATATTATATATATTTCATCGATTTCCATTTAAAACGTATTTTATAAATTTGTTTTTAAACGATTCTAACTTCATTTTCAATTTTAAATCAAAATTGAATACTCCTTATCATTAAAATATCGAAATGATAATATTTTCAAAATATTAGATTTTGAAATCATTTCATTTTCAATATTCATTATAAAATGAATAAAATCGATATAAATGTCGTTCGCATCAAAATGGCGTATATCTAATCAACACAGCTTCATATATTTCAATATTTTTGTGTCTATCCAAAATCGGACATCAAATTCACATTTTAATCCTTTACTGAATATTATTTTAAAATATTCGTTATTTTAAAATATTTGTTCTTTCTGAATTGGAATCAGACACAGTCAATTACCATATAATGTTATTTATATGGTTTTCAAACATACATGTACCCAACAATAATTATACACAGTCATCCATCATCTAGAGTGCCTTATACAACTACATAAACATTAAATATAAATAATTAACGCTTACAATAGTCTGTCAACCAACCGACTAACATACAACTAAACAATTGGGATTAGTGTACACCAAATATAATCCCAATACCCATGTGGGGTTTCAACCAACAAATACTGAATATTATATGTGCAGTTGGACGATGTGTAAAATTATCGTCCCAATCGGTATGACAAAAATTGGCAAGCATGGACAAGTCGTCCGACTTGTAAAAGAATGTGTAAACTTATTTTTAACTACCCAATAATTATTTTATTTATTGCAGTTATAAGCTAAATTAATATTTTCAACTAACTAAATTTTTCTAACACTTTTTAGAAAGTTTCAGCGGCATAATGACACGATACTAGATCGGAATAAGGTCTAGCCTTATCCCTCGCCTAATACTAGCTTGTGCCATACACAAACCAATTTCAATCCAATTCACATCCAAATCAAATCCAAACAAATAAATCAATTTTCACAACCATAATCAAATCACGTAGAATATCCAAATAAATAAATACTCAACTACCCCAATGCCATTTACGGCGCCATAAGTGGCTATTCGCGGAGTATGAAATCCGTGTATCGGTAATATCCATACATTGCTTTCAATTTATGTGATTGTGCGAATCCGAGTGTTGAACTCCATATAATTCAAATAAAAATCTATACTGGAAATTTCTATTTATTTACAGTTATAAAATGCATTAACAAACTATACAAATTTTTTAGTGAGAAGGAGTTCTCACCTTTGGTTTCCACTCCGCCATTCTTTGATTGTCAATCTTAAATCTTTCCAGAAATCCAGCATATCTATTTTATAAAAAACATTCACAAGCTAAAAATCTTATTTTTATCTTCCTAAAAATATTTTCATGACATACACCAGATAAAAATCATATTTTTAACTTACTAAAAATATTTCCTTTATACGATAATAATCATATTTTTACATCACTAAAAATCATATTTTTATATCGCTATTCATATAATAAAAATCATATTTTTATATCGCCATTCATATAATAAAAATCATATTTTTATATCGTTATTCATATAATAAAAATCATATTTTTATATCTCTACTCAAATAATAAAAATCATATTTTTACTATGCTATTATATATAAAAATCTTATTTTTATCTAATTAAAAATTATGTTTTTACTAACTAAAAATTATATTTTTATCTAACTGAAAATTATATTTTTATATAATAAAAATCGGGTTTTTATCAAATTAAAAATCAGATCTTTATATAATAAAAAAAATCAGAGAAACTCACTATTTTCGATCGAAGGAGAGGTGCAGGGGGTGCTACAAACCGGGGGAGGCGGCGCATGTGGTGTATGTGGCGGTGCAGGCTGAGCAATGGCGGGATTGAGTGGCTAGGGTTTCGGTTTAGGGTGGGGAAGGTGGCTCACGAATTTAAAGAGGAGAGGGATGAGAGAGAATTGAAGGGGGGCTGTGGAGATCGCTAGCGGTGGCGGAGCTAGGGGTGACTTCGCCTGATGCGGCGACGAGCGGTGGAGCGACTTGCGGTGCTGGGTTGCGGTGGCGGAAAGGGCTCGATTTGTGATGGGTGGAGTCGTGCTCGCGGTGGAGGAAGAGGCGGAGGAGGGTGGCTGACGCGAGGTCGACGGTGGACTGTGGAGTAGTGGGGTGAGGCGATGGCATCGTCGCCATTTTTATTTTCCTGACCGATTTGAGTTTGAGGGTGGCTTGGTGAAATAACGCTTTATAATATATATATATATATATATAATTTAATATTATTATTTTCCAAAAAGGTGCATTTTCATTCGAACTTCAAATCAAACCCAACGACTGTTGTCCCTCACCAAATACCCCCATTCCGAACACAATGGGATATGTCCGGTAATCCAATTTGACTGTTTCGATTAGTTTTCGTCAAAATTAAAATATAAATTAATATAACATACAAAATTGATTTCAACGTACATTTTAATTTACCGGAGCCACATACTGACTCCAAAAATTCCAGAAAAATAAATCTAGCTATGTTTTGAAAATACAGTCCAAATAAAACTAATTTCGTCGAATTTGGAGACCGTTTAAAAAATGGTCATTTTCCAGTCGATTAAATTCAAACTGAATTGACCAAACATGTTTAAATTCACAACGCTCACATATTAATTCCAAAAATTATGAAATAAGGAATCTAGCAATAATTTGACATTCCGGATCCAACAAAAGTGGTTTCGTCGAAAACGGAGGTCATTTGCAAAATGGCTATTTTTAAGGGCCATATATTATATTAAATTCCATAGCGACTGTTTTAAATTTTAAACTGGACATAACTTTCAATTTATATTATGAAATCTCATTTGTTCATATTCTTAGAAAGGTATAATTAAACATATTCAAATATTTCTGGTTTTACTGAAATCTGATTTATTTTGAATCTTGTACCTTCAATTGAAATTTAAAATCGAATTTTCAAACTACCGCGCCATTTCAGGCTCGTTTTATAATTAAATAAATTTATACGATCTAACTTCAATTTAAATAAAAAAAATTAGTCATTATTATTTAAAATAAATAATTTTAAATATTGTAAATCCATTAAAATATCCAAAATAAAAATTTTAAATTGGTTCTGAAAATCCGGGTTGTTACATTCTCCCCCACTTAAATCTTTTCGTCCTCGAAAAGGAACGGAGCTGAAAGTTGTTTAACTAATCAACTCAACTTTCATCCTTCCTTTCATTCTTCAACTTTTCAGTTTCTAAGAATTTCTAATTTTTCAAAAATTTGGTTAATACCCTAAATTTTTGAAAAATTTCTCCATAACTTCCTTTGTACGGGGAGACCTTTAAAACTGCAACTTGCCTCACAGGGCCCTCATCAATACAAAAGAAAAAGAAAAAGCCAATCGGCTCATAAAATCATCAAAACCCAACAAATTAGTAAACATATACCTATTTGCCGGGCATACAGTTTTATTCCTCTGCTTAGCTTCCCTGTTATGACCTGTTCACATATATATATATATATATATATATATATATATATACACACATGTATGCAATTTCCAATCAATTTTCAAATCAATTCGAAATTTGACTCAATTTGGCTTAATTTGCTTTTCATTTACATATTGGTTTCAATAAATTTATTGGCTAAGCTAATAATCAAACAACACAACCAGCAATCAATTAGTTGATTAGCTTTTCAAACATATACTTTTATATATATTCAAAAATCATGTTTTGTGTGTCAAACCACAACAATAACCCTATCTAAATTTTGGTTCTCACACCAGTCAATTGGAAATATATAGAGATCCCACTTTCGAAACTCGAACATAGAATCTGATGATGCGATCGCTATCATCAGAATCATCTTTGGGCGACTAGAGTGTGATTCTATATCTATCCAGTATATTTAAGACTTCGTATACATGTGGATCAGACATATATGCAAAATCTTTATATACTTGATTGTCCAAATCAATTTAAAATAAAATATTCAAATATGTATAATAAGGTTTAAATTTTCAAAACAAAATTTGTTTTCAATTTTATTTTGAAAATAACACTCTTTGAAACTCATTCTAGGATACTACTGATCCCATTTCTAACGAGTCATTCTTATTGGATATTACTAATCCAATCTCTGATGAGTTCTTTCATTTGGTTTTAATGTGTCTTGTTCTCGAGCTCTGTAAACCAAAGCTCTGATACCAACTGAAATGATCTAAACTCGCCCTTGCGGGAAAGCCTGGATTGAGTTGAGAACATGACAAATCAGAACACAAACAGAAGAACATTTCAATTATGTTACAATAATTACATCAGAGTATAAGAATACAATAGCGTATGAATAAATAATATAGCATAAAATATCAGAGGTTAAAATAATTTACATAGCAGCGGAAAAACAATGCATAACACAAATGAAAGAGATAACGGATGCAAAGCTTTCCGAATATAGCTCCGGCTGTAAACTAGGATCCTGTAAAATAGAAATCTGCAAAACCAAAACTACTAGCTTCCCGTATGGAAAATAGGGGCACCCAGAGTTTAGGTTAAAACAATAAACTCCAGGTCAGTCACGGGACTGGTGTGAGAACTAAAACAGTTATTAAATCCTTACTTTAAAAATAAAGTAAATCAAGGGACCACGCCGTATAACATGGAACGGGTTTCCTCCCAAGAATACCAGTGCATAAAACATTATATAAACAGCGCAATGCTTTTCGAAAAATGAAGCTATTATAAGACTCAATTCCCATCACACAATGCAACGCAAGCTAGATGATAGAGTTTTACCTTATAACAGCAAACATGCTTGGTACGTTTAAAACAAATCATTTGATACTATTATAAGTGCATAGTGTATAAAACAACTTCAAATATAAATGTATCAATCAAAGATGGCATGGGTACCATATATCATGTTGCCATACTAGGCTCTTTAATGAAAACCGAAATGTTGTGTATTGGAAATTGGATTTCCGTCATGAGTCGAGGCAAGTAATGTACTCCTTGCCGGCTTCGAGACAATATAGCAAAAGCCTCAGGATCTCCCTTAGTAGACCTTTGGATCCTCCAAGGCCGGTCCACGCTTATGTTAGTGGATTAGTATTCCTGAACATACGTTTCCTGGTCCTATAGGACCTATCCATCAGCTCCGTAGTAACCAATATATCCAAGGCGCCTCGCAATCTATCAACCATATAATTAAAAATATAATAAATGTCTGGGCTCCATACCATGACACCATCTATAGCTAGAAGGAAATGTTATGCACTCCTTGGGTCCCTTGTCCCGTTTTTGACTCATACCGAGGTGTGAGGCTCGCGAATTAACGCTATACACAAAGCTATGCTATTTAAAGTCGTGCTTTGATTATCAACCACAAGACTTTGCTTTTCAACAGAAGCCTTGATAATTTGCATCTCAACATGCCACGTAGGCAATTGACGCCATGCGAATGATGTCTATCGATATATAACCTCTGAGCTCATACGTCTCAGAGAAAGGTGTTAAGACAGAGAATAAATTCTCCGCCACCAAATATATATATTTAATAGAGATCAATCAATACAGAATAAAATCCAATGTCAGACACATATCTATTTACTAGTTCGTTCTTGGTCTGAACGAAACCGGAGGCACCTTATTGCTCGTCCCATATGTCCAATACAGGAGAGAGGTCCTCGCATATCCGGTCGATCTCCAAGTACGTCTGGATGATCACCACTTGTTACCTTGTCTTGGGTGTACAACCCAATTAATACATCAGTAATCATCCAAATGATGTGAAGATCTCTGGTCTTCAACCACCGTCTTCATCGTCGATTTATCGTTGAATCAATTATTCAGATTGGGTATAAACCTGACCTTTTTGAATAATTCGCGTATCTTATAATCAATTGCTATAAAAACACAATACACGTCTCATTCCAATTCTGAATATTCTTTTATTCAAATATGCATATCCTTTGGGAAAGGTTCCCATTAATTTTATCAAAGATAAATTCTTTAATCTTCCTTTGGGTATCAATTCTAAACCAAACTAAGGTTTACCAACTAGTCGGGATTATCGAGCCTTACCGAAGTAATCATTTGTTTAATTTCCCAATCCCAATCTATTCATCCCACGGAGAAAAACTGGTAATACTTCATATCTAACACCATGGTGTTATCGGTAAATTTAATTACCATTTCACGTTCAAATCTAATTAAAGATTTAACTATCGCTTGGAGCAAAACTGGTGATACTCCATTCTCGATCATTTCCCAAATTTGATAATTTAAATTATCCCATTCACATTTCAATCTAATTAAAGATTCATTAAAACTCCACTTAATTTTAGTCTTCCCAAAAATCAATATTGATGATTATTTAACTTTGGGAAATCAAACATGCCGCTTTGACAATCTACACCGTACCATTGATTTCTGCCGATATATAACCTATAAGCTCGTACGACTTAGAGAAGGGTGTTAAGCAAGAGAATAAATTCTCCGCCACCAAACACATATATATATTTAGCAGAGATCAATAATACAGTTCGAAATACAATGTTAGACATGAAATTCTGTCTTTAACTGGGTTAAAGAACCAATGTCATTTAAAACATGGTTCACAATAAACCCAAAATCACATTCCATTAATTATGGAATCTTCACGGAAGACAGATCAATATATAATCGATATCAATTTCTGTATCCGACTAATAATATAAATGGAATAACGACAAAGCCTTTTAAATTCCATATATATTAACAGTCTTCCTTAACAGAAGCTCACTTCAATTATTATCAAATCGAATTCCATTCCATTCCAATTTATTTTTTTAAATTGGAAAACTTTACTTTGGAAAATTTCCTTTAGATCTTAATAAAAGGATTTATAAATTCCAAATCACATTCCACTGTTAACTGGGTAAAAGAACGAATGTCATTAAAAACACAGTTCACAATAAACCTAATTCACATTCCATTTTATTCCAGTTACTAAATATAACTGGAAACTCTAATAATCTTAATTAAAATATTTAATCTTTTCACACGGGGTTTAAGAACAGTATTATTTAAGACACCATTCATTACAAACCCAAAATCCAATTCTTCTATTCAATTCCAATTAAATATTAATTAATTGGAAAACTTCACTAAATCTTAATTAAAAGAATTATTCTTATCTCAACTGGCTTTTAGAACAGTGTTATTTAAGACACCGTTCACAGCAAAACCAAAAATCCAATTTGATATCAAATACAAGGCTCTGAATAGAAATTATATCGGCTTATATTCAATATCAAATTCTGAAACCAATAAATATCATTTTGGGAATAATGATATATATATATATCTTCCAAATTCCTCAACAATATCCGTATAATCACAGAATCCAACATCGAAATATTCCGAAGATGATTTCCATTCAAATCTATTCCAATTCATATATTGGAAATTCTGGTTATATTAAAACCTATTCTCAATCCAATTTATCTATTTAAAAATAATTAGATTATAATCCTAGTTAATAACTTGTTCATCTCGATAAAAATATATTTTTATCTTTTCAAATATGGAATTTTTCATCCTAATTCTTTCCAAATCATTTACTATGATTTTACACAAGTTATTAATATTTTTAATAATTTTATTAAGGCTCTTTCAGTCGATTTCCATAAATGGTCATCGAACTGCACTTACAACGACCTTTTTTAAATTCGATTTGGACATAATTCCAAGTCCAACCGTTAGATTTCAAATCTCTTACATTCGTTGGAAATCTCTTTTTGATATGAACCCAACGGTTCCAATTTTAAGAGAATCCGACGGTCGGATCTCCCATTACGTCAATTCGAAGTCAATGGTCGAAATTCGCGAACGGTCGCAGCGCGGCGCATTCTATTTGGGCCATTAAATATTATAATATATATATATTATATATATTTCATCGATTTCCATTTAAAACGTATTTTATAAATTTGTTTTAAAATGATTCTAACTTCATTTTCAATTTTAAATCAAAATTGAATACTCCTTATCATTAAAATATCTAAATGATAATATTTTCAAAATATCAGATTTTGAAATCATTTCCTTTTCAATATTCTTTATAAAAATGAATATATAAATGTCGTTCGTGTCAATATGGCGCATAACTAATCAACATGGCTTCATACATTTCAATATTTTTGTGTCAATCCAAAATCGGACATCAAATTCACATTTTAATCCTTTACTGAATATTCGTTATTTTAAAATATTCGTTCTTTCTGAATTGGAACCAGACATAGTCAATTAATATATAATGTTATTTATATGGATTTCATACATACATGTACCCAACAATAATTATACACAATCAATCATCATCCAGAGTGCCTTACACAACTGCATAAGCATTAAATATAAATAATTAACGCTTACAACAGTCTGTCAACCAATTGATTGGCATACAACTAAAAATTGGGATTAGTGTACGCCAAATATCATCCCAATACCCATGTAGGGTTCCAACAAAAAAATACTAAATATTATTTGTGCAGTTGGCAATGTGTAAAATTATCGTCCCAGTCGATAACACAAAAATAAGTGAGCATGAACAAGTCATCCGACTTGTAAATAGATGTGTAAACTAATTTCTAACTACCTAATAATTATTTTATTTATCGCATTTATAAGCTAAAAATAATATTTCCAACTAACTAAATTTTTCTAACACTTTTTATAAAATTTTGGCAGCATAACGGCACGATGCTAGAATCGGAACAAGGTCTAGCCTTATCCCTCGCCTAATACTGGCTCGCGCCATACACAAACCAATTTCAATCCAATTCACATCCAAATCAAATCTAAACAAATAAATCAATTTTCACAACCACAAACAAATCACGTAGAACATCCAAATAAATAAATACTCAACTAGACCAATGTCATTTATGGCGCCATAAGTGGCTATTCTAGAAATTCGAGTGTTGAACTCCATATAATTAAAATAAAAAACTATACTAGAAATTTTTACTTATTTACAGTTATAAAATACATTAACTAACTATACAAAATTTTTACTGAGAAGGAGTTCTCACCTTTGGTTTCCACTCCGCCATTCTTTGATTGTAATCCTAAATCTTTCCAGAAATCCAACATGTCTATTTTAAAAATAACATTCATAAGCTAAAAATCATATTTTTATCTTCCTAAAAATATTTTCATGACATATACCAGATAAAAATCATATTTTTAACTTACTAAAAATATTTCCTTTATACAATAAAAATCATATTTTTACATCACTAAAAATTATATTTTTATACACTATTTATATAATAAAAATTATATTTTTATATCGCTATTCATATAATAAAAATCATATTTTTATATCTCTATTCATATAATAAAAACCATATTTTTATATCGCTATTCACAAAATAAAATCATATTTTTATATCGCTATTCAAATAATAAAAATCATAATTTTATTATGCTATTATATATACAAAAAACATATTTTTATCTAATTAAAAAAAATACCTAACTAAAAATTATATTTTTATCTAACTAAAAATTATATATTTTATATAATTAAAATCAGGTTTTTATCTAATTAAAAATCAGATCTTTATATAATAATAATAATAATAATAATTAGAGAAACTCACTATTTTCGATAGTAGGAGAGGCGCAGAGGGTGCTGCAGGCTGGGGGAGGCGGCGCATGTGGTGTAGGTGGCGGCGCGGGCTGAGCAGTGGCGGGATTGGGTGTCTAGGGTTTCGGTTTGGATTGGGGAAGGTGGCTCGTGAATTTAAACAGGAGAGGGAGGAGAGAGAATCGAAGGGGGCTGTGGAGATCGCCAGCGGCGGCGGAGCTAGGGGTGACTTTGCCTGATGCGGCGACTAGCGGTGGAGCGACTTGGGTGCTGGGTTGTGGTGGCTGAAAGGGCTCGATTTGTGATGGGTGGAGTCGCGCTCGCAGTGGAGGAAGAGGAAAAGGAGGGTGGCTGACGCGAGGTCGACAGTTGACGGTGGAGCAGTGGGGCGAGGCGATGGCATCATCACCATTTTTATTTTCCCGATTGATTTGACTTTGAGGGTGGTTTGGGGAAATAACGCTTTATAATATATATACATATATATAATTTAATATTATTATTTTCCAAAAAGGTGCATTTTCATTCGAACCCCAAATCAAAGCCAACGACTATCGTACCTAACCAAATACCCCAATTCTGGACACAATGGGATATGTCCGGTAAGCCAATTCGACAGTTTCAATCAGTTTTCATCAAAATTAAAATATAAATTAATATAACGTTCAAAATTGATTTCAACGTACATTTTAATTTACCGGGGCCGCATACTGACTCCGAAAATTCCAGAAAAATAAATCTAGCTATGTTATGACGATATGGTCCTAACAAAACTAATTTCGTCGAATTTGGAGACCGTTTGAAAAACGATCATTTCCTAGTCGATTAAATTCAAATTGTTTAAATTCACCACGCTCACATATTAATTCCAAAAATTATGAAATTTGGAATCTAGCAATAATTTGACATTACAGATACAACAAAAGTGGTTTCATCGAAAACGGAGGTCGTTTGCAAAATGACTATTTTTAAGGGTTATATATTATATTAAATTTCATAGCGACTATTTTAAATTTTAAACTAGACATAACTTTCAATTTATTTTATAAAATCTCAGTTTTTCACATTCTTAGAAAGATATAATTAAACAGATTCAAATATTTCTGATATTACTGAAATCCGATTTATTTTGAATCCTATACCTTCAATCGAAATTTAAAATCGAATTTTCAAATTGTCGCCCCATTTCATTCTCATTTTAAAATAAAAATAAATTTATACGTTCTAACTTTGATTTAAATAAAAAGATTTAGTCGTTATTATTTAAAATAAATCATTTTAAATATTCATAATCCATTAAAATATCCAAAATAAAAATTTTAAATTGGTTCTGAAAATCCGGGTTGTTGCATACCTTGCCAACTGGAATCCATTATCCAATAAGAGCTCGTGGTTTTGATTGTATACTATGTATGCAGAGCGTGAGATGCAAGCGTTCTACTAGATTGTTATTTACTTGTTTTAGGCACTATTCATAATATCATAAAAGTATTGATTTTAAAGAATATTTTGGGTTATCGTAAGGTAAAAACCATCTGTGTTTATGTGTGGATCGATCTTACGATTATCTTTTCTTTCAAAAAGGATTTTTAAAAGTTAAACCAAGTGGTTGGATTTTACTCACACCAGTCCTATGACTGACTCAGAGTTTATTTTTTTTTTGTTTTACCCTAAACTCTTGGGTGCCCAAATTTGTATGGGTAGTCAAGTAGTTCAGGTGATTTCAGATATCCTTGGAGGAGCTTGGAGCAGGAGGCTTCAATATTATATATATATATATATATATATATATATATATATATATATATATAGAGAGAGAGAGAGAGAGAGAGAATTATTCCACTGTGTTGTATATGTAATGAACAAATGTTGTACTGTGATAATGTTATGTATATACAGTCAAATTTTGTATTCCAAAAGCTGTTATATATATATATATATATATATATATATATATATATATATATATATAATTCTGCTACGATGTGAAATTCTATGTTGTTTTTCAGTTCTGTCTCCTATCTATTTTCTTCTATTCTAATTTTATTTCTTTCTGTTTCTCATCCTCTAACTTCTTTCTATTAATGATCCGGTAATTTTTGGTATTTAGTTAGTCGATATGGTATTTGTATCGATAATCCAGATCGAGAAAATGACGATTCATTACAATAATCTAGGGTAAAGAGAATATAACCTTCCTTATTTATATTAGTGAATATAGAACTTATAATTAAAATAGAGTGGGACTTAGTAGGTTAATAATGTAAAATATTATTAACCATAAGAACCCATGATGATAATGAATCATATGCGCATAGCATTTCCGTGAAGAGCGACAAAACGGGATGACTTAATAACGCAACCCACTTTATCCCTATTAGGGAAAGGTATAGAAGGTAATGGGGTACGAACTAATAACCTTCGCATATAGTACGCTTCCTGTGTCCTAAACGGCTAAGTGACTGAGGTTGAAGAGTCCACCTGGGAATAGGTCTTTCAGTTTAAGGGTCTTAAATGGCAAGTGTGTTTTGGCCTACCCAAACCTGGAAATTAAAATATCTGATATGGCTACCTATCCTACGGGAAGTAATAAGCGACTAAGGAGGTTATCCAATAAGGTCTGCTAGATGGTATAACGGACAATAAAATACCATCTCTCACCTTACACGGGGCAAGGGTATGTGTGTGAATGACGGAAGCCTTAACTAGCAGGGCTTGTAGCTAGTTCCCTCTAGTTTATGTTAGCGTTGAATATGTTATCGAGGGTTAATAAGTGCCAATAGGTCCTCCCAGGGTCTTAAGCAATCAAGGAGAATCCAGCCTGTAACGACCCGCATTTTCAGCAACAGAATAATTAATTTATTTAATTATATGAATAGTGATTTAGAGAATTAAGAGGTCATTGAATTGAATTTTAGTGAATATTTAATTAAATTAAATAAGGGAATAATATATTTATTTCTGAAATAGTCAGAAATAGTGGAATTCACAATATGGTGTGAATGGGCAATATAAAATATATATAATTCAGTTTATATTGAATTATAGTGACGAATATATTTATAAACGCCATTTGAACGTATAATTTATATTATAATTATAATAGAGCTCGAAATGGCGCTGCAGTTCGCTATTTGGCGATTCGAACTTCAACTGGATATACAGGGTTCGTTTTAACTCGGATTTCTGTGAAACAAGAAACGTGTGGAGCTGGTGGAGTATATCTTTCTAGTGGAAGAGAAAAATCGAGATTTCGTCGTGTAGATTTTTAGTTATGTCCAAATCAAATTTTCAGAAAAACAGCGCCCTAAAACCCAAATGGTTTATTTAATTTTATATAAGGATTAAATATAAATCGCATATCGATATAACTCTGTTGGTGGAATATCGAATTGCGAACCCACATGTATTTCTCTGGAGCTGTATGGATAATTATTGTGGATATATACGATAATATTTATTTTTAAATATTAAATTTAAATGTTTTTAAATATATTTATTTATTTAAAGGGGCTATTTAGGGCTTTAAAAATAGCCACTTTTGCAAACGAAGTCGGATTTCAACGAAACTAATTTTGTTGGATCCGCAATGTCAATTTATGGTTAGATTCCAAGTTTGGTGATTTTTAGAGGCAGTGTGTGGCCGTACGGATTTTTAGAGTGAAAAATAGACAGTATTTCGACGGTTAAAAATACACTGTGTGGGCATACGGAGTCGGAATTCAACGAAACCAGTTTCGTTGGGACCGTAATGTCAAACTGAAGGTGCATGTCCAGTTTGGTGATTTTTGGGTACCGCATGTGATCACAGGAATTTTAGGAGACAAATGAAAATAGCGTTTGCTTAAAATAAAATAAAATAATCGAATAAAAAAATTATAAAATCCTACCTATATAATACCTCATCCTTCACTCAACCCTAACCCTCATTTTCTACTGTCAAAAACATGCGCCGCCACTCAAATAAAATTCCACAGTGAAAAATCCTCTTTGAAATTCCATAAAAAAATCATATAAATCTCGTTAAATCGAAGCGTATACGTTTCTGGATTCCTCAAGTGATTTGCCAACTGCCTGTACCCATTTTTATGAGTTCGATCATGTCTGTCGAGGGTTGACTTTTCTACAGTCGAACTAGGGCTCGATGGCAGTGGAGATGGAAGCTGTAATTCGTGTTTTGGGTGTTGGTTTTAAACTCGTATGACAAATTCGAGCTCGTGTGAATATTTTTGGAGGATTCCATTCAAAAAGATGTCGATCCATTTCACTGGACATCGTCGAAAACCGCTACTGACGCGGTGGAGAGGGGTAGTTCGAATGGGGAGATAATGGTATGGAGGGTTGCGGATTTTTATGAGAAGCATAGAAATGATTTTAGTTTGATTTTTCGTGAGAAGATGAGGGAGAAAGGGTCGCGTATTGGAGCGGTAATGGTGGAGGCTTGTTCCCTGAAGCCGTGAATTTCATTCGGTGAAGAAGGACTGTGCTGGGAGGAGCGGGCTAGTTATTTTGTAAGTGGGCCTATTTTATTAATAAGGGCAAGACCCGTTTGAAATTAAAATCCAAGTCTTTAATTAATTTAAATGTACATAAGCTTTGAAACTGAATAACTTGCTCATACGGAATCAGATTGACAAACCTTAAGTTGCGTTGGGACCGTATGGACGAGAACTTCACAATGGAACTAACCGCAAGTGAATTAGAGCTCGTTTGGATTTATGGCGAAATTAAACGCCTGAACCAAATCAGTGACCAATTATCGTTGTTCAACGATAACCGTCCAATGTGAGTAAATCTCACTAACTCTGAACGCTTTATATTTTTATAAAGTATTTTTAGAATTGATAAATATTGGCTGATTTGCTGTGTATTGGTTGTTTGGTTGAACTGCTAGTCAGTTGATTGAAATCATCGATAACGATATATATAAATCGTATCGAAATATTGATTCTGATTATCAGAATATTTTACCTTCATGCTATATATGTTGACTGACATCTGTGGATGTAGGGGAACAGGTTGGAGGGACCCAACTGGGTTCCTCAACATTTATTTTACTGTTTTTCATATATGTATTCTTATATATGATGTGCTATATCATCGGGCTAAACCTGTGTGTTTGGATGAAAATTGACCCTTTTGAATTGGTATTTTTATACCATAAGCGATACTGAAAAAGTGAAAAGGAATTTCCTAGAATATATTGAAAGTAGATTATTTATATAAAATCAACGGATTTTATATATGGAAAATATTGGTTTATCAAAGAAAACATTGTATAAGTCAAAGAATATAGAGAGAACATATTTGTAAATAAATATAGAGAAAATATTTGTAAAACAAATATAAGGACAAATATTGGCAAAATAAGGAAAAGGGAGATATTTGCAAATCATTTTGCAAATAGAATAAATAGAAAAGAAAAGGGGAAATATTGGTAAATCATTTACAAATAAGATAGAAAGGGGATTATTTGTAAACAATTACAAATAGGAATAAAAAGGAAATCATTTGAGAAACATTTACAAATGGAATTAGAAAGGAATATTTGTGAAACAATTATAAATGGATTAAAAGGAAATATTTATCTAGAGAAATAAACTGAGTTATAAAGGGAATTATTTATTTAGAAAATAAATAGAAAAATGAAGTACTTGAAAATGGATAAAAGTGTAATAAAGGAGAATTTTACACTAGGAAGAATTTAGGCCCGTGCTTCGCACATGGGTAAACAGAATATGAATTCAAAGTGAGAATTTAAGAGAGATCTGTTTTAACAGATAAAGTGAGAAGGTGAATTTATAAATAAAGTTTTATAAATTAATTTAGTTATTTATCTTTGGATAAATAGAGTATATAAGTCAAGACTTATATAGAGAAGTAAAAAAATCGATTTCTACATCGAGATTTGAAACTGAATATGTATGAAAGAGAATTAATCGAACAAGAGTTATTCGAAGTAAAGCTATCGAATATCAGCTTATTTCGAAAGGGAGTTTATTGAATATTTGTTATTCGAAATGGGTTGATCCAAGAGAGTTAATCCCATAGAGTTAATCCAATTGAACAAATTGATTGAGATCAACCGTTAGAGTTAAACCGTTAGAGTTAAACTGTTAGAGTTAAACCGTTAGGGTTAAACCGTAGAGTTAAACCGTTGGAGTAAACATTTAGAGTTAGTTAGTTAGAGTTATACAGTAGAGTTATTCAGTAGAGTTATTCAGTAGAGTTACTCAGTTAGGGTTAATCGATTAGAGTCAAATCGAACTAGAAATTTAAAACAGTAGTTATTTAAGATAAGCTACCAGTGAGCACGACTGCTAGCGAAATTCGCAGGGCTGCAGATAGCCTAAGGTGGTCGGATGTTTCCTGAGGGAATCAGGCGTAACCATTGTGATCGCTGCGATCTAGAGTCGAGCGAATGGTGTTTAATCAAATATTAGTTAATTAATAAAGGTAAGTAAGTCGAGTTTGTCAAGTTGAGTTAAATAAGTCGAGTTAGTTAAGTTAAGTTAAATCAGTTGAGCTGATCAAGATAAGTTAATCAAGATGAGTTATCTGAATAAGAGTTAAATAGAATAAGAGCTATTTGAATAAGGGTTATAGATTAGAGTTAACTGAATAGGAGTTAATAAATTATGTATTCGTCTATTTATTCGAGTTAGAAAATAAAAGTCATATTAAGGTTATTATATTTCGGATGCAGGGAATTATAACACCATTGTTATAATCAAGTGATTCTGAAAAAAAGAAGCGGATTCATAAATCGAATCCGAGGGCAATGTAAGGAAGTGTGTTAAAAGATTGGAAAGTTGAACTTTGTCTATTTCGAAGTTAGAAATGTCGTTCAGTTAAGGTCTGAGAGGTAATTATACCCCAACTTGATTGGCTTCGTTTTTAACTAAGAAATGGTTAAGGTTCGATACTGAAAGGTGTTTAAGTGGAAACCAAATAAAGGAGATTTGGCGTAGTGATGTCTATTCAAACACCTGTTTAATCAAATGAAGGAGATTTGGAAATGTTTTCCAGATGAGAATCAGAAATGTTTTCTGAATATAGAGAACAGATAATGGAAATGTTTTCCAATGTTAATAACGTATATTTTCTAAATATAATAAATAAGAAATGTTTGATGAAAGTGAAAAAGGAAATGAATAAATGAATGAACTTAAAAGATAAATATTGAATGGTGTTTGATCGATAGTATTTCCTTCTGGAAATAATATCGTTGTTTGCACACAGACATGTTTTCATTCGATAGTTAAATCACCGACTATCAAAGTTTTGACCATTTTAATGTTGTTAATATGGAGAGACCGGTTGGATTATTATCCAGAGAACCACTCCGTATTGGCATAAGTGTTGCAAATCAAGTATGCTGAATATATTGAAGACGGAGTTATGCAAGGGCTATCCTGTTTACAGAGTAGTGTCTTCGGTTTGTCCAGTCCCAGGACAAATGTATATGGAAGGATGTCTGACAGAGTATATTCAAAAGATCGCGTAAGTTGATCTCTTCAAACGTATTTACGTTTGGTGGCGGAGGAATTCGTTTCTCTTAGCTGTATACCCGTGGTATTTTTGGGGAATCAATTTGTGATTTGGCGGGTATGACAATGTGGCATTCAAAGTAATGGAGGTGTGATCTGTCAAAAGATACGTTATGACCTCAAGCCTCATCAACCGGGAAATGACAAAAAAATCGGGCAGGCAGCATGGCTATGTGGGTCGCACCCATTAGGATGTATGATCACCTATCTAGAGAAATTCCTTTTGTTCTTAAATCTATCGATGTTGTCCCTTATTGGGAGACGGTTGCTGATCCCAACCGTTGGTGATATACATTCGATACACTCAAGCGAAATGAGTGGTCGGTCATGTGTGGGCCGGGTTGCAAGATGTTCTTGTTGAACCCAGTGTATTTGCCTCTAGAGATACACGTTCGGAAGGTGGTCCCATACCTTGTCAAGTTGGAATCCAATCTCCAATAAGTGCCTGCGAGTTTGATTGTATATTATATATGTAGAACGTGAGATGCAAGCGTTCTACTAGATTTTAATTACTTGTGATTAGACATTATTATAATATCAGATAATATATGATTTCCAAAGTGTTTTGGGTTATCGTAAGGTAAAAGCCATCCGTATTTATGAGTGGATTGGTCTTACGATTATCTTTTCTTTTGAAAAGGATTTTGAAAAGTTAAACCATATGATTTGAGTTTAATCACACCAGTCCCATGACTGACCCAGAGTTTATTCTGTTTTGTTTTCCCTAAACTCTTGGGTGCCCAAATTTGTACGGGCAGTCAAGTAGTCAGGATTTTACAGATATACTTGGAAAGCTTGGAGCAGGAGGCTTCAGGATTTATGTAGCTATTGTGTATTCCGCTGTATTGTAAGTGCTGTACTCTGATAATGTTGTAGTATACATATACTGCTTTTAATTTCAAGTTATGTTGTCTATTATATTTTATTCGTTCCGCTGTGAGATTCGTGTTACTCTGATGTTGTGATTGTCTTCTTCTTCTATTCTATTAGTTCTATCTTATCTATCCTCACCCTCTAATTTCTTTCATGGACTATCCGGTAATTTCGACTTTTGATTGTTCGATAGGTGTTATATATCGGATAATCAAGGTCGTCTTTTTCCCGGGTCGTTACAGTGGTATCAGAGCAAAGGTTAAGTGATTTACCTTGGCTCTGTGGCGTGACTCAGTAGAGATGGGGTTAGCAATGCCCTAGATTGAGTTTGAGTGTATATATATACGAGTGAACGTATTTGTTATTTGATATAAAATGATTTTATACCGTGGAGATTTATTGGTTGAGTTGTTTATGTGTTCTGGTCGATCAGTTTGATCCACTGTATCGATAGGAGTTTATAAACGCTCAAATACGATAGGTTGACACGATATGTTTTGAAAAAAGGGTAAATGAAATAATTTTACCTAAGTTATATTTTGATATAAACAAAGTATAGTTATTTGAAATATTATCATATATTGGATGTGTTGGTTGTTATTATAATCGAATAAGATTATAAAATGGGAAATGGTTATATAAATAACCAAATAGAATTCATATAAGTGAAATATATGAAATCGGATGAATTAAATTTGAATTTAAATCAGAAATGAAATTAAAACTCTGAAATTGTGAAGTGTGTAGAATGAATCTGGTTAAATGTATGTGAATTTTAAAATCCTGGGAGACTTTAAATTTGTTATAGGCTTTGAAAGGGATATTTTGAAATAATTTCAAAATGAAAGCGTTTAGAAATGATTTTGAAAGTGACATAGTATTGAACTCACTTCAATAGCTGGAAAATAGATTCCAACGATGATCCGGACATCGTCGGTGTTCATTTTCGGGTTTGTAAGTGACGGATTGCTACCAAAGGTTTTGTTTTTGAACTGTTTTGAGAAAACAAATTATTTTGATTTTCCAAATGAATGATTTGATTTTGGAAAAGGCTAAGCTGTTTAAGAACTCCCAGAAACAGATTATTTGGAATAAACACAAATTAAATAGAAATTTGTGAAAGCAAATTTGAAATTGGATTGAACCCAGTTCAGTGGAAATTGAATTCAATTGAAATAGAATGCTATCAAGTAGAATTGGACTGGATTAGAGATAATCTGGAATAGAAATGAATTGTTGAGTAATAATTTCGAATTGAGATTGGGATTTGCAGTTTGATTGGAATTTGGCTTGGTTATAAGCAAATGGCTATGTTGGAGATAAAAATGGATTGGGGATTGATTGGGGATACATTGGTATATGCTAAACTGATAGCAGAGTTGAATGCCTGACAAAAAGGTACACGTTTATATTCATATGAGTTTGGAGATTTTTGAGCCGAATTGGCAAGCCGCTTGACTGTTTGATTTTCTTTTGGATTGGAGAGGCCTGTGTGGCGGTTTGGGGATTTTCCCGATGCTCCCGGTACAAAGGAGGTGCTGGCGAAATTTTTTGGAAATTTCGGGTGTTAGAAAATTTTCAGGAGTTTTGAAAATTTTCTAGAAATGAAGTAATAATTTAATTGAAATAAATAAATTCAGTTGAAACTGAAGTTAAAGAAGTAAACAAATAATTCGAAACTAGTTAATAGGGTTGTTCTCTACCTTAGCAATTTCGAGGACGAAATTATTGTAAGGGGGGAAGAATGTAACGACCCGCATTTTCAGCAACAGAATAATTAATTTATTTAATTATATGAATAGTGATTTAGAGAATTAAGAGGTCATTGAATTGAATTTTAGTGAATATTTAATTAAATTAAATAAGGGAATAATATATTTATTTCTGAAATAGTCAGAAATAGTGGAATTCACAATATGGTGTGAATGGGCAATATAAAATATATATATAATTCAGTTTATATTGAATTATAGTGACGAATATATTTATAAACGCCATTTGAACGTATAATTTATATTATAATTATAATAGAGCTCGAAATGGCGCTGCAGTTCGCTATTTGGCGATTCGAACTTCAACTGGATATAC
Source organism: Allium sativum (assembly GCA_030737875.1). Taxonomy (NCBI): domain Eukaryota; kingdom Viridiplantae; phylum Streptophyta; class Magnoliopsida; order Asparagales; family Amaryllidaceae; genus Allium; species Allium sativum. Next base: position 855,421,946 of record CM060920.1, on the reverse strand, counting down.
AGGGTTCGTTTTAACTCGGATTTCTGTGAAACAAGAAACGTGTGGAGCTGGTGGAGTATATCTTTCTAGTGGAAGAGAAAAATCGAGATTTCGTCGTGTAGATTTTTAGTTATGTCCAAATCAAATTTTCAGAAAAACAGCGCCCTAAAACCCAAATGGTTTATTTAATTTTATATAAGGATTAAATATAAATCGCATATCGATATAACTCTGTTGGTGGAATATCGAATTGCGAACCCACATGTATTTCTCTGGAGCTGTATGGATAATTATTGTGGATATATACGATAATATTTATTTTTAAATATTAAATTTAAATGTTTTTAAATATATTTATTTATTTAAAGGGGCTATTTAGGGCTTTAAAAATAGCCACTTTTGCAAACGAAGTCGGATTTCAACGAAACTAATTTTGTTGGATCCGCAATGTCAATTTATGGTTAGATTCCAAGTTTGGTGATTTTTAGAGGCAGTGTGTGGCCGTACGGATTTTTAGAGTGAAAAATAGACAGTATTTCGACGGTTAAAAATACACTGTGTGGGCATACGGAGTCGGAATTCAACGAAACCAGTTTCGTTGGGACCGTAATGTCAAACTGAAGGTGCATGTCCAGTTTGGTGATTTTTGGGTACCGCATGTGATCACAGGAATTTTAGGAGACAAATGAAAATAGCGTTTGCTTAAAATAAAATAAAATAATCGAATAAAAAAATTATAAAATCCTACCTATATAATACCTCATCCTTCACTCAACCCTAACCCTCATTTTCTACTGTCAAAAACATGCGCCGCCACTCAAATAAAATTCCACAGTGAAAAATCCTCTTTGAAATTCCATAAAAAAATCATATAAATCTCGTTAAATCGAAGCGTATACATTTCTGGATTCCTCAAGTGATTTGCCAACTGCCTGTACCCATTTTTATGAGTTCGATCATGTCTGTCGAGGGTTGACTTTTCTACAGTCGAACTAGGGCTCGATGGCAGTGGAGATGGAAGCTGTAATTCGTGTTTTGGGTGTTGGTTTTAAACTCGTATGACAAATTCGAGCTCGTGTGAATATTTTTGGAGGATTCCATTCAAAAAGATGTCGATCCATTTCACTGGACATCGTCGAAAACCGCTACTGACGCGGTGGAGAGGGGTAGTTCGAATGGGGAGATAATGGTATGGAGGGTTGCGGATTTTTATGAGAAGCACAGAAATGATTTAATTTGATTTTTCGTGAGAAGATGAGGGAGAAAGGGTCGCGTATTGGAGCGGTAATGGTGGAGGCTTGTTCCCTGAAGCCGTGAATTTCATTCGGTGAAGAAGGACTGTGCTGGGAGGAGCGGGCTAGTTATTTTGTAAGTGGGCCTATTTTATTAATAAGGGCAAGGCCCGTTTGAAATTAAAATCCAAGTCTTTAATTAATTTAAATGTACATAAGCTTTGAAACTGAATAACTTGCTCATACGGAATCAGATTGACAAACCTTAAGTTGCGTTGGGACCGTATGGACGAGAACTTCACAATGGAACCAACCGCAAGTGAATTAGAGCTCGTTTGGATTTATGGCGAAATTAAACGCCTGAACCAAATCAGTGACCAATTATCGTTGTTCAACGATAACCGTCCAATGTGAGTAAATCTCACTAACTCTGAACGCTTTATATTTTTATAAAGTATTTTTAGAATTGATAAATATTGGCTGATTTGCTGTGTATTGGTTGTTTGGTTGAACTGCTAGTCAGTTGATTGAAATCATCGATAACGATATATATAAATCGTATCGAAATATTGATTCTGATTATCAGAATATTTTACCTTCATGCTATATATGTTGACTGACATCTGTGGATGCAGGGGAACAGGTTGGAGGGACCCAACTGGGTTCCTCAACATTTATTTTACTGTTTTTCATATATGTATTCTTATATATGATGTGCTATATCATCGGGCTAAACCTGTGTGTTTGGATGAAAATTGACCCTTTTGAATTGGTATTTTTATACCATAAGCGATACTGAAAAAGTGAAAAGGAATTTCCTAGAATATATTGAAAGTAGATTATTTATATAAAATCAACGGATTTTATATATGGAAAATATTGGTTTATCAAAGAAAACATTGTATAAGTCAAAGAATATAGAGAGAACATATTTGTAAATAAATATAGAGAAAATATTTGTAAAACAAATATAAGGACAAATATTGGCAAAATAAGGAAAAGGGAGATATTTGCAAATCATTTTGCAAATAGAATAAATAGAAAAGAAAAGGGGAAATATTGGTAAATCATTTACAAATAAGATAGAAAGGGGATTATTTGTAAACAATTACAAATAGGAATAAAAAGGAAATCATTTGAGAAACATTTACAAATGGAATTAGAAAGGAATATTTGTGAAACAATTATAAATGGATTAAAAGGAAATATTTATCTAGAGAAATAAACTGAGTTATAAAGGGAATTATTTATTTAGAAAATAAATAGAAAAATGAAGTACTTGAAAATGGATAAAAGTGTAATAAAGGAGAATTTTACACTAGGAAGAATTTAGGCCCGTGCTTCGCACATGGGTAAACTGAATATGAATTCAAAGTGAGAATTTAAGAGAGATCTGTTTTAACAGATAAAGTGAGAAGGTGAATTTATAAATAAAGTTTTATAAATTAATTTAGTTATTTATCTTTGGATAAATAGAGTATATAAGTCAAGACTTATATAGAGAAGTAAAAAAATCGATTTCCACATCGAGATTTGAAACTGAATATGTATGAAAGAGAATTAATCGAACAAGAGTTATTCGAAGTAAAGCTATCGAATATCAGCTTATTTCGAAAGGGAGTTTATTGAATATTTGTTATTCGAAATGGGTTGATCCAAGAGAGTTAATCCCATAGAGTTAATCCAATAGAACAAATTGATTGAGATCAACCGTTAGAGTTAAACCGTTAGAGTTAAACTGTTAGAGTTAAACCGTTAGGGTTAAACCGTAGAGTTAAACCGTTGGAGTAAACATTTAGAGTTAGTTAGTTAGAGTTATACAGTAGAGTTATTCAGTAGAGTTATTCAGTAGAGTTATTCAGTAGAGTTACTCAGTTAGGGTTAATCGATTAGAGTCAAATCGAACTAGAAATTTAAAACAGTAGTTATTTAAGATAAGCTACCAGTGAGCACGACTGCTAGCGAAATTCGCAGGGCTGCAGATAGCCTAAGGTGGTCGGATGTTTCCTGAGGGAATCAGGCGTAACCATTGTGATCGCTGCGATCTAGAGTCGAGCGAATGGTGTTTAATCAAATATTAGTTAATTAATAAAGGTAAGTAAGTCGAGTTTGTCAAGTTGAGTTAAATAAGTCGAGTTAGTTAAGTTAAGTTAAATCAGTTGAGCTGATCAAGATAAGTTAATCAAGATGAGTTATCTGAATAAGAGTTAAATAGAATAAGAGCTATTTGAATAAGGGTTATAGATTAGAGTTAACTGAATAGGAGTTAATAAATTATGTATTCGTCTATTTATTCGAGTTAGAAAATAAAAGTCATATTAAGGTTATTATATTTCGGATGCAGGGAATTATAACACCATTGTTATAATCAAGTGATTCTGAAAAAAAGAAGCGGATTCATAAATCGAATCCGAGGGCAATGTAAGGAAGTGTGTTAAAAGATTGGAAAGTTGAACTTTGTCTATTTCGAAGTTAGAAATGTCGTTCAGTTAAGGTCTGAGAGGTAATTATACCCCAACTTGATTGGCTTCGTTTTTAACTAAGAAATGGTTAAGGTTCGATACTGAAAGGTGTTTAAGTGGAAACCAAATAAAGGAGATTTGGCGTAGTGATGTCTATTCAAACACCTGTTTAATCAAATGAAGGAGATTTGGAAATGTTTTCCAGATGAGAATCAGAAATGTTTTCTGAATATAGAGAACAGATAATGGAAATGTTTTCCAATGTTAATAACGTATATTTTCTAAATATAATAAATAAGAAATGTTTGATGAAAGTGAAAAAGGAAATGAATAAATGAATGAACTTAAAAGATAAATATTGAATGGTGTTTGATCGATAGTATTTCCTTCTGGAAATAACATCGTTGTTTGCACACAGACATGTTTTCATTCGATAGTTAAATCACCGACTATCAAAGTTTTGACCATTTTAACGTTGTTAATATGGAGAGACCGGTTGGATTATTATCCAGAGAACCACTCCGTATTGGCATAAGTGTTGCAAATCAAGTATGCTGAATATATTGAAGACGGAGTTATGCAAGGGCTATCCTGTTTACAGAGTAGTGTCTTCGGTTTGTCCAGTCCCAGGACAAATGTATATGGAAGGATGTCTGACAGAGTATATTCAAAAGATCGCGTAAGTTGATCTCTTCAAACGTATTTACGTTTGGTGGCGGAGGAATTCGTTTCTCTTAGCTGTATACCCGTGGTATTTTTGGGGAATCAATTTGTGATTTGGCGGGTATGACAATGTGGCATTCAAAGTAATGGAGGTGTGATCTGTCAAAAGATACGTTATGACCTCAAGCATCATCAACCGGGAAATGACAAAAAAATCGGGCAGGCAGCATGGCTATGTGGGTCGCACCCATTAGGATGTATGATCACCTATCTAGAGAAATTCCTTTTGTTCTTAAATCTATCGATGCTGTCCCTTATCGGGAGACGGTTGCTGATCCCAACCGTTGGTGATATACATTCGATACACTCAAGCGAAATGAGTGGTCGGTCATGTGTGGGCCGGGTTGCAAGATGTTCTTGTTGAACCCAGTGTATTTGCCTCTAGAGATACACGTTCGGAAGGTGGTCCCATACCTTGTCAAGTTGGAATCAAATCTCCAATAAGTGCCTGCGAGTTTGATTGTATATTATATATGTAGAACGTGAGATGCAAGCGTTCTACTAGATTTTAATTACTTGTGATTAGACATTATTATAATATCAGATAATATATGATTTCCAAAGTGTTTTGGGTTATCGTAAGGTAAAAGCCATCCGTATTTATGAGTGGATTGGTCTTACGATTATCTTTTCTTTTGAAAAGGATTTTGAAAAGTTAAACCATATGATTTGAGTTTAATCACACCAGTCCCATGACTGACCCAGAGTTTATTCTGTTTTGTTTTCCCTAAACTCTTGGGTGCCCAAATTTGTACGGGCAGTCAAGTAGTCAGGATTTTACAGATATACTTGGAAAGCTTGGAGCAGGAGGCTTCAGGATTTATGTAGCTATTGTGTATTCCGCTGTATTGTAAGTGCTGTACTCTGATAATGTTGTAGTATACATATACTGCTTTTAATTTCAAGTTATGTTGTCTATTATATTTTATTCGTTCCGCTGTGAGATTCGTGTTACTCTGATGTTGTGATTGTCTTCTTCTTCTATTCTATTAGTTCTATCTTATCTATCCTCACCCTATAATTTCTTTCATGGACTATCCGGTAATTTCGACTTTTGATTGTTCGATAGGTGTTATATATCGGATAATCAAGGTCGTCTTTTTCCCGGGTCGTTACACAGCCTATCTATCATTGATAGTGAGGCGTTAAATAATAAAGGATAGTGAATGAGGATATGTATATACAAACCCCGTAATTAGGGGCCCGCTCTCGATTAAATAACTAGTTATGTTCTGGTATAAAGGCTTAGCAAAATATGTGTAAAGGTTCTTTCTCGGTATTATACTTTGGGAATACTACTTTTGGAAGAGTAGTAAAGTCGTGCGTAAACACCTACAAGGTTGGTCTAAAACCACTAACCTTGAGAGGCATACATCTTGGGTTGAACCAAACGGGATATATCTGTGTATTATAACCTGTGTTGTAAATTTCTTAGTCACCAGAACTTGTTGTTCTGACCCACCCTCCTCATTACTACTTCCTAGGTTTTCTAGAGAAGGTCGGGTTCTCAAAGGTATTTAAGTTTGGCTTTCGATTCTCATTCTCTCTCATGCTCGGTATTGGCAAAGTGGCTTACTTTGAAAAAGGTAGGTACTTGAGTTAATACTTGTTATCCTATTTTGATTCGGCTGTGAGTTTTCTTTTATCGTACTCTGATTATGCTCATGCTCATTCATTGCAGGTACTAGATGTACATGCAACATGCTTGGATGTGTTTAAGTTTTGATTTTTTTCGAAATTTGGGTGTAGAAAAGTGTAGGGTGTTACACGATTATCCATACTTTTGCATAAATGGCTCTTATTGCATCCTTAATATTTTCCGATTTTGATATCCTTTTTCTTCTTGACCATTTAGTGCTCTTTCGAATTCAAAATTCCATTAATTACTCATGCAGAAGTTTTATCCCATTTAATAAAAGGTATTCTTCCGCTTTTCCCGAAACCTTCAACCTTTATGCTATGGACGTTAATTTGTCCAATTCTAAATTCTTGCTACTTATTTTTCCCTTACCTTTTCCATGAATGATAATTAAATCACCAATTTATTCCCATTTACTGCCCATCAATTTAGAAGTTTCTTTCTACTTTCCAACTTTCTGGTTTTTACATCCCTTAGGTTCTTATAGGCTACCAAATTGATAAGGGAACTACTGAATCACTACATGGCTATTAGGGATTTTCTTGAAATTAAGGTTAATCCTTTCCTAGAAGGGCCTACAGAAAATATTCTATAAAGGCATGCGTACTTTGAATAAATATATATTTATATAAATATTATAAAAAATTGAAAATCCCTTTTCAAAATAATAAGTACGCCTCCCATACGCATATATTTCCCCATAGTCGCGTAATCTACGCTCTAATACCAACTTTAACAACCCGCCCGAAAAGGGCTTAAGTTTTGTTCCAAAAAGACGAATGAAACATAGAGCCAATCTAAACGTTAGTTCCTATAAGGAAATGGTATTACAGATATAACAGACCATACTAAAACGAATTCAGAATCTCACACAGTGGAAGGGATAAAATATAATAACTTATAATAGATGTACCTTTAATTAAAACCATCATAAATGTCGGTTACAACGAGTCTCATGCAACAATAAGTACATCAACATTAATTATCCAAATATAATAATAATGCCATAAAATGCCTAATAACTATGGATCCTCCATCGCCAGGCTCCATCTCTAAGGAATCATAGATCCAAGCTTTCCCACCTACTATCCTATTATATATTAAGAGGTGGGAACTCAAAACATAAAGTTCTGGTGAATGAAAATCACATAAGTTTTCAGGAATAACTATCTCCTATATTCGGCAGTATAAATTCTTTACGATACGTCTACACAAACAAGTATACACACAAATAAATATATGAGGTGGGCATTCTAGAAGTCACTAAACACCCAAAAGATTATTTAAGGGCGGACACCTTCTATGGTCACTTAATACCATATTTATTTAGGGAGGACATCCCACTAGTCACTTAATACCCAAAGACGGAGCACAAGCCACTAAAGACCCCATTCTAACGTTAATCTTTATAAATGATAACTCTCTTATAGGATGAGAAATAGTAACGGGTACTTACTACCAGGATTTGGGTCAGAAACACAACTTCTTGTAAGAAGAACCCCTCAGCAAACCCTCTTGTTACTATTTAGTTATCCCTTCGGGTGAACTCCTAACCACTTAATACTTACCTTGGACGGTGGTTCCCTAGGCCATGTATACATAATTCGTCACTAGGTGACCCCACTCTAGCCTCTAGATAAGAAGTAGACATAACTTGGAGAACTACCCTACACACGTTATCGTCTATTAGGACCAATTAGTACCACTTTAGAGTAAGGCGGACCCAATGACCGATTAAGACCTTTATTGGGGCTGGCCCAATGACTTCGGTGTTTCAAAAGAACAAACATTAGAAGAGACCTAATGTTATAACCATTTCATACCCAAACAAGGTAGGTCACATACTTAATACCTTCTTAAGGAAGGCCTACTTCATGCACAAATACTCGTATATACACACACATTAGACATCTCACATAAGGCTTACCATTTGTAGATGTTGGATTTGCCGGGGGTTCCGAGTAGGATTCTACAACAAATTGGGATTAACCTCGCATCATATTGTACTAATTTTAATGGCCCATGGCACCTAGACCTCTCACTTTAACCAGATTTACTTGTAGATGTTGGATATGTCGGTCGATTCCGAGCAGACTTCCACTACAAGTACGGTTAACCTCATGTCTATGTGTCATTAATATTAATTAAGCCATTAACTCACATACATACAAACATACAAATTCCTATGGGGAACATTCAAATTCTATTCCTAATTTAATCATATTTATTGTGAACTTAATACATATATATATATATATATATATATATATATATATATATATATATATATATATATTTGTGTGTGTGTGTATTATGTTATAGATGTATATAAATATAAACATAAATTAAGCGAACGAGATTAGCGTCCTTACCATGTTTTTGAAATGTCAATCCCTATAAAAAATAAATAAAGGTGTACAAGTCATTTACCCATATTTTCCTCAACCACCACACAAATGTACATATTAACATATGACAATAAAATGGGAAAAACAATCACATCAACATATAAACTTGCAACCCAAGTTTTGATTATTGTAACAATAAAAGATAGACATAACTTTATACATCAAATATACATATATGTTTATAATTCCTATTTTGGATAGATTCCTTTCTTATATTTGTTTATATACAAAACATTAAGATTTAGATATATTGTAAATAATATGCTCAAATACTCTATTTAGAGAATATATATTCAAGCCAATTTCGATTTACAAATTTATCCAAATCTTAACCTTCTGCATAAGATCAAATATATGGATTTACATGAAATGAAATAAAACGGAATCTAAAAAATATAGATAATTATACACAAGCATCATGTCCTTCTTTTAATCGTTACAATAACCCAAAACCACAAATATAACTAGATTGATCATTTCAACGAACAAATAAAATATAGGGAATTTGGAGGATGTTTAATATTATATTTTTGTTTGGATACAAATTCCCTTATGCATATATATCCAAATAAACACTACAAAATAGAGAAAATAGAAAACTAATGTCATTTCCACTCATGCTGCTAAAAAGGATAAAATAGTGGAAATCTGAATAGTGTTTGCTTTTGAATCCAATCCTTCGTACAAAACATTCTTCAATTCTTGTTAATCAGTATATAAGAATCAAGAAATTAGAATCTTATATATAAATCTTTAAATTCTAGAATATAAAATCTAAATCAAATCCTAAATTAGAATAGAGAAGAAAATAAATATAGATTAAGGATTTAGAAGAAAACCTAAACTTTTCTCTGGAATTTTATTGGCAAAACGGAGGCACAAGAAGAAAATATATTAGGTTTTAGGTGGGGCTACGTAGGTGGTATATATAGGTGCACGCATGTATACAAACCATCAGAATAATTAGATTTAATCCGGACAGTCCGTTATTTGAAATTAATATATAAGTCCCTATAAAAACAAGCCACTTCCACCAAAATCCCTTAAGGGCGGTCGACACCCCCATAGGAGGGAGGTCGACTTAGCGGTCAACACCCATCCTAGATGGGCGCTCAACCCCCTTCCGAATCGAGCCCAGGAGACAATTGTCTCCTATGTACGTTACTTTCTAATTAATTCTTATTAATATGATTTATTACCTTCCTTAAATTGATTATTCTTGTCCTCTCCTACATGTATATTTACACACATGCAAGTTAATATATAATTATATTCCATATATTTATTTATACAATTTGAATTTCAAATATTGTGTGTAAAAAATTCACGTATAACTTGTTTTAACCATAGCGTCTTTATATGGACCTTCTTTTCAGCAAATAAAATATGCAAATGGATCAGAATTTCACCACGAACGCAATAGTAATACTTTCGTGGCCCAATTCTCAATTTTCCGAAATTCTTGTTTTCAGCCCATTAATATTTTATTATTGTTTATACTTCATTTAATTATCTATGCCTATTTAAGATATATTTTTATGGGGTGTTACAAAGGTTCATACTTAATTGCAAAGATCTGGACCAGCTGTACTTTCTTCTTTGGCACTCAATCCCTAAATATATGTCCTGTTTGGTGGCTGTAGTAGCAGGAATTCCAAGGATGACGGGTTTTGGACAAGATAGAGAGATATGTCCTTTCTTTCCACAGTTGTAACATGTGACCTTTGGTGCTGAACCTCCTCTAGTCTAACTTTGTAAGGGCTTTCTCTTTGGTAAGTTAAACTTTCACTTCCTCAAGTTGTTATTGTCACTGAGGGTTGTTCTTGGATTCTTCTTGTGAATGGTTTCATATCAAATCCCATATCAACCATGTCAACAAAAGTTCCCTTCACATAATTAGTCATCTTTTCGTGAGATTCCTCCCTCATCCCCAGTATGAAACTTTTGTTCTTTTTCAGTGTTGTGTTAATCAATTCTGGCCTGTATCGAGACAACTCAATAAATTTGTTCAAATATCCTTCCGTTGTCATACCTTCCTTCATTAGAACAATTAAGCTTCGGTATAGTTGGGATTTTCCTTTCTCAACATATATTGTTCTCCCAAGACCTCTTTGAGTTGGTCCCATTTCATACCGTCCTCCGGCCTGTTTTGGATAACAATTTCCCATCAAGCCAAGACTCCCTCCTGCAGTCACCACAAGGCCAGAATCCTTTCTGTCTACCCTCAATCTCAAGTCCTTTGAAAATCCTTTTGCACGAAAGTTACTAAGCCTGAACTTCTATAATGGATTCAGTTCCTTTAAAGGGCTTACCTCCGAAGCTGGTAATGTTCTTGGACAAAGTGGCAAAGTTAACTCGAGGTCGTACTGGAATCATTTATTCCTTTACTATGGGGACAGTGTTTTGACCATTGATCATGTTTCTTCCACCATCCCTAAAACCTCTTCTTCAGTTCATCCTTACTGTATATTCGTATGGTAAGAAAAATCACTATAGAATAGGGATGATTTATCTTTTAGATTGTGCGCAACATTCTAGTAAAAATTGGGTACTACGTGCTCTCTCAGATTAAACTCATTCTAGGGTATAGCTAACCCTATCTCTAATGAGATAATCCCAATGAGTCATAGGTTTTCGCTTAACCTAATCTCTAATATCAAATGAAATAACCAACTCTTCAACCTTAGAAATTGACCCAAATACATTCTCGGTATTCACGTGAGTTGATCTAATGTAAGAGAGTTGGATAATTTGGGGTAAAAAGAAAGTATAGGTAGAAAATAGAATGAACATAATCTCACATCATACTAAACTTTACTAACTTACATTATGGAATACGTGCAAATATTCTAGTATATACTAATCTAATGGGAATGATTATACCCTCCATTCGTGCAAGTGCTAGAAATCATAAATGTAGTGGGACAATAGGTAAATACAATGACAAGGCCCCAAAGCGTCATTCTCCAATAGTCTCCAAAATGCTCTAAAACGAAGCTATCCATTTGAATCTCTAGGTTGCCTAGGGAAAATAGGGGAACCCTGAGTTGGAAGGAAAAAACAAATTCGAGTAAGTCATGGACTGGAATGAGAAACTTAAATTTGCTATTTTTGAAATAAAGGATATCGCGTAAGACCATGACCACAAATAAACATGGCATGTGTTTCTTATCTTAAGATAACCAAATATTTTCTGAGTAAAAATTATTTGATATTATTTTTAATGGCTTGCAAGATAAAACCCATTGAAATATATTATTTAGGTGAAATTGTTAGCATTACTAAATCCTCCACCTAGAGGGGGCTCTACAATAGAATTGGCATGTTCTTAGGGAAATGTATTTCCATATGATGGCACGGTAAGGGACTACCTTTCAATATAGCACACCTTTAAAGGGATATATCGGGTACCACTCTCCTTCACCTAACTGGAAAGGCCAGAATAGTTAAAAAGACAGTTTCCTCAGGTGATGCACGACCCAAATATGTCGTCACTCCGATCGTAAACGAGCTATCACCTAAAGACGCCTTTTTTCCACTACTTGATATTTAATGAGTAATCTGGAAGGGTGATGAATGTGTCCTAATGGGCGCTAACCACTTGACCTCACTGTGTGCCCTATTTTTGCCAACACGGTTATTAAGGCTTAGAGTTCCATGATTTCCTTTTCTATAAGCACGTTCTTCACTTTGAATGTTACGTTGCCAAATCTGACACATGCAACTGATTTTCACTAATATACAACCTCTGAGCTCGTACGTCTCAGAGAATGGTGTATATTGTGCTAAGCCTAATCCTTGATTAAACGGTGATTAGAGATGATTCTAGATGTTGGAGGCCATTGTTAGGGTTTCTATGATGTATGTGGCGGCTAGAAAGTGACTAAAAACCGAAATTCCAAACCCTAACAGCCCTTAAATACACCAAATCCCGAAATCCCCACTGGGCCTAGCTGTTATTCACCCGGTTAAGCCCAATTAAGTTGTTTTTCACCTTCTAAATCTTAATTCAGCCATATCTCCCAAACGGTCATTTAAAAATCGACAAAAATCATGAACATGGGAAATGACCCCAATAGTCGTCTCCCAAAGTGACATGGCTATACGATTTCGCATGAGAAAGAAATAAATATTCTACGATCCCCTGATGCATAGAATACGGGTCGTTACATTCTTCCCCCCTTAAGAAATTTCGTCCCCGAAATTCCTTAACCAAAACATACAAAAGATCCCGCATGCCTACCAATCATTAACAAATCAATAAAGCATACAAAACAACACAACCAGCATATCCTAGCATGCAGTTTTACTGACAAGGGAGTACTATATCGATATATAACCTTACTAGGCAAAGAGTTATGGATACTTCCTCCTTATGACCTCCTCTGTTTCCCAAGTACATTCTTTCTCATCATCGCCCCACTGAACTTTGACTAGTTTCACCACCTTCCTTCGAAGCTGCTTCGTATCGTTCCCAACAATACACATAGGCTTGCGATTCCCAACCGCCTCAAGTTCAACCTCGACATCATCAAACTGTTCTGGTGAAATAGCCACACAAGGGTCATGCACAAACTTCCTTAACTGGGAAACATGAAATACGTTGTGAACTCCCGCCATCTTGTTTGGTAACTCAACCTTATATGCCGAATTTCCAACTTGTTCGAGAACTAGAAATGGACCAACAAATATTGAGCGGCCTTCATTTGTTGTTGGATAATCATGATCTTATCTGAAGTTTCTCTTATCATATCTGGTCCAAGAGTAAACTTCTCACCAGTCTCCAACCAACATGATGATGAGTTGCACGGTCTTCCGTACAAAGCTTCAAATGGAACCATACCAATACTATACTAATAACTATTGTTATATGCAAACTCAACCAAATGCAAATGGTCATCCTATGACCCTCCAAAATCCAATATACAAATCCTCAACGATCCTCTAATACACGATTCACCCAAATACCACCACAACCTAATCTAATCCTCGGTAAACCATCAATGAAATCCATTGAGACTTGTTTCAACGGTTGTGACAAACCACTAGGCTTCCTTTGCTCAGCTTTAACAAACTGGAAATCCATGCACTTGGAGATAACTTCCCAATGTCTCTCTCCATCACTCAATCCTTTTACGTTGGGTACAACCAGCCTTTCATTCTTTTGAAGCCATCCTTCTCGATCAAGTCCTTACTTGATCAATCTCTCGCCATCGATATGCATCTCCACCTTAGAGGTGGTTTCCAATAGGTTAGGGTCGTTCCTCTAACTGGAACAAATCCACCCAATCAAAATCGATCTAATCGTCAAACTTGCTAACATTTCTTGATCCAATCCATACTTAGATCTGAAATCATATCTCGCGATATACCCTAATGGCTTCCATCCCAGAAACATAACCACTAAACTGGCATGTCTCCTACTCAATGCAACTGTTATCGCACCTAAATGCTTTGTTATGTCCACTCTTCCCCCATGAAGTCATGATAACTTCACTGCACTGGATCATAGCCTTGCTACGATCACTCTGCCTCATCACTAGAACCCCACAGGTGATAGTCTACCCAATAGAAGAAAAATAGTGACAAACATAGCATCCATCAAACAAGTTCTATCTATCACCTGCTAAATCCATGAAAATGTTGATACCTGTATGTTTGGTCCAACCAACATCAATAACTAATGGAAGCCCAGCCTCCAAACGGACTACCGTACGTCCAACGCACGTTTATCCTCCAAGAATAACTAGATCACGTCCAACGGATCCAAGGTAACGGGCGTCCCCAGATACCCCTGCTTTAAGTCCGCCTAAAATACTTGAGTCCAACCCAAATCTATCCATTATCTTGCTGCCCTCTCGAGTCCAGCTAGAGCGAAATCCAATTCCTTGCAGCCTTCTCAACTCTAACTCGAGTCAATCTATAACACAGACCCAGTCTTGAGTATCCATTACCGAAAAACTCTAGTCCAACGTGAGTCGGCTCCCTATTCGTTGCATCTCCAAGATCAACGAACACCCATTTTCTTTTACGAGTTCAAGTCCAACTTGAATCGTCCTAATCTTCGTTGCATCTTCCATGATCAACGGATACATCATATTCCTTCAAAGTTCTACTATCCAAAGAGTACATCAACATAGGGTCCTAAACAATCCATTACTTTGCATCTTTCTCGAGTCCCAGTCGAGTCATCTCATATATCGAGTCTAACTCGGGGCAGTCCATACCATCGAATAGTCTTATCATGTCACGGCTGCCCATCACTCCTCAAGTAAACCAAGATATCATCCAATGAAAAATCGCAACAACTATTTATCTCTCATGCGAGCCATCCTAATCGAACTCGACATTCCCCTAGCATAAGCCCCAAAGGCCTAAACAAATATCAGACAAGCACCTAAGGAATATCTCCTCTAAATTCAGACAATCCACGTGAGGTGATACTAGCAAAACAACTCAGCACTGGAGCACTCGTTTGCCTCCCAGAGACAACTAGAACTTATTACAACGATAACCTCTCAGCTTCCTTAACTCTAGCTACTATCGCCATCACTAGGTAGGTACCTAATACCACCCTATACCTTTGGAGCAGATCGACTCCCCAAAATAATGCTAAACCCCGTAAAGCCTAAACAAAGCAAACATACATCCATGACTCGATAAGACCAAATTAGAACAAATCATACTAAGACCAATCGAACCACCTATCGGGTTCGTCACTACTAAAGGTCTATCGACTATCTCGGATTCCAATTCCAACCTATCTACCAGGTCACTAGATATGAAGGAACGGGAAGCCCTGGTATCAAACAACACTCTAACAGAAAAATCATAAATGGAAGGCATACCTTTAATAACAATGCCCTTTCCCTTCTGCGCCACAGTTGGAGCATTCGGCGAAGAAGGAACAGCGTTGATAGCATATGCTTTCACAACCTGCTTCTCTTTAGGGGGTTGTGGACAATCATCCTTGTGATGTCCCAACTGGCCGCAGTTAAAGCACTTCTTTTCCCCGGGCTTGTCTCAACAATCTCTGGCATAGTGGCCCTTCTTGCCACAACTAAAGAACTCGCCACCATTCTTATTCTTCTTATTCTGACCATCCTTGGTTGGTTTCTGCTTCCTCTTGTTCTGAGAATTCTTCTTGCCTTCACCGCCTGCTTGCGGCTTTGACTCCTCTGTAGATGCAATAGCCACCTCAGTCTTCGACTTAGGAAAAAGGCTCTCTGACCTTAATGCCTTTCCTACAATAGACTCGAACGTCTCATCGATATGGTTTATAAGTCTTTACCCCAAGTACCCATCCAAGCCAGTTATGAACTTCTCGTTCTTCTTCTCGACTGTATCGATGAGGGACAATCCATATTTCGATAAAGTATCGAATTCAGCGATGTACTCCGAGACTGCCCTACCATTCTGCTTAAGCTCCAAGAACTTCCTGAACAATTCTGATTTCTGAGCAGCTGGGATAAACTTATCACAGAAGCGAGTCTTAAACCGATTCCAAGTAATCTGATCTTTTGCGGTAGCCGCCTTAATAGCATTCCACCAATTCATAGCCCGTCCTTGCAGTTGACGCGATGCTAGCTTCCTCTTCATTGCGTCCTCGATTCCCAGATCCTCGATGATGCGCTCTCAACTATCTAGCCAATCTTGGACTTCAGTAGCCGACTCCGTTCTGTGGAACGGCTTCCCACCAAGACTAATTTAATCCTTGAACAGTTTGGCGAAATCGGCCCTAGGCGCCTGCACTACTGCACCACCACCGTTAGCAGCATTAGGAACTGCTCCCTAAGCATCTCTCTCATGAAGTCAGTGAACATAGTCCTCATATCAGGAGCATTCCCATTATTGGCTCCTCTACCAGTACCCCTCGTATATCGGCTCATCGTTCAATCTGTACACAGAAAACGATTAACCATCTTCTTTGTGGTGTTAGTGTAGTGCAACCTCATCCTTAGATATACTAATAGTATATATATAATTTTTTTTTTGAAAACCAAGATAATCACAAATATGCGCTCTCATATACGTGTACTATCTCTCCCTGATGACTTCCCTAGGTTAACTATGCAACCTAGAGCTCTGATACCAAATGTGACGGCCCGCCTTGCACCAGCCGACATTTCTCATGAAAATGGGTTGTGCCAATGCCCGAGTAGCACGGGATGGTCACCAAAGAAAGGAAAAGGAAGGAAACTTTACGGTGAACTAACAAAGAACATGTAGAATGTCTCATAGTGCATGGAATAAAATATAATAATAACATAACTTAGACATAAAACAGGCGAGACAGTGCATAAGCTGAAAACTAAACCATCATAACAACGGAATCCAAAATACAGCTAATGATCCAACATCATTATTACAATTTCAAATTCACTGTCTCTAAAGCAAAAGAAAGGAAAGGTACACTACTAATGCCCAAGCAGTGACCAACAACAACACAGGGAGAATATATGGAATAGTACGTAGGAGCCACCTGCTCGTCTCCGGATCAGCTACTCATGCATACCACCTAACCTGTCTCTAGTCTGCTCGTTTAGGAGCACCCAGAGTAATAAGAAGAGACATAAAACTCTGGGTCAGACAAAAATTCTAGTATGAGCAATAAGCAACAAAACAGAATAATAACAGGTATAATCCAATCATACCTGAACCTGGACCTGCAACCAAAGAGTCAGCACAACATACCGTACAATACTTTACGGTAACACTAACATAGGGTATAAAGATAACGGGGGAGGGGGTGTGCATGTCACAGTGATAACAAAGAAATCAAGCATAGCAACCATCCTCACATCTCTCACTTAGTGCGTAAAGCATACGATACCCATTACTCTGTTCACCTAATCCTTCGGGCTATGACGGAGTCCAACCCCGTATAACAATCACTACAAGCCCCTAATCCATCTCTTAGTGGTGAACCAAAATTATGGATATCGATAACCCCTTTGCACACGTCCCACAGCAAAGCCCAATCATGAAGTTAACTCGTTGGTTCTCATCTGGATCCTGAGTTCTTACTTCTCAATTGAACTACCTTTGCATCTCGGGTTTTAGTCATCATCATCTTGGTTCGATCTCCATTCAGTTCGTAGCTCCAAGCTTCCATTCATGTCCATAGTTCAGTTCAGATATGCACGGTTCGTGATTCGCCAACGGTTCGCGATTCCTGGTCATGCACAACTCATGGGTCTCCTATTCAGGTCGTGATTCATGGACGACTCATGGTCCTCTTCTGCATCAGCTCGAGGTTCTCTTCCTCACGGTCGCCCTCCTAGGGTTCGCCATATTCCTCACAGTCATGGTGTGAGGATTCATCATCTTCCACACGGTCGAGGTGTGCGGATCGTGATCTTCCCTCACGGTCGAGGTGTGCGGATCATGGTTTTCCCTCACGGTTGCGGTGTGCGGATCGTGGTCTTCCCTCACGGTCGAGGTGTGCGGATCGTGGTCATTCCCCACGATCGGGGTGTGCGGATCGTGGTCTTCCCTCACGGTCGCGGTGTGCGGATCGTGGTCATTCCCCACGATCAAGGTGTGGGGGGCGATCCGATCCGGTCCAAATTCCTGCAACTCTTCCAGCGAGCTATTTACGCCATACGACGGCGTTTTCGATCAATTTAACTTTTTATAAACAATCATAAATCATTTCAAACAGTCATAGCAACATGTATAATCAACCATAAAGACAAAAATAACAATATGACAAGTTTAAACGGATCAAACATACCAAAAACCCATATTTTCCCCCTTAGTCATGTTTATGCATAACTAATGATAGGACTAACAAAAATTATCCAAATTAACCCAAATTTCAAACAGAGACCTAAAATAATATTTAAGAATTTTCACAAATTTTTCCAGATTTTTACAACACATAATTTCGCTAATTAACGCTAATTACCCTAATTAGCTATAATTAGTGAAAAACAAAGCTAATCACTCACCTTTGCCACAAATAAAACTTTCAGAACTGAAACTTCTCTAATTTGGCGAATACTGATGTCTAACAGTAGCTCTAATACTGATTTGGTGAAGATCTTCCTTGATTTGGTGTTGCTAAGCCTAATCCTTGATTAAACGATGATTAGAGATGATTCTAGATGTTGGAGGCCATTGTTAGGGTTTCTATGATGCATGTGGCGGCTGGAAAGTGACTAAAAACCGAAATTCCTAACCCTAACAGCCCTTAAATACACCAAATCCCGAAATCCCCCACTGGGCCTAGCTGTTAATCACCCAGTTAAGCCCAATTAAGTTGTTTTTCACCTTCTAAATCTTAATTCAGCCATATCTCCCAAACGGTAAGTCCGTTTGGCTATTGTGACCACTCTACGGAAAGGTAAACCATCACCCGGATCTAATGGAAGTGGTTTCAGGTCAAAACTCCTTAACAATCAAAAGTTATGGATGAAACAAGATCAGCTAGGGGCAAAACGGTCATTTAAAAATCGACAAAAATTATGAACATGGGAAATGACCCCAATAGTCGTCTCCCAAAGTCACATGGCTATACGACTTCGCATGAGAAAGAAATAAATATTCTACGATCCCCTGATGCGTAGAATACGGGTCGTTACGTAAGCTCTAATACCAAATGTGACAAGCCTAGTGCTCATAACTAAAAATTTACGTTGTACAAACATCCGTTCAATGTAAAATGATCGTTAAGAGAAAAAATAGTAGGGAAAAGGAGAAAAGGGAAAGAAAAGAAGGAAATAGAAGAGAAGAGAAAGAAGGAAATAGAAGAGAAGAGAAAGAAGATAACATAGAACTTAAACACAATTACAGAACCTATCGTATACCTCACATCACATCGGATGACATATAATAGTAACAATTACATGTATAAAACAAGGAAGAAAGTAATAACCATATAAACCATTTAGTCAGTGTATACAAACTCATACAGTTATACATAATAGTAATTGAGTTTATACATGAGATAAATAAACCCAAACTGACAAATTGTCTCTAATAAGAATACATTACACTATTATGGCTCTACAAACAGTGGAATAAATGATAAGGATACAAATATAAATATGTAAAATGTTGCCTCCTGCGAATCCTCATACGCAACTCTGAATAATACCTATACATGTCACATGGACTGCTTATCAGCATCGTCGATGAGCACCCAAAGTAATCAGAGGGAAATAAAACCTTGGGTCAAACAACACTCTGGTATGAGTGATAAACAAATCTCAAAGTACTGCAAAAGTCATAATAACATATACGACTTGGAGGGTATGGAGAATTATACATGTCATGCTCCTACATCCGAAGAATTAGCACATAACAATCGATACATGCTACACTATGATACACATCATATAAAAAAGGTGCGACAGATGCCTAAGTACTAATGATGATAAATAAATAAATTAATTAACATCCATAGCATCCATCATGCATCCACACATTCGATTTCTCGGTGCTTTGGACAAACGATAACGCCCGATTTTCATGATACTTGAACCCGTCCAACTTGGTCGACTAGGACCTACGTCTTACCCACTTGTACGGCCAAAGATAAGGACCCATCTGGTCTAGGTGAATGTCATAAATCTCCCATCATCGAAAACCAGGAGGACCCATCTGGTCTAAATGGAAATCAAACCCACTACCCCCCTATACGGGTAATCACTAAAACAGTGTGTTATCCATAATCCATTTGCACACGTTCTCCGCAGTAGAATCCATTACTAGAATGTCAAAAAGACTCTCAATTTTAGTTACCACAATATGGAAACTATCTTTTGCGGTCATTGTATGTCATAGGATATCATCATGTGTCTCTCATCTCTTTCTCTCTCTCCGAAAATCACATTAACATGACGTAATGTCGTCTTTTCTGCATTTCGGGGAAAATTACTCATCGTGGCAACCTTGCTCCCCACCCTGGAATCATCGTCGTTGAACGACAAATTACTATATAGAAGCATCACACCCTCATTTAAAGTCAAAGATGCTAATCGAAGATCCATTATGTCGAAATTGCCATCGAAAAAACCATCATATCCTTGCTCCTTGAAATCTCACCATCGTACATGCCAAATTGACCAAAGTGGCTAATAATAGTGGTAATCGATATCGACTACTTCATAGTAATCGATAACGATTACTCGAATCACCTTTTAAACCATAATTGGTTAAATACGCATACAGGGAAATCGTTCGCCATTCGTTGATAAATCCAGCTCATCGCCAAGTCCGTCCTTTTTCTTCAGATCGGCGATCAAGCACCGGTGTCGCTTCGTCCTCGAATCCGTCGCTAAGCTCCAACGTAGCTCTATCTTTGCATCAATCCATGCGCTTTGAATCTCCTTCGAGAATTTATCTTGTCCTTTCGAGTATGCCATCCATGTGCACTCAATTAATATACACCGACATGTGCATTTGATCAATAAGCACCCCAAATTCTAACCAACGAAACATTTTCTAATATCAGATCGCCTACGAACACCATTTTAAGCTAAACTAAGCAAACAATACAACCATGCAACCAATAGTCATACAAATTCATAAATAAGCATACAATTAACCATAATAGCGATAATTAATCAAATAGAACTTACTATGGAAATCAAAGTGAAATAAGTGTCCAAATAACCTATATATAACAGTGTGGTCACAATAGCGCATAGTAGCGCGTAAATGGGTAAATAGCGCATAATAGCATGCAAATAAATAAAAAGGTGACAATCAGGTTAAATTTACTTAAATCACTATTTGTTATTTTTATTAGTTATTTATTAGGTACAACTACCCTAAATATCATGTTTTATAATTAGAAAAAAATAGAATGTAAAATCTATACTATACGAACAAATAAAGTTGTTAGAGGTAACATCACTCATCCTAGCCAATTAACTCAAACCCGCTCTACATCGTAAAGCTCGTTAATACAAACCCGAGGAAGAAGCGACATCCAATTTCATCCTCTTACGCAGAAGTTATGATCACTACAAGTTCCAACGATTTAAATTGACAAAACCAAATCAAACAATTAATAAGTTACCACGTAGCCCCCGCATCTCTTCATCCCCAAACACTCACACGTCTAAGCCACGAATTTTTTGTACATTCCAAACCCATTTCCCAATATACTCTCTGCCTCTTCTCTTAAGTTACTTTATGAAATTAAGACCCATTTGTTAACCTAGTTTTAAACCCAGAAGAGTCATACAAAGTTCAAGAACGAATAAGATATCATGGTCCCAGAATCAGCTCATACTCGACCAAGTGAACCTAAGCAACAAGAGCAACCGACACACAAAATTCTGAGTCAAAATACCTTAACCGTATGGACCAGTACAGGTTCATGCCCTGTGGACTGGTATCGATCCATATGGTCAACATATTTTAGCACAAAAATTCTTTCATATAGGTCTATGTCTTCCAGAAGCCTACTGCCAAGTTTGGTTGCAATCAGATCAGTTTCAGCTATGGTCGTTCAATGGACTGGAGGAAAAGCATGTGAAATTAAGAGATAATGTCCTAAACACTATCAAGTGAAGTCCAATCAGCATAAAAACTCGTACCATGCCTAAGAAGACTCAAGGAGTTCAACTGCGAAGTTCAAGATGCAAAATAGTATATCTTCATGGATCGGTGCTTGTAACACCCCACGTCCATTAATGTCACTCGCAAAGGGAATGCATTAACTTCCATGGAGCATTTTAAGTGAATATAGAACAGAAAATCACAACAAGACAGATATAAAGCAGTACTTGAAAATTTAAAACTTTATTTATTGCAGCAGAAGGTAAATATGTTTGGTTACATCATCAAAAACCATAAACCAAAGTCAAGTACATAATATCCATCTTGATAAAACAAAGTACATAATCCCACTGTTACAAATAGCCATAAAGAAAATGATAGGCTGAACTTTACTTCAGCAATCAAAATCCAAGTGCTCCCAAAGAGATCCCAATCAAGCTCCACTAGTACTAGTCCCACCCTTAGAACCTGGGGGGGGAAAGGAAGAAAAGAGGTGGAAACAAAGGGGGTCAGACATAAAGTCTAGCGAGTGCGATAACTCTAACAACATAATTATTAAAGCAATATGATAAGATATAAGCTGGAGAATAAGGTAATGACTGTGTGAACCACTTGGGCATTGCAAGGCAATCAAGAGAAATAGAGATAACGTTAATGGCGCTTCCTAATCAATATAGGATAATTACTATACTCTACCGTACTGTACCATATTGTATTGTACTAACACTAACTGCACCCCTACTAATCACTCTAGAAATTTGATCCCTCTTAGCTAAATAGAACGATGATAGCTTCGTGTACTGCTAGATGTACCCACTATCCTCCATGTTTGACTGTATATCTCTAGTTGCTATCATAGGTACCCAGCGTGTACCTATCCCCACTAGATGTACCCCTTCAATAAGTAATAATGGTAATTCTATGTACTCCTAGCTGACGTCATAGGTGCCGCCTGCTCCTATCTCCACTAGGTGTACCCCCTTAATAATTATTAATAATAGTGGTAGCTTCGTGTATCCCTAGCTGACTACATAGGTTCCGTCTGCTCCTATCTCCACTAGGTGTACCCACTACCCTGCCCCATTCGATCGGCTCCCTAACTCATAGATACCCGTGCTGGCCCCACAGTGGGGTGTATCACTCCCCAAAGTGGCAACCCGATACCACCAATGATGCACGGCTTATACCTACACGATGCAACAACGTCTTACATACCAGCCCGGGTCCGCACACGCATATGAACCCGTTGGACATGCGTTGCCACCGCTAACCCGGTTTGGCCTCTTACAGTCAAGCCCAGTATGCGTGTCCCGTCCTCGACTTGGGTCGAGCACAAAGATACGTATGGGTTACTGGTTGAAATGGGCCCCCATTACTTGACACAAGCTATCCACCTAAGCTTGGTCCCCTCTAGTATATCCCACTTAACCCACTTCATGTCCACTTACATGTTTTAAATTTGGTTAAGGGTTTCTATTAGTAATTCCACATGCCACCCAAGGCACCCACTTAACCCCTATGTCCCACTTACATGTTTTACCTTGGTTAAGTGTTACTAATCGTATTTCCTCATGCCACCCAAGGCACCCACTAGATTCCACATGCCACCCAAGGCACCCACTTAACCCCCTCATGTCCCACTACATGTTTATTTGGTTAAGTGTTTCTTAATTCATTAAGACCGTAACCTCATAAAGACCTCTCACATTAGACTGGCATTTGTGGCAGCTGGATTTGCCGGGTGGGTCCGGGTAGTCTTACACCACAAAAGAGCCTAACCTCGTGTCTTTACAATTGTTACGTATTTAATTTATGCCTAAGACATCTCACATTAGACTGGCATTTGTGGCAGCTAGATTTGCCAGGCGGGTCCGGGCAGTCTTACACCACAAAAGAGCCTAACCTCGTGTCTTAGATGATTAATTACTCCTAATTAATCATTCCCCCATTTGAATTACTTTCCCTATTCAAATTATCAATCAATTCCAAATTTAACGATATCCATAATTGACTCAATTATGTCCATCCATTTATGGTATGTAAAATCATACCAATTTTCACCACAATTATAGTTTATTCCTTTAAAATTAATTACATGCCTTTTTAGGCCATTACATGCCAAATTCACAATATGTGTGTATCCACTATTATCCCCATCGTACCCCCGTCATTCGTTCGCTTAACATGACATGTACATATTAGACTAGCAAATAGTCTAACACTAAAAAGGAAATAAACGTCACAAAGTCACATACACACAATAATAGATCTAATTTGCATCTAACTTGCAATTACGAATTACAACATACTTGCATAGTCTTTGTATTATCAAGGATCCAAAAATCATAGATCTAAAAGGTGTGAACTTGCATGTATGAACATAGTTTTACACCCAAGTAGCCTAGGTAATTATCACAAACTTACATAAACTATGCATGTCATTGTTTCAACATAAAAATGTCAACTTGAATATGGATCTAAACTTTAAAGGTGTGAACTTGTATATATGTGAATCCAATTATCACTTAAACTTGCATATGAACATAATACTTATACGAACTAGCATATGTTCCACATCCATATTCGCATAAAAACTGATGTTATAATCCTAGGTGATTGGATTAGAAAAAGGGATTCATTGACACAAGTTAACATCATGAATTACTAGCATATATTTTAGATCCAAACTTACATAACATCATATAACTCGCATACAACTTGCGTGATCCTATTAACTTGCATAACATCATATATACAACTTGCATAATCATATTAACTTACATAACATCATATGTGAAACTTGCATAATCATATTAACTTGCATAACATCATATGTGAAACTTGCATAATCATACATGAAACTTGCATAACATCATACATGAAACTTGCATAACATCATACATGAAACTTGCATAACATCATATATAAAACTTGCATAACATCATATAATATGAATCAAGTTAACATACATGATTAAACATATGAATTAGATTCACAACCACAACTTATAATCCAAGGTATATCACATCATAATTGATTTAGCAATTATTTTGTTAAAGTGATCGAACTCACAACTCAAAAGCGGTCTTGAGTTCTGAATTCTGATTTCTGGAGTTGCATTAGCTCTCCTTTGAAGAAGATTCGTTGTTAGAACTGATTTGATTTGCTGTTCTTCCTCTTTAATTTGTGGCGGCTACTCGAGGGTTCAAGACGACAGCATGACGGCCATAGTTTCAGTTTTAATTCTAATTTAGGGTTTGAGTCTATGGGTCATTTTATAGAGTTTTGAATTAATTTAAGCCGTCGGATGATCTTAGGGTTATTCATAGCCATTCAGTCAAGACAGGGTGATGAGTCAGCCCTAATGACTCAGCAAGGAGTCAGAAAGGACTCAGCAATGAGTCATAACACAGATCGGACTGAACCAGAAAGCTGTGCAGGTTTTCTCTCGGCCTGGGCGCACTTGGGAAGTGCACCAATGTAAATTGGTACTGGCGTACTTCCCAAGTGCGCCAGTGCAATTTTTTTATTTTCTTTTTCTTTTTGCCACCAAACTTCGTTCGTCTATAACTCCTTCATCCGGTACCCGTTTCCCGCAAACTCGGACTCCATTTCAACCAGAATTCTGAGACGAACACAATGGCGCAACCCCATTCCCTTAATTCTCACGTCTGAGATTAATTATTCTTTATTTTAGTTAATTCGGTTATTCAAAAATCCGAGGTGTTACAGTACTGGCCCATAACCTATGGACCAATACCGATCCATGGGATTAGCACATACGGCTTTGAGTTTTTAAGGGAAACTTTATTATGTGACTCTAGGCCCTTCTATAAGCGGGCTTGGCCCATCTCCTTCATAATTCCTATAAATTCAGCATGCTCTGCAACAAAAAAGGGGATCGAGTCTGTGCCTGCAAGAACTCTACCAAAATCCATCCTCGACCACTTCTCAACTCCAGGGGCAGTAAGCCTTCATCATCTAAAGTTGTTATCGAGATTTACTCAATAACCAGTAGTACTCATGATTCTTACCTGTTTTTACTATAGGGACATTGTATTCTAATCAATATTCATTGTAAACTGGCATGGCAAAGATAATAATAAAGATATTTAAAGTGGATGTAGACATTATCAATGGCTTAACCACTATAAAAATTGTGTCTCTCCCTTTACTTTCTATTTCTTACCTTTGTCATTTATTTTTGTATAATCTATATTGTTTTCCCCATAAAGGAGTGGTGCTTTCGCTAAAATCAGCTGTTAGTTCCATTTTTGACATTAACATTTGGTGCTTTTGACTGAGAGATCAAATTAAGATTAGATATGGATTATCTACTATAGATCTCACGATCTAGAAGGAAGATCTATCACTAAAAGCAACGAAAATTTAGTTAGATAGGTCTATTGCTGAAAGCTGTGAAGATTTGGTAAGTTAGATCTATTGATAAAAGCTGTGTAGATCAGATCATAACTGCAAATCAAATTGGAAGAAGATAACTGAAGGGGGATTGATCGAAGAAGAACCATTTGCATAACTTAGCTAAAGAGAACACCTACAGTAAACGAATGACATCAGATCGACTTGGATATTCACATACACACTTGAAAAAGCATAAGATACAGCCTGGAAAATTTAATTAAAAATATATTCTAAGTAGATGGACTGGTACTGCTCCATCACCCATGGTTGGTATCGATCCATAGAATTCAACCTAACATCACATCCAACTTTATAAAATGGCTAAAGAAACCTTAAATACTGCTTCAGAAAATAAAAGGTTCAAAAAATGCCTAAGTACATGGACTGGTATTTCGGCTTCATGGATGGGTCCTGCCACGTCATCACACTGCTTCTAGAATAAATGCGTTCAAAAATATTTTATCTCTATGGATCGGTACCGATCCATAGGTGATGGATCAGCACTAGTCCATAAAATTAGCTCAAGTTCATGTGCAACTTTTTGTAGCGATTCCCCCTAGCTTCATCTTGTCTCTATCACCTGCAATATGTACCACAAGTTTCGGCGACACTTTTCCTGAACACTTGTTGCGGGCCTCGTCACCCCGTCGAACCCCCCGCGAAACCACTGTATGGGTTGTTCGAAGGGGGGCATGATGAGCTTAAGGAACGTTCAGACAAAGAAATAGGAAATGCTCCACAATTGTAAGTTAAGAAGATAAGGAATTTCTTCTCTTCAAAGGATTGGGCAACTTAGCCCTATACTTTTCTACATAATGTAAGACTACCATGGGAGAACTACGTAAAGATACGACTAGCTCAAGTCAAAAGTGGGAAAGAACTCCAGAAAGCATAAACGGATGAAACTGGTACCCGAGCTAAAAGGCAGCAAAAGATTCGTGATGAGGACTCATGAAATAAAGAAAAAGGAGGGATGAAGAATGCAAATTCATGCCAACCCGAACCTTGTTCACTAATAAGATTCAGAGAATATGATACCCAAAATAAGCATATTATGTTAGTTGTCCTTTTCCTACAGTAACACGGCTAATCTAAAATTGTTTCCATTGTGCAGGCATCACTGGGTCATGGAGACAACAATGACAATTCCTACAGCCCAGCACATGGCCCTTAGGATTCGTTCAGGATTACGAAATTCAATCTCCATGGATAAAGTGAAACATATCTGGCATTGCTAAGTCACATAAAATACTACTAGCTCCAGCACTAAAGCAAGGAGGTAGAACCAACATTCTAAAGAAAGCCATAGTAAATTAGTAAAGACGTGCTAAAGGGGAAAGGAGCCGCAGGACTCTAAAGACTTCCTGCTCAACCAAGTCTGCTAACACCTAATAATGGAGCAAAGCTGAGAATGTTAGCATATCCAAAAAGTGGCAACGAAGCATGCTAATGCTAATGTTCATCGCCAAACCTATAAGGTCAAATTTTTTGATCTCAAGCAAGTAATGGTTACAGTAGAGTGTCTCGAATACTTGCAAGAAATCCCATGTATTCAACAAACACTTGAGAGACAAGCCACAAGGAAATAATGAAGAGGTTATGTGTACTCTAGCTTTTAAATAAAAAGCTAATCTAGTAAACTTAGACCTGAAAGAAACTGTGCATTCTTAGCCTTTGATCGTCGCAGAAGAAATGAACTTATCACTCAAAAGGTACACATCACGTAGTAGAACAGAATGTAGTAATCAGAGGTGACACTCAGATTAGTAAAAAAAACTACTCAAAGGCCAATGGATACCATTAGAGGGGCACCTCCACATACTAGAGGAATAGGGCCCCAGGTAGTTAAGTCCGATCACTTGTAGAGCCAAACGCTTGTAAACATTACTGGCCTCTACCTCGTGGACACCACACTTAAACCCTTCCACTTATGAAGTCACTCAAATACCTTACTTATACTAAGGCACCTAATGACCTCACTCACACTGAGGCACTCAAAAACCTTGCTTCAATGAGGCACTCGACATAAATGAAGAAGTCCGACTTTACGGATTGTGGCTGGCCTAAGCTAGTCACGAACCTCGGAAAGCAAAGGCACGAAACGATCGATAAAATTGAGTGGAGAAAAACCTCGTTCCTATGAGGCGCTCAATATAAATTGTGAAATCCAGCCTCAGGAAGTGTGACCAGTCTAAGCAGTGACGGACCTCGAAAAGCCGAGGCACGCGACGATCAATAAAATTGGGTGGACAAAAACCTCACTTCTATGAGGCGCTCGTTATAAATTGTGAAGTCCGGGCCGAGGAAGTGTGACCGACCTAAGCTAGTCACTACCTTAGAAAGCAAAGGCACGCAACAATCGACTAAATTGAGTGGACAAAAACCTCGCTTCAATAAAGCACTCGATATAAGTTGAGAAGTCCGACCTCGAGAAGTGTGACCAGCCTAATCCAGTCACGAACCTCAGAAAACAAAGGCATGCGACGATCGATAAAATTGGATGGAAAAAAACCTCGCTCATGTGAGGTGCTCGACATAAATTGTGAAGCTTGTCCTCGAGGAGTGGGATCGGTCTAAGCCAGTGACGAACCTCGAAAAGAAAAGGCACGCGACGATCAATAGAATTGAGTGGACAAAAACCTCGCACTTATAAGGCACTCGATATAAATTGTGAAGTCCAGCCTCGGAAAGTGTGACTAGCCTAAGTCGGCCATGAACTTCAAAAAATAGAGGCATGAGACGATCAATATAATTGAGTGTTCAAAGACCCCACTCCACAAGGGTACCCAATAAAGCGTCGAACAAATCCGTCCTTGTGGAACACAACAGAGTAATGATTCGTTGAAACCTTAGAAATCAAGTGAACTAGATAATAGATGAAATTGGGAAAAAAAACTCCTTCGTAGGAGGTCAGCCCTTCAAAAACGAGATCGTATCTCAGAAACAGGCAACCTCGTCTCTGAACGAAGAGAAGCACCATACCGTTTTAGCTCACGACTCTAAAGAGAAGGCTCCCTCACTTCTCTATGAGGTCGGTATTTCCAAAAGTGATCGTTGCTCTAAAGTAAGCGCTCTTATTTCTAAACGAGGACAAGTGCCAAACCAGTGTAGCTTACGACTTCCAAAGAGAAGACATCCTTATTCCCATAATTGGGGTGGAAAACCTTCAATGAGTAGCTTAAAATCTCCAAAGCAAGGGATACCTAATTATTATAATCGGGGTGGAAAATAGCTAAAATTCTACAAAGCAAGGTATTCCTCGTTCCCAACTCCAAAAGGATTTCTCCAATAGATGAAGTAAACAACCCTTCTTGGTAAACCAGAATTCCTCCTCTAAAAGAAATGAAACCTTAACCATCCTGGTGCAAAGATTGATTGTCTTGATGGCCTGTCTTCTCAGAACATTCAAATAAGCGGTGCTCAAAAGGCAATTACGAAACATAACTTAACTCCAAACCAATTGAGAAATCAAGAATCCATGAAAACTGGAACCGGGAATAACCATAGCGATAACTCAAAATTTAAGCCACCAAGGAGGCTGATAGGACCGATAATCACTATAAGCTGGGAGCAACTCCCAATGTAACTGGAGTTTAAGTTCATCCCAATCCATGACTACCCATGGTATGGGGAAACATGACCCACGATGATCTCAAAGGGCATCAGGGTAAAACATACCATAGGCCATCTCGGCACTGTGATGAATAGGAAACAATGCAGTAAAGAATAAAGAGCAAAGAGATATGAGGAATGAAATGCCAAAAAATTTGGAAGAAAATGTCATAGAACATCACAACATGGATGATACAAAGATGCACAACAAGCCAAAGCAATCCTATTTCCATATAGCGTCTCTTAACAAATGTACAATTAATCCAAAAGGAAAAAATCGGTAGCAGTGCAACTCTTGCCAAAGAAAGTGCAACAAGAAGAGCTATAGAGATACAAACGTATGCAAGGAATGCGAAGACTCAAATTAGATGATTTAAAGTCATACAGCAAGCAATAGCATTTTATTACCGCACTGCATTCATATGCCAACGTCATGAATCTAGATGGCAAGGACTGATACCCGCACAGTTCTAACTAAGAAATAGTGAAATGCACGTTGTGCATGGCCATTAAATAAAACAAGTCATGAGAAAATTTGGAACACTGCTTGAAGTGCACA
Organism: Allium sativum; assembly: GCA_030737875.1. Taxonomy (NCBI): domain Eukaryota; kingdom Viridiplantae; phylum Streptophyta; class Magnoliopsida; order Asparagales; family Amaryllidaceae; genus Allium; species Allium sativum. The sequence goes on along the minus strand of CM060920.1, from coordinate 855,391,395 downwards.
AAGTTATGTAACATGGGGGGGCCAACCCATGCTCAAGTTATTAGGCAAAAGAGGCTGAAATACCACAACACTATTACGTTCAATAATGAACTCCAACATTGATTCAAATATTATTAATGGGCAAAGGCTCAGTCAACATTATTTCGACCCAACTGATTCAGAAGGACAGAAATATGGACCCTGCACAACATGAGTAAGTGCAAATAACTGAATAGGGAGACTCAACTCACTTCTCACTCCCACTCCATATGGACTACACACAAACACAACCTATAGCATTTTCCACCTCCCAAATTAAGCCAAAGTGGTCTTGCTAATGGAAATAATGAAGATGAGCACTACTCCATAAAAACCTCAAGGTTATCCCAGTTTCGCTGACAGACCCTTTTAACGATTCGCGCTCAGGGCATCTTAAGGAACTTTCACTATGCTTAGGCTCTTCTCGGTCTCCCCATTATCTTCCCCTGTGCCATATTTTTCGCCTTCAACCTTGGTTCTGTATATCTAATGCTAGCATCATTTCCTCTTAATCACACCAATGGGTTATCCGAGATTTGCGATGTAGCAACCTGTTTCGAGTTAGACCCTAGTTTTAAATTGAGACATGGATGGTGCTAACAAGTGCGATCGAGATGACAAACGATAGTGACGGTGGTAAGGATAACGTCAGCCTCGACAAATTTGAAAGATCTGATTTTGATGAATAAGAAAACATCAAGCTCAAACATGGAAAGGGGCTATCTACGAGTGAGATATAAGTATGAGCCTCGACATCAAAGAAAAAATTCCATAGCCGAATCAAACGTCTACATGATTCCAAAGTTCAAAATAGGAATGTAACTATATCCTTAAATCTAAAACTACGGATAAATCATAGGACTGTTCAAAGACTGTTGTCACATCTAAATGTTGGTTGAAACCTAGTGGCCAAATAACCTATTCCCGAGCACAGGAGCAGACTTGTAATGAAAACAACCAAAATGATGTGCAACATTGAGGAGATGCTCCAAATCCAAGTGGTCCCTATGTAAGCAATTAGAAAGAGTAATTGGGGGCATAACTAATGTTGTAACGATGAGTAGGGAAAGATGAGATCATGATAAAGTAGTCAAGCAGTAAGAGTACTAAGTTATGAGAATACGAGCACCCATGCAAAACATACCGAGGGGAATTAGAAAAATTCCTAGATGTCTAATCTCCCGACAAATGCAAGAATTCTTGTAGTCACAAAGATTAACTCTCCCAACTGGTGCAAACACGCTGAAACTCAATCAAAATCTTCACATATACCGAAATGTGATATATAAACATGTCGCATAAAGATGGAATTATGTGATTTAATAAACTACCACATGGACAAACAAGTCACATACACAATATTATACACAGTACATAAAACACATGAAAAATTATGTAATCATGATTATGTTAGAAAAACTAATTTTTCATGAATAAGATAGACTACAAGCACTGCATGCGTGAAATATTAGCCTGATCTAGACCTTGGAAAATTAAAGATGGAAATCTACCTCGACCGTGGCATAATGGGTGAGGGAACTCATATAAGCTTGAAATCCATGCATCAGATTTTAAACTCCAAAATGGATGTAGTAACCATCCCTCTTCCTCCGTGCATGGATGTTGTCCACTAAGGTATCAAAAGGGGTTAAATCAGAGTAAACTAAAACGCATAAAGCATCGGGTAGCTCCAATCCTAATAAGAGTTGAAGGGCAACACAGACGATGGAAATTGAATAGGTTGCTTCTTAACATTTGACTACTATATAAGCCCAGAAATAAAGCATCTAGGGGATGAGCTCCATTAATAAAGTTCAACATGCAATACACAAAGTGGGATAGTATACCATGGATGTTGCTCAAAGTTTCATAAGCTACAATAGGACCTCGCCCTAAGAGAAGGAAGTGTCGTTTCACCAAACTTGAAACTAAATAGCCAGAAAGTCATTCTAGATAATGATACTCCACATAGAGACCATCAGGTATGTTTAATTTTGGATTACGAGACCAAACAAACGATGCTTGGAATCCAAGTGAAGTCGACAAGTAGTTACCATTACGATTCTGAGTATTGATTGGGGCATGTACAGTGTGCTATTTGAACAAAGCATGTCTAGTACTCTCAAACACCATAAATAAACCATCATGTGTAAATAGCTCATCAAGAGTAGAATAAAGTAACTTACACTTTGTCTTTTCATTAATCTCTCAAAACTTACCCATTGTTGATAAAAAAAATGACAATGGAGTCATTGTCCAAAATGACACGTTAAACCTTCCTCTATAGAATCCCGCGAAAGCAGGAAAACAAGAAAGCTGGTCTTGCGGAATGTTCAATTAATCCGGGTTTTAAACAAATCTCTATCTTGGGATTCAAATAGGTATGGAGACTTTGTCGAATTCACAGAAGGGGACAAGTGTAGCCAGGACAGAGAAGGTTGGCCTTAAAGCTATGGGCATTGAACCAAGGCATAGATGGTCTTCACTCCTAACTAAGTGCACTGTGAAATTTTATTGTCTCCTCCCTCAAATGACCTTAGTCCAAAAAATAAAGAGTGGAGAACTTCGACACTAACCAAAAAAACGTGAATAAGTTCATTGAGCGCATATTACGTTGCAAAGGGAAAATAAGAAACTTTAGTCAAGCTTGATCCAGAATTCACAATGCTCCAAATGAACTTAAGTCGAAGGTCAATTGACCATCATTCTTTGCCTAATCGGCAGCTAAAACCGTTCAGATGCAAAATAATGAAGTATAGCTCCAAATGAAATGAGTGTGCGAAACAATTGGAAAAGGAGGCATCGTTTCATTAATGCATACTAGCCAATGGCAAGTTATGAGAGTTGAAAGAGATCTAGAAGTGAGGCCACATCTCAAGGGAAACTGCACATCAACTTCTGAAACATTCTACTAAAGACGGGCACTCCATAACCTGGTTAGCCTCAATTATCATGGAATACCCCTACAAGAGGACAGGTTATAACTAATAGAGGGTTAGTGAAAGGCTTATGACACGACTAGGTGGAATAGCGGTGGTGATGTCGTTGTCAATAACTATGCCACCAATGTTGTAAAACTATTCACACAATTCCTGACTCTTGAAGCACAACCCACAAGGGAGGGAAAAAGAACGAACATCCACATTTAAGCACATGTAGCAATGGCAAGATGTATTAAATCGGGTAAAGTTTTATCCATAACTTCACCCTGAATCGTAGTTGTACACCGCTTTCAGGAATCCTGAACTGAATGTGCACATGCTGAAGCATTTGATGTGCGACCACAGAAGGGCATCTCTTAATCGGATTCAGAATAAGACTAAGCATTGGATGTGAAAATTTTAAGTGTATGCCTAGTCATAGTGGTGGCTCTTTCTGTGATGACATAGCGGAGGCCCCGGTATGAACTAAGGAGGAGTATGTGGTCGAACTCGTTTCACCTTTGGATTGAGAAGAGTCACCTTCTCCATATTGTTTACAAGTCAGATATTTTGACACCTCTCCACACAAGGAAGTTTGTATTCAAAATAATCAGGTCCGTTGGATGTGCTAGTGTTTCCAAAGATGAATTTCAGAGATCTAGCTCAGTTATGCTTCATTTAGCTATTAAGACTTGGTCAAAATATTGCTAAAGCAGTCAAAAATTCTATGAGCTTTAATTTATGGAATTTAAGGGAATTAAATATTGCAAAAGCGTGTTTGTTCATTCTAAAAGTCAATTCCGTGGCGTATGGGCCATTTTCATAGCCAAGGCAACTCAAATGTAGTCCATATGCACTACAATTAATCTGTAAGATTGTTCAACGAGGCAGTCAAGTTCAAATCAAGACTAGTTCATTTTTATTCTTGAATTGAAGCATCGAGATGATCTCAAGTTAAATCATGTGTGGATTGAAGCTTCAAATTACCCTAAAATCGAAAATAAAAGGGTTAGAAGCTTGGAAGTGTTCCAAACTTTAGTTTATTCTAACCAGATTATCAAATTTGAATTCGAATTTGAAGTTGAGTCATGCCATCAACCAAGACCACATTACAACTGAGCTCAAAATCCTAAGAATTATCCACTTTATACATTAAGCTCATGATCAGAGTGATCAGGTACATTTCATTTCAAAATAAATTCCTAAATGGAAAGTTCTTAGAATTCAAAAAGGAAACAACTTGTGTTTGCCAGCTGAATTCTATACATTGACCGGGTCATTTCGCAAACATGGCCCATGTCTATTAGTTATGAAATCTATGCCCTTTTCCTTTCTATTTTTAGAAATTACCTATTATCGGTTGAAAAGTCAATAACGGATCCATAACCATAAGTGGCTCGAAAAGATTTCCCTTTCAGGTTCATCGGATATGCAAAGACAATACTAAAAAGGGTGAAGCTGTAAGTAAGCCTAGATAAGCTCATACACCATTTAGCTGCCCAAAAAAATTGTCAGATTCTAACGCCATCCGAATTTGTCTTAAAATCAAGTATAGTCATCCACATTGATCCAAAACAAGGTTCCACCCAAGTGACGAAAGTGAGAGGAATCAACTCTGAAGCTCTAAAAGTAAAAAGGAACTTTCCTAAAAGTTCCTTGAAGCACAAGATTTTGACATCGAGTCATGTTAATGACCAGAAATAAGTTGTTCTCAATCCAACCTAGCATGAACTTCGCAAAACGTGAACCATGAACCAGTCTGAAACCTCTTGGAAAGTTCAAAACCAAAGTTGCAATGTTGTCAACCATCAAGGACGATTCGAGTCAAAAACCACAAGTAGGCATCTAACAAACTAAAGATAATTCCTTGTAACCAAGTCCATTGTTGCTTTAATTTCAAACTCGGAATATGCTATTGACTAAGCCCAAAAATTTTGTGCAAAGTCGAGCATAAACCTTTATTCCAGTGCTTATAGTGTCATATGAAAGCCAAAGTCCCCTTCTAAGGCAAAAATCAAAAAAAGGAAAATATATGTAATTGGAAGGCTACCATGAAAGTACGAAACTAAAACGTAGAGGTTTCATGTTGGATATAAACTTAAACTCAGAAGTGAGTAATTACCAATCGATTGGTAATGACAAATTCTAAAGAAAGAGCCCACTCCTCGGCCCTGGATAGTTTTATCGCAAATCATGTCAAGACATTATTCTAGAGCACATCATGTTTCAACAAATTGTACTCTAAGGGGCAAATGTTAACCCGATTTTAAACCCAGAAGAGTCATACACAAGAATTTCAAGAACAAACAAGATATTATAGTTTTAGAATCGGCTCATACTCGACCAAGTGAACCTAAGCAGCAAGAGTAACCGACCCATAAAGTTTCAAGTCAAAACACCTTAACTAGATGGACCGATACTGGTCCATCCCCTATGGACCGATATCGATCCCTAAGGTCAAGATATTTTAGCACAAAGATTCTTCCATATAGGTCCTATATCTCCCAGAAGCTTACTGCCTAAGTTGGTGGCAATCGGTTCAGTCTTAGCTATGGTCGTTCGATGGACTGAAGGAAATGCATGTGCAATGAAGCGATGAAATCCTGAACACAATTAAGTGAAGTCCAGTTAGCATCAAAACCCTTACATAGGTCTAATAAGACTGAAGGAGTTCAACTTTGAAGTTCAAGATGCAAAATAGTGCATATTCACGGACCGATATTGGTTCATACCCCATGGACCCGATACCGATCCATTGGATTAGCATATAAGACTGGAATTTTTAGCGCAGCTTTATTATGTGATTCAGAGCCCACCTGCAAGCTGGCTTGGCGCAACTACTTCAGAACACCTATAAATACAGTATGCTCTCCAATAGAAAAGGGGATCTAGTCTCTACTTGCTAGAACTCTGCCAAAATCCATCATCAACTACTTCTCAATTCCAATGATAGCAAGCCTTCATCATATAAACTGGTTACCAAGATTTACTCCGATAACCAGTAGTACTTATGATTCTTGTATGTTTTTACTATGGGAAACATTGTATTCTAATCAATATTCATTGTATCTGGCATAGCAAAGATAATAATAAAGATATTCAAAGTGGATGTAGTCCTTATCAGTGGATAAGCAACTATAAAAATTGTGTCTTTCCCTTTACTTTTTGTTTCTTACCTTTTTCATTTATTTTTATATATTATGTATTGTTTTCCCTGTAAAGGGGCGGTGCTTTCACTAAAATCAGGGGTTAATGCCATTTATGGCGTTAACATCATCGATTCCTACGAACACCGCTTTGCGACAGGTTCACAACGAACCCCAAAATTATGAAACGCGGTCCCCTCATCAAAAATGAGTCATGTACTTCTCCAATAAACAAGCACAGCCCCCCTAAGTTTCGCATTCTTCCATGGATAGCTAGAGCTTCCAAAACTAGGAGAGAAGATGCATTTTGCCAAGAGGAACTCCATGTCATGCTCGATTTCGTCAAACTCCAATCATATAGCCCCTAAATCTGAATCCTAGGTGGCACGCAAGCATATCCGTGACCAAAAGTAGCATTATAGCGCATAGAATTGACACAGAATCGAGGAGATTTTCACCACGAGTTCAATGCAATTAGTTCCAGGATTTAAAAAAGAATTGAGAAATATTAATTTTTGGGTCTAATCGAGGAGGGTGGCTATTGATTTGTCCTCAACAATGCAACGGTAACTCACATTTTAAAGGGGAAATTGAATAGATTCTAGCCCAATAGCACTCAAAGGTTTAAGATGATTTACTATTATTTAATTCAATTATTCACAAATAGACCTAAAAACCCACGAACTCTAATCGACATGCTGCCTACCGTCATTTACGTAAAAACAACTTTTGAAAACAATGAGACTAGTCCTGAGACCGAGATTGGTCGTATGTGGAAGTTAGACTTTTAAAACTCGAATTATACAATGTTAGTTTCTTATAAAAATTGACATATGTTTTATTTATGCATGATCAAATGGTACATCCGATCATTACGAAATTTGACGACATGGAGTAACTCATTATGATGATTCCAGAGATATAAGTTTTGTCATAACCCGCCATTGTGCCTCCGGTTATTTACGTGTATATTGAAATTTTTATGAATGACAACCGGTCCAAACTCAAAATATAGTGATTCCTACACTTATTCCTCATGTAACAACCAATCCAAACTCGATGGAACTGGTCCCAAGTCCTGATTCGATATTTTATGAAAATTCTCATTTTGGATCCATCAATTGGATAATTAATGATCAATATTTAAATAAATTATTTTAGTATCCAATCATTAAAATATGGGTTGTTACATTTTTTCTCTAAAAGGATTTTGTCCTCGAAATCCTCAAGGAGAAAACAATTTAACTTAAACAAGTGATGATATATGACAAACTGTCACTTAACGCTCTCAACAAGAACTATCGAAATTGATCACTATATAGGAAATGAATTTGGAATTTAGCATGGAGCCAGCATTTCTATTCCTAAGTACAACCACCATCCTATTCGGGATTGATGAAGCCAAGCCAAACACCTAAGCTTTACACCTTTTTCCAAAAAATGGATGATGAAAACAATAGTGACAACTTACTAATTTGGAAGACAATTCAGTCTAACCTCGCACATTGAATGCAAATTCATGGGAAATTTCGGCAGCACCTCCTTTGTACGGCTTAGTCCAGAAAATCCCCAAATCGCCATGCAAGGCTCATCCCAACAAATAAAAAATCCCAAAAGTGGCTACCCATACACGAGGCAAAAACCATCAAAATGCACCAAATAGAGAAAACCACATTTCTATGTCTACTACATACCTCTTTTTAAGCAAGCTTATCATTTAAATGCAAATAAATCAGATCTGGCTTTTTTGTACATGGGCATGTACTCAACAAAGAGGATAATACTCAATAGTAGAAATAGCAACAAGGGAAATAATCATGTTAAATAAACTGAATTTATCTAACATAAGCACGTCAAGTCATCTATTGATTTTCTTTCATATTAATAAACAATACAACAATACAATTTTTCTGAATGCCTAATAATCATACAGGTATATAGTTGTGTCAAACATAAATATTCAAACATGATAAGGTAAAACAATAACAATCATAAAAATAACATCCATACATATCCTTTCATGAAGGATACTAACCTAACCAATATGACACAACGAATATTAAATTAAATCCATATATGACTTGACAACTTGGTTGTCGTTCCAAAAATAGAGAACAATGATCTAGCATGACTCATCAATAAACCAGGTATGACTCAGCGTTATCATACTATTCTTGATTTTCATGGCAACCTATCGATATAAACCATCAACAACTATTCCCCATCCATTTGAAAATCTCTAATAGGCTTAGAAAATTATTCGAGCCATCCCATTCAACTGTAGAAAGCCGACATCGCATTCATTATAAAAATAAATATGTAACCAACCTCTTCTCATCATGCCAGAAACAAAAAACACCTCTTCAATATGGAACAAACCACCCCAGTCGAGTCCATAATACCTCAGCTCAATTTATGGAATTATAACTAGTAATAATCACATGCGACGTTCACAAAAGGAATATCGCTTCCAAACTGGTATTTTTACAATCTCAATACAAATGAACTACTACATCTCCTTTACGTACTTATAGGAAAAACTTTATACTCATAGGAGGCCAAGAATCCCATCCATTGTTACTAGCAAAGGTTAAGGTACCCCTAAAGGAAGAGAAATCTTAGTGACACAACATCACCAACGATTTTAACCCACTTTGAGATGACCTAGACTTCCCCAATTCCCGAGGAGACGGAGGTGCCCGGATGGCTTTCAGAACATGACGCATCAGAACACAAACAATAGAACATTGCTATTACAACAATTTACATCAGAGTACAAGATATCAGAGTTCAAATGAATAATATACAGAGGAAAATATTAGAGATTTAAACTACAAAGCAGTAGAAAAATAATACATAAGTATAATGTGCAGCGGAAAAACATCAACTACCACAACTGAATGAAATACACGGATACAATGCTTTCCTAATATAGCTCCAGTTGTAATCCAGGATCCTGTTAAATAGAAATCTACAAAACCACAACTACTGATTGCCCGTGTAGAAAATATGGGCACCCAGAGTTTAGGTGAAAACAATAAACTCCGAGTCAGTCATGGGACAGATGTAAGAACTTAAAACAGTTATTAAACTTATTCTTTAAATAGGATAAATCACGGGACCACGTCGTATGTCACAGATCGGGTTTACTCCATGTGAATACCAAAGCCTGAAATAAAAAAAATTTGCCTGAAACAAAAAAAAATGTAAACAACGCAATGCTTTTGAAAAAATGAAGCTATTATAAGACTCAGGTTCCATCATACAATGCAATGCAAGCCAGAGGATAGAGTTTTACCTTATAATAGCCAAACATGCTTGGTACGTTTTAAAACAAATCATTTGATATTACTACAAGTGCATAGTGTCAAAAACAACTTCAATATAAATGTATCAATCATAGACGACATAGGTACCATATATTATGTCGCCATACATAGGTTTACAAATAAAACCGCACGACTCATATTGGAAATTGGATTTCCATCATGAACTAAGGAAAGGGATCTCTCCTTCTGATTCGAGACAATCTAGCCTACCATGTCTCAGGATTCATCCGCAACTGCACCTGGGATCTTCAGGGCCGGTCCACACTTACTTTAGTGGATTAGTAATTCCAGAACAATACTTTTCCCTGCCCTATGGGCATAGCGGTTAGTATGTCGACCATATCAAGAGCCACTAGGGACTAAAATCCGAGGTACCTCACTTTAAGTAAAATGTCTGGGCTCTATACCATGATATCACTCCTATCTAGAAAGAAACGCATGTCTCCCTGCAGTCCCTCATCCTGTTTCTAGTTCATACCAGGGTGTGAAGCTCGTGAATTAACGCTATACACAAAATTATGCTAATTAAAGCAGTGCTTTGATCATCATCTATAAGACTCTGCTTTTCAACAAAAGCCTTGATCATTTGCATCTTAACATGCCACATTGTCAATCTATACCATACCATTGATGTCTGCCAATATATAACCTCTAGGCTCGTACGTCTCAGAGAAGGTTGTTAAGCAAGAGAATAAATTATCCGCCACCAAACAAATATATATTTAGTAGAGAACAACAAATATAGCACACAATACAATGACAGACATAATCCATTTACAAGTTCGTTCCGGGTCTGAACGAAACCAGAGGCACCTTATTCCTCGTCCCATATGTCCAATACAGGAGAGAGGTCCTCGTATATCCAATCGACCTCCAAGTACGTCTGGAAGATCACCACTTATTACATTGTCTCAGGGGGATCAGCCCAATCAAGACATCAGTAATCATCCATACGATGTGAAGATCTCCGGTCTTCAACCACCGCCATCATATCTTTGACTTTTAGTCGTCATAATAGTAATTCAGAATGGGTTAAACTCAATCTTTCAGAATAACTCGTGTATTTTACATCAAGTGATATATAAACACATCATATGCCTCATTCCAATTTAGATATTCTCTTATTCAAATATTCACATTCTTAGGAAAAGTTTCCCATAAATTTTATCAAAGATAAATTCCTTTAAACTTATAGTTTAATCTTCCTTTGGATACCATTTTCAAAAGATTTTATATTATTCTTTAACAATTCTAAACCAGAATAAGGTTTATTAAACTAGCCAGGATTATCGAGCCTTATCGAAGTATCCATTTATTTTATTTTTCCCAATCCCAACCTATTCATCCCATGGAGAAAAACTGGTGGTACTCCATATTTAACAGTCGTAGTGTTATTGACAATTTTAATTACCATTTATCATTTCAAATCTAATTAAAGATTTAACTTTCACATGGAGTAAAACTGGTAATACATCATCTTAATCATTTCTCTTGTTTGATAAATTTAATTATCTCATTCACTTTTCAATCTAATTGAAGATTCATTAAAAATCTACTTCAGTTTTAATCCCAAAAATCATTATTTGATGATTATGCAACTTTAGGAAATCACTCCTGCCTTTGACTGGGTTAAAGAACTAATGTCACTCAAAACACAGTTCATGATAAACCCAAATTCATATTCCATTAAAATGGAATCTTCACATAAATCAGATCAGGCATAACCAATATGAATTTCCATATCAGACTAATAATATAAATGGAATAACGGCAAAGCCTTTTAAATTCCATATATAGTAACGGTCTTCCTTCACAGAAGCTCGTCTCGATTATTCCCAAATCAAATTCCATTCGATTCCAATTTAATATATTAAATTGGAAATTCTTACTTTGGAAATTTTCCATTAAATCTTAATTAAAAAATTCATAAATTCTGAATCATAACTTCACTGTTAATTGGGTTAAAGAAACGAATGTCATTTAAACATCGTTCATAATAAACCCAAAATCATACTTCCGTATAATTCCAATTATATTTACTAATTGGAAAACTTCATTAATCTTAGTAAAAGATTTATTTTATCCTCAACTGGGTTTAAGAACAGTGTTACTGAAGACACCATTCACGACAAACCCAAAATCCAATTTGATATTAAACACAAGACTCTGAATAGAAATTAATATCGGCTTATATTCAATATCAAATTCTGAAACCAACGGATATCGTATTGGGAATAAGGATATCTGTATCTCCCAAATTCCTCAACCATATCCGTATAATCACGGAATCCAATATCGAAAAATTCCGGAGATTATTTCCATTCAAATCCAATCCAATTTATTCATTGGAAAATTATCGTTATTTCAAAAACCATTTAGAAATCCAATTTATATATTTAAAAACATTATATTATTATTCTAGTTAATAACTAGTTCATTTCCATAAAATTATATAACGGCCACCGAACTGCATCCATAACGACCTTTTCCAAAACTGGTTTGGGAATATCTTAAAATATAACCACTAGATTTCAAATCTCTTATTATCATTTGAAAGCTCCTATTGATACGAACCCAATGGTTTCAGTTTTAGGAGAATTCGACGGTCAGATCTCCCGTTACATCAATTTAAAGTTAATGGTTGAATTTCGCGAACGGTCGCTGCGCGGGGCGTTCTATTCAAGCCATTATATATATATATATATATATATATATATATATATACACATATATATATATTTATCGACTTCCATTTAAAACGTATTTTATAAATCATTTATAAATTCATTTTAAAATGATTTCAACTTCGATTTCAATTTTAAATCAAAATTGAATATTCCATATCATTATAATATTAAAATGATAATATTTTCAAAATATCTGATTTTGAAACCAATTCTTTTCGATATTCGTTAAAAAATGAATAAAATCGATATAAAAATCCATTCAAGTTAAAATGGAACTACTTTACTCTAATTCACATTTCAATATTTTTGTGTCCATCCAAAATCGGACATCAAAATCATATTTTGATTATTCACTGAATATTACTTTAAAATATTCATTCATATTCTGAATCGAAATGCGACTCAATCAATTACCATATAATTTCAGTTATATGGATTTCATACATCGCATGTACTCAGCCATAATGATAAATAATCATTTAACATTCAAACATCATCCAGAGTGCATTCTATAACTGTATATGCACTAAAATTAATAATTAACACTCACAACAGTCTATCAATCAATCGATTGACATACAACAAAATATTGTGATTAGTGTATGTCAAATATCACCCCAATACCCGTGTGTGGTTTTCAAACAATAACAGTCGATTCAATTTTATCATTGGTTAATAAATTTAACCAATTCTAATTCGATTCAAATTATTTTTCTAATTAATCAATTTTCACTGTTTAAATTATAAATGGATATTTATAATTTAATTTCAACTACCACATTAATGTTAACATTATTTTTAATATGTTAAACATTTCAACATCACAAACAAAACATATCACAGTTAATCAAATCATCCACGAGTTTTCAAACAACAGTGAGGTGAGCTAACAGGAACCGTACAACATTTTTGGTGATAACTAAACAAATAAAAATCAACACTGGCAATTTCTATATTTTCAGTTATAAAATAAACAAATAGCTGTACAAATATTTTAGTGAGAGAATTCTCACATTGGTTTCCACTCCGTCATTCTTTATCTGAAGATTTTATTTTTCAAATAAATTAAACATTATCTGAAGATTTTATTTTTCAAATTAATTAAACATGCATTTAATTTAGCTGAAAATCTAATTTGCTCCGTTTCCGTTCTAGTCAGTTCCATTTTGTAGTGTTCGTTGTCACGATTCCAACGTGACTGAAATCATCGAATTTCATCGCTGTTTGAAAGAGTTACAATGATTTAAACATTGGATAATTAAAAATATAATTAACTAAATTAATTAAACTAACCTACCACGTTTAAACAAACATTACTATTTCCCCTTTTAATCCTCTTTCTGGAAACCGCTTTCCCCCCGTCGACTTCAAACTTCACCTACGCCGCCTTCTACATCGCGCCAGACCTCGATCGGAGGGGCCCATTTCGTCGTCCGTCGCGAGCTTCAACAGCACCTCCAACCCCGACGAGTACGATCCACCCACGGCGCCGCAAAACCTCCTTGAACAGCAGCTGTTCAAAGCCCCAATCCGAGCTCCACACTCCATTATATACTATCTACCCCGCATCAAATCAAAGCTCGTTCAATCCTCTACAATTTTTATTTTGAAACCTTCTTGAATTAGCGAGTGAATTTGAAGAATTTTGGAGAGGAATTCGGGAGCAAATCAGTCGTTTAACGGCGACCGATTTAAGAATTAGGGTTTAGGGTATTTTCAGGAGGGGTTGGGTATTTATACGTATTTTTATTTTATTTAATTTCCAGTATTACTTGTTTATCGTCATGAACTCCAAATCAAACCTAACGACTACCGCCCCAAGCCAAATACCCCCATTACGGACACAATGGGATATGTCCCATAAGGCAATTCAATCATTTCAATCAGTTTTTGTTAAAAATTAAAATATAAGTTGATATAACGGTCAATATTGAATTTGAACACACATTTTAATTTACCAGGGCCACATACCACTCCAAAAATTATAAATATTGAAATCTAGCTATGTTTGGACGATACGGTCCTAACAAAACTAATTTCATCGAATTTGGAGACTGTTTGAAAAATGGCATTTTTAACTGGTCGATTAAATTTAAACTGAAATTGAAACCGTGTTTAAATTTACTACGCTCACATATCAATTCCAAAAATTATTAAATTTGAAACCTAGCAATAATTTGACACTCCGGATCCAACAAAAGTGGTTTCATCATAAACGGAGGTCGTTTGCAAAATGGCTATTTTTAAGAGCTATATATATTAAAAATATATAAATTCCATAGCGACTATTTTAAATTTTAAACTGGACATAACTTACAATTTATAAAGTGAAATCTTAGTTTCTCACATTCGTTAGAAAGATGTAATTAAATAGATTCTAATATTTCTTGTTCCATCAAATTCTGACTTATACTGAATTCTGTGTATCCATTTAATGTTCAAAACCATATTTTCAAACTATCGCACTATTTCAGGCTTGTTTTAATTAAATATTAAATTTATACGTTCTAACTTTGATTTAAATAAATTTTAAATTGTTAATTCTCAAAATGAATCATTTTAAATATTCAAAACCCCTTAAAATAGCTAAAATTAAAATTTTAAATTAGTTTAGAAATTCCGGGTTGTTGCACACTTACTATTAAATAGTGCCTCTAACTCATCAAAATGAACTCTAACCCCATCGACTCTAAATCAAGAATCAAAATCTCCTCATGCGGTTTTGATTATCGACTAAAACATGACAACGCTCCATCTGCAAACAAACCACACTTAACTCATCCACACAACCAAGTGAGTACTATCGGCCTCTCGTTCTTGCTCGAAACGGGAAATCAACGCAATCATGGGTCAACTCCAACTTCCAAACCATCGAAACTCTCGTAGGCCCCATAGTGACATCCTACTCGAGATAACGTGACCCAAACACTCCACTTTTCTCAACAAAAAGTGAAACTCCAACAAAAAAATAAAAAATATTTCGACTCGTTGGTTGGCCTGAACGACCCAACCAATCAAGAATAAAGTAGCATATGAAATGTTGCAATCGGCATACACAACCCAACTATCCACAATCGGTAAAATCGCCTCGAGATTACCAATTGAACAAACATCCATAACTAGATCGATATGGAGCTCAACTCAAGCATGGTGGCAATCTGGTCACTTGATCGAATATGTCCAAAAACTCTCAAGCTACGAGCTCAGATGACAACTCGCTACTAGAGAACTATCTTGGTTGGCTATCGTCCGATTATAAGCAACTCGTTGTTGAAGACCTAAGTCTCAGCCCACTATTGCTAAATCGAAGACGATTCACTACTGAGCTTGTCGTAGCCCACTATCATCACCAACCACCTCTCACTACCAATGATATTCCGCATCCTCCTAGTAATTGTACTACTAGACTTAAATATTAAGTCCAGTTAAGCTCAACAATCAACAAGAAAACAAAAGCATGCAACCATGACTTGATGAATTTAAGTTTTGGTGAAACATGTTACTACCAAGTATAGATTAACTATGTCATAACACTCCCCCACCTCAAGGACCGAAATTAATCACTATGGATGTTGCAATCACCCATTGTATTAAGTTCTGACGACCAGACACGGGATGTTACACACACACACACACACACACACACACACATATATATATATATATAATCTAACTGATCGCTCAACATGATAAGTCACAATCAAGAGAGTAAATCAATTCACAAGTCCCAATCACGTCCCCTTCATCGAATCGCATGATTGAATGGAACGATGAAATTTCGATGCCAAACTAAAGCACGAATAGAAATGCAAAAAATGGAAACATATATCGAATAATGACATCGTTCGCTTCTTCTGTTTCATCGAGGGAGCACTCAACAAAATGGAAACGACAATCAATACATATGTCACCATAATTTTCCCAGACAAAGTAGGACAAACTTCTAACTATGCGCAATCTTGAATATCGTGTTCTTGCTCGATCAACTCCTCCAAACCATCATTCCTCCCAAATGAAATAATCACCCTTTTAGTTGATCACTCAAACCAACCACAAACTCGAAACTTCGAAGTGACGAAAGATAGGATTAACCTTATTTCGATATCACATCGAATTCAGTCATACTCTCCGATACAGACATAAAGCCGAAATCGAAAACTTCCCTCTGACTTCTAAGAAGTCGATGCAAAACTTCTTAGAAGTGAACTAGTCTCGAGCGAACAGATTTAAAAAACTGGAAACAATAAGAGCTCTCAACCAATTCAGGCACAATCTTGGAGTCTCTTAGAAGTAAACTCCTAATTTATTAAACATTCAACTCCAAGTCATCATGGTAAACCCTTTCAAGAGCCCAAACAACTCTCGCACCACAACATTTGATTTCATTCCAAAGAACGGTATACCACATGGACACGTAAGTGTCCACGCAACACGACATAATCGACTCGTTGCACTTGAGCGCCACAACCAATTAGATATATCAGAGCATTCGAGACAATGGTTCATAACATTGCTGGAAAGATATACTAAAAATCAACAATAGCGGTTCTCGATTCTCAACTTCAGAGGTGGAGTAATTAGAAATATTTCTTGTTAACTAGATTGTCCAAGATAATTGGTCGGAACGATTAGTTGCTAATAGGGAAAACTATTCCAATGAAACTCGTATAAGAAATAGCCTATAATATATATATATATATATATATTTAAAGAAACTTAAATACATACATATGCATACTCTCTCATACATATTAACTCTCCAATTCGATACTTCTTAGGTAAAACAATGCAACCTAAGCTCTGATACCAAATGTGACGACCCGCCATACACCATCAATGCTCATAACTAAAACTTTATGCTATTCAAGCACTAGATCATTATAAAGTGATCATCTAGAGAGAAAAATAGTAGAGAAGAAGAGAAAAGAGAAAGAAATGAAGTAGAAGAGAAGTGAAAGAAGAGAATACATAACATAAACATAATCACAAAACCTGTCGTATATTACACAATGCATCAGATAACATATAATAGTAAAAATCATAGATAGAAAACAGACGAGATAGTAATAATTATATAAATCATATAATCAGATTACACAGGCTCATACAGTTATACAGAACAGTAATATAGTTTATACATGAGATAAATAGACTCAAACTGACAAACAGCCTCTAATCAGAATACATAACACAGTCAAGGCTCCACAGTTCTACAGAGCGGAATAAATGATAAGGATACAGGTACAAATACATAAAAACATCGCTTCCTATGAATCCACCTTCGCATCTCCAAAAAATACATGTACATATCACCTGGCTTGCTTATGATCAACATCGTTGATGAGCACCCAAGGTAATAAAAGAGAAATAATACCTTGGATCAGACAACAGTCTAGTGTGAGCGATAAAAAAATCTCAAATTACTGTAAAAGTCGTAATTGTATATATGTGAAGGGTACGGGGAATCATACTTGTCTTGCTCTTGCATCCACGGAGTTAACACGTAATAATCGATACATGCTATACTGTGATACACATCATATAAAGAAAGGTGTAACAGACATATAAGTACTAGTGATGATAAATAAACATCCATAGCATCCATCATCCCTCCTCACATTCATTTATTCGGTGCGTTGGATATGCGATAATGCTCGATTTCCATGATACTCGAATCCATGTCACTCAATCGGTTAGGACCTAGGTTGTACCCACTTGTACATCCCAAGATAAAAACCCATATAGTCCAAATAAATATCATAAGTCCCCCATAATAGGAAACTAGGAGGATCCACCTGGTCCAAATGGACATCATACCCACTAACCTTTCTTTAAGAGTAACTGCTGAAAATTTGAGTTATCGATAATCCATGCACACATTCCCTACAAAATAATCCTTCACTAGACTGTCCAAAGACGCCCATCCGAAGTCGTCACAATATGAAACTATGCCCAGCAGTCATCTTATGTCTTAGGATAACATCATGTGTCTCTTATCTCTCTCTCTCCGACAGTAACATCAACACGACTTAATGACGTCTACTCTGCATCTTGGAGAAAACTATTCATCGCAGCAGCCTTGTTTCCCATCCTGGAATCATCATCGTCGAATGATGAATTACTACTTAGAAGCATCACATACTCATCTCAAGTCAAAGCTACTAATCGAAGAGCCATTATGTCGAAATCGTCATCGATTGAATCATCATATCCATGCTCCTCGAAATCTCATCATCATCCATGCCAAATTGACCAAAGTAGCTAATAATAGTAGTAATCGATATTGACAACATAGTAATCAATAACGACTACTCAGATCACCTATTTAACAATAGCTGGTTAAATATACATCTAGAGAAAATGTTCGACGTTCTTTGCGAAATCCAGCTTGTCGCCAAGTATGTCCTTCGCCTTCAGATCGACCATCAAGCTCCAATGGTGGTTCATCTTTGAATCTGTCACCAAGCTCCACCACTACTCCATGATCAAATCCGTCCATGCGTTCTGAAGCTCCTTCAAGAATTTATCTCATCCGTTTGAGTCTATTATCCTTATGTACTCTATCAATATACACCGATGTTTGCATTTGATCGATAAGCACCCCAAACTCTAATGAATGAAATATTTCCTAATTCTAAATCATCTACGAACGACGTTTTAAGCTAAACTAAGCAAACAATACAACCATGCAACCAACAATCATACAAATTCTCTAACTAGCATACAACTATCCATAATAGCAATAATAAATCAAATAGAATGTAACGGCCCGCAAATCCGTACTATCTGAGTAGACTAATAACACCACACGTCCAACCCAAATTGCATAGAAATACGAATCATTATTAGAAAGAAGTTAGAGGATGAGAAATAGAAAGAAAGAAATATTAGAATAGAAGAAAACAAAGAAGACAAATCTCACAGCGGAACAAATAAAATATATTATATAACATAACTTTTGAAATACAAATCAGTAACTGTATATACATACCATCATCAGAGCACAACAGTTATTCCTGGAATAGTTATAAACACCTGTTTCCAGATACAACATAGTACACATCGGAAATATGATAGTTTATAGCTAACTGGTGAAGCCTCCTGCTTCCAGCTCTTCCAAGTGAATCTGAAAAATCCCGACTACTTGACTGCCCGTACAAATTTGGGCACCCAAGAGTTTAGGGAAAACAATAACAAAATAAACTCTGGGTCAGTCATCGGACTGGTGTGAGTAAACTCCAATCATTTGTTTAACTTTAAAAATCCTTTCGAAAGAAATGATAATTGTAAGACTGATCCACACATAAACACGGATGGTTTTTACCTTACAATAACCCAAAATATTTTCGATATCAAATCCAATGATATTATAATAATGTCTACATCAAATAAATAGAATCTAGCGGAACGCTTGCATCTCACGCTCCATATATAATATAAAATCAAAAATTGCATGGCGCTTATTGGAGATTGGATTCCAACTATGACAAGGTATGGAACCACCTTCCGATCAGTGTACCTCTAGAGGGGAATACACTGGGTTCAACAAGAACATCTTGCAACCTAGCCCACACATGACCGACCACTCATTTCGCTTGAGTGTATTGAATGTATATCACCAACGGTTGGGATCAGCAACCGTTTCCTAAAAAGGGACAGCATCGATAGATTAAAGAAGTAAAAGGAATTTCTCTAGATAGGTGATTATACACCCTAATGGGAGCGACCCACATAACCATGCTGCCTGCCCGATTTTTGTCATTTCCCGGTTGTTGAGGTCCGAGGCTACGATTACTTATCATTCCTTGATAGCACAATCACTTTGAATGCCACATTGTCAGATCCGTTAATCACTAATTGATTTGCACAAATATATTCTGGATATTATGCTAAGAGAATAAATTCTCCGCCACTATATATATTTATACAGACCAACATATATGATCATTGGAAATACTCTGTCAGACATTTGTCCATACATTTCGTTCTGGGACTGAACGAAACCGAAGGCAACATTTCTATTAATAGAAAAAGTCCTTGCACGTTACTCCATCTTCGATTATCTTTATATAATCTGATTCGCAATGCTACTGCCAATACAGAGTAGTTCTCGGATAATAATCCAACCGGTCTCTCCATGTTGACAACGATATTGGCAAACACTTCGATAGTCAGTTATTTAACTATCGAAGAAAAACAAACAACATTCACCCATAACATCCATCAATCACTGGGCCTGTTAATTAATATTTCATTAATTAATTAATTCACTTCTTCATTTTCCAATCAATATTTGTTAACCAAATATTTTTAGTAATCTTATTGGTCTCTTACGCTATTTGAAAAAAAAAAAATTTCCCTATATCACCTTCTTTTATTTTCTATACTTAGAAAATATATTCTATTTGCAATTGAAAACAATTTCAATCACTTATCTCTTTCCTGACTACTTTAATTATACTCGAGAAATATTTACTTTTATATTTCCAAAATTCCACCAATTAGGTTAAAACGAATGCTCTGTAAAACATCGTCACAGCAACCCAAAATATTTTATTCAACTAACTCTTATTCAAACACTTCTCTTTGAGACTGGATCTTGCTATTTATTAATTAAAAATAAAATCAATCAAGTTAGGGTATAACTACCTCTCAGACCTTGACTGAAAACATCCTTAACTTCAAAACAAACAAAACCATTATTCCCGAAAAATCAACACCATACAAACCCATTATTCATTTTAAATCCGTAACGTTTCTCTTTCTAATTTTACCAGATTTAATTATATATTTCCTTTTTTTGTTTATAATATTCTATTTTAAATTCGTTTCCTTATCGAATTCTATATATATCGATATATCGATTCATAATTATCAAATCTTCTTAAAATATTCTAACTCCTTAAATTTTTGGAAAATTTCGCCATAACCTCCCTTGTATCGGGAGCATCGGGAAAATCCCCAAACCGCCACACAGGCCTCTCCAATCAAAAAGAAAAAGAAAAAGCCAAGCGGCTAGCCGATTCGGCACGTAAAATCTCATATGGAATTTGAACATGTACCTTTTTGTCGGGCACTAAATTTATAAACTTCATTCTCTTTATTCCATACCTGTTTAGCACATGTTCACTGTTTTCAATTCAATTCAACTCAATCCAATCGTATGAATTTACTTTCGCCCATTTATTCTTTAATTAGCTTCTTAGCCTATTTCACTTGTTATTTGAACATATCACGTTCAAATATAAATTAATTTATTTTCAAAACAATCGAATGCCATTTCTAACTCAAGTTTCATATTCAATTTCGAATATGAATTTACAGACCCTTTTTTTTTATCCAAAGTCCAATTTCGATTTAAAATTCCATTAACTAATTTTTCCTTACATTAGTTAATTCTACTCAACAATTAAACATCTGGTTTGATTTTGTTTCAAAAATCATTTCATTACTTCACTCGAGTTCAGATATTATTTATAACTCAAATCTGGATTTTTCCTAAATGAAATTCAGATTTTATTTGCTCAAAATCATTTTATTTATTTAAATAAACCGTTATGGTTTTATAATGGTTCTGGTGCCGTTTTTCTGAAAATTTGATTTTGACATAACTCAAAATCTATTCGACGAAATCCAGAATTTTCTCATCCATTAGAAAACTATTATCAAATCGGTCCTGACATTTCTTGTTTCAAAGAATTCCGACTTCAATTGAGTTCTGTATACAAAATTGAAGTTCGAAACGCCAATTTACGAACTACCGTGCTGCGGCGAGTTCATTTTAATTATATTTATATATATATAAACGTTTTAAACTTCATTTATATATAAATTCCAACTCCATTCTAATATATTTTAACATATATTCAGCCTATTTACCAAACCCAACTTAATATTCTCGATTATCCCTATCCGTCGATTACTTCATAACTCAGTTATAAATTTATTTATAACTTAAATTTCTTTATCTAATTCTGATTCCTTTAGAAATAAATTATTTTATGAAATTCGATATAATCGAATTCCAATTATAAACTAGTTGGATTTTTCTAATGCAAATTCAACTTATATTTCGAAATAAAATCAATCGTTCTATTTTAAAACACTTTCCAATTCAATTTCAAATTCATATTTGAATTTAAACTGCTACATTATCAAATGATAATTTATTTCACTATATTTATAAACAATATTTATAAATAAATTTTCTTGTTTCACAAAATAGAACAAGCTTCCCTTTCAATTATCTAATTGAAAATCCAATTTCTTTTATATTTCGAATTCCGAAATAAAACCCATCGTTCTCCTTTTCGAAATGATTTCAAGTTCTATTTTCAAATTCACACCTGAATTTAATATTTTAAATTATCTCTTGACAATTAATTAATTCTATTTATAAACACTGTTTATAGATTTCTTGTTTTATATATATTTAAAACAAGTTCCATTTCGAAATCTATTTTAAACAAAAATCTTATTTTGGAAATCTCTATTTATAATAACTTATATATATAACACCCAATTTATTTTCATATTCAATTTAACTTCTATTTAAATAAATTCGAATTGATCGAATTCAAATCATAAATCCTTATGGATTTATTTTAGTTCAATTTATATTCTGAACCTCAGAATAAATTCCATCGTTTTTCTTTAAAATGATTTTTCCCATTTCTATTTTTAAATTCACATTTGAATTTATATATTCAAATTATCCAATGATAATTTCTCCACTTTATTTATAAACACCGTTTTATAGGTTCAATTCAATTTCTTGATTATCCAATGAAAATCATTCTATTTTATTTATAACACCGTTTATAAATTCACTTCAATTTCTTGCATTTTTCAATTTATAAACATCGTTTATAAATTCAATACTTGTTCAAAACAAGTTAATATTCCTATAGCTCATTAAAAATTCAAATTCTATTTTAAAAAATAGATTTCCCTTTTTAAGTAACAAATATCCCTTTGACGATATTTTTACATATCAACGGTTTGGCCCAGTGATATTTAAACAATCAAACCACTCAATTATCAATCAACACATTATATATGATAATATATGTGAAAGAAAACAAATAATAATATTTTTGAGGAATCATGTTGGATCCCACCAACCTATTTCCTGTGTCCACAGACGTTAGTCAACATAAACAATACCCATCCTGCTTCGAGGCAGGATATCGCGGTATGAAGGTCATCCACTATCATAGCGTGGGGCGTATAGGGTAATCATCCGCTAATGATACTGCGGGCATCCGCTAATGATACTGCGGGAACTATCCAATCACCAATATAATATAATAGTCACAAACATCAATCCTATATAACTAATATATACGATAGACACAAAAATATTTCAGTGCATGCAAACAATCAACGAACAATTATTTTAACTAAATAAAAATAATTCTAAATAAAATTTGAGTGAGATTTACTCACCGTGA
The DNA here is from genome assembly GCA_030737875.1 of Allium sativum. Lineage (NCBI taxonomy): Eukaryota > Viridiplantae > Streptophyta > Magnoliopsida > Asparagales > Amaryllidaceae > Allium > Allium sativum. The sequence goes on along the minus strand of CM060920.1, from coordinate 855,367,841 downwards.
TTTTAAATCGGCACTTGTACCAATTTCATTTCCTTTTCATTGATTTCCGAGTCTTCGAACTCCACACGAATGATTTTATTTGATTTATCCTTACCTAAAAAAATCCGAATTTTATAATTAAGCAAATGAATTTTCTTAACCAGGTTAGATGTCCAAAATATACTAAAATTAATTTATTTTTCTTTCTAACTTCCTGGGTTTGAACAACTAAAGATTTTAAATTTACATATTTCACCTATTTAATAATGATTCACTAACTAAAAATTTTCTTTTAAACTTCCTAGTTGAGCAGTTTAACAATTTTACAAAATATTTTAGTTAATCTAAATTTACTACTAGTACTCTAATCACTATAATTAGCATGAATAGATTACTTTCAAATCTTCCTTCTTCACTCACTCGACACAACCCAGAATTTATTTTACCATCACGGTTTTTTTCCATTGTTTTCCCTTGTTTTGAAAATCTCCAATGTTGGCTACAGGAAAATTCAAAGCATGTCAGCTCCGTCCATTGCCTTACATCACCCAAACTATAGAAAACCGCTTCTTGTTTATTCCTAGGTCGAGCTTCAGAAATCACAACCCTCGCTTATCGTTTTATATTGATGCTTCTTCCTATCGACATCAGACCCTCATCATCCACCTTGACATCTCTGACTTCGATTAACCACATCCGCAAGCACAAAAATTGTGCGATCAAAACTCGAATAGGAACTTCCCAAAGCCATAGTCCTCCGATCAATCCACTTCCGCCACCGATCTAAACCCTAGACCGCACCCTCGTATGCCCCTCCATTACTCACTCGCGCCTCACCTAGATGGTTAGATTCAAATTCGAACTTCCCCAACTGTTGCGCACCAACGTCGAGACCCTAGGGTTGAAGCCCTAGCTTGCGATTTCAGAAATCGATTTCTACACTTCGGATTTAAATGATTTTGAAATGGAAAGAAAGGAGCAATTTTCCCCCTTTTCCGTTCGAATGGGAAAGAAAACGAGACTAAGAAATGCTTTAAGAATATAGAAATTCCTGAAGAGTGAATTTAGGAGCTCGATTTTGATTTATAGAAAAGGGAAAGAATAATTTATTTTTAGTAGAAATTAAGGAGGAGGCATTTACAATTTAGTTCGGAGGAACGAAAATAAAAGCAAAACATGAAGGGGAAGGTCACGTATAAATAGATGGATGAGGGAACCAACGTACACCCTATTAAATATTTGGTCTGCCTAAGTACATAACACCATTTAATTCGATTTGATTTTGAATTAATGTGATTTGATATAAAGGGATTTTTATTCTTTTTAAATAGATATCGATTTGATTTTCGATTCGATTTCGATCTTATCCATTACAAATATCTCGGGTTTCACAATTAAAAATCGTGAACCGCTATTTTAGCGTACCGACCTTCGTTTCAATATTATAGCGTTATACTGAACTAAATATATTTGAAATTTAATTTGAACACATATATCATATTAAATTAAAATACTATAATTTAAATTCAAAACTAATCATTTTCTTGATAATAAATTATTATTATTATGATTTATATTCAAACAGACTTTATACTAGTCATTTGAATCATTTTTCGAAATAGTTTAATACTTGAATTCAATTATATCTCGAATTACGATAATCCGATATATTCTAAATTATATTATATTTGATTATTAAATCGATAACTTAATATCAAAAATCATTTATATTATTAATTCAATATTTAAAACCATATTAAATATTTAAAATAAATTGTTCAAAAATCTGGGTCGTTACATAGAACATATCTATAGCAATAAAAGTGAAATAAGTGTCCAAATAACCTATATTTAACAATGTAGTCACAATAGCACGTAATAGCTCACAAGTAGATAAAAAGGTGACAACTAGATTAAATCTACTTAAGTCAATATTTATTCTTTTTATAGATAACTTATTAGGTTCAACTACCCAAGATATCGCATTTTATAATTAGAAAACAGTTTAAAATGTCAAATCCATGCTATATGAACAAATAAATTCCATTGAGAGGCAATATCACTCACCTTAGCCAAATCAACCTAAACGAGCTCTAGAACTGGGTGAGTATTGAAATAAATAATTCGTATTGAGGAAATCCTTGGTATCACTTTTATAAATATATATTATGATAGAATCTATTAGTCAATTTAAAATATAAAGAGAAAAGTTTCTCTCCTGTCATGTACAAAAAAAATCGTCGAAAAGATAAATACAAAAACTGGCCGTTATTCCACCAGTTGTAGGCGGGCTCGTCAATAGGAACCCAACCGAAGAAGTGGCGTCTAAATCCGACAACCTACGCAAAAGTTATGATCAATACAAGTTCTAACGATTTAAATTGACAAAACCAAATCAAATAATTAGTAAATTACCACACAGCCCCTGCATCTCTTCTTCTCTGAATACTCACATGTCATAGTCATGATTTTCTTGCACATTGCAAACCTGTTAGATCGAAATTTGGACCTAACACCCAAATTGTTATGAACAGTAGAGAATTTCAAATGAAGAACAAGGAAAAAGAAAATAACACTCAGAATTTATAGTGGTTCGGCGTTAACGAGCCTACGTCCACTTTATATATTATTGATTATGCTTTAAAAGCTAATACAACAATGATTTCTCTCAATATTTCAGTAGTTTGACAACAATGGCGGATTCAGTACTCAATATTGCCAAAAAGATCCCCAAAATGCCAAGCTCTGGGCTATTTATAGATGATTTTGTCAGGCGGATCGTGGACACGTGGCACGAATCCCGAGAGCATCGGATCGCATCGTCACCGTTGGAGAAATAGTCAAATTAGCCGTTGTGGACAGGTGTCGTGATCTGCTTGAAAATCGGATCGTGCAGATGAGGAGAATCGGTCCAAGTGACGGTTAGGGACACGCGTCGCCAGATCCGTGCGATTCGGATCGCTGAAGACTAGCTCGTGCTTGAACAGGTCAGAGGGTTCGCCATGCACCAGGGGATCGGATCGGTTCGCTCGGGGTAACAATGTAAGTTTGGATCGGATCGCCCGGCTGCGTCGTTCGCTGATGAGATGGGGCGATCCGATATTGGGCGAGACGATGGTGCGCGATCCGACGGTGGTCGAGACGATGGTACGCGAATCGATATTGGGCGAGACGATGGTGCGCGATCCATTCCTTCATGTCCTTAGATATCGTGGTTTCCTGCTTTCCTCGAATGATCCTGGGTGGCTTGGTCAAAAAGCGAGCCAACATTTTGCCCCCTCGAAGTATGTTTTATCGATGATGTAACATGCTTCGAAGATTCTAATCTACCTTTTCTTGAAGGGACGTAAATCAACAGTCGCATTGGTTCAAATCAACGCATGCATGAATCGGATCGCCATAGAGCGCCACGGTCCGAGTGGTCACGTGCTCGTCTCGAGCTGAGTATCTAGGCCTTTGTGCGAAACAAGGCGGACTTTCCTTCGAGTCGTGTCGGGCTTTGAGTTTGGTGGGCCATCGTTTGAGGCGGTCCGTGGGCTTCTATGCGATACAAGCTTTGGATCGTCGCCTGCATGATGTTTCGTGGACCGAATAGGACAAAGAAAGGGAGACAAACGGTCGCCCTCTTTGCCTATATAAGCCGACCCTCTCCTCTTCATTCCCCTTCTTCTTTCTTTCTGCCGAATCGTCTCGCGTTATCGAAGAATGAACCCAAATTTTCCAAACCTTCAAAAATCCGAGCATTCTCTCAATCTTTAGAAAGGTAACTCCACAAAAAGTATTCTTATTCGTGAACGCCGCTTTTTCATGAACTTTCTCGACTAGAAACGATGGAAATTTGTGCTTTTCTAACGAAATCATCAAAACGCCATGGCTAACTGGTGTGGAGCTCGGAGTTCGAGGATGGAAAGGAGAGGAGGAAAACGAAGGAGGAAGAAGAAGAAGAAAGAAGGCCGGTTCAGTTCGTGGTCAAGAAGAGAAAAACGAAAGCGAGTGGTGAGACGAAAGATCGTGGTGGCAGCAAGGGACGTATCGTGGGGTTCGCAACGGTTCGTGAAGTAGCGATCCCTTCGCCCGGCGATCCGAAAGGGGCGATCCCTCTGCCATGCGATCCGAAAGGGGCGATCCCTCTGCTTTGTGATCCGACTCATAGCTGACGATACGAAGAAATTTCAGACTTTAATCAACGCCTTGTCACCATAAAACTCTGAACAGTTAGGCTAGAGCCGTGACGTTGGACTTTCTAGACTAAATGACCTCATAATTTGACTGCATATGACGACTAATGCTTCTGACAACCTTGATTGCTTTCATGCTTTATTTTTTGTTAATACACACACACAAGCACACACACCGGCACTTGCACACACGGGACGGGTAGTGTTAATCTTATTGTTCATATTTTCTCTCCTAGCAGCAATGTCGAATGATCATTCTTCTTCAAGATCCGTGACAGAAGCGGAATCCGAGATTCCTGAACAGTACAACCCTGAAATTCCTTCTGTCAATCCGGAAGGTGAAGATTCTGGATCTGAGTACGAAGCCACAGAATAAGATCCGACAGAAAGTACTTCATCCAGCAACAACTCTGAGACTGATGAGCGAGCTCCTGACGAGATCCCAGGCGCACTCGGGATAGATAAATTTTCTGATTCTTTAGCGTCCAAGCTTGACGAGATAAAACTTAAAAGAATCTGCTTAAGACACGGCATTCCTTGGGACGATGTCTTGACGCCTGGAAGCGAAGATAGACCCCACCTAGCACTGGAAGGGTATATGGCGATTAGTCGAACAATGTGTCTAGTAGGAGCTATCCCTCCGTTTCCCCCGATTGCCATCGAAACTTTAAGACGACTAGGCATTGCTCCGATGCAGCTTCATCCAAACGCCTACGCATCTCTATACTCACTATATGTTGCATATGCGGAGATCCTGCATGCCGAACTTAAATTCAGAGATCTGGTATTCTTCTTTCTTTTCAAGCACCGTTCTTCGGCAACTCCAAACTTTTCTTTCTTTGAATCAGTGGCGAACAGAAAGATTCTGTACGATGGATATAGCAATATAGGGGATCCTAAATCTGATTGGTTTTATATAAGGAAACAGGCCGGATGCTCACGAAGATGGCTCAAATCAAGTAAACTTCGATCTCCTAATCGAACATCTTGCTCAAGGAGTCTAAGTATTAACATTTTTTCGCCTTTTTCTTTGTCTTAAACAGATCATATCTTCCCGAAAACGGAGGGTCTGTTATATAACCATCGATTATCCATTCTTTCATAGAGCAGATCCGACTTTCTAAGGATCAAAAAATGTATTACTGATGACAATCTTCACAAGCATCGTCTTCTAGACAGAAGATTTGGACTTGGCACTGGCGGCAAACCTTATGAGTATGTGCCCCCAACGGAAGGAGAGGGAACCTCGCAAGCGGCAGAGACAACTAAGTTTCGCAAGAGCCCTTCTCCGATAGTCATCCAAGACGATGAGGACCTGAACATTTACAGAGGGGATGAGGTCCGCGATGACGTGTCCAAGGAAATTCCTATTTCTGCTCCAATTGAAACCGTTGCTCCCGATGACTTGACAGAAGAGCAGTTATTTGACGAGCTGAATAAAATCCCTCTACCCGATATTGTATATACAGAAAAAGACTTCGGAGAGGAGCCTTTCTTCTCTGCTTCCGAAGAGGCGATCGCTTCAACTAGGGGACGAGAAACTGGTCAGATGAGCCTGTCTCCAGGCCCGGGTCTGTTAGGGGGAATTATATGGGATGCACACATCACACACGCTGTCTGACCCTGCATTATTATATCATGGGTATTCAAAGTTTTAATATGCTCTTCTTTCTTTTTTACAGGAGCGATGTCCCACAGGAAATCTTATTCGTATCGTTCTCTTCGTGAGGGCACACCTAGCCTTCGCCCGGATACTGAGCGCTCTCGTGGTCCTTCTCATAGGCCGAGTTCCTTGCAACCTCGATCTCCCCCAAAATCGACCTCCACCAAACCTTCCAGTCTCCCTGCAGTTCCTACAGGGGGAAAGAAGCTTCCTAAAGAGTTAACTCCTCCAAAGAGTGCTCCTTCTCACAGCCGGTCATCCAAGAGGCATCACGAATCTAAAGATAGGGGCAAAGATTTGTCCAAAGAGTCTGAAAAGGAGAGAAGTGATGTTGTTCTTTCTAGTCAGCCAGAGTTGGCTCCCCCAGGGTCACGGGATTACATGCATGGTTCCGAGATTCAAGGCAGGTTGGAAAAGCTTCAGGAACAATTCCCAGACATATTCTTTGACCGGATGACATTTGTTCCAGCCTTGGAACCAGTCCCCAAGAACTGGGATAGCGAAGTTGTCGGACACATCCGCCATGTTGCCAGACAATACGAGATGATGAAAAAACACGCAGTTAATCTTTCGGAAGTCATCCGAACACTTGAAATAGAAGCTCACGGATCTAAAGCAAAACTTGAAAACAACGAGAGGGCTAGGACAAAATTGGAGAAGGACCTGGAAGATGCTTAGGCCCAGCTTGCTTTAGCACGGAGGGACGCTGAAAATTATAAGACTGAATTAGAGAATGCCAAGCAGCGCTTTCATTCAAAGCTGGACTCCAATAGTCAAGAGAAAATGGCGTTAAAGAAGGAGGTTGAAGATCTAAAAATGGCCAACGTCGAGTTGAAAACAGCACAAGGCCATTTTGAAACTGAGAGGGCTGCTTGGGAGGCGGAAAAAGCGAATCTAAAAGAAAGTTTGGCTCTGGCAGAAGCAGAAAAGGTGATCTTGAATGACCAGGTTGCGGACGCGGAGAGACGGGCAGCTCTCGCCGAAAAGAATGTTGAAAGCGCCATTGAAATGGCCACTGCTTCTAACAACAAACTCCTTGCAAGAGAGAAAGAGATTGAGGGGTTTGAAGAGATGATTTTCGATTTCCTTGGCCAGGTTCTCAAAACTCGCAACATCTCATGGATCCCGGATTACCATGTTACTTTGGCCAACTTATGGGATGCCATTGTGGAGGGCGAAAAACATAGACTGGGGGTCGAAGAGATCAATGAGGATGAATTGATGAAGAGCATCCTAAGAGACAACGAGCCTGAGGACCTGGCAGAGGGTCGTCGCCTAATCCTGGCGGAAATGGAAAAGGAGAGAACCTAGGCTAAAAGTAAAAGCAAAATTGACGAAGGTTCCAGTTCCGCCGCGAAGCCTAAAACCTCCGGAGTTGAGGAGTACCATCCTGATGATCCGCTAATCCCTTTGGGCCTAACTCCCGTGGTTGTTGGAGCATCTGGAACTACTCAAGAGGGAGCATTTGCTGAAGGTATCTCTCTCTTTTCCCCGCAATTTGCTAAAGCAATTGCGAATTGTCGTCGTCTGGCAGAACAACCAATTGAATTAGTAATGTGTGTCTCTTGTAATGCAGGTGGCGAGCCCGTCGACAAGGGTGCTGAAAAAGAGAGAGAAGTGGAGAAGGAGGCTGCCCTGCCGGGTGCTGGTATTGATGTTTCAGAGCGGGTCGAGGTCACAACAGTAGAAGGAAGCATCCCGGCACCTAGCACCGATGTACCCAAAGATGCTGAGACTATCGAAGCTTTAAAAGACATGGATGGTCGTCATGTGGATGACGAAGAGGACATTACCGACACCAAAAAGGCCGATGATGATGATGATGATGAGGAACCCCTGGCCAGCCAAAAAGCCAGACAAGAGAAAGAGTTGGCTTCAAAGAAGGTGGGAGATGAGGCTTTGGACGTAGTCCCTCTTGCAGAATTCGATCCCAAAACTGGGATGATTGTGAAAATCCAGCCCAAGTCCATCAGCCGACAGCTTCACTTCGCAAACCCCGATGACTTCCCGGCTTCCCTCTCCAGTAGAAGCAAGAGAAAAGAGGTGGAAGAGGAGACTTCAGAGGAGTCGGATGTTCCCCTCGTAGACAAGCGGAAGAGGAAGAAAGGGGATCCATCTGAAGCCGACAAGGAGAGGCTGGAGAGGCAGAAGCAAGAGAAGAGGTCAAAGCGTAAATAGGATGTTTGTTGTTTGTTGATATTTTGTCTTTAGGTTTTCCACTGGCCAGGAAGTGTAATTGTGAGACTGGTCCTCACTTTTGTTTCTAGGTTGTTTTTCACTTTGTTGATTCGCAGTATATAAACAAGGGTTTATCTCTCCTTGCATCATTGTGTACCTGTATTCAGAGAAACTTTCCATGTTTAGTCATTAGCCAACTATTAATAATTATAAATCAGTCAATCAACAGGAAGAAGAATGTTCATACTATGTTACACTGTTGTATCAAAGTTTAGTGTTTGCATATGAGTGCGTGGTGCCCCCTCGATCGGTTGTTACCGTAGCATCTGACTGGGGTTTACTAGGGATTGATTAGTACTGTCGGCAAGTTGCCACCTATTTCCGAATATGGGGGTATAGGAGATTTCATGGGATAACAGTAGTTCAGTCAGCCCTTGTTCCTTTAGCAGGGAATAAGTTCTTTCTCAGCGCTCAATCGGAGACGCTTTTATACTGTCTCTCTCTCTGGAGAGTTAGAGTTTTGCGCTTGGCGATTCATTCGCTCCCCGATCCATCAGCGGGGAAGGAGCTATTTCTCAGCGCTCAATCGGAGACGCCTTTATACTCTCTCTCTCTCTCTCTGGAGAGTTAGAGTTCGAGCTCAGCGATTCACTCGCTCCCCGATCCTTCAGCGGGAAAGGAGCTCTTTCTCAGCACTCAATCGGAGACGCCTTTATACTCTCTCTCTCTCTCTGGAGAGTTAGAGTTTATGTTTCAAGCAGTCTGCAATCATGCATGCTCATCAAACTCATCCTAGGTGTACACTTTAACCCATGCTCCGTGGATTAAAACTAGTCGGACAAGCAGTTGGAGCCTTTGCCAAGGCTTTAGGTTCCTCCGATTAGTCTACGGGGGGAACGGTTGGCACCGGACTTCGAATACTTGCATTATTCACATTGATTTTCATAAAAATAAACAGGCAAATAAATAAAGATGCAATAAAGGCAAATGACACACAGTATTTTTATAGTGGTTCGGTCGAATCATGACCTACGTCCACTTTATAATCTCTTGCTTTAAGGAATCAGACTGTTCTAGGCAAGTCATGCCCTGTACATTGTTTTTTTTTTACAAAGCAAAAGAATAAATTTGAAACTTCTCATGTTAAATATGGCCGTAAATGTTGGGCATTCCATACTCTGGGGATTTCCTTTCCATCTACGGTTGCCAGCTTGAAGGTTCCATTATCAAGCTTGCTCAGAATATAGAACGGTCCTTCCCACTTCGCTCCCATATGAGTTGGGGGTGGAAAGACACGTTTCAGAACCAAGTCTCCGGGTTCCCAGGTTCGGGCTCGGACCTTTTTGTTGTAATATCGGGCGACCTGTTGTTTGCATCTCAGGGCACGCAGGTCTGCTTCATCCCTCTTTTCTTCGATCATATCCAGGGACTCAAGGAGCAATTCATTATTGGTCATTGGATCATAATAGGTCACCCGATGAGAAGGTACCTTTATCTCAACCGGGATGACTGCTTCCGTTCCAAAAGCAAGGGAGAACGGGGTATGTCCTGTTGCTGATTTATATGTTGTCCTATAGGCCCATAGTGCCAAGGGCAATTCATCAGCCCACATGGCTCTAGCCCGCTTCATTCTTCTTTTCAGAATGGACTTAATTACTTTATTTGCCGCTTCGACTTGCCCGTTCGATTGTGGGTGTGCCACGGAGGTGTACCGATTCTCGATGTGGTATCTTTGGCAGAAATTTCTGAATTCAGCACTTTCGAACTGAGTTCCGTTGTCTGTTATCACAATCTTTGGAATCCCAAATCGACAGATGATGTTTCTCACGATGAAGTTGATCACTCGTTTAGTTGTGATTGTAGTTAGTGGTTCTGCCTCGACCCACTTAGTGAAATAATCTACGGCCACAATAGCGAACTTCGCTCCGCCCCTTGCTATGGGGAGACTTCCTATGATATCAATTCCCCACATAGCGAAAGGCCATGGACTCATCATTGTTTTTAACTGACTTGGAGGCGCTCAAGGTATCTTTGAAAACCTCTGGCACGCATCACATCGTCGCGCATATCTTACTGCATCCTTGTTTATGGTAGGCCAGAAATAACCATGCCGTAATACCTTTTTTGCCAAAGTTTGCCCTCCAGTGTGGTCGCCACATTCGCCTTCGTGGACTTCTTGCAGCACACGTTTAATGTCATCGTGGGCTACACACCGAAGGAGGGGCATTGAAAACCCTTGTCTGTAAAGAACTCCGCCTTGCAAAACGTATCGGGCGGCTTTACGAATCACTTTACGCCTCTCGCTTTTCTTGGTCGGAAGCGTTCCATCCATTAGGAAATTCTTTATAGGGGTCATCCAGGACTCCCTTTCTGGTTCCGTCTCTAGTACTAGGTCGATTTCCATCTGATCTATGCTGGGGGACCGAAGTACTTCAACGGGGGCTAGCCCAATCACTTCAGGATCATTAGAACTAGCCATCTTTGCCAACTTGTCTGCCTGCTGATTTTCTGACCGCAGAATATGAGATATGCTGTAGTGATCAAAATCATTCAGCGGTTCTTTCACTTTCTTTAAGTATAGAATCAATCTTGCACTTTTAGCTTGGAATCTTCCAGTGACTTGATTCACAACTAACTTGGACTCGCAGAAGATGTTCAGCTTTGTGACTTCTAGTTCCTTTGCAATCTTCAATCCGGCTATCATTGCTTCATATTCGGAATCGTTGTTAGTGGCCTGAAACTCCATTCGGATTGCATAGGTTATCAATCGTTTCTCGGGGGTTTCAAGCACTATTCCAGCGCCGGATCTTTCGTCGTTCCTAGCGCCATCAGTATACAATCTCCAGGCATTAGGATCGAAAAGTAACTTTGAAGGTTCCACTTCTTCGTTTGCTATATCTTCTTCAGGAACAGTGAACTCTGCTATGAAGTCGGCTATCACTTGCCCCCGAATAGACCGTTTGGGCTGAAAGTTCAAGTCAAATTGACTCAACTCAATATTCCATTTGAGTAACCTTCCAGATGCCTCCGGTCTCTGTAAAACTTGCTTGAGTGGATGATCAGTGTATATGGTGATAGGATGTGCCTGAAAGTAGTGCCGAAGTTTTCTGGAGGCAATCAGTAAACTATACGCCAGCTTCTCTATCCGTGGATAATTACGCTCTGCTGCTGTCAATTTTTTGCTCACATAATACACAGGTCTTTGGACCTTATTCTCTTCCCTTACCAACGCTGAGCTGATCGCATGGGATGACACTGCCAAATACACGAATAAATCCTCGTGATCTATTGGTTTAGATAGAATCGGAGGTTTCTCCAAGTGCCTGAGCAAATTCTGAAACGCTTCTACGCAGTCAGATGTCCATTTAAAGTGGCGTTTTCCTCGCTTTATTAATTCGAAGAATGGGATGCACTTATCCGTAGCCCTGGAGATAAATCTGCTTAGTGCGGCCACTTTTCCGGCAAGGCTTTGCACATCCCTAATTTGCCTAGGTTCCTGAATGTTTCTGATTGCCGCGATCTGGTCTGGATTAATCTCGATACGACGGGAACTAACAATGAATCCCAAGAATTTTCCAGAAGCAACCCCGAATGAACATTTGGTTGGATTGAGTTTCATTCCATACTTTCGAAGAATGCCGAACATCTCCGCCAAGTCAGTAGTATGTTGAGAAGATTGCTTGGACTTAACCAACATATCGTCGACGTATACTTCCATTGTTTTCCCGATTTGGTTATAAAACATTCTGTTGACCAAACGTTGATATGTAGCGCCTGCGTTCTTCAAACCAAAGGGCATTACCACATAACAATATAATCCCAGATCGGTGATAAAACTAGTGTGCTCTTGATCTGGAACATGCATCGAAATTTGGTTGTATCCTGAATAAGCATCCATAAATGAGAGAAGCTCTGTAACACCCCGCCTCCGCTAGGGTCACTCGCAAAGGAATGCACTAGCTTTAGAGGGGCATTATTGGTAAACATGCACAGAAATATCACAAGACAGAACATATAAAATAACGGAAGTAAAATCGAACTTTCATAAACATCAATAATTAAGGTCTAAAGCCTTTTACATCAGAGTACGTCAAAACCTGTCTTGCAATAGTAAAGAAGCATAAAGACTTTTTCATAAATTATTCCCCAAGTAAAACAGTAAAGTAGCCATAGCCAAGAAAAGTCCAAGCCATCCATGATGACCTTCAAGCAGAAGAAGTCTGAACTAAACAACAGTATTTCCTCCCTGTAACCTGGGGGGAAACGGAAGAAAAGAGGCAAAACAAAACGGGTCAGTCAAAAAGACTGAGTAAGCCCTATCTACTATTAGTATAAAAACTAGTAAAGTTAACTGACATGAGAAACTGAGATGAACATAAGTATGATAACAAGATAGATAAGCTAAATCAAAATAACATGATGAACTACTGAACTTAGATAAACTAAGGTGTCATGATAAATTACAATGTCAAGATAAAACAAGGTATCCCTCCGTCAGGTTTCTATCAAATATAATATCCCCAAGATATCTATCACGTATAACGTCCCATGATATCTATCCTGTATTTTAGCTATGCACCTACCGTACTAGTATCGCCACCATGTCATGTGTTAACCAAGAATGACCCTCACTCAAAAGTTGTGTAATGGTCCATGTCAACCTAATATATCGCATATATAGGTTACTCAACTTGTATGTTTTATTCCATGTAAATGTTCAGTCCCTTGCCGTAGACCATACGGGCTTTCTCATGAGATTCTATACTACTTTAACATAGTTCCATGATCCTTAAGATTGGTTTGGACTGTTACCCTAAACCTAGCTAGGGTCTTCCAACATGAATTATCGTTTGTACAACTAGGACTTATGCTACCTAGGGCTACTAGGGATTACGCTTACCTATTGCACGTTTCCGTATCTCGGTTTTGGTTCAACCACCCAGGGCCACTAGGATTTACGCTAACCGTCAACCGCGCCCTTTTTCCCATGCATTCATCGTGAATCGTTTTTCCATGACTGTATGCACATGTATCACATCGTGCCATCCGAGTCCTGTCACAGGGCAGATCAAGAAATACAGGACTCGGTCGGGAGCTTTCGATTTATTTGCCGATGCAGATGCTAAGGTCTGTTTTTCTATACGTGGCTATGGTCCCACGCGACCCCTCCCTCAACTAGCGAAAGACAAGACAGGATAAATCCTGTATGAGAACACAACACTGGCCAACCCACATCCAAGCCTTACCGCAACCATAATTAGATAGCAATTATGGTCTATTGGGTGTTCTCTGCCTTTCCGTACGTACACGCTTGACCAAAGATGGTAGGTAGCCTGACGAAATGCTATCTAGGGTACGACCGTGTATCGTCGACTATCCCCTATCCATCCCCGTCTTTAGGTCGCTCGTATAGCAACCAAGGCATACTCTTGGTTCTTCTAACGCAGACATTAACCTCTCATGAGCCTAGTATAATCACCTGGCAGCTCCTAGAGGGATACCAAGAATACCCTCACGTTCCCCGAAGCCGCTGCTTCGTTACCCAGTTCGCTGGAGCCTTTATCCAAATCAGATACTTGCTCCTACTCGTATACTTAAACGATGACCTACCGTATCAGGTTACTCATCTATCTATGAACTGGTCTAAATTTCCTTGACTAAGAATCATTACTTAGTTATTCCTCAACTAAGGTTTACCACTTAGCCTTATTCCCGTTATCCTTGTTAACTACGGTTATCCACCTAATCCTCAGAACTAGGGTTTACATAAAGGATTAAGTGTCACTTAAGTTCATGACTTAACCCGTCTACAAATCATGTCAAAATTGGCTAAGTATCCAAGTCCAAGACTTAACCCTACAAACCATGTTCACGTTGGTTAAGTATGTATCAACTTGACCCTATCAAATTACTGAGCCAAATCGGTCAAGTGTATTCAAACGATTCGTGACTTAGCCTTTTCATGTTATCACGTTGGATTGGTTAAATATTGGTTAACTTAACCTCAATAAATTCACGAGTTAGATTGGTTAAGTATAGGTCACTTAACCACATCAAATCATCATGTTAGATTAGTTAAGTGTTTAACTTAACCCCATTAAACTACCAAGTGGGATTAATTAAGTTTAGGCTAACTTAACCCCATCCGATTTCCGTGTTTAGACTAGTTGAGTCTAATCTTAACCCCATCCATTAACTGTATTTTTCGGTTAAGCGCCATTAAGAAAACTTACTTAACCTTACCAAGTTATCGGGTTGGATTGATTAAGTGTTGGTTAACTTAACCCCGTCCACTAGTCGTATAAAAATGGTTAAGTGTCATTAGGCAAATCAAATTACTTAACCTACCCAACCTTGTCATGTTTTGTTAAGTATCATTAGCCTAATCAAATTACTTAACCCATTTGTCCATGTCATATTTGATTAAGAGTCATTAATCAAATTAACTTAACCCTATCATGTGGCATTAATTACTTAATGCACCTCAACCTCTCACATTAGACTTTGTTGCGGTTACTAGTTAAGCCGGTCGGTTCCGGGTAGCTTTACACCACAACTTGGTCTAACCTCGGGTTTAAGCACAACATGACCAACTTCTCACATTGGGTCCTATTGTTTGCAACTACTAGTTAGGCCGGTCGGTTCCGGGTAGTTTTACGTTGCAAACTCAACCCAACCTCGAGTTGGCCACACTTATATTATCTAAGTGTCATGTCCATTATGTTTTCCAACACATATTACAAGTTTTCAAGCAATTGGGTAGACCTAACTTAATAGGTAAATTCCCAATGGGTAGACCTAACTTAATAGGTAAATTCCCAAGCTTATGTTTTTATGCATACTTACATGTCAACTTCCATTTTATATTTCAAGTCATATTTCCAAGTTATATTTTCATGTCATTAGAAATTTCCCATAACATAACCCAACGCGTTTAAACTCGCATATTCGTTCGCAACAACGTAATGGATTAAAAGAAGAGACTTGGCAAAGGCATGACAAAAATGGATATTAAGCCACAAGTTAATCATGGTGGAAAATGAGGCACAAATGTGTTCATTAACTTGCATGTCACATTCTTAAGCCTCAAAAACATGCATAAACCCAAACTTGGCACATGAGCGAATCATGGTGACAAAAGACATGGAATGATGACTAGTAACTCGCATATATCATCATATAAGGGTTATGACTTCATATGCAAGTTGACATAATGGTTATGAGGGTTCTCATGTTGCATAATGCAACATTTCAACATAAAGGTTGTAGCTTTTAGCCCACAAGATCAAGATAATGACTTCATAATCTTGCATGACATGATAGCATGTATCATACTTAATGATCAAACCCAAACTTGCAACATGAACATTTAACTTCATAGTTAATATCTAAGAGTAGGGAAAGGGCTTACATTGCTATGAAGGCACAAAAGATATGACAAAGCCCTTATGCAATCAAATAGACCCAAAATGCAAGCTCTAACATAAAAAACCCTTGAGCCAAAATGATCAAAACTCTTTCTTTATGACGCAAATATAGAAACTTGACTTGAATGCAAGCTAATGATGCTCATACAAGTTTGAAAACACTTGTATGCATGGAAAATCACTTAGAAATTTATTTAGGAATTTTATGAAGAGAGTGGAGGCCATGAGAGGATTGATTTTGCCATAGTTTAGTTGTAGGAATGAATAATGAGGGTTTTAGGAGAGGGTTAGGGGTCTTTTTATAGAAGACTAGGATAGTTTTAGCCATAGGATAAACCCTAGAACCAATCCTAGCCTTTAAAGCATGTCTTGGGGAAGAAGTCAAGTCTAAAAAATGGAGTGGTGTCTTAACCAGGCCTAAAAATGGAGTGGTGTCTTAATTGGGCTGAATTTCAAATCTGTTTTCGGATTTGAATTTTCGTGAAACTTTGCGAGGCCATATCTCGGTCATACGAACTCCGATTTACGAAATTTCGGACTCTATTTCGCGTATTTTTCCGAGATGAACGCAATGGTGAAGTCCATTTTACCTGATTCCAATTTTAAAATTTAATTCTGCCTTGATTTCTTGTTTTAACGTGTTATCGAAATACGGGTTGTTACATTCTCCCCTTCTTTAAGGATTTCGTCCCCAAAATCTCCAAGTTAGGAAGAACATATCCTACCATCCATCATTCATCTACTCAAAACATCATCCACAGGCAACCATTGTCCTTAGATGATTTCTAATGCTGTATGAATATATGCAAAACGTGTGTGTACATGTTCCTTAGCTAATGCTAATGATCAGGCCTGAATGATCTTTCTAATGCAAAGTATGTTTAGTGCCATGAATCCAACATGTATGCAAATAATCCTAGTCATATAAGTACTACATGCGTGCACAAACATTCATTCATATGCAACATCCGCATGACAACACATTCAATTTCATCCATAAACAAGTATAAATACTCGTGCATATGCAATATGAAATGTGAGTGCGTCGATCTAGTATCTAATGTGTATTCGCGCATCCACGAGCAACCACTTGCAACATATCAAACATAACATGTTTCAAGCACATGTTTACATCCATAGGATTCTACCTAAGGTTCCCAAGATAAGATCGAGGAGATAAACAAGACAAACTCCTTACAGGGTTTGCAACAGAAACAGGACCGAGAGGATATCCACCAAGCGATAACATGCAAGCAAGCTCTACAGGAGAACCAGGGATCAACCATATACTCTTAAAAAGAGTTACGATGTGCGCGCCTAAGCCGCATTTCCTTGAGCTTAATTCCATTGTGCCTTGACCATCTTTGACTTCATGATTTTCGTAGCTCCTTGATTCCCATTTCCAAGATATGAGTTGGAACTCATTTCACTGTCGCCTCTCGTTCCACTTTTACTTATCCTTTCCCTAGCATACTTGGCTCAAATATATCTGCGTACTCATGCAAGCTCTCCAAAATTCACTAGTGAATTTTGGATCTCGTTAACCGATGCCAATCCCTGTTGCCAAGTGTACCTACTAGGGTGATCTCGATAACTCATGCACTAGCGAAATGAACCATTCGCCTTAGTGGCGAACTCTACTCGAGCAGATTACCAACGAATGCATCATGAGATTCTAGGTAACTAACCATGACAGAACCCAAAAGGTTACACAGGACTTCGAGGGTATTACCAAAGCAAGCCAAAAGTCTGACTACCCTCTTTTCAAAACCGAGAATGGTATCCCTTACTGGATAACCACTTTACCCCTAGAATCCATCCATAGCTCAGCAATTAGAAGTACTTCTTCTAATCTCAACACTTGGCATAGACGTTCTCAAATCCAAACAAGTCATGTATAAATGGACAGATTCTCCAATAGGACTTTGAGACAAAAATGGGATTCTCTATTACGCTAGTACTTAAGGTGCAGAGACTCAACTACCGAAGCAGACTTAAATGATACGAAAAACGAAGTCCTAACGGGATGATAGAGAAGAATAACTAGATCTTCAACAAGGATGTTATCCCCCTACTCAGGTACTCTAGTGAGGGTATACAATTATCTTCACGATGATCTTGTCCTTGTCCCACAATACTTAACTATCCGTCCTGTTTCACCATACCAAAGATACTTTTTCGTTATGGGTTTCATTGTTCATCTTTCTCCCTCTTTTGAGGACTAAGCCATACCAACAAGTTGCTCATCCTTAAGCTCGTATCCTTTATCCTCTTTCTCACTATCCTTTCTTATAACGCGGCCACTGGTCTCTCGAGAACCACCTCCATCGTATGGAAAGCACTTTCATAGATAGAAAAGACTAGTCGCAGTTAAAACCACTGTGACTACAGATTGAGGAAAGAAAGGAAAAGAGATTCAATTAAGGAAACAAGGATAGTGCTAATGGCCTTTGGGGAATAGCCTTTTTCTTTTAAAAGAAAATTTTATTGAAAAATGCTTCTTTGTAAACGATTTTCAAATAGTTTTCAGAAGGTCTTTAAAAACTTTTGCCCAGTCTGGTAACCTTCTGCTCTGATACCACGTGTAACACCCCGCCTCCGCTAGGGTCACTCGCAAAGGAATGCACTAGCTTCAGAGGGGCATTATTGGTAAACATGCACAGAAATATCATAAGACAGAACATATAAAATAGCGAAAGTAAAATCGAACTTTCATAAACATCAATAATTAAGTTCTAAAGCCTTTTACATCAGAGTACATCAAAACCTGTCTTGCAATAGTAAAGAAGCATAAAGACTTTTTCATAAATTATTCCCCAAGTAAAACAGTAAAGTAGCCATAGCCAAGAAAAGTCCAAGCCATCCATGATGACCTTCAAGCAGAAGAAGTCCGAACTAAACAACAGTATTTCCTCCTTGTAACCTGGGGGGAAATGGAAGAAAAGAGGCGAAACAAAACGGGTCAGTCAAGAAGACTGAGTAAGCCCTATCTACTATTAGTATAAAAACTAGTAAAGTTAACTGACATGAGAAACTGAGATGAACATAAGTATGATAACAAGATAGATAAGCTAAATCAAAATAACATGATGAACTACTGAACTTAGATAAACTAAGGTGTCATGATAAATTACAATGTCAAGATAAAACAAGGTATCCCTCCGTCAGGTTTCTATCAAATATAATATCCCCAAGATATCTATCACGTATAACGTCCCATGATATCTATCCTGTATTTTAGCTCTGCACCTACCGTACTAGTATCCCCACCATGTCATGTGTTAACCAAGAATGACCCTCACTCAAAAGTCGTGTAATGGTCCATGTCAACCTAATATATCGCATATATTGGTTACTCAACTTGTATGTTTTATTCCATGTAAATGTTTAGTCCCTTGCCGTAGACCATACGGGCTTTCTCATGAGATTCTATACTACTTTAACATAGTTCCATGATCCTTAAGATCGGTTTGGACTGTTACCCTAAACCTAGCTAGGGTCTTCCAACATGAATTATCGTTTGTACAACTAGGACTTATGCTACCTAGGGCTACTAGGGATTACGCTTACCTATTGCACGTTTCCGTATCTCGGTTTTGGTTCAACCACCCAGGGCCACTAGGATTTACGCTAACCGTCAACCGCGCCCTTTTTCCCACGCATTCATCATGAATCGTTTTTCCATGACTGTATGCACATGTATCACATCGTGCCATCCGAGTCCTATCACAGGGCAGATCAAGAAATACAGGACTCGGTCGGGAGCTTTCGATTTATTTGCCGATGCAGATGCTAAGGTCTGTTTTTCTATACGTGGCTATGGTCCCACGCGACCCCTCCCTCAACTAGCGAAAGACAAGACAGGATAAATCCTGTATGAGAACACAACACTGGCCAACCCACATCCAAGCCTTACCGCAACCATAATTAGATAGCAATTATGGTCTATTGGGTGTTCTCTGCCTTTCCGTACGTACACGCTTGACCAAAGATGGTAGGTAGCCTGACGAAATGCTATCTAGGGTACGACCGTGTATCGTCGACTATCCCCTATACATCCCCGTCTTTAGGTCGCTCGTATAGCAACCAAGGCATACTCTTGGTTCTTCTAACGCAGACCTTAACCTCTCATGAGCCTAGTATAATCACCTGGCAGCTCATAGAGGGATACCAAGAATACCCTCACGTTCCCCGAAGCCGCTGCTTCGTTACCCAGTTCGCTGGAGCCTTTATCCAAATCAGATACTTGCTCCTACTCGTATACTTAAACGATGACCTACCGTATCAGGTTAATCATCTATCTATGAACTGGTCTAAATTTCCTTGACTAAGAATCATTACTTAGTTATTCCTCAACTAAGGTTTACCACTTAGCCTTATTCCCGTTATCCTTGTTAACTACGGTTATCCACCTAATCCTCAGAACTAGGGTTTACATAATGGATTAAGTGTCACTTAAGTTCATGACTTAACCCGTCTACAAATCATGTCAAAATTGGCTAAGTATCCAAGTCCAGGACTTAACCCTACAAACCATGTTCACGTTGGTTAAGTATGTATCAACTTGACCCTATCAAATTACTGAGCCAAATCGGTCAAGTGTATTCAAACGATTCGTGACTTAGCCTTTTCATGTTATCACGTTGGATTGGTTAAATATTGGTTAACTTAACCTCAATAAATTCACGAGTTAGATTGGTTAAGTATAGGTCACTTAACCACATCAAATCATCATGTTAGATTAGTTAAGTGTTTAACTTAACCCCATTAAACTACCAAGTGGGATTAATTAAGTTTAGGCTAACTTAACCCCATCCGATTTCCGTGTTTAGACTAGTTGAGTCTAATCTTAACCCCATCCATTAACTGTATTTTTCGGTTAAGCGCCATTAAGAAAACTTACTTAACCTTACCAAGTTATCGGGTTGGATTGATTAAGTGTTGGTTAACTTAACCCCGTCCACTAGTCGTATAAAAATGGTTAAGTGTCATTAGGCAAATCAAATTACTTAACCTACCCAACCTTGTCATGTTTTGTTAAGTATCATTAGCCTAATCAAATTACTTAACCCATTTGTCCATGTCATATTTGATTAAGAGTCATTAATCAAATTAACTTAACCCTATCATGTGGCATTAATTACTTAATGCACCTCAACCTCTCACATTAGACTTTGTTGCGGTTACTAGTTAAGCCGGTCGGTTCCGGGTAGCTTTACACCACAACTTGGTCTAACCTCGGGTTTAAGCACAACATGACCAACTTCTCACATTGGGTCCTATTGTTTGCAACTACTAGTTAGGCCGGTCGGTTCCGGGTAGTTTTACGTTGCAAACTCAACCCAACCTCGAGTTGGCCACACTTATATTATCTAAGTGTCATGTCCATTATGTTTTCCAACACATATTACAAGTTTTCAAGCAATTGGGTAGACCTAACTTAATAGGTAAATTCCCAATGGGTAGACCTAACTTAATAGGTAAATTCCCAAGCTTATGTTTTTATGCATACTTACATGTTAACTTCCATGTTATATTTCAAGTCATATTTCCAAGTTATATTTTCATGTCATTAGAAATTTCCCATAACATAACCCAACGCGTTTAAACTCGCATATATGTTCGCAACAACGTAATGGATTAAAAGAAGAGACTTGGCAAAGGCACGACAAAAATGGATATTAAGCCACAAGTTAATCATGGTGGCAAATGAGGCACAAATGTGTTCATTAACTTGCATGTTACATTCTTAAGCCTCAAAAACATGCATAAACCCAAACTTGGCACATGAGCGAATCATGGTGACAAAAGACATGGAATGATGACTAGTAACTCGCATATATCATCATATAAGGGTTATGACTTCATATGCAAGTTGACATAAAGGCTATGAGGGTTCTCATGTTGCATAATGCAACATTTCAACATAAAGGTTGTAGCTTTTAGCCCACAAGATCAAGATAATGACTTCATAATCTTGCATGACATGATAGCATGTATCATACTTAATGATCAAACCCAAACTTGCAACATGAACATTTAACTTCATAGTTAATATCTAAGAGTAGGGAAAGGGCTTACATTGCTATGAAGGCACAAAAGATATGATAAAGCCCTTATGCAATCAAATAGACCCAAAATGCAAGCTCTAACATAAAAAAACCCTTGAGCCAAAATGATCAAAACTCTTTCTTTATGACGCAAATATAGAAACTTGACTTGAATGCAAGCTAATGATGCTCATACAAGTTTGAAAACACTTGTATGCATGGAAAATCACTTAGAAATTTATTTAGGAATTTTATGAAGAGAGTGGAGGCCATGAGAGGATTGATTTTGCCATAGTTTAGTTGTAGGAATGAATAATGAGGGTTTTAGGAGAGGGTTAGGGGTCTTTTTATAGAAGACTAGGATAGTTTTAGCCATAGGATAAACCCTAGAACCAATCCTAGCCTTTAAAGCATGTCTTGGGGAAGAAGTCAAGTCTAAAAAATGGAGTGGTGTCTTAACCAGGCATAAAAATGGAGTGGTGTCTTAATTGGGCTGAATTTCAAATCTGTTTTCGGATTTGAATTTTCGTGAAACTCTGCGAGGCCATATCTCGGTCATACGAACTCCGATTTACGAAATTTCGGACTCTATTTCGCGTATTTTTCCGAGATGAACGCAATGGAGAAGTCCATTTTACCTGATTCCAATTTTAAAATTTAATTCTGCCTTGATTTCTTGTTTTAACGTGTTATCGAAATACGGGTTGTTACAAGCTCGTGACCTGCCGTTGAGTCTACCAACTGGTCAATCCGAGGTAATGGGAAACTATCTTTTGGACAGGCTTTGTTCAAATCCGAGAAGTCGATACACGTTCGCCACTTCCCGTAGGCCTTCTTTACTAGGACTGGGTTCGAAATCCAGTCTGGGTAGGTCGAATCTCTGATAAATCCATTACTCTTTTGCTTTCCAACCTCTTCTTTCAAGGCAGCGAACCTCTCTGGGCCCAGCATTCGCCTTTTTTGCTTTACTGGAGGATGTTTGGGGTCAATGCTCAAAGAATGGCTCATGATTGATGGGGATATCCCGCACATGTCCGCGTGGGTCCAAGCAAATACATCCAAATTGTTCTTTAAGAAATCCGTCAATTCTTCAGCAAGATTCGGACTTAACTGGGATCCAATCTTAAGGACCTTCTCCGGGTCACTGTCATCGATTGGTACATCCACAGTTGCCTCGTTGGGAGTCGCCATTCTGCCCCTGGGTTCTTGATCCTCTCTGGGATCTATATCCTCGGGCATCTCTCTGGGCAACTCTCCAACGATTATCCTCTTTGGTTGCTATAAGGTCTCCGCCCCCGAAGGGGGAGAAGTGCCTTTAGTTTCGATATCCCCTCCATTGCGAAGTAACTTTAGTTTGGCAACATAACACGCTCGCGCAGCAACTTGATCCCCTCTGACGATACCAATGCCAGCTTCTGTGGGGAATTTCAATAACAAGCACCAGGGGCCTATACAGGCTCTGAACTTTGCGAGGGCCGGTCGGCCCAAGAAGGCATTATAGGGCGATTCAACATCCAAAACCACAAAGGGAAGGATTCTCACTCTCTGGCGTTCTCCTTCCCCAAGTGTAACTGGCAACTCTACATAACCCATCGGAGCGGTGGATGCTCCGTTGAATCCACGGATCCATCCTTGGCAGGGCTTCAAGTCTTTTATTTCAAGATTCATCTGGTCAAAGGCCTTTTTGAAAAGAATATTAACGGAACTCCCGTTGTCCACCAGAACCTTATGAACAGTGGCTGGCCCAATGAGTATCGTAATTACAAGTGGATCTTCAGTTGGAGCATGGACTCCGATGCTTTCTCGTTCTCGGAAAACAACATCATCGGTCATCATCTTCTACTGCTTCACCGGGATACTGTCCTCGGGGTTGCTACATTCCCCCACCTCGAGGTGTTGTTTGGCCGCGTTGACGTATTGATCCAATGCTTTAGAACTGTGCCCAGCAAGATAAAGTCCTCCGATCACAGTATTGATAACAATATTCTTTCCTTTTTGCTGAGCAGTCGGCCTAGCAGCAAGTTGATTTTGATTCTGATTCGGGGCCTGCACTGCTTGCCCCCTGTCCCTGGGCGTTACTCTGTATTCATCTAGCTTTCCTTCTCGAAGCAGCCTTTCGACTACATCCCTCAGGTGACGACATTCATTCGTCGAATGGCCGTGGATTTGATGAAAGAGACAAAACTTCCCTGTCTCACGCTCTTTCTCTGTCGACTCTCTAGGAGGTGGCCTCTTATTCTGGAGGACTTCGTACGTATCCATGAAGATATTTTCCAGAGTATCACTTATGGGTGTATAACTTTCAAAGGCACTGGGACGAGTCCTTCTCTGGGAGTCGTTCCCTCGGCCCCTCTTCCGGTTGTTGCCGTTACCATTGTTATTGTTGTTACCTGGCTGGCGACCACCCTGATTCTGATTTCCGACGTTAACTTCAACTTTCCCCGAGCTGTCTCCAGTCTGTTTGATGGCGATATTGCTCTGAATTTCCTCCTTATCAGTTGTTTTAACCTTTCGGTTTGCGTATACCTCTTCCCGACGTAGATGTACGTTGGCTTTCTTGTAGAATAACTCTCTAGTGTGGGGCGGTTTGTCTGCCAAGTACCTCCCGAATTCAGTGTCCTTATCAACTCCGTCAATCAGTGCTGCGACAATGGTCAGTTCATGAGGATCTTTAACCTCAGTGGCGGCCAAATTGAAACGATCCAGGTACATCTTTAGACTCTCGCCTGGTCGCTGTTTGACAAGGAATAAATCGATCACGCTTTTTGTCTTCTGTGCGTAGATACGGAATTGTTCTACGAACTTCTCGCTCAGCTCCCTGAAGCTAGAAATCGATCTCGCCGGCAGGCGAGTAAACCATAACAAAGCCACGTCCTCCAGGAATATGGGAAACGCTTTACACTTAACCGCGTCAGAAGCGGCGGCAGCGGTCATCGACCAAGAGTATCTCATTAGGTGTTGGACAGGATCAGATCTTCCCGCATATCGGTTCATTTGTGACATGTTGAAACACCTTGGAAAAGTCGCATCCAAAATATCGTCAGTAAAAGGAGTATGACTGCGGTCGATCCCCCAATCTTCGTTCCGCTGTCCGCGGCTGTCGGCCAGAATCCGGTGGACCATGGCTGCAACATTTGCACTGGTCAAAGGAGGTTCAGGGTCAGTGCCTCTGGCCCGACGAGGTTCTCTGATCTCTCTTCGGGAAGCAGCCACAAAATCCGGGGCTCGGACAGGGCTTCGCTGCCCCTTGTTATCATGAGTATGCGTGCGGCGACGGGGCTGAGGTGGTCTGTTATGCACAGGACTGTTCACATCTCGAGTCCTGAGAGCCGTTGCTTGACCATTCACATTACGGTTTGGGGGCCCCGCCCCTAGTTCTTCTTCTTCCTGTGAGGGCAGGGTTCCGAACCGAAGCTGTTCTATGTTTTCGGCTCTCTCATACGGTCGCCGCGGAGGTCTTGGCGATTCTTCAGACGAAGAAGAATATACTGGGGTGAGTGGACGAACCGGTGATGCTCTTTGCCTTGCTAGCTCATCAAGTCTTCTATCCATAGCCGTCAAATTTTGCCGCAGGATGGAACTTTCCTGCCTTTGGGCAGCCAACTCATCAAACAACCTATCCCACATTTCGGCGAAGCGAGAGAGATCCCCCTCAGTGACAGGAGCAGCAGGATCATAGTGGTCATCATCACTCTCTCTTATGCGCAAAGAGCTCGAACCGGGTCGAGCAGAGGTTCCGAGACGATAGGAGTGGGTCATAGGTTCTTTTCCAGGTCGAGTTGTAGTCTGACCATCAGTTCGGATAGCTGCGGTTCGTGGAGGGCGATTCGCTGCCCCCCCTGAGATCGACTCGTGGTTGTGGTACACGGAGGCTGCGAGGTGTTATCTCGGGATCGAGTAACAACCCCTTCAGTGGCACGGATCGTCTCGTTCACATCGACTCGGAACGTGGTGTCTTCGTCGGATCGGTTCGCCCCCTGCGCTCCGCGATCCAGAGTTTCTTCATTGCCCAGTTCGTGCACACTCTCCTCAATCGTTTCGTTGGTCTGCGAAGCTTTAGATCTTTTTCCAGCCATGATATCCGAATCGCTGGAATCCTCAAAGAAGCGAATAGTGAAACTTTAGGACTGAGTCTCTCAATGAAAGCACCAAAAATGTTAGATCGAAATTTGGACCTAACACCCAAATTGTTATGAACAGTAGAGAATTTCAAATGAAGAACAAGGAAAAAGAAAATAACACTCAGAATTTATAGTGGTTCGGCGTTAACGAGCCTACGTCCACTTTATATATTATTGATTATGCTTTAAAAGCTAATACAACAATGATTTCTCTCAATATTTCAGTAGTTTGACAACAATGGCGGATTCAGTACTCAATATTGCCAAAAAGATCCCGAAAAATGCCAAGCTCTGGGCTATTTATAGTTGATTTTGTCAGGCGGATCGTGGACACGTGGCACGAATCCCGAGAGCATCGGATCGCATCGCCACCGTTGGAGAAACAGTCAAATTAGCTGTTGTGGACAGGTGTCGTGATCTGCTTGAAAATCGGATCGTGCAGATGGGGAGAATCGGTCCAAGTGACGGTTAGGGACACGCGTCGCCAGATCCGTGCGATTCGGATTGCTGAAGACTAGCTCGTGCTTGAACAGGTCAGAGGGTTCGCCATGCACCAGGGGATCGGATCGGTTCGCTCGGGGTAACAATGTAAGTTTGGATCGGATCGCCCAACTGCGTCGTTCGCTGATGAGATGGGGCGATCCGATATTGGGCGAGACGATGGTGCGCGATCCGACGGTGGTCGAGACGATGGTACGCGAATCGATATTGGGCGAGACGATGGTGCGCGATCCATTCCTTCATGTCCTTAGATATCGTGGTTTCCTGCTTTCCTCGAATGATCCTGGGTGGCTTGGTCAAAAAGCGAGCCAACAAAACCCATTTCTCAATATCTTCTCTCCTCGCTTTCTCTCAAGTTACTTCACGGAATTAAGCCCCGTCGATTTCTATGAACTCCACTTCGTGCGAGGTTCACAATGAACCCAAAGTTATGAAACTCGGTCCCCTCATCAAAAATGTATCATGTATTTCTCCAATAAACATGTGCAGCCCCCTAGTGTTGCATTATTCCACAGATGGACGAGCTTCTAAAACTCGAGGAGAAATATGTTTTGCGAAGAGGAACTCCAAGCCTTGCTCGATCTCGCCAAACTCCAATCATGTGGCCCTTAAATCCGAACCCTAGGTGGCATGCAAGGCATAGCCATGACCAAAAGTAGCATTACGGCACATGAAAATACACAGAATCGAGAAGATTTTCACAACGTGTTCAATGCAATTGGTTTTAGAATTTTTAGATCAAATGATTATGAGATATTCATTTTTGACTTTAATAAAGGAAGGTGGCCATTGATTTGTCCTCCGCAATGCGACAGTAACTCACATGGTAAGTGGGAAATTGAATAGTGTCTAGCCTAATAACACTTAAGGGTTTGATATAATTTATTATTATTTTATTCAATTGTCCTCAAATGGGTCTGAAACTCCACAAACTTTAATTGATATATGCCGTCTATCGTCATCTATGTGAAAATGTCTTTTGAAAACAATGAGACTAGTATCGAGACCTAAATCGATCGTATGTAGAAGTTAGCATTTAAAACTCAAATTATACAATGTTAGTTTCTTATAGAAATTGACACATGTTTTATTTACGTACGATCAAACGGTACATCCGATCGTTACGAAACTAGATGGCGTGAAACCTATGACAATTTATGAAATATAAGTTTCATCATAATCAGGCATTGTGCCACCAGAATGACTATTTACGTGTATTTTGAGATCGTTATGACCGTCAACTGGCCCTAACTAAAAATACAACAATTCCTATACTTATCCCTCATGTAATAACCAATCCGGACTCAATTGAACTAATACCAAGTCCTGATTCGATCGTTTGTGAAAAATCTCATTGTGGAACCGTCAATTAGATGATTAACGATCAATGTTTAAATAAATTATTTAAATATCCAATCTTTAAAATACAGGCCGTTATAATCTATAAATGTAATGAATTGTCTTATTCCACCATGACAATGTATAGTTCAGTTCATAGATATCGAAATATATTAATTCCAAAATTTTAGAATTTTGTTTATTGGCGGGGAAAGGTTTCTTAATGATTTTGGCCTTGTCACATATCTCATATTTGTCACAACGAGATCCATCAGAGTTGTGTAAACCAAGTCTGCTCATGTTTGTAATGGGTTTGAAGTTTAAATGTTGAATATATCATGCAATAAGTTAAATGATTAATGATATGAGTATATTTATTAACACTTAGTTTACAACATTCCATTACAGCCATATCTCTTTACTATAAACATTCCATTTTTTTGTAAATATGACTTTATCGAACTCAAAGACAACATAGAATCCTCCTTTGCATACAAGATCTAATGAAACTAGATTTTTTTCCCTTATATTTATCATTTAAAAAACATTGATAACCATAAGTAAATCTCGGGTAGCACTTCCTTTTCCAACAACCTAGGCTCGACTATGTTCCCCTATCTGAACTTCTTAGCCATCATTGATGACTTCGTAGGTTTTAAACAACGACTTTTCCTTCAAACATGAATAATCCCTCATAATCAAACCACCATCCATCTGGTTTATTAGCATTATTAATTTCATTATTAAATCCATAAGTTCTTCTACCATATTGGCAGCTTTCTTTGGGGCATTTAAGTCTCTGGCATAATGTCAATTTTTACTACATTTGTAGCACTTTCAAATTTTCTTATTCTTCTTGTTATTTACAAGAGGCTTTCCATTTAAATTGCGCTTTTCATAGGTATCGTTCCCTAGGCTCTCGTTTCCACTACTTGAATATCAATTTTGGATAGATTTCTTTTCTCAATTGAGAGATTCCTCTTCGATTCAAAGATGTTTTTGAATCTGTTATAAAGTGAAGTAATCTATTTTGTGGAAAAGCATCTTTCTGGAATTGCTCCGAATTGGAGGTAGTTTTGCAATTATTTCACCAATTGGAATAATTTAAGAAGTCTAATATTGAGAGCAGTTGGTTTTTGAACAAATCCTTGCAACCAATAAACAAGACTGAGTATCGTCTTACCATCATCAATTTCAAAATCAGAATATCCAGCAATAAGAAACTTATTTTTACCCTTTTCTTGCGCATTATATTTTTTTCCAGAGCATTCTAGATATCCAGCAAAGTCTTTATCTCTTTGTAGAAATCATATGGATGGTCTGAGAGAGCATTCAAGATTTGGCCATGATAGAGTAGCAAGTGTATAGTACATTTAGTGCGTGCCTGCTTTACATTATTAGTGTCTATTGCACTTGGATGAGGAAGTGGAGGAAAATCCGGATTAAACGGATAAGATAGTCTAAGTGCGATGAGCAAGAATGTATCTTACCTTGGCGGTGGGTGAAGTTGTTATTGTCAAGCTTGGTTGAGTTTGATCATGTCTTGCCTCATGAGTTTGTTGGACGCCATTTAGTTTCAGACTCCATGGCACTGACAAAAACCTTAGGAGTGATGAAGAAATGGAAAAGGCTTTTATGGTGTATTCATATGTTGCACCTTCCATAAAATGTTACTCCTCCTGACTCGAATTGAGTTTGCTGAAGAGTTCAAGCAAATACTTTACCCAGTATACAACAAAGCGTAAAGGAGGAAAATGCAGACAACAGTTCTGAATTCTTTTGAAAAGAAAATATTTTATTGCAATGGAATAGTATATTTTCAGGAGGCATAGGAGGAAATATATATATAAGAGTAGATGTCTTTTCATGCAGTCGCGGCTGTTGAAAACGATCAGTTATGGCATTTCAAATCGAAAAAACAGTAGTCGTATTTGTTCAAAACTAATATGGTTGTTGCAATGACCAAGACACCTTTCAGAAATAAAGGCGCGAGTCCATGCGAAGTGCATGATAAATGCTTTGGAAATTCATGCCTCCTCATGTTCTTTCCTCGTGTAGCTCATACTATTCATATTCATTCCTCGGTTAGAACAACTTTATATCCGATGATAAGTCCCTGACCCATTCATCATCTTTACTTGTTACAGCCAATGTTATAAACTCTAATTTCATGATCGAGTGTGATATGCAGGTTTGTTTCTTGAATGCCCATGTTATTGTATCTCCTCCAAGAAGAAACAACCAAACAGATGTGGACATGTTGCCTTTTACATCATTAATATAATTCAAATAGCATTTGCATATCCTTCTAAATTAGCTGCAAAAAATCGTTATAAAATAGGGCAAGTTCTGTGATTTTATACAATCAAATACTATACTAATTTCCCTCCAATGTTCTCCGCTAGAATCGCTAGTGAACTGGCTTAACTTACATACCATATAAGCTATACCTAACCCAGTGCAATGCATAAGATGTATTAGGATTCCAATTACCCTAGTATACTCAAGTTATGCAACTGATCTTCCATTATTTTTTGCCAATTTAACACTTGAGTCAAAAGTTGTATTATGTGTCTTAAATTTCAAGTGTTCAAATATGGATAACATCTTCTTTATGTACTGTGTTTGACGTAAAGCCTATCCATGATATTGTTTTATAACTTTGATTGCCAGGATAGTATTTACTTCTACCAAGATCTATCATTTTAAATGTCAAAGAAACATATCATTGGTCTTCAAGATACCTAACATCATTTGAGTCAAAAGTTGTATTATGTTTGTTAAATTTCAAGTGTTCGAATTTGGAAAACATTTTCTCTATGTACTGTGTTTGACATAAGGCACATCTATGAGAGTGTTTTATAATTTTGATTGCCAGGATAGTATTTACTTCTACCATGTAACACCCCACATCCGTTAGTGTCACTCACAAAGGGAATGCACTAAGTTCTGTGGAGCATTTAAGGTAAAAGATGCAGATAAATTACAAGACAGACAAAATTTAAAACAGCAGAAAATAGAACTTTACTTTATTGATAAAATAGTTTGTACAACAATTGTTTTCCAACATCAGAATATCTGTCTTACAAAATAAAGAAGCATAAAATAACAGTTTATATTCCCCAATGTGGCAAGAGCCAGCCATAACAATGGAAAAGAGAATCCAAGCAAAACTTCGATTGATCTTCAGCTTGGAAAGAGACTAAGCTGAAGTAGTAACATTCCCTCCCTGCGGACCTGGGGGGGAGGGGGGACGGAAGACAAGAAAGCGAAAGAAAACAGAGTCAGACATAAAGTCTAGTAAGTTCAGTAACTTTCAGTATGTGAACAGGGAAAAGCAACACGACATGAATTAACTGAATACAAGATAATACCATGATGATAGGGAAAACAAGATAACATAATATTAACGCAAGATATGCTAAGACAAGATAAGATATGCTTCACTACTTTCTCTGCTTCGCTATTACCCTATTATTTTGGATTCTATATCCCTGCACCACCTAACTAGTGTCTCAACTAGAAATCTGTATAAAAAAAATGTGATCCCAATTCCCAAAGTTGTGGTTGTTTTTCAGGTGTATATCTATTATCTATTACCTAGATCTGATCTAGGGTCCTTCTATTGAGTGCTTCCTAGATTCAACTAGGGTTTACGCAACTTATCAAATGCTTCACAGATTCAGGGTTTATGCTACCTAGGTCCACTAGGGATTACGCTACCAATCGAACGATGCCCCTAGTCTAGGATACACTACCTAGAGTGGTATATGTTCCTAGACTTTCCCCACGTATGTGTCGCGAATCGTTTATCGCTGTCTAGATGCACATGTCCTGAATGTGCGACCCGAGTCCCGTGGCAGGGCTACTCTAGAAACACGGAACTCGGTCGGGAGCTTTTCAGATATCTGCCGGTGCAGATGCTAAGGTCTGTTTTTCTACCAGTGGTTATGGTCCCACGTGACCCCTCCCTCAACTAATGAAAGGCAATCCAAGAAAATCAAGTGCGAGAACTGTACTTTTGCCACCCTATGCCCTACTTTCCTATTGGCCAGCCTCACCCATAAATAGATAGCAAGTATATGGTCTGTTAGGAGTTCTTTGCCTTTCCGCATACGTACAATGATTGACTGAAGATGGTAGGTAGACGACGAGTTGCTATCACAGGGCTACTGGTCTCGCCGAATCACGCTGGTCCATCCTAGTCTTTAGGTTGCCTTGTATTGCAACTAAGGCATACCCTTGGTTCTTCTACCGCAGACCATAACCTCTGTGAGCCTAGGAGGATCATTTGCCACCTCACAGAGGGATACCAAGAGTACCCTCACGTCCCCTCGAAGCCTCGGGCTTCGTAACCCAATTCGTTGGAGCCTTCTCTAAGATTAGATGCTCGCTCCTCCTCGTGTGATACTAAGGATTACTACTTAGTTTTCTTAACTAAGGTTTGCCACTTAGTTTCCTGAATCGTCGTTTTCTTAACTAAGGTTTACTACTTAGCCCTTCTAACTAAGGTTTACTTACTTAGTTCCCCTTCTCGTCAAGTTGGATTGGTTAAGTGTCATTAGTCAATTCGAGTTAACTTAACCCATTCCTTTGTCTTATTAATCTGGTTAAGTGTTATCAGTAGTTCATGTTGACTTAACCCTACCACAAATCAAGTTATATTGGTTAAGCATTTTCTTATTACTTAACCTTACCCATTCACCTTGTATTGGTTAAGTGTTCTTTTTAACTTAACCTTAACATCTGTTTAATAATCATGTTCTAATGGTTAAGTATTGTCCCTTTCATTTTTTTAACTTAACCCTATTCATTTATCACACTATGATGGTTAAGTGTTCTAAGTTTACTTAACCCCACCCTCTAGTCTTAGTTAACATGTTAAATTGGCTAAGTGTTTTTCTTGGTTACTTAACCCTTACAAATTCTGTCTTGTTACCATGTTAAGTTGGTTAAGTATTCCTATGGACTTAACCTTCCCATTCTAGCTTAACTGTGTTAAGTTGGTTAAGTATTTTATTAAATGGACTTAACCCTATCAATTCTAGCTTAGCTTTAATTGTCTTATTAAAGCACCAACCACTCACATTAGACAGGTATTGTTGCGGTTACTGGACAGCCGGTCGGTTCCGGGCAGGTTTACACCGCAACTCAGTCTAACCTCGGGTCATTATTGGGCTTAATGCCTTAACCTCCCACATTGGATAGGTATTGTTGTGACTACTGGACAGCCGGGCGGGTCCGGGCGGGTTTACATCACAACTCAATCCAACCTCGGGTTAAGCATATTCGTATTGTCTAAATTTACATTTCTCACTTAGGACGAATTCTATAAGTAAATTATTCCTAATTTACTTATTCCAAAATTACTCTTTTAATGTACATTGTCAACGTTTATTATTATGGCCTATTTTCCCCCATAAATCAATTGTACTTATACCATTTTTGCCCAAGCCTAATGTACATGTCAATTATTCACAATTATGACTAAATTCAAAATTGTGCAAGTATGCTCATTATGCCTAATTAACTTAATTTAGCTAGTCCAATTCTGATTCAATATTCTAATTACAGTTCAAGTCAAGACTAGACTTATTATTCTAGTTTACAGTTTATGCAAAAACTAGATTTACAAGCCAATACTAGATTCAAATTACATATCCTATAACTCATGTCAGAATTACCCAATTTGCATTTTAATAGTCATGCTATAACACATGTTATAAATTATGCCAATTTCCAAGTTTAGTAAATTTCATGTTTTTCCCAAAATGTATTCCCATCGTTCGTATAATCGTGATTCAACCTAGATTATAAATAAATCTAGATTCGTGGATAAAAGGGAATGAACCAAAATGCCATGAAAAAAATAGACATAATAACTGGCATAAGATGATAGTTCATAGGCATATAGATCTGGTAATATTACGACATGAAAAGGGTTGAATAGTATAGGTTCAAGAACATGGGTAGACCTAACTTAATAGGTAAATTCCCAAGATCAAGATCCAAGGATAACTAAGAATAAACGGAAATAGAAAGTCAAGCCTAGATCCAATATAATGCCAGTTTGGTGTACAACATGGTTTTGTAACTACAGTGTCATGGGCATAAATAATAATCTTATATCCATAGTCATAGGCAATAAATCCTCACAGTCAATGAATCACAGTCATAGGCGATGTTCATAGTCAAAGGAAAATAATTCTCACAGTCATGAGTCCCAGTCATAGGCAATGTTCATAGTCAAGAAGGCATATGGTTTTAAGGTCCATAGTTTCATAGTCACAGTCTTATTGGTCAACGAATCATAACAGTTCTTAATTAGGTCCAAAGATATAAGCACTGATTCGAACAGAAAGATTTGGCATATTCTTTTATTCCTTTAATTTCATGTCACGAATAGACAAAACGTTCAAATCTAAAAAGTAACCGACTTAAAGAGATTAGATTAGATTCGTAGAAAAACAGTCGTTGAAGTCGTTTGAATCTTCACTTGAATCCTAACTTGTTTTGAATCTCCTCTTGAAAGTCTTGAGCAGCAATTCCTCGTCTTGATTTATTTTATATATTATTTTATTTACTATTTAATTTAGAGGAGGAGAAGAAGCCATGTCCACCAAGAATCTTTGCAGCATAAGGTTAGAGAAGAATTGTGTAAAGAGAAGGAGACTAGGGGCTGTTTATATAGGATTAGGCGGACGAATCTAGGCAGAAAACGAGACCAGGTACATCAGAATGCACCCAAGCCCAAAACCAGGTTCGGGGACCAGGTCGACCCCCAGGTCGACTGCCCAGTCGACCTGGTCAGGGGGGTCGACTGCCCAGTCGACTCCCCAATCGACCTGGGTACTGGGCGGGAAATTTCCCGCCCAGTCTGTTCTGGGTTTTGAATTCGAAATTTGAATTCGAATTCGAGCTATTTTGAACTCTGAAAATTCCTGAAACTTTGGAGGGCCATAACTTGGTCATACGGACTCCGATTCTCGCAAACTCAGACTCGTTTCCAAGTAGAATTCCGAGACGAACGCAATGGAGCAACCCGTTTCCCTTAATTCTTCTTCTAAAATTTAATTATACATTAATTTGTGAATCATAGTATTACAAAATTACGGGGTGTTACATACCAAGATCTTTAATTTAAAATATCAAAGAAAGACATCCTTGGTCTTCAAGATACCTAACATATTTATCCCAAATATGAGCATATCGTCAACCTATGAACATATTATGGCACTATGTGCTTTTGTAAACTTTGTATAAACACACATATCAACGTTGTTGTGAACAAACCCAAAAGAATGTATGGATGAGTTAAATTTCTCATGTCATTATTTTGGAGTTAGCTTCAATCCGTATAATGATTTATTTAATTTCCAAACTTTCTTCTAATTTCTAGAAAGCATTAATCCTTCTGATTGCTCCATATATAACTCTTCATTCATATCCCAATTTAGGAATGCAAGGCATCATTTGATGAATGTGCAGATTATATACTAAAGACAACACTATGGGAATCCAAATGGAATTTACTCATGCTACTCGAGAACAAGTGTTAAAATAATTAAATCATCTTTTTCTGAACCTTTTGGCAACTAGTCTTTCTTTAAATGTTTGTACAGTATTGTTCAGTCCATATATCTTTTTGAAAACCCACTTACACCCAATTGTTTTAGAGTTAAGTGGTAGGCCAACCAGAGTCCAAATTTTATTTGAAATTATAGAGTCTATCTCATCATTTATTGCTTCTCTCCAAAAGGAAGCATCTCTTAAGTTGATGGCTTCACGGTATATTTTAGGTTTCTCTTTAGAACAATGGATATTTAGTTTTTTATATTTTATCTATTTCCATCGACTAAGAAAAGTAGAGCCTATAATGACATAAAATAGGGATGTAACTCTGTCTCTTTCCCCTGCCATTTCGACTTTCTTAGTCCTTCATTATACAGATCTACATTTGTATCGACCTAAGACTTATTTCCTTAGTAGGACTGTTTTTCAGCACTACTTACCACCAGAAGGATTACCAACAACTTTAAAATCATTATAAAATTTGTTTTCAAAAAATTCAATGTCATGGGATTCAACAATGGTATTAGAGATTATATCAATAAGTTGTATGCCTTGTTGTGTTCAGCATATTTATGAAGATGCTTCTAAGTGCTCTTGGACACAAATTGGTCCTTTTAGGGTCAAGGACCCTGTAATAAACCAAATATCCTCATGCTTTAAGATATGTGAAATTTGGCTTTTTATTTTTCCAAAACTTATAGGTACATAGATTTGTCTTTCAAGATAAATTCTATTATGTAAACATAGGGATACATATTTGTCTTTCAAGATAAAATTCTATTATATAAACATTATGCCGCATTTAAAGCTCCGCCCTAAAAATTTAGAGGTAAAAACTATTTTACGAGCATATAATTTACCACTTATACTGAAGTGCAATCTTTCCTTTCAGCTGAGCCATTTTGTTATGAAGTATAAGGTATTGTTCTACCATGAATGTTTCCATTTTTTCATAGAAATTGTTAAATTCATTAGAAAAATATTCCAACCTCTATTATGTCAAGAAAAAGTTTAATTTCCTTATTTATTTGGTTTTCAATTTCGGCTTTGTAAATCTAAAATTTGTTAAAAGTTTCGTTCTTATTTATCATAAGATATACAAAGATGTATGTTAACGATATTTTTCGTCAACGCCCGAGACGGATATGAAGGGACGATCCATGTAGTGAAACGGAGTTGTCCGACCCTCCTCAGCTTGAGCCAATCTACTAATCCAGGTGAGGAGGCAGGTTTCCTCCTCAAGGAAAACGTTACGTTGGCAGGAACCTAACGATTCATGTAGAAATGTTTAGCTAAATCAATAGCACAACAGAATGCTTATGGAAGTATATAGAAAAACAACATAATGTAGAAAAAAATAAGAACACGCGGTTTATAGTGGTTCGGTTCGATTTGAACCTACATCCACTTTTAAGGATTTTGATAATTTTATTCAAGGAGGTGAGTACATGGGAGATTTTCCAAATTGATTCCCAAAACTAGGGTTTTCTCCCCCTGGCAGTCTTTCATTTTTCACCTCCTAATACTGACCCTAGAGGTCTTATTTATAGTAGATTTGGGGCCCCTTCTGCTGTTAGGTTGTTGGGCATAAAAGAGACCCGTTGTCGATCGTCGTTTTCTTTGCTTTCGGGTGTTTAACTTCTATCCTCTTTAGTGGCACCGGTTAAGATTCCCACGGTGCGGGTCTCGGTCAACTGGGGTTTTTCCAAGATTATGATGGGCTTGATAATGCGCCATCCTCCAGAAAGCACCTGGACTTCTAGTAGTGGCTCTCGGGTGGAGGGTCTCGAGTGTCAGCTTCCGGCCTCCTTGTGAATACTTAGAAGGGCTTACGCTCCTGGTGTTTGTAAGTGGCTCTCGGTGTGGGTTTGGCATGGACAGCTTATGTCTCCGTTAGGGCTTCGCCGTTAGGGATTCGGATGGTCTTTCGGAGGAGCTTTAGATATGATCTGGTCTTCCGGAAGATAGCCCTTGATGGTGCGTCCACTGTCTTTTGTATGATATTCTTGATGTCTTCATGTATCGGTGTGTTGGCATTTGACCAGGTTAATACCGACAACCCTTATGTCCTTCCAGGCCTCTGTTATTAGAGCTTATGACTCTTTATTCCCTAGTTTATGACTTGGAAACCCTTTTGATGTAAAGCTTCTCCTACCGGATGTGCCTCGCCGGATAGACTGTGTCCGTGTTATATAGACTTTGGATTCTTTTCCCCTAAAGGGTGTCGGTTCGTGTGGCTTTCAGATCATCCTTTCATGCTTGTGTTCACTGGACAGCGTCAGTTGGTAGCGCCGATGAGTCTTAGTTGTTGTTGCTTTTGGAATATTCTTCCCTATCCTTGTCTCTTTTTAGTGCTAGATTTTTCTCTCTGGAGGATATCTATTCCGATACCACTTCACTGTCGACTTATTTTACTGGTGATTTTGATGGTAACATTTGCCCCTCCTAGCAAAGGGGTATTTTCGACTTTTCAAGTCAAATTCCTTGTCCTTTCCGAGGTATCCTTCGATCTCTCTTGACTGAAGTATTAATTGGCTTCTCTTTTCGCGGTTCATATTAATTTTGAATTTTTTAATACGAAAACTCTGACCGTCTCTTTTTTTTGCCGAAAGAGGTAGTGAGGCACAATAAAATTTTGTGCTATACATAAATATATACAATGGTCAAAGCAGAGTGGTACTTCCATAATAGTTCAAAATAAAACAAAAGTATACACAAACGGGGCCCGCGCAGGAGCCAAGTTATTTCATGCAAGTTGAAGAAAATAGTCAACCAGCCCTAACTACATCATCCATCTACTGCGTGTTCTACTGCCAAAGTTGTCATGCAGCAATTGGGTAAACTCACAATGATCAAATTCCGCCAGAAGGTGACCAAGGCCTAAGCTTTCTCTAGCACTGGCCCTTGATAGTGTCGCACCAGAAGGTCCAGCCACCTCCTTGCCTTTACTGATCTCCTTAGCAGACTCCATCCCACTACTGCCATCAAAACTCACATTTTCTAGCACGACGTCAATAGCGTCGATCTTCTCCTTACCACCTTCAGAACTGAATGCCTCTTCTTCGTCTTCGTCTGACAGCTCCTCTTCGCCTTTGTTGATATTTGGAAGAATTGCAGATGGATTTGAAGAGGACGCTCCACCAATGTCAGAGCTAGAAACAACCTTCGTCTTTCTTCTTGGTTTCCAAACTCTGAGAAACCATTCCTATCTTTTCTAAACACCCAATCTTGAAATCCGTAGGCTCAAAAGAATTGCTAGGATTTCCGAAAAGCTTGCTAACTTCAATCTCATGACAGGAGGTGCGGGTAAAAAGCCTTACTAGTGATGGAATATACGGTGGTGATGGAACCTTTATATGCACATTAATATATGAAAAGTTAGCCACGTCCCACGCATCTTCTTGTATTCTTAAGACTTTTCCTACTTTCGATAATATGATCTCACTACACCAGAAATGCCAATTAAACAGTGCTCTAAATCGTATCAAAATCGATTTGGCAGTGCTCTGAGCCGTATCAAAAAATGGCGTCTTTGTTAAATTGTTACGGCTTTGAGCCGTATCAATTCATGAATTTGATACGGCTCAAAGGCGTATAAAATTCTTGAATTGATACGGCCATTAGCCGTATCAAATTCATGAATTGATACGGCTCAAATCCGTACAAATATATGAATTGATACGGCTCAAAGCCGCATCAATCCATGAATTTGGTACGGCCGTATCAATTCATAAATTTGATACGGCTAATAGCCGTATCTAATTTAAAAATAAAAAAATAAAAAAAAATACAATTAGCTACTTCATTACAGCAAATTCATTACATCAAATTCATTACTGCAAATTCATTATAGAATCATTAGGCAAATAGTGGCATATGCATGTTCAAAAACTTACATTGACGTTTATACTAACATGTCCACCAACAAAGAAAAAATAAACTAGCAAATACAAACCAACGCGGAAAGAGATTTATGCATCAACTAACCAGGCTCTAGCCAAGAATGTCATCCATTACAAAAGCACTAGACAAATGTACGAATTCTTCAATGTTCCAAAGCAATAACCTGTGAGAACAAAAGGATTTAGTACTCATGTTCATCAGTGAATCAAAGTAGACAAAGGAAAGAGCAAAGATATTAACTGATAGCTCATAGTGTATGTATTTTAACTGCATAATTTATCTAAAGTTAACCATCTCTAACCCAAATTCACACCACATAGGAAAACTAAATCAAAGGTAACCATCTCTATCACACGAATCAATTAAAATATATCAATACCTGGCAAGTCAGCTTCATTGAAACTGAGCATAAAGCTTATGCTCAGTTTCAAAGAAACTGAGCTTATTGCTCACTTTAATTGATACTGAGCAGCTCAGTTTCGTTGAAACTGAGAAATGCTCAGTTTATTGCTTAATTTCGAGGAAACCGAGCATTGCTTAGTTTCGAGGAAACCGAGCGATACTCATTTTCGAAGAAACCGAACGTATGCTCAGTTTCAACGGAATTGATCGTATGCTCAGTTTCACGGAAATTCGGTTCCGAACTGAGCTTGCAAACTCAGTTCCATACCGAGCTTGCAAACTTAGTTCGAAACCGAGTTTGTGAACTGAGCTTGTACACGCTGTATCAAATGATCAATTCGGAACTGAGTTCAGAACTCAGTTCGGAACTCGGTTTGCGAACTCGGTTCGGAACGGAGTTTGCGAACTCGGTTCAGAACTGAGTTTGCGAACTCGGTTCAAAACTGAGTTTGCGAACTCGGTTCAAAACTGAGTTTGCGAACTCGGTTTGGAACTGAGTTCAGTTCCGAACTGAGTTTGCGAACTCGGTTCCGAATTGAGTTTGCGAACTCGGTTCCGAACTGAGTTTGTAAACTCGGTTTTGAAAGTTCTGGGTTTTCGAATTGAGTTTGTAATATGAATGTTTTAAAAAGGCATTTATGCATTATTAGCATTACAACAAAACCACCAACTTTACCCTTTGTCACTAAAGTAAACATAACGCATTTTACAGCGCTAGTCATGTATCATTAGATTAATGGTATAAAAGTCAATAAGTAACGTAACTTTGGAGATGGCAAAGATTAGTATTGGTGCATTAGTTGTTATGGAAGTGGAATCTGGAGTACATAGATCTGGTCTAAAAATCTGAGATACTAGGATACCAGGATTTCAATCCCAGTATCAGACTGCAATGCCAATTCAAGATCTGGTCTGAAAATCTGAGATTTGAAGCACTGCATAGGAATGGAATTGCAACTACTCTAATTTTTCGGGAAATGCAAATTTATATTCATGTCGATAATCTTTTGAAGTATACAACAAAATATTTATTTAAACAAACTTGTAAATGCCATTAAAGGTAGGTATAGTTAAGTGGTCATTAACTGTCCTCCAAATCACATTTTGAACAGTTATTACAAGTCAGCTGTAAAACAGCCATAGATGGTAATATAATTTTTGACTTCCATTAAATTTCCATAACAAAACGTACCAGTTTTAATTTGCTATGCTCTATTTTCATATACACTAATAGTTAGAATTAAAATATTACTCATGTCCGCATAAATGTACCATCTTAACACAAGTATAAAAACAACTAACCTGATCATTAAATAAAGAATGCAAATTAAAAAAAATTGTAAAAAGTTTTGTATTATTTAGAAAATAACACCTGATTACATCTAGTGCCATAAAAATGTGTAACATGAAGAATTGCAAGCAGTACCCAACCCTACGCACATTTATAACAAACAAAAATATGAACAGCAGAAAAAGACCATACACACAGATTGACCAAAAGAAATATCATACTATCATAAATATGCCACATGGTCTGTGAATATCCACCTCTAGTGATAGAATATTGGACCCTTTCCAGTTCGCCCAAGGTAGACGGCCAACCACAGAGACTACTGGATTCAACAACTCCTAACATCCAACCTGATGGTGCTTATGCCCTTAGCATTAGACTTTGAACATATCCACACTTTTAAATAAAGAAAGTAAGAAGAGGAGCTATGTCAGCCGCCTGGAAGTCGAACAGAACGCTAACCATAACCCTTTTTTAATGATAAATGACAAATTTAAACATTTCATCCCCTACACAAAGTCATACCTGTGAGAGTGAACCACTATTTTATTAAGAAACTTCTCTGTGATATCTTCTGAAGCTGTCAGTGTAACACGCACGACACTTGCGCAGTATTTTGCATTAAACTTTGATGTGCCCACTACATGTATCCAATCACAGTAATATTTGTCTTTAAGTGTATGAACAAAGTTAATAACTGGACTTTCAAGACTAACATCCGCCAACTTACAAAACCTGATATCAAACGGTATTCTATATTTTGAAAGACAGTATAAAAGAACCGAATGCTACAAATAAAGAACCCAAGAATAACATGATATAATATCCGGTATAAGTGAAATAATATCCGGCATGGGTTAGTATTGTAGCAATATATTTTTGTCGTCATCAAATGAATTATTGTTTAAACTATACAAATCATATATATATATATTGAAACAAAAATAATTTATTCAAAATTATATCAAATATTTTTTTTTTAAATGTTTTGTCCTCCCTTGATAAAATTATGAATACCTAGTGAATAAGAAATATACTATTCTATCTTGAAAATATGATGCATGTAGAAAGCGACTTCAAATCAGGAACAGTACAATACTAAGTATGATTAAGATGTATCTTCCAAGGGTAGTATAAACCAAATAACACATTGAATAAGATGTGTGTACCTGTTTATTTTGACATGCAGTTTTCAACGCGTCGAATCCTTCTTCGAAGCTTGCAACATGTATCAATATCCACAGTTGTCGATTTGTGGTGACAGATTCCTGTTTAGCGGATATGCTTTTAATATGACCTTGTTCATCATGGACAGAATTTTCATGTGGAGATGGACACCACAGATAGCTTACCAGAGCAATGAACTGGGAACATGGTGCTCCGACATGGTAAAGCTGAGAAAACAATTGAAATGTCAACTATTTTAGTTTTTCATATTCATTCTTTCTTCTTTTAATGAAATGAGCATATGTGATATCTCACCATACCATTCTCGGAACGCATCCCATATCTAGCCAATTGAGAAATCTCTTTAGGTATTATGAAATTCACAGGCAGTAAAACCATTCTCAAAACTGTTAACACGAAATCCTATATAAATGGAAATAATAAACCTTGAGAAGGTGAACAACAGATCAATATTGTTCAAAGCATAATAAAAAGAAAGTCGTGCTACAAAACTACAAATAACAGAATTGAGTTAGATTAATTAAAGTATCATATGCTTTCATCTCTTTCACCAAAATCCCTTTTAAACTACAGATTGGTAAGCGAACAACTAAACATGAAGTAGAACCAACGACATTTTAATGGTGAGACAGAATTTAATACCACACAAAGGAGAAACAAACACCTTTTTATTTGATCAAATACAATACCTAACCAACAGACGAGAAGAAAGCAGAACTATAAATTGGTAAGTGTCAAAATTACCTGAATACAAAGTAGAATCTGTAGCAGTTTAACCACAAAGCTAGGGTGGTAAGCATGGAAAGAGGCAACAAACATAATTAAGAATGGAATCTAAGCTGCCACATAAGAAGAATCAGAAAACATGTCTAATTAATTAAATACACCAACTGTGAGCAAATAATTGCACAGACAAACATAAAATCTATAATTGTAGACATTAGCAAGTTGAAATCACTTGAAGTTAAAGCAGAACCTCTGAAGGCCAAACTAAAA
This sequence comes from Allium sativum, assembly GCA_030737875.1. Classification (NCBI taxonomy): domain Eukaryota; kingdom Viridiplantae; phylum Streptophyta; class Magnoliopsida; order Asparagales; family Amaryllidaceae; genus Allium; species Allium sativum. Next base: position 855,325,054 of record CM060920.1, on the reverse strand, counting down.
GTGGTACAGGAATATTAGGAGAAAGCGACATAGATAACTTGGTTTTAGCTAGGCACCAAAACGTTGCCAGTGATTTTTCAGGCAATTCGAAAAGATGCGGCTGAAATTAGTTTAAACAATTCCCATTATCAATAGTAAAGATGTAATACCCTAATGTTTAAATAAAATTCATCAATATGAGCTTAGTCATAAGAGATAACTCTCACACATTTTATTGTATGAATTAATGTAAAGCTTGCAGGGAAAGAACTCCAAACCTTTCAGCGTCAATCATGTCTAATGTAGTAATGCACAACCAACCCCATTGTAGTGATGAGGTAAGCCTTTTAAACTTAACGTACAGACCAAAACAATCATTGATCTCGTACTAATGAACAATTTATAAGCATAACCTCAACAATTGGCTGCAACTACTTTTTCGGGTTTATCACATCTATTACATCTATGTGAAAACTCTTGATCCCAATACTTATGGAACTTATTCTCTGGTTTTTTCATTCAGTCCAGGATGCATATAATTGATTTGTCAATATGTCAATTATAAACTATTTGCACCATATTCCTTACACTTGAGCTCAATCAATTCTTATCTAGGCAATTGCTTTTGTATGATTATGTAAATCCGACCTTACATCTAACAGATAAACCTTCATAAGTTAAAATATAATCAAGACAGGGAATAGAAAATCAAGACTGAAAATCGAACAAGAAAAATTCTCAGAGAACTCACAATTTCTAGACATTTTTGGTCGCGACCTCAGCCCAAATAAATCGAGAAGCAAGCCACGAGATTTCGAATCCACAAGAGAATCAAAACGTCAAACAATCGATCGAAATTTGGGAATTCAGAAAAAACCCTAATTAGAAAGGAGACGGAACGGGGGAAATGGGAAAGGAGACAGAATGGAGATAATTAGAAAAACAGCGGGCAATCTTTTTTTGGTTGGTGAGAAGCGAAAATTCAGCGGTGAAAAAAGATAAGGCTGATTAGATACGGGTAGAGCACGTGCCAAAAGGAAGCAATCCGAAGTTTAATGATCAACGGTCAGATTTTCGAGATTGGGAAGACGTGGATTGGTTAAGCTGTAGCAAATGAAATTTGGTACGGCTATAAGCTGTATCAAATTTGATACGGCTTAAAACCGTATTAAATCTCTGAATCCTGGTGTGTCAAATTTGCTATTATGGTGTAGTGTCTACACCATCTTAAAGTTACGAAACACAATGGGGAGACTTTTTAAGACAATCCAAAAGAAGCACCTCCTGTCTTGGCTTTGTTGAACCAAAATTGAGACTCCATGGCTGAACGTGTAGAGTACCCCTGTCAGTCGTAATGGAGTAGAAATCACTCATAAAGAAATTTCTTGGAAATTTAACGAGGTAGAAGAACTCCCATTTCAAGGCTCGTCAGATGCTACTGACTAAGGACTGGCCAGAGAAAATCGAGATAATCGCTCAGGAACTAAAGCATTGTAAATCTTCGTCAGAAACAAATGGTGACATGTCGACCTCATTTCCAGTTCCTTTTTTTTAATAGGGAGTGGGAGCATCGAAATCCTTTATGCCCTATCTTTTTATACTCGAAGTAAATGACCAGGTTTCTAAAGTTTTCGATCCGACGGTTAGAATTCCCATGCCATGAGTGTCGTTTCATGTGATTTGATCTTTCTCAAGTTTTCAGAATACGAAGAGGCCCTTAGAGTAGGCAATGATGATTTCTTTGCCTCGATTTTGGGTACAAGATTCTTTAATAGTATATCTTTAAATAATTCTTTAACCAAGTACGTGAGGTTTATCCGAGGCTTTGCTTGAACGTGGGGGTTCCATATCAGACAAATTTTATGATGTCATTTGGGAACACGGAAAACTGACTCCATTTTGGTCAATATATATTCTTTTTTGTTTTCCAAGAAAGAGACCTGCGTTCTTCGTGAGGTTATGGCACTAAGTTGCATTAAATATGAAACATCTATGCGTGTTTTGTGTGTTATCGTAGAAACTCAATATACTCGAATGAGGTATGTAAAAATTAAAATTACTTCCCTGAGCAGATGAGAGGGTTCCGGAACCATCCTTCATTCGGTCGAATGAAGACTGAAGACGGGGAACCCCTTTGGTATTAAATGGTAGAAGTCTCGAATCAGACCCAGATTGGGGTAATTAGATGATAGAAGACCGGGAACCCCTTCCGGTATTAATAGAAGTCCCGAACCGAACCCAGATTTGGGTATTAAATAGACAAAAGACCAGAACCCCCTCCTGTATTAATAGAAGTCCCGAACCAGATCCAGATTAGGGTAATTAGATAGACAGAAGGCCGAAACCCCTCTGGTATTAATAGAAGTCCTGAACCAAACCCAGATTCGGGTAATTAAATGATAGAAGACCGGGAACCCCTTCCGGTATTAATAGAAGTCCCGAACCGAACCCAGATTTGGGTGTTAAATAGACAGATGACCGGAACCCTCCGGTTTTAATAGAAGTCTCGAACCAGATCTAGATTAGGGTAATTAGATAGACAGAAGGCCAGAACCCGTCCGATATTAATAGAAGTCCTGAACCAAATCCAAATTCGAGTAATTAGATGATAGAAGACCGAAACCCCCTCCGGTATTAATAGAAGTCCCGAAACAAATACAGATTTGGGTAATTAGATAGAAAGAAGGCTGGAACCCCCTTCTGTATTAATAAAAGTCTCAAACCAAAGCCAGATTCGGGTAATTAGATGATAGAAGACCGGAACCCCCTCCGATATTAATAGAAGTCCCGAACTAAACCCAGATTCGGGTTATTAGATGATTAAAGACCAGAACCCCCTCCGGTATTAATAGAAGTCCCGAACCAAACCCAGATTCGGGTAATTAGATGAACAGAAGACCGGAAATCCCTGCGATATACATAGAAGTCCCGAACCAAACCCAGATTCGGGTAACTAAATCCTTATCTTGAGCTACCGTTTCGGTTTCGTTCGTCTAAGCGTAGGTTGTGTGCGTTTTTGAGTGCTCCCTTCAATCTTTCTTCAAGCTTTCATTTTCTTCAAGCTTTTGTTTTCTCCAAGCTTTCGTTTCCTTCTACGGGATGAAGTTTGAGCAGAGGTTGTATGTAACAACCCGGGAAATCAGAACCAATTTAAATTTATATTTTAACAATTTTAATGGATTTTTAATATTTAAAATAATTTATTTTAAATAATAATGAAGAAAATTTTATTTTAATTGAAGTTAGAACGAATAATTTTATTTTAATTATAAAACAAGCCCGAAATGGCGCGGCAGTTTGAAAATTCGATTTCAAATTTCAATTGAAAGTACAGGATTCAAAATAAAGCGGATTTCAGTAAAATCAAAAATATTTAAATCTGTTTAAAAATATCTTTCCAATGAATCTGAAAATTTGAAATTTCATAACAGGAATCAAAAATTATGCCCAGTTTAAAATTCAGAATAGTCGCTATGGAATATATATATGTATATATATATATTAATATTAAAAATAGCCATTTTAAAAACGACCTCCGTTTTCGACGAATCCACTTTTGTTGGATCCGGAATGTCAAATTATTATTAGATTCCAATTTTCATAACTTTCGGAATTAATATGTGAGCGTGGTAAATTTAAACGCGTTTGGTCAATTCAGTTTGAATTTAATTGACTGGAAAATGGCCATTTTTCAAACGGTCTCCAAATTCGACAAAATTAGTTTTATTAGGATCGTATCGTCAAAACATAGCTAGATAAAAAAATTCTGGAATTTTCGGAGTCAGTATGTGGCCCCGATAAATTAAAATGTACGTTTAAATTAAATATATATTGATTTATATTTTAATTTTGATAAAAACTATCTAAACAGCCGAATTGGCTTATGAAACATATCCCATTACGTTCGGAATAGGGGTATTTGGCTAAGGGCGACAGTCGTTGGGTTTGATTTGGAGTTTGTATAAACACACAAATATTTTTTGAAAATAAATGAATTGAAATAAAATAAAAATAAGCTATAAATACTCCTGTAATACGCCAAACCCTAATTCTCGTTTTACACAGCGTCGCCTCCTTTTGAAATCAATGGCCGGCATCTTCGGATTTTCCATCTCCTTTTTCTTCTTGATTATTCAATGATTTACAAACTTATAAAACATAAATTGAAGAGGAATGTGAGCTCGTCATTTTGGTATGGAGATGATCGAAGATGGAGGGGTATGGAGATTGGATTTTGGTCAGTAAAGCGCCGACTTTGGGCGCGGTTTTCAGCGTAGTGGGTCCATCGAGCTGGCGGCTGTTCCTGGTGGTGGCGGCGCAGGTTGTCGCGGTCGAGAGGGGGTGGTCCGATTTGGTTACGGCGGGCTCTGGTAGGTGCATTAGCGCCTTCCTTTTTGCACGACGATGGGTCTTCGTGGTCCAGAGAGGAACGACAGTGGAAGAAAGGCAGTTAACAAATGTGATTAAGGTTGAATTTAACCTAATTAAATTACCTTGTCCAATTCATTAACATTATTTTGTAAAGAAGAAGAACATTGTTTTGTAAATAAAAAGACATTGTTTTTGAAAAAGAAAATAAAATACAACTTTGATTTAGAAAATAAAATACAACTTTGATTTAGAAAATAAACACAACTTTGATTTAGAAAATTAAATACAACTTTGATTTAGAAAATAAAATACAACTTTGATTTAGAAAATAAAATACAACTTTGGTTTTAAAATAAAATAGCATTGTTTTATAAAAATAAAACAACACTGTTTTTAAAAGGAAACATAACATTGTTTTTAAAAGGAAAACATAGCATTGTTTTTGAAAGGAAAACATAGCATTGTTTTTTAAAGGAAAACATAGCATTGTTTTTGAAAGGAAAACATAGCATTGTTTATAAAAAAAAATAACATGGTTTTAATTATAAATAACTTTAACAGGAATGTGATTTTTATATAAACAAAACGTAAATAAAAATATGATTTTTACCATATGTATAGAACAACATTAAAAATATGATTTTTAACACAAACTGCGTGAAACAGATTGCGTTGAAAATTCGGGCAAATCCAAACTGTACCAGAAATTCATACACACTGACGGAGTGGAAACGAAGGTGAGAACTCCTCACTAAAGATTCTTCACAGTTATTTATTTAATTTCATAATTGGAAAATATATAGAATTGCTAGTTTAGATTTTTATCAGTTTAATCATTATAAACTATATACGGTTCTTGTTAGATCACTTCCCTCGTCAACAGACCATGGATGATTTAAATTGACTGTATTGTATGTTGTTTGTGATGTTGAACATATTAAAAATAACGTTAACATTAATGTGATAGTGAAATTAAATTATAAATATTCATTTATAATTTGAACAGTGAAAATTGGTTAAATAGAAAATAACTCAAACCGAATTAGAATTGGTTAAATTTGTTAACCAATGATTTATTTAAAATCATTGTCATTGTTTGAAAACCCCACACGGGTTTTGGGATGATATTTGACATGCACTAGTACCAATATTTAATTGTATGTCAATCGATGGATTGACAATCTGTGATGAGTGTTACTTATTTATTTTAATGCTCACACTGTTGTAAATTTCACTTTGGTTGTGATTAGACCGTTTGATGATTATTTATCATTATTGTTGCATACATGCGATGTATGAAATCCATATAACTGAAAATTATATGGTAATTGATTGAGTGCATTCCGATTCAGAATATAAAGAATAATTTAAATAAAGAATCTTTTAAAATAAAGAATCTTTTAAAATAAAATGTTGAAACAATAAAATTACTTTTTTTTTGAATGTACAAAATATGAAAAATACTCATATATGAAATGAAAAGTGTTTGAAACAATAAAATTACATTTTTGTTGAATGTACAAAATATGAAAAATATTCATATAAGAAATGAAAATTGTTTGAAGCAATAAAAGTTATATTTTTATTGTACGTACCAAATACTCATTGTTTGTAGAAAACGGTTTAACAGTAAAAGTTCACATTTTTATTGTGTATAAGAAATAGATAAAATGATCATTGTTTTGAAAAAAAAAGTTAACAATAAAAATTTACATTTTTATTGTTTATAAGAAATGATGTAAAATGATCATGGTTTGAAATAAAAAGATTTAACAATTAAAAGTTTACATTTTTATTGTATATATATAAAAAGATTCTAGTTTAATAAATTTGTTTTTACATTAAAAAGTACATTTTTAATGTTAGATGAATCATATAAAAATATTCGAGTTTGATATAATTGTGTTTACATTAAAAATTACATTGTTAATGTAAAGAATGAATCATTAAAAAGACTCAATGTTGACAATTCAATGTTTACATTAAAATGATCATTAAAATTACATTTCAATGCAAAAGAAATATTTTTGTGTAAAGAACCATTTTATATAAAAGAATCATTTCAATGTAAAAGAAACATTTTAATGTAAAGAACCATTTTTATGTAAAAGAACATTTTAATGTAAAAGATCATTTAATACAAAGAATATTTTTAAATAAAGAATATTTTAAACTAACAAATATTTTAAAATAACATTCAGTGAAGAATAAAATTATGACTTTGATGTCCGTCTTTTATGGACACAAAATATAAAAATATGAAGCCGGGTTAAGTATAAAAATGTCATTTTAACCCGAACGGGTTTATCGATCGATTTTATTCATTTTAAAATGAATATCGAAAAGAGGAGATTTCAAAATTTAATATTTTGAAAATATTATCATTTTAATATGATAAAGATATGGAATATTCACTTTTGATTTAAAATGGAAAAAGAAGTTGGAATCGTTTCAAAACGAATTTATAAACGATTTATAAAATACGTTTTAAATGGAAATCGACGAAATATTTATAATATATATTATGTATATTTAATGACCTGAATAGAACGTGCCGCGCAGCGACTGTTCGCGAATTTCGACCATTAACTTTGATTTGGCGTAACAGGAGATCCGACCGTCGGATTCTCCTAAAACCATAACCGTAGGGTTCGTATCGAAAAGAGCTTTCCAATGAATATAAGAGATTTGAAATCTAATGGTTAGATATTAAAATATGTCCAAACCAATTTTGGAAAAGGTCGTTGTAAATGCAGTTCGGTGGCCGTTATTGGAAACCGACTGCACGGGTCTTGATAAAATTATTAAAAATATGGAAAAATTATGTAAAATCATAATAAGTGATTTGGAAAGTTTTTGGATGAAAAATTCCATATTTGAAAAGATAAAAATATATTTTTATCGAAATGAACTAGTTATTAACAAGAATAAAAATCCAATTAATTAATATTTAATTGAAATTAAAGAGAATAAATTGGATTTTGGGTTGTCGTGAACGGTGTCTCTAATAACATTGTTCTTAAACCCCGATTAGGAAAGAATAAATCTTTTAAATAAGATTTAATGAAGTTTTCCAAATATTATTTAATTGGAATTAAATAAAATATAATTTTGGAATTTATAAATCTTTTAATTAAGGTTATTAGAGTTTTCAATTATATTTAGTAATTGGAATTAAATGAAATGTGAATTGGGTTTATTGTGAACTGTGTTTTTAACGACGTTTGTTCTTTAACCCAGTTAACAACGAAAATATAATTTGGAATTTATAAATATTTTATTAAGATTTAAATGGAAATTTTCCAAAGTAAATTTTATCAATTTAATATATTAAATTGGAATTGAATAGAATTCGATTTAATAATAATCAAGATGAGCTTCTGTAAATGAAGACCATTACTATATATGGAATTTAAAAGGTTTTGTCGTTATTCCATTTATATTATCAGTCTGATACGGGAATTTATATCGATTATATATTAATCTGATTTCTGTGAAGATTCCATTTTGAGGGAAGATGATTTTGGGTTTATCATGAATAATGTTTTTATATAACATTTGTTCTTTAACCCAGTTAAAGATAAGATTAATTTCTTAAATTTGAATAATCATTAAGTAATTATTTTTGACATTAAAACTAAACTAGAGTTTTAATGAATCCTTAATTAGTTTAAAATGCAAAGGAGATAATTAAATTTATCGAATTCTTGAAATGATCGAGAATGGAGTACCACCAGTTTTACTCCAGGAGATAGTAAAATCTTTAATCAGATTTGAACGTGAAATGGTAATTAATTTTACCAATAACACAGTGGGTGTTAGATATGGGGTGCTACCAGTTTTGCTCCATGGGATGAATAAGTTGGGATTGGGATAATAAATAATAAATGATTACTTCAGTAAGGTTCGTTAATCCCGACTAGTGAATAAACCATAATATGGTTCAAAATTGTGAAAAGATAAAATAAAATCTTTTGAAATGAGATCCATAAGAAGATTAAAGAATAAATTTAAAAGAATTTATCTTTGATAAAATTTATGGGAACCTTCCCTAATAATGTGAATGTTTTATTTAAAAGAATATTCTGAATTGGAATGAGGCGTATGTTGTGTTTCTATAGCACTTGATTATAAAATACGCGAGTTATTTGGAAAGACTGGGTTTAACCCATTCTGGATAATTACTACGACGATTAAGAGTCGAAGATGAAGACGGTGGTTGAAGACCAGAGTTTTTCACATCGTTTGGATGATTACTGATGTCTTGATTGGGTCGTACACCCAAGACAAGGTAATAAGTGGTGATTGTCCAGACATACTTGGAGATCGACGGATATGGGAGGACCTCTCTCCTATATTGGACATATAGGACGCGGAATGAGGTGCCTCCGGTTTCGTTCAGACCCAGAACGGACTTGTAAATGGATAGTATGTCTGACGTTGTATTCCTTTATGCTGTATTCGCTGATCTCTGTTAAATATATATCTGTTTAGTGGCGGAGAATTTATTCTCTTGCTTAACACCCTTCTTTGAGATGTACGAGCTTAGAGGTTATATATTGGCAGAAATCAATGGTATGGTATTGATTGACAATGTGGCATGCCAAGATGCAAATGATCAAGGCTTTTGTTGAAAAGAAGAGTCTTATGGATGATGATCAAATCACAGCTTTAATTAGCATAGCTTTGTGTATAGCATTACTTTGCGAGCTTCACACCCCGGTATGAACCAGAAACGGGAGATGAAAACAGGGAGGGCAGTGCGTTTCTTTCTAGCTAGGAGGGGTTTTAGGGTTTTACAAGCTCGGACATTTTACTCATGTGGATGTTGCTTATTATTACTTGATAGATAGAGAGGCGCCTTGGATATTGTTATGGTCGACCATACTGGCCACATTTTACGCCCTATAGGGTGGGGAAACGCATGCTCAGGAATTATGAATCCATCATCGCACTTAGTGTGGACCGGCCCTGCATGTTACCTAGTGTGCAGTTGCGGATGTATCCTGAGGCTAGGGATAGAGAGTCTCAAATATGGTAAGGACAATCCCTTGCCTTGGTTCATAGATGGAAATCCAACTTCCAATACGACATCATGCGGTTTTGATTGTAGAACTAATATGGCGACATGATATATGGTACCCATGCCGTCTATGATTGATACATTTATATTTGAAGTTGTTTTTGACACTATGCACTTATAATAATATCAAAATAATTTGTTTTAAACGTACCAAGCATGTTTGGCTATTATAAGGGAAAACTCTATCCTCCGGCTTGCGTTGCATTGTGTGATAGGACCTGAGTCTTATAATAGCTTCATTTTTCCAAAAAAAAAAAGCATTGCTTTGTTTTAATTTAAACTAAGATTCATGTGGAGTAAACCCATTCCGTGTTATACGGCGTGGTCCCATGATTTCCCCATTGTAAAATTAAATATTAATAACTGTTTTAGTTCTCACACCAGTCCCATGACTGACCTTGAGTTTATTTTGTTTTAATCTAAACTCTGGGTTCCCATATTTTCCACACAGCCAGCTAGTAGTTTTGGTTTTGTAGATATTATATTCACAGGATCTTGGTTTACAGCTGAAGCGATATTCGGAAAGCTCTGTATCCGTGTATTTCTTTCAGTTGTATTTTGTATTATTTTTCCGCTGCTATTTAAATGTAATTTAAAACTCTGATATTGTATTTCCAATGTGTAATATTCATTCATACTCTGTAATGTTCTTGTACTCTAATGTAAATTGTTGTAGTAAGCAATGAAATGTTCTTCTGTTTGTGTTCTGATTTGCCTTGTTCTCAATTCAATCCGGGCTTTCCTTTATGGGGAAGTTTGGGTCATTTCATTTGGTATCAGAGCTTTGGTTTACAGAGCTCGAGAACAAGACACATTAGAACTGAACAAAAGAATTCATTAGAGATTGGATTAGTAATATCCAATAAGAATGACTCGTTAGAGATGGGATCAGTAGTATCCTAGAACGAGTGTGAAGAGTATTAATTTTAAAATAAAAACATGAAAATAAATTTAGGTTTGAAAATTTTATCATATTATACGTATTTGAGTATATTATATTATTTTATTTTAATTTGGACAATTGAGTATACAAAGATTTTGAATATACACGTAATTAATGTATATTCGAAGTTTTAATATACTGGATAAATATAGAATCACACTCTAGTCACCCGGAGATGGTTCTGATGATTGCTGGCGTCATCAATGTTTATGTTCGAGCTTCGAAAGTGAGATATCTATAAATTTCCAAACCGACTGGTGTGAGAACCAAAACTAGCAAGGATTTATTGCTGTGATTTGCACTAAAAATATGATTTTCGACTATGTATAAAAGTTATATATATTTAAAAAGCTAATCAACTAATTGATTGTTGGTTGTGATGTTTGATTATTAGTTCAACTAATTAAAATATTGGAATGATAATTAATTTAACCAATATGAGAAAGAATGGTAAATTTAGCTAAATCGAATTTAATATTGAACTGAATTGAAAATTTATTAGAATTGAAAGTTGAGTTGATTAGTAAAACAACTTTCAGCTCCGTTCCTTTTCGAGGAGAAAAAGATTTTAAGTGAGGGAGACTGTAACAACCCGGAAAATCAGAACCAATTTAAAATTTTTATTTTAATGGATTTTTGATATTTAAAATAATTTATTTTAAATAAAACAATGCAAAAAATTATTTTAATCGAAGTTAGAACGAATAATTTTATTTTAATTATAAAACGAGCCCGACATGGCGTGGCAGTTTCAAAATTCGATTTCAAATTTCAATTGAATGTATAGGATTCAAAATAAAGTGGATTTCAGTAAAACCAAAAGTATTTAAATCAATTTAAAAATATCTTTCCAACGAATCTGAAAAATTGAAACTTCATAATAGGAATCAAAAGTTATGCCCAGTTTAAAATTTAGAATAGTCGCTATGGAATTTATATAAATATATATTAATATTAAAAATAGCCATTTAACCAATGACCACCTTTGTAACAACCCGCAAATTCTGAACCAATTTAAAAAATTTATTTTAGAAAATTTTAATGAATTTTGAGGCCATAATATAATTTGTATAGATAATAATGGCTAGAATTTATTTTTAATTGAAGTTAAAACGGATAAATTTAAATATAAATGGAGTTAGAAATAGCGCGGTAGTTTTAAAATTTTAACTTTGAACTTTAACTGAATGTACAGGATTCAAAATAAATCAGAATTGAGTGAAACCAGAAATATTTAAATCAGTTTAACCATATCTTTCTAACGAATTTGAAAAATTGAAATTTCATTTTAAAAATCAAAAGTTATGGCCAATTCAATATTTTGAAAGGTTGCTGTAGAATATATATATAATATATATGGCCCGAAGGGCTACTTTTTTCATATGAAAGAATTTGGACTCGAAACCACTTCCATTGAGTCTGGAATGATGTTTCTGCATTTAAAAAGTATAAACACTTATATATTTTGAGTTTCGGAATTTATTTGTTTAAAAATGTATTTTTAATATTAAATATATTGGCCTTAAAAATAGTCATTTTTCAAACGACCTCCGTTTTCGACGAAACCACTTTTGTTGGAACCGGAACGTCAAATTATAGCTAAGTTTCAATTTTCAGAATTTTTCGAGTTAATATGTGAGCGTGGCAAACGAAAATGTGTTTTGACTATTTCAGGTAAATTTAAACGACTTGAAAATAGCCATTTTTCAAACAGTCTCAGAATGTAATGAAATTAGTCTTGTTAGAACCGTATCGTCATAAGAAAGCTAAAAATATATTTTTTGGAATTTTCTGAGGTCATATGTGGCCCCGGCATATTTAAATGTACGGTCAATATTTAATTAATTAATTTTTAATGGGATTTTAAATAAATATTCTACAGATTTCGGAATTGGACCCCGAGACCTGTCACATTGCGTTCAGAAGGCCTCAAAACCTTAAGATCGACAGTAAGCAAGCCCAATTCGGAGTCAGCCCGCATTTTTACCTTTATAACACGTTTTTCAATGAATTTAATAATAAAAAATAAAAAGAAACCCTAAACCTTATGCGGCCGCCGCCATGTCTATTCGAAGGCCAGAATCATCTGAATTTCAAACGTTAATTTCTCTTAATCCGTTCAACGAAAATTGGCAAACTATATATCAAATCAAAGAGAATTCACAGATCTTCGAATCTATACGGTTAAGATCGGGTTTCAGTGCACGGATTTCGCGAATTCTGGTGAGGAAGCTGCCGACTTTGACCTCGATTTCAGGGGAGGTGGAACCCGCGAGTTGGCTGGGGTGCCGGGCGACGGAGGAGCGGCCTATGGCGGTCGAAGTGGTGATGTCTGATCGGCAGTGGGCGGCTCGGTGGTGCGTGCGCAGGGGGGATTGGAGGTGGACGATGGGTTCGGCCGTAACAGGAAGAGGAAGAAGAAGGTTTATATTTTAATATTATTTAATTTATTTAATATTTAATTTATCCAATCTTTAAAATTCAATATCTCTTTCATACGAGGACCGTTTTACGAACCATAAGTTGCGTTGGACTCGTCTTTCAGAGACCTTCGCAATGGCGCAGACCAGAGCTGAAACCGAGACAGTCGAATTTTCAGCCATATCAATGTGAGAATCTCTGATTTAAAGATTTAATTAATTTAATTAATTAATTTATTGTTGTTAAATAATTATCTGATTGTTGTTTAATTAGATCTGCATCGTGATGAATTTGTAGATTTTGTTTTTGATTGATTGTAATGTTTTATGTTAGATCTGTTATTGTGTATGTATCAATGTGAAAATTTTCATGCTTAATAAAATGGGATTAGAACTGAAATCTTTATCCAATTGAAATATCACCTTAACTGTGTATTGGATTAGATCATGAAAAAAAAACAATTGGAAATATCATATTGGTTGTGCTTATTTTATTGTTTATTTTATTAACATTAAATTATCGAAAATATTATGTTGAGTGCAGTGATTGAATAAGATGGTTAAACCAAAAACAATAATTATGATTAATGACATTAAACTATAATTTTCAAGTTTAAAAGTTTATGTTATTTTATTTTATTGAATTTAAACAATTTGTCATGTTGGTCAAAATGAACAATGAAATTTGAACGACAAATAAAAATTCATTTTTTTATTTGTTGATGTTACATGAAATTTGGACGACAAATAAAGCGTATCTTTATTTGTTGATATTACAATAGAATTGGAACGACAAATAAAAACTCATTTTTATTTGTTGATATTACCATAGAAATTGAATGACACATAAAACCTTATTTTTATTTGTCTACCTTACAATAGAATTTAAACAACAAATAAACCTTATTGTTATTTGTTTATTTTGAACAGGATTTGAACGACAAATAAAATATTATTTTTATTTGTTTATTTACAATAAAATATGAACAACAAATAGGATATATTTTCATTTGTTTCCATTACAACAGAATTTGGCTAACCAATAAAATTCTATTTTTATTTGTTTACATTTAGAACACGATTTATGAATTACAGTAAAAATTCTTCTTTTTACTGTCACATTTAACGTATGATGTTTTAGAATTGGATTAACAATAAAATATTAAATTTTACTGTTGATATTAAAAACATATTAGTAAAATAAAACTTTATTTGCATGGCATGAGTGAATTAAAGGTTATTTTTGTTTACATTTTTATGTAAATAAAAATACATGTTTTGGAAGTCACAATTTGTTTACATTTTATATGTAAATAAGAAATTATTTTCAGAAGTTACATTTTTGTTTGCAAATATATTTTAATATATAATTCATTCTTTTATTTAAATTCACTAATGCTAATAAATTTAAAAAAAAATCTTTTATTTGCATTCGCCAATGCAAATATATGTAGAAAATAGACATTGTTCTTTATTTGCATTCACAAATGCAAATATATATATTGAAACAAATTATTCTTTCATTTGCACTCACCAATGCAAATACATATATTGAAAATAAAGTTTATTCCTTTATTTGCACTTATTAATGCAAATATGCATTGAAATTAAGGTTTATTCTTTTATTTGCATTTATCAATGCAAATATTTAATGAAACTAAAGTCTATCTTTTTATCTACATTCACCAATACAAATATACACATTTTTATACATCGAATAGAAAATTGTAAAAATGTACTTTGGAAATAAAACTATTCTTTTATTTGCATTCACGAATGCAAATATACTTTGAAATAGAATATATTTTGAAATAAAATATATTTTGAAATAAAATATGCTTTGAAATGAAATAAACTTTAAAAATGAAATTTGTTCTTTTATTTGCATTAATTACTGCAAATAAACTTTACAAATGGGAGTTGTATTTACTTTGCATTCACAAAAGAAAATACCCATTGAAATTAAAATTGTTCTTTCATTTGCATTCACAAATGCAAATATATATATATTGAAAACCAAGTTGTTCTTTTATTTGGAATCGCTAATGCAAATACACATTTAAATAAAAATTTGTTTCTTTATTTACTTTCACTAATGTAAATACACATTGGAAATGAGTTTCTTTTCACATTCACTCAAATATACTTTTAAATCAAAATACAAAGTTACATTTGTTATTTGCATTCCTTGTTGCAAATAAAACCTTAAAATAAAGTTCATCTTTGTTTGCAATTCATTAATGCAAACAAACCATCAAAATGAAAGTTGCATTTTTGATTTATAATTTTGATAGGTATAAAATATTGTTTGAAAGTGGAAATTCTATTTGCACCTTACAATGCAAATAAGACATGAATTAAATCTTTCATTTTACTTTCAAGTTAAGAAATACCTTTTTATTCACATTTTTAGATATAAATAAAGGATAGGATTTAAAAATTACATTTTAGCACATTCTAGTTGTAGCAAAAGAGATAATGTTTCATTTTATTTTCATTTTAAAGGACAATAGAAAGAATAGTTTTTTTTAGAAGTGCATTTTTATTGCAATTCTATATGAAGTGAAAAGAACCAATTTGTCAAATGTCTTATATGAAATAAAATGAGTTCTTTTTGTCACTTCAAAAAGAATGAATTGAAAATGTTTATTTAAGCTTTTGTAAAGAATGAATAACTAAACATTCATATTTTTATCATTAAAGTAAAATAGTCAAAAACACTTATTTTGTCTAAATTAAAAGAATGAAACAAAATATAGCACTGGAATATTTTATTAGAATTGAAACACAAAATCACTATTGTAAATTTACATTAGTTAAAACCAATAATTCATTTTTGTTAATTTATATTAGTTAAAAACAATTATTCATTATAGTCAATTTATACTATTTAAACCAAAATAGACATTTTGTCAGAAATATTCATTTTTGTCAAAATGAATTAGTTAAAGCAATTTATATATAGATATATATATCTTATGTTTGGCAAGATATATACTTGCCAAGATAGGTTAGTTAAATCAAAATATTTATTTTGTCGAATCAAAATTATCATTTTTGTCCCATTAGGATTGCCAAAACAATATAACCATTTTTGCTTGAGTTTAAACTAGCAAAATAGAAATTGTCAATGGAGACGAAGTTATTATTCTTATTCGTTCATTGCAATAGAATTATGTATAATATAAAAGAGACATTTTCTTGTCATGTTTATATATTGTGTATTACACTTCCATTCACAAGTTACCCGACTTGTTTATGTGATTGGGACGATTATTTTCACACATCGCCCAAGTGCACAAATTAGTTTATTATTTATTTATTGGTTGAAACCCCACACGGGTGTTGGGATGAAAATTTACATACACTAATCCCAATATTCAGTTGTATGTTGATCGTTAGATCAACAGGCTGCGATGAGCGTTATTGCTTCATTTTAACACTTACACAGTGGAAAATACACTTTGGATGCAGATGGATGATTTGATGAGTATATTGTTATTATCATATATATGTTGTGTGTGAAATCTGTATAATCCAAATTATATGGTAAATGATTGAGTCGCATTTCGATTCAGGTGTTCTTTTAAATAAGAATATTTTTACATTAGAAATCCTTTTTATATAAAGTATATATTCTTTCATAAAAGAGAAAATATTGTTAATCAAGTATATGTTAAAACAAAGAATATTTGTAAAAGATAAAAATTTGTAATATAAAGAATACTTCTCATTTAGAATCTTCTATATAAAGAATATTTTTAATGATTATTTTAAAATATGTTTTTTTAAAAGATTATTAGGATTTGCAATTATATTTTGTGTTATGAAATAAATTGAGGTGTGAAGTGGATTTATCGTGGACGGTGCTTTAAACGACATTTGTCCTTTAATCCAATTTACTTTGAAATTATTATTTGGAATTTATAAATCTATTTTATAGATTTCAAAAGGGCATTTTCTAAAAATCAAGTTTTTCCAACTTAATATATTTAATAGGAATTTAGTGGAAATTCGATCGGTAATAATCGAAATGGGCTTCTGTAAAAGAAGACCGATATTATATATGGAATTTAAGAGGCTTTGTCGTTATTCCATTTATATTATTAGTCCAATACAGAAATTTATATCGATTAAGTATTGATTTGATTTCTGTGGAATTCCGTATTTTATAAATAGATTTGTGGGTTTATCGTGAACTGTGTTTTAAAGGACACTAGTTCTTTAACCTGTTTAAGACAAGATTTATTCCTTAAAATAAATGATCTTGTAATAATGATTTTTGATATCAAATCAAAACTGGAGTTTTAATAAATCTTTTAAGAAAGATTTAAGATTTTATTTTCAGAATTTATCTTTGATAAAATTAATGAGAATCTTTTAACACGAATATCTTATTAAAAGAATACTCGGAGTCGGAATGTGGCGTAATGTGTGATTTTCCAATATTTGCTTTTTAATCCCAAAATACGTGAGTTATTCAGAAAGACCAGGTTTAACCCATTCTCAATCATCATCACAACGATCAAGAGTCGAAGATGAAGGCGGTGGTTGAAGACCGAAGGTTTTCACATCGTTGGGATGATGATGACTGGTATCTTGAATTGGGATTGGCCTTCCAAGGCAAGGTATTTGGTAATGATCGTCCAAACGCATTTGGAGATCGACGGACACGTTGTTTCGCTCAGACCCAGAGCGGACTTGTAAATGGATTGCGTGTCTGACATTGTATTCCTTTCTACTGTATTTGTTGAACGCTATTGATTATATATTTCTATTTGGTGGTGAAGAATTTATTCTTTACTTATCACCCTTCTCTAAGACGTATGAGCTTAGAGGTGATATATATATTGGTAGATGATCAATGATATGGTAGGGTCTGACAATGTGACATGCTAAGATGCAAATGATCAAGGCTTTGTTGAAAAGCAAGCCTTGTGGTTGATGATCAAAGCACAGTCTCTTTAGGCATAGCTTTGTGTATATCGTGACTTCGCGAGCCTCACACACCGGTTGAGTCTAAAACGGGAGAAGGGAACGCAGGGAGTGCACACGTTTCTTTCTAGCTAGAAGTGGTGTCGGTGCTTAAATTGGCTGACATTTGCTTATGTGGTTGTTGGAATTTCGCGAGGCCTCGGTTTATTCTTATCGGTCGCCCACGGCCGATTTGTAGGTCCAATAGGATCGGGGAGCGTGTGTTCAGGCATAACTAATCCAATAAAGTATTTGTGGACCGGCCCTGCTGTATCCAAGGGTTCGCTAGCGTCTGAATCCCGAGACATTGCTAGAGTGTCTCGAATCGGTCAGGAGCTCCTCCCTAGCCTTGACTCATGATGGAAACCCAATTTCCAATACGCCCCTTGCAGTTTTGATTGTATAACTAGTATGGCGACATAGTAGATGGTAGCTATGCCGTCTAGGATTGATATTATATTTGAAATGTTTTAAATATATATATATATATATATATATATACACACACACACACTAATGATATCGTTTTTACGTATCAAGCATCTTTTGACCATTATAAGGTAAAACCCTATCCTCCGGTTTGCGTTGCATTGTATGATGGGACCTGGGTCTTATAATGGTTTCATTTTTCTAAAAAGCATTGCGTTATTTGACGATTTACTTTATTTATGTACTGGCAATCCAATGGAGTAAACCCTGTCTGCGTTAGCGGCGTGGTCCTGTGATTAGCCTTCTTATTAGATAAGTTAAGTTAAGAATTCTCACACCAGTCCTTGTTTGGCATGCCTGGTAATAGGATGCAGCATGATGGGGGGTTCTCACTTCGCGGTTTTGGTGGCAAACGGGAGACTCTTACCCCCACATGTCCCTTTTTAGGGTTGGTAGGCTACGGCCGGGGGATCCCAAAAGGGTCGTCGTAAAACAAGGTGTCTGGGGTACAACTGTAAGCCACGGTGGGTTTTACCTGCTGTACTGGGGGATGAAGGGATGGTTGCAAAGCCTACCGGATTTCGTCGGGTCGTTACAGCTGGTATCAGAGCTCAGGTTAGCTCAAATCTTTGGGGTACAACTCATTAGAACTAAACAAAAGACTCATCAGAGGTTGGATTAGTAATATCCAATAAGAATACTCATTAGAGATAGGATCAGCAGTATCCTAGAATGAGAATACTCATTAGAGATGGGGTTAGCAATGCCCTAGAATGAGTCAGAGTGGAAAATTTATAATTAACGTATTTGTAATTATATATATATATATATATATATATATATAATTCGATTTTAGAAAATATGATTTTAAATATATAAAAGTTATATATTTTTGAAAATTTAATCAACTAATTGATTGATGATTGTGTTGTGTGATTATTAGTTCAACAAATAAAATTATTAAACAATTAAAGAATGAAAATTAAATTAGTTAAATAAACAACTTTAGCTCATTTCCTTTTCGAGGACGAAAAGATTTTAAGTGGGGGAGATTGTAACAACCTGCAAATTCTGAACCAATTTAAAATTTTTATTTTAGAAAATTTTAATGAATTTTGAGGCTATAATATAATTTGTATAGATAATAATGGCTAGAATTTATTTTTAATCGAAGTTAAAACAGATAAATTTAATTTAAATATAAATGGAGTTAGAAATAGCGCGGTAGTTTTAAAATTTTAATTTTGAACTTTAACTGAATGTACAGGATTCAAAATAAATCAGAATTGAGTGAAACCAGAAATATTTAAATCTGTTTAACCATATCTTTCTAACGAATTTGAAAAATTGAAATTTCGTTTTAAAAATCAAAAGTTATGGCCAATTCAATATTTTGAAAGGTTGCTGTAGAATATATATGTATATAATATATATATATATATATATATATATATATATATAATATATGGCCCGAAGGGCTACTTTTTACATATTGTAACAACCCGTAAATCTGGGCCAGTTTAAAATTTTTATTTTGGCCATTTTAGCGAATTTTGATTATTTAAAATGAATCATTTTAAATAAAATCGACGAGAAATTTATTTTGAATATAATTCCAGCGTATATAGTTATATAGTTCGTCGTTAGAATATAAATAATTATATATAATTATAAAAGGAATTGAAAATGGCGCGGTAGTTCGATAATTCAATTTCAAACTTCAATTGAATGTACCGGGTGCAAAACAATCCGGATTTTAGTGAAACCAAAAACATTAGGATCTAATTGATGATATCTTTCCAACGAATTAGAAAAATTGAAGTTTCATAGCGGGAATCAAAAGATATGTCCAGTTGAAAATTCTAAATAGTCGCTATGGAATTCAGGCCCTTAAAAATGGACATTTTGCAAATGACCTCGGATCTCGACGAAACCAGTTTTGTTGGGTCCGCAGTGTCAAATTATTGCTAGATTCCAAATTTCATAATTTTCTGAATCAATATGTGAGCGTGGCTCAGTTAAACGCGTTTGACCAGTTTCAGTTGATTTTAATCGACTGGAAAATGGCCATTTTTCTAACGGTCTCAGAATTCGATGAAACTAGTTTTATTAGGACCGTATCGTCAATACGAAGCTAGAAATATTTTTCGAGAATTTTTAGAGCTAGTATGTGGCCCCAGTAAATTGAAATGTGCGTTTAAATTAAATATATAAAGATTTATATTTTAAATTAAACAGAAACTGATCGAAACAGTCGAACTGGCTTCCGAAACATATCCCATTGCATTCGGAATAGGGGTATTTAGCTAGGGGCAACAGTCGTTGGGTTTGGTTTGAAGTTCGAATCGATGAACAAATATTTTTGGAATTAAATATTTTTTTATATATAAATATAAGTGCTCAAGCTAAGAGGTCAAACCCTAGAAATCCATTTCTGTGGTCAAAGCTCGAATACAACGCGCCTCCTTCGAAATAAACGGCGGAACTCTTCAAGATTTCTCCCCCTTTTTCCACACAATCCACTGATTGATTCGAGGAACCATTCGAATGAAAACTCAAGAGTGTTCTGAGATCTTCGATTTGGCACTAGTTTGATGGATTATCGTGTAGCCTTTCGCACGACTTCGAGCCTGAAGCGTCCCCGTTCGCACCGGTTTCTGGAAGCAAAGAGGAGATCGAATCGCAGGTGGTTGCTGGCGTTGGAAGAGGGCGGCGCCGTGGTGGAAGTGAGGTGGTCTGATCGAACTCCGATCAACTGTGGGTGGCGGCGCGGAAAGCCCTAGTGGCGTGAATCGATGGGTTCTATCCTGGAGGGTTAAATGAAGAGAAAGGTTCTGTTCCTTTTTGTTTTATTTCATTTAAACTAATCATAATATTTAACGTACACAAAATTGTTTAGAAAAATTTCAGAATTGTTTTAAAAATCATAGCATTGTCTAAAATCTGAAATGAATAAAAAATAGTATTAATAAAATCTAGTTTTTATTATAAATATAACGTTGTTTAAAATCAATTTTATCTAATATAGCATCGAAGTAAAAATATGATTTTTATATATTGAACATCGAAGTAAAAATGTGATTTTTATATATTGAACATCGAAGTAAAAATGTGATTTTTATATATTGAACATCGAAGTAAAAATATGATTTTTATATATTGAACATCGAAGTAAAAATTTGATTTTTATATATTGAACATCGAAGTAAAAATGTGATTTTTATATATTGAACATCGAAGTAAAAATGTGATTTTTATATATTGAACATCGAAGTAAAAATGTGATTTTTATATATTGAATAGCGAAGTAAAAATCCGATTTTTACATATGTAGTGGCTACAGCAACGAAGAAGACAAAAAGGCGAGAACGAAGAAGATTTATATCAAAGAAGAGTCAAGATGTTTGGATAGCTTTCGGTGAGAATTTCTCACTCTTCAATTTCATTTTCTAGTTATATATATATACTAGGATGCAGACGGTGCTTAGTAGCACCCGACACAATCGTCCACAGACCATGGACTTGTTTGTTTGATTGCAAATTAGTTAGATTATTTGATTGAAATTGAATTGTTTGGTGAAATGAATGGATTTGATTGATGTGTGAATGGCGTGGGCCTTCACTAGACCGGGGATTAGGCTAGGCCTTGTCCCGTTTCTAGTATCGTGCCGTTATGCCGCCGAAATTTTCTAAAATATGTTAAAAAAATATATCATTTTATTGAATAAATGAACCGAATAGAATATTCATAGGTTGAATAAAATGTTTTATCGTTAAAAATATAATTTTTAACGTGAATGTAAATAAATAAATATTCATTTACAGACCGGACGGTTTGTTTATGTACACCTATTTGAAGGACATTGATTGGGTCGATAAATTTTACACATCGCCCAACTGCACAAATAAAATCTGTGTTTGATTGTTTGAAACCCCACACGGGTGTTGGGATGAAATTTGAAGTTCACTCATCCTGATTGATTAAATATGTCGATCGATTGATTGACAGGCTGTTATAAGCGTTAGATATCTATATTTGATGCTTATACAGTGTAGTGCACTTTGGTTGATGATCGATTATTTTCAATGCTATTATATACATGTGCTGTATGGAAATCCATATAATTAATTTTATATGGTAATTGATTGGGCCTCATTCCAATTTAGAAAATAAAGAACAACATAAAATAAAGGTTCATGTGTTGACAGTACTCATCCATTGAGACTGGTCATGTGTTGAACGAAATATTTTAGTAATAAAATTTACATCTTTATCAATATAAAATAAAGGTTCATGTGTTGACTGTACTCATCCGTTGAGATTAGTCATGTGTTGAACGAAATAATTTAACAAAAATAGTCACACGTGGACAGTACTCATTCGTAGAGATTAGTCGTGTGTTGACAAAAATAAATATTCATTTGTTGAATAGAATAAAGGAATATATGAAGCCGTGTTGATTAGATTGACGCCATTTTGACGTGAACGATATTTATATCGATTTTAAACGATTTCGAAATGAATTGAATTGAAAACGAATTCAAATTGAATTGAAAGCAAATTGAAATGAATTCAAATTGAATTGAAATTTGAATTGAATAGAAATGAATTTTAAAACGAATTTATAAAGAAGAATTCAATTTTGATTTGAATTGAAATGGAAGTTGAAATTGCTTTTGAAACGAATTTTAAAACTATTTATATAATTCGTTTTAAATAGAAATCGACGAAATATATATTATATATATTATATATATAATATAATGGCCTGAATAGAACGCGCCGCGCCGCGGCAGTTCGCGAATTTCGACCATTTATTTCAAACGGACATTACGGGAGATCCGACCGTCGGATTCTCCTAAAACCGGAACCGTCGGGTTCGTATCGAAAAGAGCTTTCTAACGAATATTAGAAATTTGAAATCTAACGGTTGGATTTGGAATTATGTCCAAATCAAATTTGAAAAAGGTCGTTGTAAGTGCAGTTCGATGGCCGTTGATGGAAATCGACTGTACGGGCCTTGATAAAATTATTAAAAATAGCAATAATTTGTGTGAAATCATAAGAAATGATTTAGAAAGAATTGGGATGAAAAACTCCATATTTGAAAAGATAAAAATAGATTTTTATCGAAATGAACTAGTTTTGAACTAGAATTATAATTCTATTTATTTTTAAGTAAATAAATTGAATTTGAAAAGGTTTTTAAAAATAACCAAAATTTCCAATGATTGCATTGGAGTGGATTTGAATCGAAATTGTCTTCGGAATATTTCGATGCTGGAATTCGTGATTATACAGATGTTGTTATGGAAATTTGAAAGATATACATTTATATCGTTATTTCAATACGACATTTGTTAATCGTAGAATTTGATATTGAATATAAGCCGATATATTTTCTATTCAGAGCCTTGTATTGAATATCAAATGTGATTTGGGTTTGTCGTGAATGGTGTCTTCACTAACACTGTTCTTGAACCCAGTTGAGAAAAGATTAAATCTTTTTATTTTAGATTTAATAAAGTGTACCAATTAAATAATATTTAATTGGAATTGAATTGATATTGATTTTTGGGTTTATCGTGAACGGTGCTTTAAATAACACTCGTTCTTTAACCCGATAATTAATGGAATGTGACTTTGGGTTTATCGTGAACCGTGTTTTAAATGACACTGATTCTTTAACCCAGTTAACGATTAAAACTAAGTGGAGTTTTAATGAATCTTTAATTAGATTGAAATAATCGAAATGGAGTATCACCAGTTTTGCTCCAGGCGATAGTTAAATCTTTAATTAGATTTGAACGTGAAATGGTAATTGAATTTACCGATAACACCGTGGTGTTAGATATGAAGTATAACCAGATTTACTTCATGGGATGAATAGGTTGGGATTAGGAAATTAAAACAAATGGTTAATTCGGTAAGGTTCGCTAATCCCGACTAGTTTGAATTGATATTCAAAAATAGATTAAAGAATAAATTCAAGAAATTTATCTTGGATAAAATTAATGGGAATCTTTCCCTATGAATGTGAAATTTAGAAACTAACTATTGGTTAGCCAAGCAGAATGGTTTTCTGGATATTGATCTGATGTTGGTTTCGGCCTTCGGGGTTAATATTTGGGGAATTATTCTCTTGATTAATTTACGGTTAGTGACTGATGAATTGGAATGAGGCGTATGTTGTGTTTTTGTAACACTTATTTAAAATATACGCGAGTTATTCGGGAAGACCGGGTTTATCCCATTCTGAATAACTGGTACGACGATAAGTCGAAGATGAAGACGATGGTCGAAGACCGGAGGTCTTCACGTCGTTTGGGTGATTACTGATGATCTTGATTGGGCTGTACACCCAAGAAGATGGAAATAGTTGGTGATCGTCCAGACGTGCTTGGAGATCGATGGATATGCGGGGTACTTGGTGCCTCCGGTTTCGTTCAGACCCAGAACGGACTTGTAAATGGACTGTGTGTCTGACATTGGATTTTAGTCCGTGTGATTGATCTCTATTAAATATATATCTGTTTGGCGGCGGAGGATTTATTCTCTTGCTTAACGCCCTTCTCTGAGACGTACGAGCTCAGGGGTTATATATTGATGGATATCAAACGCATGGAGTGAATTGCCTGTGTGGCATGCCTAAGTGGCAATTGATCGAGGCTTCTGTTGAAAAGCAAAGTCTTGTGGTGATGATCAAAGCAAGGCCTTTGTGGCGTAGCTTTGTGTAACGTTTACTTCGCGTGTTTCACACCCGGTATGAACCAAAAACGGGAGAGGACCTCAGGGAGGGCATGCGTTTCTTTCTAGTTAGAAGTGGCATCAGTGGTTTTACACGCCCTGACGAGTTTGACTTATGTGGTTGTTGCTGTTGCGAGGCGCCTCGGATTGATCGGTCGTTCTCGAACCGATGGAGTCATTTAGTTGGCTCATTTACGCCCCAAAGGGCGGAGAAACGTATTGTTCAGGCACTATAATCCACATCGGTGGACCGGACCTGTCGCTCCAAGGGGCAGTTGCGGCTGCTCCGGAGAGATGGGCTAGATTGTCTCGAATCGGTAGAGGACGATCCCTGGCCTCGGTTCATAGATGGAAATCCAACCTCCAAATACGTGACATTTGCGGTTTTATTTGTAGAGCCTAGTATGGCGACATAGTGGGATGGGGCATTCATGCCGCCTATGATTGATACTTATGATTTGAAGATGTTTTCTACAATATGCACTTATAATAGTATCAAATGATTTGTTTTAAACGTTTCAAGCATTCTTGGCTATTATAAGGGAAAACCCTATCCTCGGCTGCGTTGCATTGTGTGATGGGACCTGGGTCTTATAATAGCTTCATTTTTCTTTATTTAGCATTGCGCTGTTTGTTTTATGCACTGGTATTCTTGGGAGGAAACCCGTTCCGTGTTATACGGCGTGGTCCCTTGATTTACCTAACTTTAAAAATAAAGATTAACTGTTTTAGTTCTCACACCAGTCACATGACTGACCTGGAGTTTATTGTTTTAACCTAAACTCTGGGTGCCCTTATTTTGACACGGGCAGCTAGTAGTTTTGGTTTTGCAGATTTATATTCACAGGATCCTGGTTTACAGCTGGAACGATATCCGGAAAGCATTGTATCAGTATATCTCTTTCTAGTTGTGTATTGTATTATTTTCCGCTGCGATGTATTTAAATGTAATTTAAATCTCTGTTATTTCTGTGTAATATTCAATTGTACTCTGTATATACTTGTAATCTGATGCATTGTTGTAATATACAATGAAATGTTCTTCCGTATGCGTTCTGTTTTGTCCTGTTCTCAAACGATAGGGCGTTTCGAACGGCCTGGATCGGTTTAGCGACTGGTTCGGACCGAGCGAAATTCCTTGCCGTCACAGTTGGTATCAGAGCTAGGTTTACAAAGCTCAGAGAACAAGACACATTAGAACCATATGAAAGAATTTTTCAGATATTGGATTAGTAATATCCAACGGGAATGACTCGTTAGAGATGGGATCAGTAGTATCCTAGAACGAGTGTGAAGGGTATATTTTTCAAGAGAAAACAAGTTTGATTTTGAAAATTTAAATCAACTATTCGTATTTGATTATTTATTTATATTGATTTTGGATAATTCAGTATATAAAGAATTTGCATATACGCCTTGCAAACGTATATTCAAAGTTTTAATATACTGGATAGATATGGAATCACATTCTAGTCGCCCGAAGATGGTACTGATGATTGTCATGACATCATCAGTATTTATGTTCGTGTTTCGAAGGTGTGATTTTCTATATATTTCCATTAGGCTGGTGTGAGAACCAAAACTTATATATAGCTAGAACACATTGTTGTGAATTGGCATCAAAAACAAGATTTTCAGTGTATATATCAAAATTATGAATTTGAAACGTTAATTCACTAATTGATTGATGTTTGTGTTGTTTGTCTATTTGTTTGCTAATTTTTAACCATTTATGCCTAATTGTATCAAATTTTGGATTGTATTGAAAATTGGTCGCATTTGCTTGCATATACATATACTTACATCGAACAGGTCATAGCAAGGAGGCTAGAGCCGAAGAATAAAATTTGTTTGCCCGACAAATAGGTACATGTTTACTACATAATTTACTGTTTTGTTTGGGTGATGATGATTTTATGAGCCTATTGGCTAGCCGCTTGGCTTTTTCTTTTTCTTTTTAAGATCTGAAGGACCGGGGAAGCTATTTGAAATTCCCCGATGCTCCCATTGCAGGGGAGG
Organism: Allium sativum; assembly: GCA_030737875.1. Classification (NCBI taxonomy): domain Eukaryota; kingdom Viridiplantae; phylum Streptophyta; class Magnoliopsida; order Asparagales; family Amaryllidaceae; genus Allium; species Allium sativum. The sequence goes on along the minus strand of CM060920.1, from coordinate 855,298,088 downwards.
TTATGGCGAAATTTTTCGAAAATTTAGGGTGTTAGCCAAATTTTTGAAATTTTTGAAAATTCTCAGAAACTGAAAAGTTGGAGAATGAAAGCCAGATCGAACGTAGAGTTGATTAATCAAACCACTTTCGACTTTGTTCCTTTTCGGGGACGAAAAGTTTTAAGTGGGGGAGATTGTAACAACCCGAAAATCTGGGCCAGTTTAAAATTTTTATTTTGGCCATTTTAGCGAATTTTGATTATTTAAAATGAATCATTTTAAATAAAATCGACGAGAAATTTATTTTGAATATAATTCCAGCGTATATAGTTATATAGTTCGTCGTTAGAATATAAATAATTATATATAATTATAAAAGGAATTGAAAATGGCGCGGTAGTTCGATAATTCGATTTCAAACTTCAATTGAATGTACCGGGTGCAAAACAATCCGGATTTTAGTGAAACCAAAAACATTAGGATCTAATTGATGATATCTTTCCAACGAATCAGAAAAATTGAAGTTTCATAGCGGGAATCAAAAGATATGTCCAGTTGAAAATTCTAAATAGTCGCTATGGAATTCAGGCCCTTAAAAATGGACATTTTGCAAATGACCTCGGATCTCGACGAAACCAGTTTTGTTGGGTCCGCAGTGTCAAATTATTGCTAGATTCCAAATTTCATAATTTTCTGAATCAATATGTGAGCGTGGCTCAGTTAAACGCGTTTGACCAGTTTCAGTTGATTTTAATCGACTGGAAAATGGCCATTTTTCTAACGGTCTCAGAATTCGATGAAACTAGTTTTATTAGGACCGTATCGTCAATACGAAGCTAGAAATATTTTTCGAGAATTTTTAGAGCTAGTATGTGGCCCCAGTAAATTGAAATGTGCGTTTAAATTAAATATATAAAGATTTATATTTTAAATTAAACAGAAATTGATCGAAACAGTCGAACTGGCTTCCGAAACATATCCCATTGCATTCGGAATAGGGGTATTTAGCTAGGGGCAATAGTCGTTGGGTTTGGTTTGAAGTTTGAATCGATGAACAACTATTTTTGGAATTAAATAATTTTTTTATATAAATATAAGTGCCCAAGCTAAGAGGTCAAACCCTAGAAATCCATTTCTGTGGTCAACGCTCGAATACAACGCGCCTCCTTCGAAATAAACGGCGGAACTCTTCAAGATTTCTCCCCCTTTTTCCACACAATCCACTGATTGATTCGAGGAACCATTCAAATGAAAACTCAAGAGTGTTCTGAGATCTTCGATTTGGCACTAGTTTGATGGATTATCGTGTAGCCTTTCGCACGACTTCGAGCCTGAAGCGTCCCCGTTCGCACCGGTTTCTGGAAGCAAAGAGGAGATCGAATCGTAGGTGGTTGCTGGCGTTGGAAGAGGGCGGCGCCGTGGTGGAAGTGAGGTGGTCTGATCGAACTCCGATCAACTGTGGGTGGCGGCGCGGAAAGCCCTAGTGGCGTGAATCGATGGGTTCTATCCTGGAGGGTTAAATGAAGAGAAAGGTTCTATTCCTTTTTGTTTTATTTCATTTAAACTAATCATAATATTTAACGTACACAAAATTGTTTAGAAAAATTTCAGAATTGTTTAAAAAATCATAGCATTGTCTAAAATCTGAAATGAATAAAAAATAGTATTAATAAAATCTAGTTTTTATTATAAATATAACGTTGTTTAAAATCAATTTTATCTAATATAGCATCGAAGTAAAAATATGATTTTTATATATTGAACATCGAAGTAAAAATGTGATTTTTATATATTGAACATCGAAGTAAAAATGTGATTTTTATATATTGAACATCGAAGTAAAAATATGATTTTTATATATTGAACATCGAAGTAAAAATGTGATTTTTATATATTGAACATCGAAGTAAAAATGTGATTTTTATATATTGAACATCGAAGTAAAAATGTGATTTTTATATATTGAACATCGAAGTAAAAATGTGATTTTTATATATTGAACATCGAAGTAAAAATGTGATTTTTATATATTGAATAGCGAAGTAAAAATCCGATTTTTACATATGTAGTGGCTACAGCAACGAAGAAGACAAAAAGGCGAGAACGAAGAAGATTTATATCAAAGAAGAGTCAAGATGTTTGGATAGCTTTCAGTGAGAATTTCTCACTCTTCAATTTCATTTTCTAGTTATATATATATACTAGGATGCAGACGGTGCTTAGTAGCACCCGACACAATCGTCCACAGACCATGGACTTGTTTGTTTGATTGCAAATTAGTTAGATTATTTGATTGAAATTGAATTGTTTGGTGAAATGAATGGATTTGATTGATGTGTGAATGGCGTGGGCCTTCACTAGACCGGGGATTAGGCTAGGCCTTGTCCCGTTTCTAGTATCGTGTCGTTATGCCGCCGAAATTTTCTAAAATATGTTAAAAAAAATCATTTTATTGAATAAATGAACCGAATAGAATATTCATAGGTTGAATAAAATGTTTTATCGTTAAAAATATAATTTTTAACGTGAATGTAAATAAATAAATATTCATTTACAGACCGGACGGTTTGTTTATGTACACCTATTTGAAGGACATTGATTGGGTCGATAAATTTTACACATCGCCCAACTGCACAAATAAAATCTATGTTTGATTGTTTGAAACCCCACACGGGTGTTGGGATGAAATTTGAAGTTCACTCATCCTGATTGATTAAATATGTCGATCGATTGATTGACAGGCTGTTATAAGCGTTAGATATCTATATTTGATGCTTATACAGTGTAGTGCACTTTGGTTGATGGTTGATTATTTTCAATGCTATTATATACATGTGTTGTATGGAAATCCATATAATTAATTTTATATGGTAATTGATTGGGCCTCATTCCAATTTAGAAAATAAAGAACAACATAAAATAAAGGTTCATGTGTTGACAGTACTCATCCATTGAGACTTGTCATGTGTTGAACGAAAAATTTTAGTAATAAAATTTACATCTTTATCAATATAAAATAAAGGTTCATGTGTTGACTGTACTCATCCGTTGAGATTAGTCATGTGTTGAACGAAATAATTTAACAAAAATAGTCACACGTGGACAGTACTCATTCGTAGAGATCAGTCGTGTGTTGACAAAAATAAATATTAATTTGTTGAATAGAATAAAGGAATATATGAAGCCGTGTTGATTAGATTGACGCCATTTTGACGTGAACGATATTTATATCGATTTTAAACGATTTCGAAATGAATTGAATTGAAAACGAATTCAAATTGAATTGAAAGCAAATTGAAATGAATTCAAATTGAATTGAAATTTGAATTGAATTTTAAAACGAATTTATAAAGAAGAATTCAATTTTGATTTGAATTGAAATGGAAGTTGAAATTGCTTTTGAAACGAATTTTAAAACTATTTATATAATTCGTTTTAAATAGAAATCGACGAAATATATATTATATATATTATATATATAATATAATGGCCTGAATAGAACGCGCCGCGCCGCGGCAGTTCGCGAATTTCGACCATTTATTTCAAACGGACATTACGGGAGATCCGACCGTCGGATTCTCCTAAAACCGGAACTGTCGGGTTCGTATCGAAAAGAGCTTTCTAACGAATATTAGAAATTTGAAATCTAACGGTTGGATTTGGAATTATGTCCAAATCAAATTTGAAAAAGGTCGCTGTAAGTGCAGTTCGATGGCCGTTGATGGAAATCGACTGTACGGGCCTTGATAAAATTATTAAAAATAGCAATAATTTGTGTAAAATCATAAGAAATGATTTAGAAAGAATTGGGATGAAAAACTCCATATTTGAAAAGATAAAAATAGATTTTTATCGAAATGAACTAGTTTTGAACTAGAATTATAATTCTATTTATTTTTAAGTAAATAAATTGAATTTGAAAAGGGTTTTAAAAATAACCAAAATTTCCAATGATTGCATTGGAGTGGATTTGAATCGAAATTGTCTTCGAAATATTTCGATGCTGGAATTCGTGATTATACAGATGTTGTTATGGAAATTTGAAAGATATACATTTATATCGTTATTTCAATACGACATTTGTTAATCGTAGAATTTGATATTGAATATAAGCCGATATATTTTCTATTCAGAGCCTTGTATTGAATATCAAATGTGATTTGGGTTTGTCATGAATGGTGTCTTCACTAACACTGTTCTTGAACCCAGTTGAGAAAAGATTAAATCTTTTTATTTTAGATTTAATGAAGTGTACCAATTAAATAATATTTAATTGGAATTGAATTGATATTGATTTTTGGGTTTATCGTGAACGGTGCTTTAAATAACACTCGTTCTTTAACCCGATAATTAATGGAATGTGACTTTGGCTTTATCGTGAACCGTGTTTTAAATGACACTGATTCTTTAACCCAGTTAACGATTAAAACTAAGTGGAGTTTTAATGAATCTTTAATTAGATTGAAATAATCGAAATGGAGTATCACTAGTTTTGCTCCAGGCGATAGTTAAATCTTTAATTAGATTTGAACGTGAAATGGTAATTGAATTTACCGATAACACCGTGGTGTTAGATATGAAGTATAACCAGTTTTACTTCATGGGATGAATAGGTTGGGATTGGGAAATTAAAACAAATGATTAATTCGGTAAGGTTCGCTAATCCCGACTAGTTTGAACTGATATTCAAAAATAGATTAAAGAATAAATTCAAGAAATTTATCTTGGATAAAATTAATGGGAACCTTTCCCTATGAATGTGAAATTTAGAAACTAACTGTCGGTTAGCCAAGCAGAATGGTTTTCTGGGTATTGATCTGATGTTGGTTTCGGCCTTCGGGGTTAATATTTGGGGAATTATTCTCTTGATTAATTTACGGTTAGTGACTGATGAATTGGAATGAGGCGTATGTTGTGTTTGTGTAACACTTATTTAAAATATACGCGAGTTATTCGGGAAGACCGGGTTTATCCCATTCTGAATAACTGGTACGACGATAAGTCGAAGATGAAGACGATGGTCGAAGACCGGAGGTCTTCACGTCGTTTGGGTGATTACTGATGATCTTGATTGGGCTGTACACCCAAGAAGATGGAAACAGTTGGTGATCGTCCAGACGTGCTTGGAGATCGATGGATATGCGGGGTACTAGGTGCCTCCGGTTTCGTTCAGACCCAGAACGGACTTGTAAATGGACTGTGTGTCTGACATTGGATTTTAGTCCGTGTGATTGATCTCTATTAAATATATATCTGTTTGGCGGCGGAGGATTTATTCTCTTGCTTAACGCCCTTCTCTGAGACGTACGAGCTCAGGGGTTATATATTGATGGATATCAAACGCATGGAGTGAATTGCCTGTGTGGCATGCCTAAGTGGCAATTGATCGAGGCTTCTGTTGAAAAGCAAAGTCTTGTGGTGATGATCAAAGCAAGGACTTTGTGGCGTAGCTTTGTGTAACGTTTACTTCGCGTGTTTCACACCCGATATGAACCAAAAACGGGAGAGGACCTCAGGGAGGGCATGCGTTTCTTTCTAGTTAGAAGTGGCGTCAGTGGTTTTACATGCCCTGACGAGTTTGACTTATGTGGTTGTTGCTGTTGCGAGGCGCCTCGGATTGATCGGTCGTTCTCGAACCGATGGAGTCATTTAGTTGGCTCATTTACGCCCCAAAGGGCGGAGAAACGTATTGTTCAGGCACTATAATCCACATCGGTGGACCGGCCCTATCGCTCCAAGGGGCAGTTGCGGCTGCTCCGGAGACATGGGCTGGATTGTCTCGAATCGGTAGAGGACGATCCCTGGCCTCGGTTCATAGATGGAAATCCAACTTCCAAATACGTGACATTTGCGGTTTTATTTGTAGAGCCTAGTATGGCGACATAGTGGGATGGGGCATTCATGCCGCCTATGATTGATACTTATGATTTGAAGATGTTTTCTACAATATGCACTTATAATAGTATCAAATGATTTGTTTTAAACGTATCAAGCATTCTTGGCTATTATAAGGGAAAACCCTATCCTCGGCTGCGTTGCATTGTGTGATGGGGCCTGGGTCTTATAATAGCTTCATTTTTCTTTATTTAGCATTGTGCTGTTTGTTTTATGCACTGGTATTCTTGGGAGGAAACCCGTTCCGTGTTATACGGCGTGGTCCCTTGATTTACCTAACTTTAAAAATAAAGATTAACTGTTTTAGTTCTCACACCAGTCACATGACTGACCTGGAGTTTATTGTTTTAACCTAAACTCTGGGTGCCCTTATTTTGACACGGGCAGCTAGTAGTTTTGGTTTTGTAGATTTATATTCATAGGATCCTGGTTTACAGCTGGAACGATATCCGGAAAGCTTTGTATCCGTATATCTCTTTCTAGTTGTGTATTGTATTATTTTCCGCTGCGATGTATTTAAATGTAATTTAAATCTCTGTTATTTCTGTGTAATATTCAATTGTACTCTGTATATTCTTGTAATCTGATGCATTGTTGTAATATACAATGAAATGTTCTTCCGTATGCGTTCTGTTTTGTCCTGTTCTCAAACGATAGGGCGTTTCGAACGGCCTGGATCGGTTTAGCGACTGGTTCGGACCGAGCGAAATTCCTTGCCGTCACACATATGAAGGAATTTGGACTCGAAACCACTTCCATTGAGTCTGGAATGATGTTTCTGCATTTAAAAAGTATAAACACTTATATATTTTGAGTTTCGGAATTTATTTGTTTAAAAATGTATTTTTAATATTAAATATATTGGCCTTAAAAATAGTCATTTTACAAACGACCTCCGTTTTCGACGAAACCACTTTTGTTGGAACTGGAATGTCAAATTATTGCTAAAAAGTTTCAATTTTCAGAATTTTTCGAGTTAATATGTGAGCGTGGCAAACGAAAATGTGTTTTGACTATTTCAGGTAAATTTAAACGACTTGAAAATAACCATTTTTCAAACAGTCTCAGAATGCAACGAAATTAGTCTTGTTAGAACCGTATCGTCATAAGAAAGCTAAAAATATTTTTTTTGGAATTTTCTGAGGTCATATGTGGCCCCGGCATATTTAAATGTACGGTCAATATTTAATTAATTAATTTTTAATGGGATTTTAAATAAATATTCTACAGATTTCGGAATTGGACCCCGAGACCTGTCACATTGCGTTCAGAAGGCCTCAAAACCTTAAGATCGACAGTAAGCAAGCCCAATTCGGAGTCAGCCCGCATTTTTACCTTTATAACACGTTTTTCAATGAATTTAATAATAAAAAATAAAAAGAAACCCTAAACCTTATGCGGCCGCCGCCATGTCTATTCGAAGGCCAGAATCATCTGAATTTCAAACGTTAATTTCTCTTAATCCGTTCAACGAAAATTGGCAAACTATATATCAAATCAAAGAGAATTTACAGATCTTCGAATCTATACGGTTAAGATCGGGTTTTAGTGCACGGATTTCGCGAATTCTGGTGAGGAAGCTGCCGACTTTGACCTCGATTTCAGGGGAGGTGGGACCCGCGAGTTGGCTGGGGTGTCGGGTGACGGAGGTGCGGCCTATGGCAGTCGAAGTGGTGATGTCCGATCGGCAATGGGTGGCTCGGTGGTGCGTGCGCAGGGGGGATTGGAGGTGGACGATGGGTTCGGCCGTAACAGGAAGAGGAAGAAGAAGGTTTATATTTTAATATTATTTAATTTATTTAATATTTAATTTATCCAATCTTTAAAATTCAATATCTCTTTCATACGAGGACCGTTTTACGAACCATAAGTTGCGTTGGACTCGTCTTTCAGAGACCTTCGCAATGGCGCAGACCAGAGCTGAAACCGAGACAGTCGAATTTTCAGCCATATCAATGTGAGAATCTCTGATTTAAAGATTTAATTAATTTAATTAATTATTTTATTGTTGTTAAATAATTATCTGATTGTTGTTTAATTAGATCTGCATCGTGATGAATTTGTAGATTTTGTTTTTGATTGATTATAATGTTTTACGTTAGATCTGTTATTGTGTATGTATCAGTGTGAAAATTTTCATGCTTAATAAAATGGGATTAGAACTGGAATCTTTATCAAATTGAAATATCACCTTAACTGTGTATTGGATTAGATCATGAAAAAAAACAATTGGAAATATCATATTGGTTGTGCTTATTTTATTGTTTATTTTATTAACATTAAATTATCGAAAATATTATGTTGAGTGCAGTGATTGAATAAGATGGTTAAACCAAAAACAATTATTATGATTAATGACATTAAACTATAATTTTCAAGTTTAAAAGTTTATGTTATTTTATTTTATTGAATTTAAACAATTTGTCATGTTGGTCAAAATGAACAATGAAATTTGAACGACAAATAAAAATTCATTTTTTAATTTGTTGATGTTACAATGAAATTTGGACGACAAATAAAGCGTATCTTTATTTGTTGATACTACAATAGAATTGGAACGACGAATAAAAACTCATTTTTATTTGTTGATATTACCATAGAAATTGAATGACACATAAAACCTTATTTTTATTTGTCTACCTTACAATAGAATTTAAACAACAAATAAATCTTATTGTTATTTGTTTATTTTAGAACAGGATTTGAACGACAAATAAAATATTATTTTTATTTGTTTATTTACAATAGAATATGAACAACAAATAGGATATATTTTCATTTGTTTCCATTACAACAGAATTTGGCTAACCAATAAAATTCTATTTTTATTTGTTTACATTTAGAACACGATTTATGAATTACAGTAAAAATTCTTCTTTTTACTGTCACATTTAACGTAAGATGTTATAGAATTGGATTAACAATAAAATATTAAATTTTATTGTTTATATTAAAAACATATTAGTAAAATAAAACTTTATTTAAATGGCATGAGTGAATTAAAGGTTATATTTGGAAACCACCTTTTTGTTTACATTTTTATGTAAATAAAAATACATGTTTTGGATGTCACAATTTGTTTACATTTTATATGTAAATAAGAAATTATTTTCAGAAGTTAGATTTTTGTTTGCAAATATATTTTAATATATAATTCATTCTTTTATTTAAATTCACTAATGCTAATAAATTTTTAAAAAAAAATCTTTTATTTGCATTCGCCAGTGCAAATATATGTAGAAAATAGAAATTGTTCTTTATTTGCATTCACAAATGCAAATATATATATTGAAACAAAATATTCTTTCATTTGCACTCACCAATGCAAATACATATATTGAAAATAAAGTTTATTCTTTATTTGCACTTATTAATGCAAATATGCATTGAAATTAAGGTTATTCTTTTATTTGCATTTATCAATGCAAATATTTAATGAAACTAAAGTCTATCTTTTTATCTACATTCACCAATACAAATATACACATTTTTATACATCGAATAGAAAATTGTAAAAATGTACTTTGGAAATAAAACTATTCTTTTATTTGCATTCACAAATGCAAATATACTTTGAAATAGAATATACTTTGAAATAAAATATATTTTGAAATAAATTATGCTTTGAAATGAAATAAACTTTAAAAATGAAATTTGTTCTTTTATTTGCATTAATTACTGCAAATAAATTACAAATGGGAGTTGTATTTACTTTGCATTCACAAAAGCAAATACCCATTGAAATTAAAATTGTTCTTTCATTTGAATTCACAAATGCAAATATATATATATTGAAAACCAAGTTGTTCTTTTATTTGGAATCGCTAATGCAAATACACATTTAAATAAAAATTTGTTTCTTTATTTACTTTCACTAATGTAAATACACATTGGAAATGAGTTTCTTTTCACATTCACTCAAATATACTTTTAAATCAAAATACAAAGTTACATTTGTTATTTGTATTCCTTGTTGCAAATAAAACCTTAAAATCAAGTTCATCTTTGTTTGCAATTCATCAATGCAAACAAACCATCAAAATGAAAGTTGCATTTTTGATTTATAATTTTGATATGTATAAAATATTGTTTGAAAGTGGCAATTTTATTTGCACCCTTCAATGCAAATAAGACATGAATTAAATCTTTCATTTTACTTTCTAGTTAAGAAATACCTTTTTATTCACATTTTTAGATATAAATAAAGGATAGGATTTAAAAATTACATTTTAGCACATTATAGTTGTAGCAAAAGAGATAATGTTTCATTTTATTTTCATTTTAAAGGACAATAGAAAGAATAGTTTTTTTAGAAGTGCATTTTTATTGCAATTCTATATGAAGTGAAAAGAGTCAATTTGTCAAATGTCTTATATGAAATAAAATGAGTTCTTTTTGTCACTTCAAAAAGAATGAATTGAAAATGTTTATTTAAGCTTTTGTAAATGAATAACTAAACATTCATATTTTTATCATTAAAGTAAAATAGACAAAAACACTTATTTTGTCTAAATTAAAAGAATGAAACAAAATATAGCACTGGAATATTTTATTAGAATTGAAACACAAATTAATCACTATTGTAAATTTACATTAGTTAAAAACCAATTATTCATTTTTGTTAATTTATATTAGTTAAAAACCATTATTCATTTTAGTCAATTTATACTATTTAAACCAAAATAGACATTTTGTCAGAAATATTCATTTTTGTCAAAATGAATTAGTTAAAGCAATTTATATATATATATATATATATATATATATATATATATATATATCTTATGTTTGGCAAGATATATACTTGCCAAGATAGGTTAGTTAAATCAAAATATTTATTTTGTCGAATCAAAATTATCATTTTTGTCCCATTAGGATTGCCAAAACAATATAACCATTTTTGCTTGAGTTTAAACTTGCAAAATAGAAATTGTCAATAGAGACGAAGTTATTATACTTATTCTTTCATTGCAATAGAATTATGTATAATATAAAAGAGACATTTTCTTGTCATGTTTATATATTGTGTATTACACTTCCATTCACAGGTTACCCGACTTGTTTATGTGATTGGGACGATTATTTTCACACATCGCCCAAGTGCACAAATTAGTATTCTTTATTTACTGGTTGAAACCCCACACGGGTGTTGGGATGAAAATTTACATACACTAATCCCAATATTCAGTTGTATGTTGATCGTTAGATCGACAGGCTGCGATGAGCGTTATTGCTTCATTTTAACGCTTACATAGTGGAAATTACACTTTGGATGTAGATGGATGATTTGATGATTATACTGTTATTATCATATATATGATGTGTGTGAAATCCATATAATCCAAATTATATGGTAAATGATTGAGTCGCATTTCGATTCAGGTGTTCTTTTAAATAAGAATATTTTTACATTAGAAATCCTTTTTATATAAAGTATATATTCTTTCATAAAAGAGAAAATATTGTTAATCAAGTATATGTTAAAACAAAGAATATTTGTAAAAGATAAAAAATTTTAATATAAAGAATACTTCTCATTTAGAATCTTTTATATAAAGAATATTTTTAATGATTATTTTAAAATATGTTTTTTTAAAAGATTATTAGGATTTGCAATTATATTTTGTGTTATGAAATAAATTGAGGTGTGAAGTGGATTTATCGTGGACGATGTTTTAAACGACATTTGTCCTTTAATCCAATTTACTTTGAAATTATTATTTGGAATTTATAAATCTATTTTACAGATTTAAAAAGGGCATTTTCTAAAAATCAAGTTTTTCCAACTTAATATATTAAATAGGAATTTAGTGGAAATTCGATCGGTAATAATCGAAATGGGCTTCTGTAAAAGAAGACCGATATTATATATGGAATTTAAGAGGCTTTGCCGTTATTCCATTTATATTATTAGTCCAATACAGATATTTATATCGATTATGTATTGATTTGATTTCTGTGGAATTCCATATTTTATAAATAGATTTGTGGGTTTATCGTGAACTGTGTTTTAAAGGACACTAGTTCTTTAACCTGTTTAAGACAAGATTTATTCCTTAAAATAAATGATCTTGTAATAATGATTTTTGATATCAAATCAAAACTGGAGTTTTAATAAATCTTTTAAGAAAGATTTAAGATCTTATTTTCAGAGTTTATCTTTGATAAAATTAATGAGAATCTTTTAACACGAATATCTTATTAAAAGAATACTCGGAGTCGGAATGTGGCGTAATGTGTGATTTTCCAATATTTGCTTTTTAATCCCAAAATACGCGAGTTATTCAGAAAGACCGGGTTTAACCCATTCTGAATAATCATCACGACGATCAAGAGTCGAAGATGAAGGCGGTGGTTGAAGACCGAAGGTTTTCACATCGTTGGGATGATGATGACTGGTATCTTGAATTGGGATTGGCCTTCCAAGGCAAGGTATTTGGTAATGATCGTCCAAACGCATTTGGAGATCGACGGACACGTTGTATCACTCAGACCCAGAGCGGACTTGTAAATGTATTGCGTGTCTGACATTGTTTTCCTTTCTACTGTATTTGTTGAACGCTACTGATTATATATTTCTGTTTGGTGGTGAAGAATTTATTCTTTACTTATCACCCTTCTCTAAGATGTATGAACTTAGAAGTGATATATATTGGTAGATGATCAATGATATGGTAGGGTCTGACAATGTGACATGCTAAGATGCAAATGATCAAGGCTTTGTTGAAAAGCAAGCCTTGTGGTTAATGATCAAAGCACAGTCTCTTTACACATAGCTTTGTGTATATCGTAACTTCGCGAGCCTCACACACCGGTTGAGTCTAAAACGGGAGAAGGGAACGCAGGGAGTGCACATGTTTCTTTCTAGCTAGAAGTGGTGTCGGTGCTTAAACTGGCTGACATTTGCTTATGTGGTTGTTGGAATTTTGCGAGGCCTCGGTTTATTCTTATCGGTCGCCCACGGCCGATTTGTAGGTCCAATAGGATCGGGGAGCGTGTGTTCAGGCATAACTAATCCACTAAAGTATTTGTGGACCGGCCCTGCTGTATCCATGGGTTCGCCAGCGTCCGAATCCTGAGACATTGCTAGAGTGTCTCGAATCGGTCAGGAGCTCCTCCCTAGCCTTGACTCATGATGGAAACCCAATTTCCAATACGCCCCTTGCGGTTTTGATTGTATAACTAGTATGGCGACATAGTAGATGGTAGCTATGTCGTCTAGGATTGATATTATATTTGAAATGTTTTAAATATATATATATATATATACACACTAATGATATCGTTTTTACGTATCAAGCATCTTTTGACCATTATAAGGTAAAACCCTATCCTCCGGTTTGCGTTGCATTGTGTAATGGGACCTGGGTCTTATAATGGTTTCATTTTTCTAAAAAGCATTGCGTTATTTGACGATTTACTTTATTTATGCACTGGCAATCCAATGGAGTAAACCTGTTCCGCGTTAGCGGCGTGGTCCTGTGATTAGCCTTCTTATTAGATAAGTTAAGTTAAGAATTCTCACACCAGTCCCACGACTGATCTATAGTTTTTTCACTTTGCAAACTCGGGTGCCCTCTTTCTACACGGGCAGTCAAGTAGCTTTTTGTAGATATAGTTAAGCAGGATCCTGGATTGAAGCCTATAGCTGGGTCCAGAATATTGATGGCCTTCCGCTGAGATTAGTTTCGCTGCAATGTGTTAATCTATTGTAATTTATCTTCCGCTGTAATTTTATTTCGATGTACTCTGATATATTCTGTACTCTGATGTAACATTTATTATTGATGTTATAAAAGTCTGTGTTGTTGTTCTGATGTGTTGTATGCCCAAAGTTAACGTAAGCGGAATTTGAACGGTTTTGATCGATCTTCCGATCGATTGGGGTCGGGCAAAATCCGGGTCGTTACAACCTTTTTCGACGAAACCACTTTTGTTGGATCCGGAATGCCAAATTATTGTTAGATTCCAATTTTTATATTTTTTGGAATTAATATGTGAGCATGGTAAATTTAAATGCGTTTGGTCAATTCAGTTGGAATTTAATCGACTGGAAAATGGTCATTTTTCAAACGGTCTCCAAATTCAACGAAATTAGTTTTGTTAGGATCGTATCGTCAAAACATAGCCAGATAAAAAAAATTGGAATTTTCAGAGTCAGTATGTGGCCTCGGTAAATTAAAATGTATGTTTAAATTAATTATATATTGATTTATATTTTAATTTTGATAAAAACCTATCTAAACAGCCGAATTGGCTTATGAAACATGTCCCATTGCGTTCAGAATGGGGGTATTTGGCTAGGGGCGACAGTCGTTGGGTTTGATTTGGAGGTTGTATCAACATACGAATATTTTTTGAAAATAAATGAATTGAAATAAAATAAAAATATGCTATAAATACTCCTATAATACGCCAAACCCTAATTCTCGTTTTGTACAGCGCCGCCTCCTTTTGAAATCAATGGCCGGCGTTTTTCGATTTTCCCTCTCCTTTTTCTTCTTGATTATTCAATGATTTACAAACTTATAAAACATAAACTGAAGAGTGAAGTGAGCTCGTCATTTTGGTATAGAGATGATCGAAGATGGAGGGGTGTGGAGAACGGATTTTCGTTAGGAAAGTGCTGACTTTGGGTGCGGTTTTCAGCGTAGTGGGTCCACCGAGATGGCGGTTGTTTCTGGTGGTGGTGGCGCTGGTTGTCGCGGTCGAGAAGGGTGCTCCGATTTGGTTACTGCGGGCTCTGGTGGGTGCGGCAGCGCCTTCCTTTTTGTGCGACGATGGGTCTTCGTGGTCCAGAGAGGAACGACAGTGGAAGAAAGGCAGTTAACAAATGTGATTAAGGTTGAATTTTAAACCCTAATTAAATTATCTTGTCTAATTCATTAACATTATTTTGTAAAGAAGAAGAACATTGTTTTGTAAATAAAAAGACATTGTTTTTGAAAAAGAAAGTAAAATACACCTTTGATTTAGAAAATAAAATACAACTTTGGTTTTAAAATAAAATAGCATTGTTTTATAAAAATAAAACAACATTGTTTTTAAAAGGAAACATAACATTGTTTTTAAAAGGAAAACATAGCATTGTTTTTGAAAGGAAAACATAGCATTGTTTTTGAAAGGAAAACATAGTATTGTTTATAAAAAGAAAATAACATGGTTTTAATTATAAGTAACTTTAATAGGAATGTGATTTTTATATAAATATAACGTAAATAAAAATATGATTTTTACCATATGCATAGAACAACATTAAAAATATGATTTTTAACACAAACTACGTGAAACAGATTGCGTTGGAAATTCGGGCAAATCCAAACCGTACCAGAAATTCAGAAATACACACAGATGGAGTGGAAACGAAGGTGAGAACTCCTCACTAAAAATTCTGCATAGTTATTTATTTATTTTCATAATTGGAAAATATATAGAATTGCCAGTTTAGATTTTTAGCAGTTTAATCATTATAAGCTGTATACGGTGCTTGTTAGATCACTTCCCTCGTCCATAGACCACAGATAGTTTAAATTGACTGTATTGTATGTTGTTTGTGATGTTGAAATGTTGAATGTATTAAAAATAATGTTAACATTAATGTGATAGTGAAATTAAATTATTAATATTCATTTATAATTTGAACAGTGAAAATTGGTTAAATAGAAAATAACTCAATCCGAATTAGAATTGGTTAAATTTGTTAACCAATAATTTATTTAAATTCACTGTCGTTGTTTGAAACCCCCACGCAGGTATTGGATGATATTTGACATGCACTAGTCCCAATATTTAGTTGTATGTCAATCGATGGATTGACAGTCTGTGATGAGCATTATTTATTTATTTTAATGTTCACACAGTTGTAAATTTCACTTTGGATGTGATTAGACTGTTTGATGATTATTTATCATTATTGCTGCATACATGCGATGTATGAAATCCATATAACTGAAAATTATATGGTAATTGATTGAGTCGCATTCCGATTCAGAATATAAAGAATATTTTAAAATAAAGAATTTTTTAAAATAAAGAATTTTTTAAAATAAAGAATATTTTAAAATAAAATGTTGAAACAATAAAAATTACATTTTTATTGAAAATACAAAATATGAAAAATACTCATATATGAAATGAAAAGTGTTTGAAACAATAAAAATTACATTTTTGTTAAATGTACAAAATATGAAAAATATTCATATAAGAAATGAAAATTGTTTGAAGCAATAAAAGTTATATTTTTATTGTATGTGCCAAATACTCATTGTTTGTAGAAAAAGGTTTAACAATAAAAATTCACATTTTTATTATGTATAAGAAATAGGTAAAATGATCATTGTTTTGAAAAAAAAAAGTTAACAATAAAAATTTACATTTTTATTGTTTTTAAGAAATGATGTAAAATGATCATTGTAACACCCCGCGAATTCTATAACTGTGAAATTTACAAATTAAAGTATAATTAATTTCAAATCAAAGAACTAAGGGAAACGGGATACGCCATTGCGTTCGTCTCGGAAAAATACGCGAAATAGAGTCCGAATTTTCGAAAAAACGGAGTCCGTATGAAGAAGATATGGCCTTCGGAAGTTTTTGAATTTAATTTAAAATTCAAACAGAATAAAATAAGCTCAGAAAACAAAAATGGGGCCCAATGGGCCAGGGCGGAAAAGTCCCGCCTGACGCACCCAGGTCGACTGGGCTGTCGACCTGGTCTAACCAGGTCGACAGGCCTGTCGACAGGGCTGTCGACAGGGGTGTCGACCTGGTCCAGAGCCAGGTCGAGCCCAGTCTAACCCGGCTGGCCTATTCTATGTTGGTCGATTTTCTGTGGTCTGCTTTGTCATTAGGGCTAGGTGGCAGGCTCTAATTGGTCTCTCCTTAGGATGAATGGCTATGATCAATCCAAGCAACATCAATGGCCCTAATCAGTTCATAACCTCTATAAAAACAACCCTAGACTAAACCCTAATCTATTCATTCAAAAATAAGAACAAAGCCGCCATGTTGCTGAGGAACGACTAGGGGTAGCCACCAATTGGAGAGAAGATTAGGAGGAAAATTCTAAAGCCTAAAGCAATTCAAGCAAATCAAATCAAACCGCATCTTCTTATTCCTAAATTAGAGAATTCGCTGCAACGATTGTAAGTAGAGTATTATTTTGGTATGAACAAATAATTGTGTTGATATGTATACTTGATTTGTGGCGATAAAGTAATTCATATTTATGCGTTGGAATATTGTATACGTTTGGATATTCTTGAATTATGTTATTCATTATGAAAAACTACATGCGGTAGTTTTATGCAAGTATGACGTTTGGATATTCGCAAAATATGTAATTTATGTTGAAGCTACATGTATGTAGTTGTTAAATTGGAAATCATGCAAGTTTGGGGTTTTGCTACTATGCCATCATAATGTGTATTTTTACACAAACATCATTTTTGTGAGGAAATTGGAATAAGTTTAGGTTATCATAATCCATATGAAATTATGTTAAAAATTGGGCATCATGTATTAAGCCATGCTTTTGTACTAGAAAACCTATTTGCAAACTTATGAATATGGCTAGGCTATGAATGATATTTGGCATAATTAAAATCCATGATTAAGTCTATCTTGTTTACAAGAATTTTATGATGACATATGTGGTACATAGCTAGGTTAGGTTCAAAAATCCCTTTTTGCAAGTTTACATGACTAAAGTAAAAATCATGATTTCATGTTAGAAATATTTATGCCATGGTTATGTGAACAAATACTTATGCCATGCTTATGTTAGAAATATTTATGCCATGCTTATGTTTGACATTATGCCATGCTTATGTTAGAAATATTTATGCCATGCTTATGTTTGACATTATGCCTAAATAAAAATATAGGTTCATGTTGTAGTTATGACTATGTGTCAATAATGATACCCAATTTAGATTCTTATCTCAACTACAAGTTTACATGGCTTGATTCATGTCACCTATGCTTTATGACCAAAGTATATGTTACCACTATGCAAGTACACCAGTTTCTATTTTATATTTCCAACGTCATATTGCAAGTTCATGCGCTCACCTTCCCCCTTTTTGTGTATGTAATCACGTTTTAAGCCTCCCCTTTTCGCATGGCTAAATTGGGCTTTGAAAGGCTAAGCCCAATATATATAATAAACGGACGTGTTAGACGGGGGAAAATAACGTTGGGTTAAAATTACTAATGAATGAAAATATAAAATAGAAGGGCCCAAGTTCAAGTATGGGTTGGGCCCATGATTGGTGTAACCTTTACACCATTAACTTAATAATGGGCCGCAAATATTTACATATAAGAAAATAAAGAAGAAAGACAAAATATGTAAATGTAGAACATACGATGTGTTTAACCCGAGGTTGGATTGAGTTGTGATGTAAACCTGCCCGGAACCGCCCGGCTGTCCAGTAGTCACAACAATACCTATCCAATGTGGGAGGTTAAACATGGAGCCCAATAAGGACCCGAGGTTAGACTGAGTTGTGGCGTAAGACTGCCCGGAACCAACCGGCAACAGGCAGCCACAACAATACCTGTCTAATGTGAGAGGTCAGGGCCTTAATAAGACAATTAAGGCTGAGTCAGGATTGTTAGGATTAAGTGAACTAAAGACTTAATCAAAATGGAACATGCTAAATTAAACGGACTGGTGGGGGTTAGGTTAGGAAACACTTAACCAACTTAGCATGTTGGCTAGAGATAGAAAACCTAGTAACGGGGGACCCTTTTCAGCAGTAACCCTAGAAGGTGTATCAGGATACCCTGAAACTAGGCAGGGTGGGGCACGATTACTGGGCTGATTGTAAGAGGTCAAATCGACGGCGGTGGTGTAGCAGTGTAGGTTCTAACGGGGTGCGGGCGTGCACACACTCCAGCGCAGAAAAATAAGGCACTGGACACCAGTAGCATACCTATGCACTCTAAGGTTGTTTCGGGCCGCCACTATGGGACTTGATACACCCCATGGTGGGACCAGCATAGGTAACTACAACATCGGGGGCCGTAAGACACATGTAACTATGCGAGTAGGAGCCGATCATTATAAAATGGATCACATCACCCTGATTATGGGGTGCCAGTTGGAAACTAGTTTATATGGGTTCAGAGATTAACATGGGGTACGATAGCATATTCGACCCTAGACAACTTAACCAAGTTTATAGTGCTTGCCCACTTCTTGTTTATACTTATCACACCCAGTTCTTTATTCATAGACAAAATAGTACTAGACTTACTCAGGCCTTATGTCTGACTCTACTTTTCTTTCGTCTTCTTTTCTTCCGTTTCCCCCCCTCCCCCCCCTCAGGTCCACAGGGAGGGAACACAGCAGCTTGACCAACCTTAACATCCAGCTTGAAGAGGAGAAATGTATTGCTTGGACTTTCCTGTTTTGAACTATGGCTTTGGACAATCCACTATGGGGACTTTTGCAGTTTATCTTTGTTTTATTTATGCTTCTTTAAATAATGTACTCAAGACAGATTATGAAGGAGTTATATTATGTTTTTGGGAAAAAATGTAAGACAATCATGGTGATGTTTTGTAACACGTATTTGCTTTTATGAAATAAAAGTTTGTTGTTTTTCCGATGTTTACAAATATGTGTTCTTATATCTGTCTTGTATATCTGTGAACTTATACTTATAAACCTCCACCAAAATTAGGGCATTCCCTTTGAGAGTGACCCTAACGGAGGTGGGGTGTTTCACTTGGTATCAGAGCATAGGTTTACCAGATAAGATAAAAAGTTTTGAAAAATTATTTTCAAAAAGGAAATTTAAAGAAGCATTTTTAAAAGAAAAATATTATTTTATTTTAAAAGGCAAAGTCCACTCCCCAGAGCCATAGGTACTATCTCTTATCCTTCGTTTTGAATCTATCCTTTTTGTTTCAGCATGTCTAGAGACCTTACTCCCCAGCTGCTAACGCTTTCACTCCTCCTCCTCCACGTAAACCATCAAGCGGAAGAGTCCCAGAGTAGGAAGACGAATAATAGTCAAACAAGAAAGGATCGTAATAGTAATAATAAGAAACGAGAAAAAAAAAGGAAATGTAATTTTTGTGGTACGGAAGGGCACATAGCCAAGGATTGTAGAAAGAGGAAAAGAAAGCAAGGAGAATGTTTTCATTATGGGGAGACTGGACACATCAGCAAAGACTGCCCTGAGAAGACAGACTTTGAGAAGGGCGGGAAAGACAACAAGTCCCGAGAGAAAAGGAAGTGCAATTTCTGTGGCAAAGTGGGGCACTTAGTAAAGGACTGCCGGAAAAAGAAGGCCAAGGAAAATGGTGGGTGCTTTTCTTGCGGTGAGACAGGCCACAGGGCTAAGGACTGCCCAAAGAAACGAGGACAGGGGCAGAGGGCTGGATCCACCCCAGGGGCACAGGTTCATGTGCTGGAAGCGCCACCTCTGCAACAGCGAGGTATAAATACTTCTGTAGAAAGTGTAGTTTATCTTTATGATCACCCCGTTCGCACTTTATTTGATTCTGGCGCATCACACTCCTTTATCTCGTCTGCTTTAGTAGAATCTCTACACCTAAAAACTAGTATGGTAGAGGACCCCTTAATTGTTTCAAACCCAATTGGTCTATGATCTGTCTGGGATTGAAAATTTCTATTCTAAGCGTAGAATTTCAATGTAGTGCCTTTGTTTTGGGCTTTTCGGGGTATGGTTTGATTTTGGGTATGGATTGGCTATCCAGTAATGGGGCCATCCTTGATTGTGAGAAAAGGGTTGTTAGGCTCCTAACCCAGCTCGGTAATACTTTGGAAATTTCTTGTAATCCCTCGTATGCGGTTATGCTTAGTTATCTTGAATCGCTAGATGCCTCTGTTGAAAATTTGCAATCAGTTAAAGTGGTCCGGGAATATCCGGATGTCTTCGAAGAGGTGAAGGGCTTGCCTCCGAAGCGGGAAATAGACTTCCGCATATATCTTGTAGATAATGCAAAGCCCGTTGCGTTGCCCGTTAGACACATGGCTCCACGAGAAAGGAAAGAGCTCAGTAAACAGATTAAAGAGCTTCTAGAAAAGGGGTTCATTAGGAGGAGCATTTCAGAATGGGGCGCTCCAGTGGTGTTCGCTACAAAGGCGGATGGTTCACTCCGTCTATGTGTTGACTATAGGGAGCTCAACAAGCTAACGAAAAAGAATAGGCACCCTCTCCCTAGAATTGACGATTTATTTGACCAGCTTGTAGGGGCGTCTGTTTTCTCCCAACTCGATTTAGCAACTGGTTTTCATCAGCTAAGGGTGGCTGAAGATAGCATCGATAAAACGGCGTTCAGAACCCCAGACGGCTTCTTTGAATGGCTTGTCATGCCTTTCGGCTTGACAAATGCACCTGCTTACTTCGTGGACCTAATGAGTAGGGTATTTAGAGATTTCCTCAACGAATTCGTAGTGGTCTTCGTAGATGATATCCTTATCTTCTCAAAGAATGAAGAGGAACATGCTCAGCACTTAAGGGCAATCATGGAAACTTTGCGAGTCCATCAACTAAAAGCCAAATTCTCCAAATGCCACTTTTGGAGAGAAGAGGTGAGGTTCCTTGGGCATATAGTATCCAAACAAGAGTTAGCAGTGGACCCTGCTAAGGTAGTGGCGGTACAGGACAGGAAGACACCAAGGAATGCGACTGAGGTCCGAAGTTTTCTAGGACTAGCAGGTTTCTATCGAAAATTCATAAGGGATTTTGCGAAAACCTCAGCTCCGCTCACGAAGTTGACAATTGTTTATTTTCAAGAGATAATTCATCTATGTGGGATACCTTCTAGTAAGTGAATTTTGGAGAGCTTGCATGGAACCATGAGTACGCAGTTAGGCTTGAGCCAAGTATACTAGAAGGAGAATAAGTGAAAGAGGAACGAGAAATAGGTTCCAACTCATATTTTGGAAACAAGAATTAAGAAGCTATGAAATTGTGAAGTTAAAGACGGACAAAGCATAATGGAGTTAAGCTCAAGGAATGTGACTTAGAAGATTGAAGACTAGGTTCGTGCATAATATCTCTTCTTAAGAATATATCCTTGATCCCTCTCTTCTTGTAGAGCTTACTTGCATGGTATCTTTTCTGTATATCCTCTCGGTCCCATTCTCAATCTAATTTCTGTTGCAAACCACATAGGGAATATGACTCATCTGTTAGTAACACATGTTGGGGCTCGAGGGTGTTCATTGGTTTGACTAAAGTTTTTGGGTTTTATAGGATACAGATTGGTCTTAGGAAGGGACTCCCTTGTGACCTAAAAGGAGTCCATCATGCTTAGTTTCCTAGAATCATATATGGTGGTTGGGTTGAGTAACTCTTTGGGTGTCAGTCTGATGTTGATTTCGGTCTTCGGGGCTGATGCTTAGAGAGTTCTTCTCCTAATCAATATATATGTGGCATAGGTTTTCAGTTTTGACATTGCCTAATGGGCACAAAGTTTTTACTTCTATCATTCGACTATACCTTTAGATAGGAACAATTGGGAAAATGTCCTATAGATTAGAGCTACCCGAGAAGTTGGCTGGAGTCCACAACGTTTTTCACGTTTCACATCTCCGAAAATGTCTACATGAGTCTGCTGAAGTGGTAGAGCCAAATATCCTCGAAGAGGCCGAAGTGGAACGCGAAGCAACCATAAGAAAAGTTCCAACCCGCATAATAGGAACGGAAGTGAAGAAGCTACGCAACCGCGAAGTCAAGCTCGTCAAAGTTCAGTGGAGCGACGCCGAGGGAGACGCGACTTGGGAAACTGAAGCTAGAATCCGTACAGCCTACCCTTTTCTTTTCGAGCGTACATCCTTGATCTTTCCTTTTCCTTAAGTTGCGCTTTTATCTATCTTTTTAGGTATATTTCCTCGACCTTATCTTTTAGGTAAAATCTTTTTGGATGGAAACATGTAGTTGAAACATGTTATGTATGATGGTTGCAAGTGGTTGCAAGTGATTGCTAGTGGTTGCTCGTGGTTGCATATACACACACAATCTAGGTTTTAGATCGGCTCAGTCACTTCATATTGCATATGCATATATGTTTGCATTCGTATATGGTTGAACATTAATGTGTTGTCGTATGGATGTTGCATTTGTATTGAATGATTGTGCACTCATGTAGAATCAAGAATAGGAAAAATTTGCATACATAATGGATTCATGGCACTTTCATAATTCGCATTAAGGAGGTCAACTGAATCAGTAGACTGCCTGATTTTGCATTAGATAAGTTCATGTACACACACACTTCGCATATGATCATGAAGCATTAGAAGTCTTTTAAGGACAATGGATGCTTGTGTTTGATGGTTGAGTAGATGGATGTTAGGATATACATTCCTCCTAACTTGAAGATTTCGGGGACGAAATCCTTTTAAGTGGGGGAGAATGTAACACCCCGCGAATTCTATAACTGTGAAATTTACAAATTAAAGTATAATTAATTTCAAATCAAAGAACTAAGGGAAACGGGATACGCCATTGCGTTCGTCTCGGAAAAATACGCGAAATAGAGTCCGAGTTTTCGAAAAACGGAGTCCGTATGAAGAAGATATGGCCTTCGGAAGTTTTTGAATTAAATTTAAAATTCAAACAGAATAAAATAAGCTCAGAAAACAAAAATGGGGCCCAATGGGCCAGGGCGGAAAAGTCCCGCCTGACGCACCCAGGTCAACTGGGCTGTCGACCTGGTCTAACCAAGTCGACAGGCCTGTCGACAGGGCTGTCGACAGGGGTGTCGACCTGGTCCAGAGCTAGGTCGAGCCCAGTCTAACCCGGCTGGCCTATTCTATGTTGGTCGATTTTCTGTGGTCTGCTTTGTCATTAGGGCTAGGTGGCAGGCTCTAATTGGTCTCTCCTTAGGATGAATGGCTATGATCAATCCAAGCAACATCAATGGCCCTAATCAGTTCATAACCTCTATAAAAACAACCCTAGACTAAACCCTAATCTATTCATTCAAAAATAAGAACAAAGCCGCCATGTTGCTGAGGAACGACTAGGGGTAGCCACCAATTGGAGAGAAGATTAGGAGGAAAATTCTAAAGCCTAAAGCAATTCAAGCAAATCAAATCAAACCGCATCTTCTTATTCCTAAATTAGAGAACTCGCCGCAACGATTGTAAGTAGAGTATTATTTTGGTATGAACAAATAATTGTGTTGATATGTATACTTGATTTGTGGCGATAAAGTAATTCATATTTGTGCGTTGGAATATTGTGTACGTTTGGATATTCTTGAATTATGTTATTCATTATGAAAAACTACATGCGGTAGTTTTATGCAAGTATGACGTTTGGATATTCGCAAAATATGTAATTTATGTTGAAGCTACATGTATGTAGTTGTTAAATTGGAAATCATGCAAGTTTGGGGTTTTGCTACTATGCCATCATAATGTGTATTTTTACACAAACATCATTTTTGTGAGGAAATTGGAATAAGTTTAGGTTATCATAATCCATATGAAATTATGTTAAAAATTGGGCATCATGTATTAAGCCATGCTTTTGTACTAGAAAGCCTATTTGCAAACTTATGAATATGGCTAGGCTATGAATGATATTTGGCATAATTAAAATCCATGATTAAGTCTATCTTGTTTACAAGAATTTTATGATGACATATGTGGTACATAGCTAGGTTAGGTTCAAAAATCCCTTTTTGCAAGTTTACATGACTAAAGTAAAAATCATGATTTCATGTTAGAAATATTTATGCCATGGTTATGTGAACAAATACTTATGCCATGCTTATGTTAGAAATATTTATGCCATGCTTATGTTTGACATTATGCCATGCTTATGTTAGAAATATTTATGCCATGCTTATGTTTGACATTATGCCTAAATAAAAATATAGGTTCATGTTGTAGTTATGACTATGTGTCAATAATGATACCCAATTTAGATTCTTATCTCAACTACAAGTTTACATGGCTTGATTCATGTCACCTATGCTTTATGACCAAAGTATATGTTACCACTATGCAAGTACACCAGTTTCTATTTTATATTTCCAACGTCATATTGCAAGTTCATGCGCTCACCTTCCCCCTTTTTGTGTATGTAATCACGTTTTAAGCCTCCCCTTTTCGTATGGCTAAATTGGGCTTTGAAAGGCTAAGCCCAATATATATAATAAACGGACGTGTTAGACGGGGGAAAATAACGTTGGGTTAAAATTACTAATGAATGAAAATATAAAATAGAAGGGCCCAAGTTCAAGTATGGGTTGGGCCCATGATTGGTGTAACCTTTACACCATTAACTTAATAATGGGCCGCAAATATTTACATATAAGAAAATAAAGAAGAAAGACAAAATATGTAAATGTAGAACATACGATGTGTTTAACCCGAGGTTGGATTGAGTTGTGATGTAAACCTGCCCGGAACCGCCCGGCTGTCCAGTAGTCACAACAATACCTATCCAATGTAGGAGGTTAAACATGGAGTCCAATAAGGACCCGAGGTTAGACTGAGTTGTGGCGTAAGACTGCCCGGAACCAACCGGCAACAGGCAGCCACAACAATACCTGTCTAATGTGAGAGGTCAGGGCCTTAATAAGACAATTAAGGCTGAGTCAGGATTGTTAGGATTAAGTGAACTAAAGACTTAATCAAAATGGAACATGCTAAATTAAACGGACTGGTGGGGGTTAGGTTAGGAAACACTTAACCAACTTAGCATGTTGGCTAGAGATAGAAAACCTAGTAACGGGGGACCCTTTTCAGCAGTAACCCTAGAAGGTGTATCAGGATACCCTGAAACTAGGCAGGGTGGGGCACGATTACTGGGCTGATTGTAAGAGGTCAAATCGACGGCGGTGGTGTAGCAGTGTAGGTTCTAACGGGGTGCGGGCGTGCACACACTCCGGCGCAGAAAAATAAGGCACTGGACACCAGTAGCATACCTGTGCACTCTAAGGTTGTGTCGGGCCGCCACTATGGGACTTGATACACCCCATGGTGGGACCAGCATAGGTAACTACAACGTCGGGGGCCGTAAGACACATGTAACTATGCGAGTAGGAGCCGATCATTATAAAATGGATCACATCACCCTGATTATGGGGTGCCAGTTGGAAACTAGTTTATATGGGTTCAGAGATTAACATGGGGTACGATAGCATATTCGACCCTAGACAACTTAACCAAGTTTATAGTGCTTGCCCACTTCTTGTTTATACTTATCACACCCAGTTCTTTATTCATAGACAAAATAGTACTAGACTTACTCAGGCCTTATGTCTGACTCTACTTTTCTTTCGTCTTCTTTTCTTCCGTTTCCCCCCCCCCCCCCCCCACAGGTCCACAGGGAGGGAACACAGCAGCTTGACCAACCTTAACATCCAGCTTGAAGAGGAGAAATGTATTGCTTGGACTTTCCTGTTTTGAACTATGGCTTTGGACAATCCACTATGGGGACTTTTGCAGTTTATCTTTGTTTTATTTATGCTTCTTTAAATAATGTACTCAAGACAGATTATGAAGGAGTTATATTATGTTTTTGGGAAAAAAATGTAAGACAATCATGGTGATGTTTTGTAACACGTATTTGCTTTTATGAAATAAAAGTTTGTTGTTTTTCCGCTGTTTACAAATATGTGTTCTTATATCTGTCTTGTATATCTGTGAACTTATACTTATAAACCTCCACCAAAATTAGGGCATTCCCTTTGAGAGTGACCCTAACGGAGGTGGGGTGTTTCAATCATGGTTTGAAATAGAAAGATTTAACAATTAAAAGTTTACATTTTTATTGTATATATATATATATATAAAAAAAAAGATTCTAGTTTAATAAATGTGTGTTTACATTAAAAAGTACATTTTTAATGTTAGATGAATCATATAAAAAGATTCAAGTTTGATAAAATTGTGTTAACATTAAAAATTACATTGTTAATTTGAAGAATGAGTCATTAAAAAGATTCAATGTTGACAATTCAATGTTTACATTAAAATGATGACTAAAAATTACATTTCAATGTAAAAGAAACATTTTCGTGTAAGGAATCATTTTTATATAAAAGAATCATTTCAATGTTAAAGACACATTTTAATGTAAAGAACCATTTTTATGTAAAGGAACATTTTAATGTAAAAGATCATTTAGTATAAAGAAAATTTTTAAATAACGAATACTTTAAAATAACATTCAGTGACGAATAAAATTATGACTTTGATGTCCGTCTTTAAATGGACACAAAAATATAAAAATATGAAGCCGGGTTAAGTATAGAAACGCCGTTTTAACCCGAACGGGTTTATCGATCGATTTTATTCATTTTAAAACGAATATCGAAAAGAGGATATTTCAAAATTTAATATTTTGAAAATATTATCATTTTAATATGATAAAGATATGGAATATTCGCTTTTGATTTAAAATGGAAAAAGAAGCTGGAATCGTTTTAAAACGAATTTATAAATGATTTATAAAATACGTTTTAAATGGAAATCGACGAAATATATATAATATATATTATATATATTTAATGGCCTGAATAGAACGCGCCATGCAGCAACCGTTCACGAATTTCGACCATTAACTTCAAATTGGCGTAATGGGAGATCCGACCGTCGGATTCTCCTAAAACCGGAACCGTTGGGTTCGTATTGAAAAGAGCTTTCCAATGAATATAAGAGATTTGAAATCTAACGGTTAGATTTTAAAATATGTCCAAATCAATTTTGTAAAAGGTCGTTGTAAATGCAGTTCGGTGGTCGTTATTGGAAACCGATTGTACGGGCCTTGAACGGTGTCTTTAATATTTAATTGGAATTAATGAGAATAAATTGGATTTTGGGTTGTCGTGAACGGTGTCTTTAATAACATTGTTCTTAAACCCCTATTAGAAAAGAATAAATCTTTTAAATAAGATTTAATGAAGTTTTCCAATTAATATTTAATTGGAATTAAATAGAATATAATTTTGGAATTTATAAATATTTTAATTAAGGTTATTAGAGTTTCCAATTATATTTAGTAATTGGAATAAAATGAAATGTGAATTGGGTTTATTGTGAACTGTGTTTTTAACGACATTTGTTCTTTAACCTAATTAACAGTGAAAATATAATTTGGAATTTATAAATCTTTTATTAAGATTTAAATGGAAATTTTCCAAAGTAAAGTTTCCAATTTAATATATTAAATTGGAATTGAATATAATTCGATTTAATAATAATCTAGATGAGCTTCTGTAAATGAAGACCACTATTATATATGGAATTTAAAAGGCGTTGTCGTTATTCCATTTATATTATCAATCTGATACCGGAATTTATATCGATTATATATTGATCTGATTTCTGTGAAGATTCCAATTTGAGGGAAGATGATTTTGGGTTTATCATGAACAATGTTTTTATATAACATTTGTTCTTTAACCTAGTTAAAGATAAGATTAATTTCTTAAATTTGAATAATCATTAAGTAATGATTTTTGACATTAAAACTAAACTAGAGTTTTAATGAATCCTTAATTAGATTAAAATGCAAAGGAGATAATTAAATTTATCGAATTCTTGAAATGATCGAGAATGGAGTACCACCAGTTTTACTCCAAGCGATAGTAAAATCTTTAATCAGATTTGAATGTGAAATTGTAATTAATTTTACCAATAACACAGTGGGCGTTAGATATGGGGTGCTACCAGTTTTTATCCATGGGATGAATAGGTTGGGATTGGGATAACAAATAATAAATGATTACTTCAGTAAGGTTCGTTAATCCCGATTAGTGAATAAACCGTAATATGGTTTAAAATTGTGAAAAGATAAAATAAAATCTTTTGAAATGAGATCCATAGGAAGATTAAAGAATAAATTTAAAAGAATTTATCTTTGATAAAATTTATGGGAACCTTCCCTAATAATGTGAATATTTTATTTAAAAGAATATTCTGAATTGGAATGAGGCGTATATTGTGTTTTTATAGCACTTGATTATAAAATACGCGAGTTATTCGGAAAGACTGGGTTTAACCCATTCTGGATAAGTACTACGACGATAAAGAGTCGAAGATGAAGATGGTGGTTGAAGACCAGATTTCTTCACATCATTTGGATGATTACTGATGTCTTGATTGGGTCGTACACCCAAGACAAGGTAATAAGTGGTAATTGTCCAGACATACTTGGAGATCGACGGATACGTGAGGACCTCTCTCCTGTATTGAACATATGGGACGAGGAATAAGGTGCCTCCGGTTTTGTTCAGACCCATAACGGATTTGTAAACGGATAGTATGTCTGACGTTGTATTCCTTTATGCTATATTTGTTGATCTCTACTAAATATATATATATATATATGTTTGGTGGCGGAGAATTTATTCTCTAGCTTAACACCCTTCTCTGAGACGTACGAGGTTAGAGATTATATATTGGCAGAAATCAATGGTATGGTATGGATTGACAATGTGGCATGCCAAGATGCAAATGATCAAGGTTTTTGTTGAAAAGAAGAGTCTTGTGGATGATGATCAAAGTACGTCTTTAATTAGCATAGCTTTGTGTATATAATTACTTCGCGAGCTTCACACCTCGGTATGAACTAGAAACGAGAGAGGACAGCAGGGAGAGAAGTATGTTTCTTTCTAGCTAGGAGGGGTGTCAGGGTTTTGCAAGCTCGGACATTTTACTCATGTGGATGTTGCTTATTATTACTTGATGGATAGAGAGGCACCGCGGATATTGTTATGGTCGACATTACTGACCAGATTTTACGCCCTATAGGGCGGGGAAACGCATGCTCAGGAATTATGAATCCACCATCGCACTTAGTGTGAACCGGCCTTGCATGTTACCTAGTGTGCAGTTGCGGCTATATCCTAAGGCTCGGGCTAGAGAGTCTCGAATTCGGTAAGGACGATCCCTTGCCTTGGTTCATAGTTGGAAATCCAACTTCCAATACGACATCATGCGGTCTTGATTGTAGAACTAGTATGGCGACATGATATATGGTACCCATGCCGTCTATGATTGATACATTTATATTTGAAGTTGTTTTTGACACTATACACTTATAATAATATCAAAATAATTTGTTTTAAATGTACCAAGCATGTTTGGCTATTATAAGGGAAAACTCTATCCTCCGGCTTGCGTTTCATTGTGTGATGGGACATGAGTCTTATAATAGCTTCATTTTTCCAAAAAAAAGCATTGCGTTATTTTAATTTAAACTAAGATTCATGTGGAGTAAACCCGTTCTGTGTTATACGGCGTGGTCTCATGATTTCCCCACTTTAAAATTAAATATTAATAATTGTTTTAGTTCTCACACTAGTCCCATGACTGACCTTGAGTTTATTGTTTTAACCTAAACTCTGGATGCCCATATTTTCCACACGGACAGCTAGTAGTTTTGGTTTTGCAGATATTATATTCACAGGATCCTGGTTAACAGCTGAAGCGATATTCAAAAAGCTCTGTATCCGTGTATTTCTTTCAGTTGTATTTTGTATTATTTTTTCGCTGCTATTTAAATGTAATTTAAAACTCTGATATTGTATTTCCAATGTGTAATATTCATTCATACTCTGTAATGTTCTTGTACTCTGATGTAAATTATTGTAATAAGCAATGAAATGTTCTTCTTTTTGTGTTCTGATTTGCCTTGTTCTCAATTCAATCTGGGCTTTCCTTTATGGGGAAGTTTGGGTCGTTTCACTATACGTGCTCCAAGTGCTCCCTTCTACGGGATGCGATTTGAGCAGAGGCTGTAAGTGCTCTAAGTGCTCCCTTCGAGCTTTTTCTCCCTTCTGCAGGATGAGATTTGAGCAGAGGCTGTATGTACTACAAGTGCTTCCTTCGAGCTTTTGCTCCCTTATGCGGGATGAGATTTGAGCAGAGGCTGTATGTGCTCCAAGTGCTCCCTTCGAGCTTTTGTTCCTTTCCTATAGGATGTGACACAAGCAAAGGGAGGGTGTGCTCACACAGAGCGGAGGCATGACGTGCTTGGTCGAAGCAGAGGCAGGGCGTGCTCACACAGAGCAGAGGAAGGGCATGCTTTTTATAATTTGAGCACACAGCTCGTGCAGCGTTGAGCACACAACTCGCATCGTGGTGAGCACACACCTCGTGTAGTGATGAGCACACAGCTCGTGTAGTGATTTATAGTGCAAACTATGAAATACTTAGGGCGGGATCGCAGTCCCGCAGATGGTCAAATTAGCCATGACCATCACAGATGATATGGAAAGTGTTTCCATATTAAGCTAGCGTATAAACGAAATCATTCAAAAACCCATTTTGCTCAATCGCTTATGATGAAATCCAAATCTCACTATTTAGGTGCGAAATGAAATTCATGTGTTTTAAGCAAGATTCGTAGCATATAAAAGAAGCAAAGCAACTCAATCGTCCCTTCCATCACCTACTACTCTTTGCGAAGGGCCTTCTATCATCCTTAGACTTTAAGAGCTAGCTAGTCTAGAAGTTATCCTTAACTCCTTATTCGCTTAAAGGAGTGAGGATTAGGTACAAAAGGCCACCTAGGTCGAGACCTTATACTAATCCTAATACTACCTGAGCCTTAAACAAGTACACATCCCCTAGTTCGACTACCTAGGCGTTAACCACACAAAGCATACAAAATCATGCACACGAAACTTAGCGATCAAGAGAGTGGTAACTACTAGACTCGGAGGAAGGGTGGTCAAGAGCTAATTGGGCACCTAGCCGTTCTCCTAAGATACGAGACATGAAAGTGTCACATGTCCCGGAGCCTGGCAAATGCGTCAAGTACGGGGATTAGGACATCTACCGAAGTAATGGTCCTTTGACTCGCAGTTGTAACAACTTCTAGGAGTAGAGTTGGAGAGTGTCAATCCGGAGGTTTCTTGCCTAAATCCGGACCCGGCACGTTCTCTATGAAAGTTAGCGAACCTTGGTTTAGGTTGTGCAGGTATAAAAGTGGTTCCTGCTGTGAAGGCCCCGATCTTAGAATCAAGCGGTTGTTGAGTAGTTTCCAGCTTATCTTTGATAAAATCTTCTAGATGCCCCTCCCGGTTGAGCCCTTGTATCATACCCTCCAGCACTTTACAATTGTTCATCATGTGCCAGTTTCTTTGGTGATATTTGCGGTATTCTCTTCCTTCGATAGGCCCTGGACAATTCTTGGCTATGAAAGGAACGGGAAAACTAACTCTTCCTTTCATCGCTGCGTATATGCGTGAAATGGGCTTATTTAATGTCATGTCATAAGCACTTAGTCCTTCTTCCTTTAGCTCCTTTTGGCCTCCACGAAATCTAGGTTTCCTATCGCGGGATTCCGTTGAACGCGAGATTTCCCGTCTTCCTCATAACAACTAAGACTTCGTCTCGAATAATACAACTCTTCCATGCAGATGAATGTATTTGCCCGACGGTAAAATTATGGTAAGTCTTTGCATCCACGTATGTATAGTTCTTCCCAAAAAGGTGTTTCTTCGATTAGTCCTGAGTGAATTGCGACAAGCTTATCACGGCTGCTCATACCCTTTGCTCTCGAAGCTTCAATGTTGAACCGCTTTACGTAATCAGCTAGAGGTTCCCCTGGCTCTTGTTTTATGCTTATAACGGTTGATTAGTCTACCATTGGATTCTTACGGCTACAAAACTGTGTAGAGAAATCGTGGGAGAATTGCTCCCAAGGAAGGGTGCCTTCTCTTTGATACATGTGATACCATTTAACGACTGTTCCTCATAATGTTAGCGGAAACATTCGGCATCGGATGGCTACAGGAGCATCATAAAAATCCATATAACTTCCAAACGCAGCCAGGTGTTCTTCAGGTTCCGTAGCTCCATCATATATAAGTCGTGGTGCTTTTATGCTGGATGGAACTTTGATTGTTCCCTCCTTCCGTCCTTTAGTGGCAACAGACCTTCACCTACTCTTGAGTCGGTCTCTTTATTCAATATGTGATTGTTCCCTAGTAAAACTAGATTGTTCTGTGGACCTGCCAGAGGTTTAACGCGGCTGTCAAGTTCTTGGGGTGTCATCATTTCTGATTCTGCTCCATAAGGCGTTATATCTTGGGCCAACCGGGCCAAATCTTCCTCAATAAGTCTTCTAGTAGTATCGATTTGTGTCGCCAAAAGTAATATTTATGTTTCGTCACTCACCCTTTTTGACATTAGGGCTGGAGATCCCTTCACTTCTGGTTTTGCTGGGTTGGTTTGCAGGCTGGACAGGGATCTAGCTCTGCTATTGAATTCGGAATGTATCTTCGCCTTTAACTCTGTTTGATAGGTTTCCACTTCGACAGTTCTCCGGACTGAATTCTCTTCAACGGATCTCCAAGTTGCGTCAAGATGTAAAGTCAAATATAGCGCTTCCAATTCATTATTCTTCACTTTTGTCAGAATCGGGGGCTTCCTCGCTCTTAGATTCGTAGAGTTGGCACTCGATAGTATGCTAGTTTCTACATCCGGGGATGAGTGGGAGCCCCACTCCATATTTTCCCGCTGTGTATCCATTCTAAGCAGTCCAGAGGATATCTTGCTATGACGGAATACAGGATAAAAAGGGTAGGAATATGAGAGGGAAGGTGGGAGGATTTAAGGTTAAGCAGCTCCTCAATCAATCGATCCTTCAACTAGCAATCTACAGGTTGGAAATTCCTCACTGAGACTCTTCTTTCTTGGTTCTTTTTTCTTCAAAGTTAGTCCAATCTGGGATGGAACAGCCTAGGTAGATATGTGTGGCTGTGAACCAAAGGATCGGAGGTTCAGGTCCTCCTTCTAGCGCCAAAATGTTAATGATATTTTTCGTCAACACCCAAGACAGATTTGAAGGGATGATCCGTGTAGTGAAACGGAGTTGTCCGACCCTCCTTTGCTTGAGCCAATCCGCTACTTCCAGCAGAGGAGGTCGGTTTCCTCCTCAAGGAAAACGTTAGGTTGCCAGGAAACTAACGATTCATGTAAAAATGTTTAGCTAAATCAACAGCACAACAGAATGCTTACGAAAGTATATAAAAGAACAACAAAATGCAGAAGTAAATAAGAACACACAGTTTATAGTGCTTCGGTTTGATTTGAACCTACATCCACTTTTAAGGATTTTGATGATTTTATTCATGGAGGTGAGTACATGGGAGATTTTCCAAATTGATTCTCAAAATTAGGGTTTTCTCCCCCCGCCAGTCTGTCCTTTTTCGCCCCCCCCCCTTAAGGCAGACCCCTGAGGTCTTATTTATAGTAGATTTGGGGGCCCTTCTGCTGTTAGGTTGTTGGGCCTAAAAGAGAGCCTTCGTCGACCGTCGTTTTCTTTGCTTTCGGGTGTTTAACTTCCGTTCGCTTTGGTGGCACTGGTTAAGATTCCCGCGGTCCGGGTCTCGGTCAACTGGGTTTTTTCTGAGATTATGATGGGCTTGATAATGCTTCATCTTCCAGAAAGCATCTGGACTTCTAGTAGCGGATCTCGGGTGGAGGGTCTCGAGTGTCAGCTTCCGGCCTCCCTTGTGAATACTTAGAAGGGCTTACGCTCCTGGTGTTTGTAAGTGGCTGCCGGTGTGGGTTTGGCATGGACAGCTTGTGTCTCCGTTAGGGCTTTGGATGGTCTTTCGGAGGAGCTTTAGATATGGTCTAGTCTTTCGGAAGATAGCCCTTGATGGTGCATCCACTGTCTTTTGTCTGATATTCTTGATGTCTTTATGTACCGGTGTGTTGGCATTTGAGCGGGTTAATACCCGCAACCCTCACGTCCATCCGAGCCTCTGTTGTTAGAGCTCACGACTCTTTATTCCCTAGTTTCTGACTTGGAAACCATTTCGATGTAAAGCTTCTCCTACCGGATGTGCCTCACCGGATAGACTATGTCCGAGTTCTATAGACTTCGGATTCTTTTCCCCTAAAGGGGTTTCGGTTCGTATGGCTTTCAGATCGTTCTTTCATGCTTGTGTTCGCTGGACATCGTCGGTTGGTTGTGGGGATGAGCCTTAGTTTATGTTGCTTTCGGAATATTCTTCCCTATCCTTGTCTCTTTTTAGTGCTAGATTTTGCTCAATGGAGGATTTCTATGTGCCTACGGTTGTCCAATACCCCTTCACTGTCGACTTATTTTATTGGTGATTTTGATGGTAACAATGTATCTCAAGTAACTTCAATAAAACCACTCAGTCTGTGGCTGCCGTGCGTGGTCCTATTGATGAGTCTGGTTGTGTCAGTTTGCCAAT
The DNA here is from genome assembly GCA_030737875.1 of Allium sativum. Classification (NCBI taxonomy): domain Eukaryota; kingdom Viridiplantae; phylum Streptophyta; class Magnoliopsida; order Asparagales; family Amaryllidaceae; genus Allium; species Allium sativum. The sequence goes on along the minus strand of CM060920.1, from coordinate 855,263,027 downwards.
TTCAGGTGGCGCTCTTTCTAATCTCTTCAACACTGCTCTTCCTGACACACGCTGCGAAAAAGTTCATTACCTTCCATTCTTCATGATGATGTTGTAGTTGAAGATAATTCCCCTAATAACATTGTTCGAGTTGATAATTCTGCTTGTGTGGGTTTAGACATCGCAGTTGATAAAGGGAATGATGTTGAAAATGGTTCGATGCCTGGTACGGTAGGCACGCCTGATGTTATAACTAAGTCTCGACCTAAATGGGTTTTCTTCTTTGACAACTGCCCTTAAAACAAAGGCAGTTATGAACCTCATGACTTTGAATATTGTGAAAAGGATGGTGTGGATGATATCCTGTCCGAAGTGATTGAGGCTGGTAGGGATTTTTGGTCCGACAGCCTGGTGGGTTTATTCTTAGGCCCTCCACCTCCCTATTCGGCTGTTAAGGAATTTTGTTGTAAAAAATGGCAAATTAGAGGTAGTCTCAAGGTTCGGTTAGACATAATCGTGTTTTTTATGAAGTTCTCGCTACCGGAGGAAAGGCTTCGTGTCTTAAGTCTTGAACCAACCATTATAAGAGGTAAACCTTTCGTAATTACTCCTTGGAATCCCAAGGTTGATGGAGCTAGGGAGTAGGTTTTATCTGTGTCAGTCTAGACCTATTTCTCTCACATTCCTTTTGTGCTATAATGCCTTATTGGACTAAATTGGCTTTCGAATAAGACTGGAAAGCTTAAGTGCTTTGATGCTAGTATTGTAGCGAGGGAGAAGCTGTTTTATGCTAAGGCACTTATTGAGATCTCCCCTGATAAACCCCTTCTTGACACTCTCAAAGTTAGATTAAATTGGATTATGTAGCTGAAGTTCGTGTCAGATATGGATGGAGGCTAGATATATTCACTTCTTGTCACACTTCTAGTCATCTTCAGGATACCTGTACTTGAGTCCCCTCGGCTGATGTTCCTTCCCCTATTCCTCTAGCTGATCGCATCCCACTTCCTCGTCCTTCCTCTGTGAAGTGGGTATGTAAGGATCTGGTTTGCTCCTCCACCTCAGTCGATAAGCTCTTCTGTTGTTGCTTCGATTAAGTCTAGTGATTCCGATTCTTCTGATAGTGATTCTGTTGGAAATCGTATTTTTTGGTATACGAGAGAACGTATGGGGGTTCATGAACCTTCTGGTACGCGTTATTCTCCTTCTGAAGCTTTGTACTTTATATATGTAGCTGATGATGATTATGATGATAGGAAACTGTTTTATAAAGTGGTTGGTGATGATTTTGAGCTCATTCAAGTGGGTGAGCTAGGGGACTTGAACATGTCTCTATTACATAACCCTTGTTGGGCTAGTGACTGTGAGTTCTATAGCCCTAACCAATGCTATGTTCCTAACCTTGGTGTATTTTCAGGGAGTACATCAATACCTTAGGTAGCGACGGTTCTTATTGTTTCTCCTTTGTTGGGGATTAGCTAGATTTTTGGTAGTTCAAGCAATCTTCTTCAATCCTGTTTTTTAACTTGTGTCCTTGCACTTCAAACCAGTTTTGTAGCAGTTAAATATATTGTCTAGCAATTGTACTGTCGTGTATTCATTATTTATTATAATGAAAGTGGTAGAAGTCACTATAAAAAACTGGTTGGCTTTGCTAAAAAAAGTAATCAAATATATTTTCCCGCTATGAGTCAAAGTACCATTCAATTCATAGATATCGGAATGTGTTAAATCTAAAATTTTAGAATTTCTTTTAACTCCAGGGAAAGGTCACTTAGTGATCTTAGCTTGTATGCATATCTCGCATTTGTCATAGCTAGATCCATCAAAGTTAATTAAACCGAGTCTGCACATGTATATAATGGATTTGACGTTTGATGTGTTATTCTATCATTCCTTAAGTTAAATAACTCAATGAAATAAGTAAAAAGAACTTATTTATTAACACTTAGTTTATATGTTCCATTAGAACCATATCACTTTTGTACAAACATTCCATTTCCGTAACTATGACTTTATAACACTTAAGGACAACTCAAAATCCTCTTTTGGTATACAAGATCTAACGAAACCATATTCTTTCTAAAATTTGACACATGAACAACATTGACAAGTGTGACAACATTTCCAGAAGTAAACTTTAGTGTATCGTTCCATTTCCAACAATCTGGGCTCGACAATGATCCCACAGTTGAACTTCTTGGCCATCATTGATGACCTCATACATTTTAAAGAGCGACTTGTCCTTGCCAATGTGAACAGCTACTCCAAAATCAAACCACCATCCATCCAATGTATCAGCCATATTAATTTCAATGACCATGACCAAAAATTCTACTTCTATCATATTGGCAGTTCCCTTTAGGCACGATTGCCTCTGGCATAATGTCCATCTTTACCACATTTGTAGCACTTTCCATTTTTTTCGTCCTGTTATTGTAGAAGGTTTTCCATTGAAATTGTGCTTTTTTATTGATATTGTTACCCTGGGGCCTGGACTACCATTTCCACAACCAAAATATCACTTTTAGATAGACTTCGTTGGTTTTCTCGAATGCGAGATTCTTTGATTCGAATATGTTTTTGGATCTATTCCAAAGTGAAGTCTTCTATTTTATGGAAGAAGAAGTTCTGTAATTACACTAAGTTACAGGCAGTTTTGCAATTGTTGCACTAACTTGAAACAATTCAGGAAGTCTGATATTAAGGGCAACCAACTTGTGAACAATTCCTTGCAACTCATGAATTTGACTGAGTGTCGATTTACCAACATACATTTCAAAATCAAAACATTCGATGATAAGAAAATTGTTTGTACCTTCATCTTACACCTTATTTATTTTAGCATTCCTAATTTCCAGCAGTGTCCATCTATTTGTAGAAATCACATAGACGATATGAGAGAGCATCCAAGATGTGGTCACGACAGAGCAAAGTGTGTTATGTGCATATGGCGTGTATCTTCTTTACATCATTAATATTTGTAGTAGTTGGCTGAGAAAGTGGAACAGATCCAGATTAAGCAGATACGATAGTCTGAGTGCTATGAGCAAGAAAGTTATTTTACCTTGCTAGCGGGAGAAGTTGTTGCCATCTAAGTGGTCGAGTTTGATCATGTCTTGGCAAATGAATTTGATGGACATTATATTAGTTTCAGACTCCATAGCGTTGGAATTGTTTTTAAGATTGTTAATTGTAGAGGAGTGAATGGATGAAGAAATAGAAAGGGCTTTAAGGTGTATATGTCTATGGACGCTTACCTTAAAAGTTTTTCACGCTCACTCGAATTGAGTTTGTTGAAGAGTTCAAGAAAATACTTTTCTCAAAATACAACAAAAGCCTAGATGAGGAATGAAGACAACAATTATGAATTCCTCTGAAATTATTTTATTGCAACTGAGAGTAAGTAGTATATTTTCTAAAGACAAAGGATGAAGTATATATAAAAGTGCATGTGACCTTTGATACGCAACAATTGAAAACAAGTGATTGCGACATTTAAAAACGGAAAAACAACAACTATATCTGTTCAAAACAATTAAGAGTGTGCAAAGACCAAGATACCTGTCAGAAAGGGTGTGTTCGGTTCACCCTTTTTAGTTTTCAATTTTCGCCGATACAAAATAGGAAACGGCATACAAAAACCATGAAAATTTACCATTTTAGAAAATGAAGCTAACACATAAAACGGAAAACAACTTCTTTTTATTTTCCACATTTTTGGAAACAATGGATAGACACACAAAATTCATCTTCCCATCATTCTCCAATCTCTCAGTGGTCCCCTCCATGTTCATTACATCTCCTTCATCATTCATTTACTCTCCCCATTTTGTGTAGCTACCGTTGAAAACTCAAAATGCAAAACAAAAAATAAACCAAACGCCACCTAAGGCTATGCGGATGTGGGTGCATGCAAAATGCATGATGAATACATTTGGAAAGTCATGTGCACTCATGCGCCTTTCCAGACTATCCCGTAGTACTCATGTTATGGTTCTAATTCAACTGTTAAGCATGTTACCTATTGATGCATACACTCAATATACAACAGAATTTTAGGTGACGCCCAATTAAGATGAAATTGTATTCGCTCTTTGTATATCAAACATGCAGCAATGAACATACGAATATTTTGTAAAGTTTATGCCTACAAATAAAAAATGGCAACAATGCGAAGAATGGGTGAAAAGCATGCAAAGGAATATAAAGGAGCTTTTTATGAATTCTCTACTTTATTCACACACTTAAACTTCAAGCAGCTTAGGACTTTTGTTGTTTTCCAGAAAGGCTCAACCTCTAGATGTCTCCTATCTTCAACAACCATGCATCCCTGTTGCTTTAACTCACTTGGTTTATTGTAAGGAGCCTTCGGTTATTTTAACTGGTAAGCATGTTACCTATTGATGCATACACGAGGGGGTCATTCTCGTATATTTTAACCTAAAAATTATGTCCTTCCCAGTTCCCACATCAAAATTAATTCTAATCAAGTAGTTGCCCTTTTTATGGCTATGCAAATCTTAAACATTGGATCCATGTCGTGTTTCGTACAACTATGACAGTCCGCTTCCACAGCGTCTTTATATAAAAAAAATTTGGTAGGCTCCTAACTAATGTGAACCGATGGCATACTGTGCTAGTTTGAACCGATGGCATCATCTTTCCTCCTTAACTGTTACTTCATTTATAGTTCAGCAAACAACCAGTAAAACGTACAAAAGCAAAACATATAATCAATACAAGTAGAAAAATACGAAACAGACTGATTGATACGTTAAATTGTATATGCATGAAAATGGAACTAAAAAGGAGAAAAGAACAACCATTCCAAGGACCTCCCAATTAAGAGCAAAATGTTTTGGAATACGGTTCAAAATAATTAGTTGCAATGACAGATGATAAAAAGAAAGTATCATAACTACTACTTTCAATTATTTTCCGACAACATTCCATAGAAATGGTAACAAAAAATTAATATTTAATCCTTAAAAATAATCATTATGAAACGCTATAGTAAAAACTAATCACCCTAGGCCATAATTTCAGCAATGGATTTGATGTGGTTTCACCAAAATAGAATAACCCAACTACCCGTACGAGATACCCGTTAACACCACAACTGAACATCTCTAACTATTTTGGAGGCATTTCAACTGACAACCCCAGTATGGAAAGTCAAAAAATATACTCCCAAATTAGGATAATCCAATTATAAACCAAGTAAAATAAACACCAGCTGGCCAATATCATCTCTTTTGATAAAATGGATAAACTATACATGTTGCATGCATGAATAGACTAAATCATCAATTAAGATTCAGCATTCCAGTCCTTTAATTTGCGATTAAACTACTTCAGCTTTGAAGATTTGTTATCCATTCTCTCGCCTTCTACACATCAAAAAGCTGCCAAAGAAGGAGGAGAACTATTGTAAACACCATAGATAAACATACAGGGGGGAGGATATACATGATGTATTTCCTGTAAGCCCATTTACATATGTTTGAATCACCATTTCATGCGCACTCGGCACTCATAGTTTGAATTGCAATATCTCAGATCCTGCAAATTTTGAAAAGACTCGTTCGTATGAACATGATGTATTTCCTATAAGCCCATTTACATATGCATGACAAAACTGATATGTCACATCAAATGCAAAAATAGATGTTCTAATAGTTAATGACGTTACAAAATTTTGAAGGTCAAATAATGTAAAATTAACTCTATTTTCTGTATCAACAATATATATGATGGGAATAACATATCATTAAATCTTTGTAACATTTTGAGTTGTATAAATTTTAATACGAGAGAGATATGCTAAAGAAGAGCGAGTATCCATTGTAGATCCTTCAACATATATGTAAAATCAACTCAAACAAAAAAGGTTTATTTATATATGACTACCATTGGAGGGCTGAGAAAATGTTATGGAAATCACTTCACATTAGAAGGAGAAATAACTTACCTGCCAAAAATAGAGACCGTCGTCATGCCACTTTTGGTTGGACTAATCCAAACTCCTTTGGAGGCCAAACCTAAATATCATGGAGATTTAATGTCAGAATTATCTGGGCAATGTTACTTCTATAATAACTTCTTATTGAGGGAAAAAAAAAAAAAAAGATGGTATAAACCATCAAAAATTTACACAGATCACGAATTCAGTGTTGTTAAATTCCTATTAGGATACCACAGAACGTACCATGCAGCTAGAAACTTTTTAACCCTTAAAACACGTATTTTTCATAAATCCACCACATGTCGATTAGATTCCAGCCTCCCTCTTTTTTTTTTCCTCCCTTAAAGAATGTCACTGAATTCCTTAATATAAATGATTGACTATTTACAGATAGTTCCTTAACATGCACGGATGCTATGATCATTAACAAATTAAAACAGCAGCTCTCACCTTCAACATAGCCTTCCCATAGATAAGACCATAAGGTATGGGACCGAATTGCCTTGAATCCCTGGATGCATATATATTGTCTCCTTGTACAAAAATATGTCCTTTTGGTACCTAAGAACCAATGAAGTACAAAGATAAATGTATAAGAGGACAAAAGAAACAAAGTTATATTATTTATAATAATAGATACATGGAGCCTAAAGATCAAGATCTAACCAACGAATTGCTACATCAAATCATTATCATCAAACTAATTAAGAAACTGGAAGCAGGAAACCATGAATGAAGTATCACTCTTAATATCAAAATTTTGATATTAACATGTGCCCATCGAAATCCTACAAAATTCACAAGTAATGGATGGTTCCATAGAACAGGTTTTAACATGTTCGAGAAAGCATATCTTCATGTAGTTATTTTAATCAAACTAAAAATTGATGCATCACCTTAAAAGTTTTTCTTGAAATCACTACCGGTTAACAATATGAAGCTCACATGTGAATATCATTAAGCATATGCATCAGGTTATTTAAGGGTATTCCTATATACCATAGTCTTTTTCAACAAGCACATTTGTGGCAAAAACTGATACACAACTAAATGCAAAATCATCGGTGGTGTTTATGCAATGTTTTTCAATGTTATTACCCAGCCTGCAGAACAACATCTATTATATCACAATCAACAACTAGTGAGTGGCGACATTCAAAAATCCTACCATCAACAAACACAGTATGAACTGTAGCTTGTTCAATTCAAACATTAAATGGCATACAGAAGGCTCATTGGCTCGACAAATATAAGGCAATTCCTAACATAGATCTGTTGACTGCCCATAAAATTTCATAACATTACATCCAAAGTTGATATGAAAACAAAAAACAAATACGTCCACATTCTATTTGACAACAATATGACACACAAGACGCTCGCAGACATGCCCTTGATGTGAAGATAATGTCAAAGTATTTATTTCACTTTGATGACAATTCAAACACTACAAGAGAAATGGCTATTTTCTGATGTAAATTAGCCACACCATAGTGACCTGATGTCAATGCGGCGTGGTTAAATTAAATTTTGTTAGCATGACGTCACTATGGCATTACAGGAGCATCATTGTTAGATGCGCATTAGCGATGCCATAAATATTGATATACTTTTATATTGGCATCGCAAATGCGTTCGAAATCTACTATAACTTAGTGACGCCAAGGAACTTCATCGACGCCAAACTATAATAGGGATCCAACCAAACAGTTAAATTTAAAATTCTACAATTCATTAAGTTTAGAATTCAGATAAGAGACCATCGTACTCTATTTTGATTAGTCGAAGAAAAAAAAAAAAACAGCCTCCCCTTGTAACTTCCATCGATCATGTATGTTCCCTGTACGTAACTTCTATTCAGTGACTTCTCCCAATTAGCCTCATCGTGTAACTTCCCCAATCCGGTATCTCCATCAACCCTAATTTCCAAAATTCCCAAATTAAACACCGTAACATATGGTCTGCAGCGGCTGCAATCGCAAAAGGATTCGATGTGCTTGAAGAGAGTATGGGAACCAGATAAAAGCTTAGAATAGGCGGCCGAAGCAGAAGAAACAGTCATGGGCAAACTCGAGTAGATACTCGGATAATGAAACCACAAGAGCAACAGGTAGAGAATTCGTTACCTGAATTCAAAAGCAACCAATGTCCCCAAATAAATTTCTAGGGCAAAAAGTTCTTCAGTTTTCAATCTATAAAGGGTTGGGTCTATGGCGATTTTAATCGATCAAGCTTGATCGATCTCCGCTCCACCAACGTTAGTATATCTTTTACAATCATCGGCCTTTGCTCTGTCGTTGCCAGCTTCTCCTTCACCATCGCTTTATTGCAACATCGCCAGCCTTTACCAGCTCCGCCTCACAGTCTCAAGAAAGAATTAAATTGTTAGTCTCTTCTTCTTACCTTGCCTATTAATTTGAGGATTATTATTGTCACTTAGGCTTCATTTATTTTGTTCAAAATAGCGCTGAATGATTACATAGTGATCAAAACAAAGATCGCTCTGTTTTTTCATGTACCTGCAGTTCCTAATTTTGTTGTAGTTATTAACTTATTATTGCAAATGTTTTTATCGTAGGGAATTGTTAGGACTCCACTACTTGACTGGAGACCAGAGGCATAAATTTGTCATGTGATTTTAGCATGATGCAGCGGTAGGACAGTAAGTTGTATAAACTATAAATGTTTGTTGAATTCCATTGGTTCATATATTACATGATTGTTTCCTATTATGTAAACGAGGAGGTTTCCTGTAAGCTCCCAGTTATTGTAGAATCCATTTTGCAAAAACTAAACATCTTTGGTTGGATTTAGTGTAGCATTTGCCACTGGCATGCAATATCTAGACAGTTTTCCTGAAACTGTCAATAAATCAATGCTACTACCCATTATGCTCGAGGATAAAAGAGCAGGTAACTAGAATAGCAAGTAGTTATTTCAGCTGCATTCGATGCAATTTTCTTGTCCAACTATGCCACTAAATAACAGTCGCATTACCCGTAATTTGCATTAAACGTTGAACACATGATAAGTAGGGCTGTCAATGGGTCGGGGTCGGGTCGGGTCGGGTCAAGTCGTGTTTGGGTCGTGTCAGCTCAACCCGCTTATTAAACGGGTCGGTTTCGGGTTGACCCATTTATAATTGTGCGGGTTTCGGGTTTGATTCGTGTAACCCATTAAGAAAAATATTTGTATAAAAAGATGAAAACATGAAAGAAAGGTGTTGCCTTCACTTGCAAAGCTAAGATGAGAATAAAAATGCAAAAAGTTGTTAATGTGGGAATAAACATGAAAACGTGAAGGAGTGAATCAGTGAAGAGGTAGAACCGCAGAAATTAGAATGACTGAACGATTGGTGGCTTGATAATTGGTAAATTAGGGTAAAACGATAAATGGGTAGTGGAATGGGCCGGGCCTATGTTTTGTAGACTGTAGAGTAATAAAAATATGTTTTATATTAAACGGGTCATGACGATTTAGAAACGGGTTCACGGGTCGGGCCGGGTCAACCCGTTTATTAAACGGGTCAGAGCGGGTTGACCCGAAACTGACCCGTTTGTAAATGGGTCGGATCGGGTCGGGTTTTTTCGTGCGGGTTACGAGTCGTGTTTCGGATCGTGTTAGAAATTGACGGCCCTAATGATAAGTATAAAACTCAAAATCAATAATAGGATTTGATAGAGTTGGTCGAAACAGGGTTAAAGCACTTTAATCTCTTGAACTTGGCACTAAATTCGGAATAATTATATGGAATCTTTACGTTGGACACAAGGTGGGAAATGAGACAAAGTTACCATACTTTCTATTTAGCAAGTGATAACGATATTCTTTATGTAACGCGGTGTGATATTCGTCTTTTTTGGAATACCAAGTGAGGTTTATTAATGACTTTTATGTCCTTTTTTACGAACTAAAAGTGAATAAGAACTAGGTATTCCAATTCCTTGATGTGCATCATCGATATTTTTTCTTTTCTTTTTTTAATGATAGGTGAAGCGATATAAAAAGGTTATTATTTATATGATGCGAAGAAAAAGGCGAGGCCAGACCTTGAAATACAGACGTACATTTAAAGATCAAGAGAAATGACAAGAATCACTCTCAATCCAGAGGTTGGATATCATAGTTTATAGAATATAAACACAACTTACCATTTCAGTAGCATTTGAAGTTATGTTGGTTAAATATTTTGATTCTGACATCTTTTTCATCAAATTTCCCCTCTATTTAATACATCATGCTTGCTAAATAATGTGTTAAACACTAGGTAGTTTTGAATATAGATCGCTGATTTCCTTCTTGAAGAAATGTTTTTCTAATTTCCCTCTTTAAAAAATTATTTGTTGCCAACATATAAAATCCAGATGCATATTAAAAGCACATCGTAAGTTTGAGTAAATTAGCAATGACTGTTAGTTTTTAATTTACTGTAAATAGCTGCAACGGTCACTATAAGTTCAAGTCTAAGCCTGTACAAGTTTAATTTCATATATAACATAATCTCAAGTATATAATATAATATCATTAATTCATATAAATATATAACATAATTTCATATATAGCTGAATGTTCCAAGGATGGTCAAGTAGAAACAACCACATTTGAAAAATAGTTATGATGATTGTAAGTTTGAGTTTAAAGGAAAAATATTTACTGCCTGCCTAGTTTTGGTTATAGTTATGAATTAATTAAAAGTTTTATTAAAATTTGAAGTTTTACTAAAGGAAAATGTACTGCCTGCCTGCTTGCCTGCATAACAAGGATGATCCGTCTTTGATTGGCTTTCGTGTGATATTTACTTGCAGTTACACCGAGGAAAGCATACATTTAGCTTGTACCTATGCTTACAATGATGTTGAACAAAATATAACTTTAGTAGGTAAATCTTCAACTTAATCATCACTCGATAATGAGATAATTTTCAGTCTACTATATTTGCCTTCAGCCTACCATCTGTTGGTTATAAAGATGGTTAAGTTATACTAAAACGAAAAAACTGATGGATTTATTGTTGGATGGATTAAATTCAAATGATTATTTCTTTTGTTGACTTCTGGTTTTGTCAAGTAGATTTAAATATTTGCTATATACCAAAAAAATATCTACTGATTACATGTACATCAATTACATTTGTCGGTCATTGTACATGTTTATATATGTCACAACTTCAATTTATTTTGTGCTATCACTTGTACGTTTCATTGTTTATCCATTAAATTGACATCTAAGGAACTCATTACTTTAAGTGTATTATTTGGCAATTGATGACTGTTTCCACAATAAGAGCAACTGAAGGAAAAGGTGCCTAACTTTTTATTAAGCCATATTAGAAAACTGAAGCTACCATATGAAAATTATAAATTAAAGAAGGAGACAGGAAAAACAAGTCTTCTTTGCTGCTTTTATATTTCTCTCCTCTCAACAGCGTTTAGTCCTCCTTTCTTAGTTGGAGAAAGAGGCCACATCGTGGTCTGCAAAATAGCACAGGTAAATTTACAGCTAACTCCACCTTAATGAAGAAAACCACAAAAGCTGTAGTTGATTTATGGCAGAAGGCAACAAGGTGCCCATGGTCTGATGAAGTGATGTTCATATATCACAAAGTTGTACCGATATACCATGTAATATTGTACTGTCAAGAAAATTGTGGCTTGTTTCTATTTCTGTTGGATTGTGTTTATGAACCGACCTATGTGATCTTTGCTATAAACTATGAACCGACCTATGACATGGACTGTGTAAATTAAACTTATTTTTATATATAGTTCAGTTTATGCTAAGCTGCATAAATTTATGTGATCTCTACTTCTTTGTTGTGCTGCTTCTGTCCAAGTGTCCTATATATGAAGAATTGACGAATACATGTCATGAAATATTTCAATATTTACAGTTAACCAATGCAAGGATTAACAGTTTGGCTCGAACGATTAACCGAACTGATAAATTTAATTGGTTAGCCGCGGTTAAATTTGATCGATTTGGTTAATACATTTGACCAATTTTAACCGAACCGTTACTTCTCGCTGGTTGACCGCTCAAATTAATCGATCGGTTTGGTTAACCAATCGCTTCCACCTCTACTTAATTCGTAATTCAACTAATTGGATGTATTTGTTTTACAGGTGACGATATGCAATCTACACGCAAGCAAATAAAATGCATTAAACAGTATTTGAATGTTGTGTACTCTTGGAAAACACAATAGTGCTTTGTTATAAATTTATTGTTTGAATTTGATAATTGTATGTTTTAAAATTATAGATCAAATGAAATGTTATTAAATATTATATTTCATATTTGAACATAGCTATGACTTGCATAAGCTAATTTTAATATATGCAACGATTTATTTTGTAATCTAGTTGTAGCTAAGCGTCGCAGTGGCTAGATGTTTGCCGTCACGAAGATATCGGTAAATTTTAGAGATGCATTTACTACAAATTTTCTACTGTAGAGTATTAGCATCACGATGCTGTCACTAGAATTTAGTGATGTCATAGTGACGATTATTTTAAATATATAAAAGCCGTCACTATGGCATTCCTGAAAATTTAACGCCGCCATAACGACAATAATTTCCTAGTAAACAATAGGCATTCCAATGGCATTGCTAAGTTTTAGCGACCTCATAGTGACGTCCATCTTATGACATCTTAATGACGCCAAACGATTTAGTGACCCCTGTTTTTCTGTCGCACATTTGGCGTCAGTATGACGTCACTAAAAAAATTAGCGATGTTATAACGACGCTAAATGCTCGACAGAAAACCGGAGATTTGTAGTAGTAGTAGTAGTAATGAAAGTACGAACATTGGTGAATCATATATAATCAATTCCCTTGATTACTTGTAGAGATGTTACATGACATCTACGATCTGCGCAACTAAACATGGTGTAGCGATGTAATAGAGCATGAATAAGTGAGCGGGCGTTCATGTAACATTGACAATGGATGAAACAACAAACTACAATGGATTCTACACAGACTGTCAGGATGCAGATTAGCTACACTATACCAGTAAAAATTACTGCATTCGATGACCTTAGCTCCTGCATTGATGGGTCATTTATCTATTTTGGGGTATTTCTCACTACATAACTGAGGCATGGTCTGAGTTTTGAAGGGCTACAGGTTTTATATAGAGTATATGAGCATCTGATACATGAACAGTTATGAACACAAGTATTACAGTAACTAAATCGTTAAAACTACTTTATATGTTGAAATTTTAATTCTATCAAATTACCTTATTTTTGTTGTAACACCCCAATTAATTATAGTTTTGATATTTAGAAACTAAACTGATTAAAATAATCAAACTAAAATCTCCAACTAAGTAACAATACAAATGGGTAAACATGACTAATAGTTGGAACTGGGATATAATAACATCTTTAACAAAAAAAGAGGTCACAGAATATTGACATAGAATATACATTTACGGACTTGACGATAAATGCCAGTAAACCACATGATCCCTTCTTTATCCTGATTTGCCTACAGGGGTGGATCTACATACTCATAGGCTAGGGCCAAGGCCACACCTGAAATTTTGTTTTTTCTTTTATAATAACAATTTTCTTGATAGTGGCTCTAACTAATTTAACATACTGGCCATATGTGAGCTTTATCTCATTTTGTGTTTGTCCATTTTACTTTCTTAGCTTCGAAATTTGAGTTACCTTAATTTGTTTCATTTATTTATGTGTCTACTCATAATTCATAAGTAACGCCAATCCCATATAATAAAGTTTCAAATACTTCATTTCTATTATATTCAATTTTATACTTTCCACTTTTATCACTTGTTACATGAAGGTGTATGTTCCAACATCATTTATGTAATATAATATTCCCCTATTGTGGATGGGTAACGATAATATTGTATAAGATACCCATTAACAGTAAGACATCTTTTATAGAAAGAAATTCAAATTAATTTTCATAAAATGATACAGCATGACATATGTTTATATGCTAGTATTTTGCAACCAATGCATGCATTCAAATCAATAGAATTATTTGCTATAAAGCCATGACTTATTTATGAATTAAAACCATGGAACAAATCTGGTATCTGTTGTTGTTGTCGTCATAGTATGATTAAAAAAAAAAATCATATAATTTCAGAAGAAAAAAAAAGGTTTAAAGATATCCCAGAAAAACCATATAAATTTCAGAACTTTTTTAAGTCTGTTTATTTTGATAAATTTATAAGTTGAGAATAATCAATATAATGTTTTGCAATTTTTTTAAAATTTGAATGATATAATAAGCACATTTTTTAATTAGTAAATTTTTATATGCGTATAGCCTGCCCTATCTGGCTCAACAGGTTAGCCCCGCCCTATCTTTACAAATCCTAGTTTTCTACCATGAACTCAGTTATCCATCTTTGATTTTAGTGAAGTTTTCAGCTTTTTTCGCCGTGTTACTTGGAAACATTTTTTAAATCTTAAATGTATAGGATAGATATAAAAGGATTACAGGACACAATTATCCAACGCTGCAAAAAAGGAATTACCTTAACAGTTTGGACCTTCGTTCCAAGCGCAGGATTGTCCAGAAAACTAATGGAATCCCCCTCGAGTCCTGTCACCCTTTTCGCCACAATCTTCAAAGGATTCTCTGGCGAGCGAACAAAAATTACGTCGCCAACCCCAATCTTACCCCACCAGGGAGTGACCCGATCAATCAGTACAACATCTCCACTCAAATTGAATGCTGGAATCATGCTCGGTCCTCTCAGCTGTTGAACAAATGAAAATTATAGCATGTAGGAATTTATAGAGAGAAAGGAATTAGGGTTTACGGGAGGTTACGAATGCGACTGAGACGACATGGTTGTTAACAAGGTGGACGACACATGCAGTTTTAACAATCAGAGCGGTGCGATTGACGACGTCAGAAGTTATTGCTCGCCATGGAATATGACGGATTCGGGAAGTAAAAGTTTTGAAGGCAGCTTTGGACATTGATAATTTGGTGAGTTCTTTTCCTGTGTTCAGCTTGCGATTTTTTCTAAGTAAGCCCCAAGGCCTGACAAAAAAGGGGACAGGTTACAAAGGAAACCCAAACACATATCAACTGTACAGCCCTAGCCACAAAGATTACAATCGTTCTCTGGAGAAAACTCCAGCTCTAAAATAATCATAATGGCAGGGCAACCTGCTCCCAGCTAGAGTCGTCAAATGGATCGGGACCGGTCATAATGGGTTGGGTTAAAATTGACCCGATCCATTTTGTGACTCAACCCATTTAAGTTATTTGTTAAAAGAAAAATATAACCCAACCCATTCCATAACAGGGTCGACCCATTTAATCCACTTAAAAAAAACATCCATTCTTTTATTACAAAAACAAACTGCACCAAGTATAAACAAACTGCATCAATAGACAGAGTGCATTGCATATAACAAAAAGATTATTAACTATTACCAAAACTGCAGCAAACAAGATGGAAAATGAAACAAATCACACGAAAACAGAAGTGCTATAACTTAGATCTACATCTAAAACTAAAACAAATAACACAGCAAAATATGTTTCAAAACTGAAACAAGAATATGTTCCAAAACTAAAAACCATACCAAGCAAGTCTCAATGCATATAAATAAAACATATGACAGACATAGTCTTTAAAGATATGATGTTCAACATCTTGGCAATCCACTAGAATGGCCCATTTTCACAACTTACACAAAACAAGAAAGTGAAATGAGCAAGTCATAAAATCAAAGTGCATGCACTGCCTTTCTTATGAGCAAGTTATCATATTTCATAATACATTAATAAAATATAAAAGTAATATTGATATGAAACTCATGAGTAATATGATTATATGAACAGATTTAAATCAAAGTGCATCAGTTAATAAATTAGTGTTGTAATATACAAATAAGCCTTATCCATGCACATCAACCTAATCAGGAGCGTCTATATTCACTATTAAAAACGACAGTAAACAAAGGTTATGTAAACTAGATATGTTAGGTTATGTAAACTAGATATGTTTCTATAATAAAACATACCCATACTACTTAGAGTTTGATATACTGATCCATGATAAAAATCATAAGAGTGGATAGCCGATCTTATTGGTGGCTCTGCATATTGTTTTCCTTGATAGAACAATCTGTTAAGGTCCGTCCAACTAAAATTCTCCCTGTTTAAAATACAAATAAACGAAAATAGAGAAACAATAGCCATAATATAAATTATGTATTACAGATGTATAATATATAGATATGTAGCTATTGAGTTTGCTATTGAATTTTGCAGCAGCAAAACTTGGTTGCAGACATAGTATGTTGCTACAAACTATTTGCAATTGAGTTTGCAACAACGAATGCAGCAACAAAAGAATTTGGTACCTGGTTTTACATCTGAAAAATTAGTTACATGCCATGGAGATATTATTGATTCCCTCTAATGTAGAATGTCGTCAAGCAGGCACCACATATTTTGTAGTAAATAATTGTTCTTTATTATCAGCCATTCCTCTAACATGACATGATAATTATCCACAATATGTATCTACTTAAAATGCAATTTCTGGTGCACTATGCTTATTTTATTTATCTCAAATGTTGTCATCAGCAAGCATTGTACAACAAATGTTGCTATATTGGGAAGAATATTACAGTGTTCAGACAGAGCTCCACTATAGTCTCTAAGAGCAAATATTTTCAAGCTCTTACAAGCCATCGTTGTGGCTACATTATGTATACTCAAATGTAAAAGTATAAAAAGTGGAGGTATGATACTCAAATATTGTAGTGACCCTCCTTCTTGGTCGATCCAAATCGATCGTTAAACCAACTTAAATCGAACCAAAAAGCCAGATACATTAACTTTGGGCGCACAACACATCAAAACAAACAACAGAAGACTTTTATAAACATCATAATTATGTTACATCAGAGTACAGAATATCAAAGTATCGAAAATAATATACAGCGGAAAATAAATTTACAATAAATGTAATACAATGCAACGGAAACAAATAAACTAACACAGCGGAAGACTATCAATGCTCTGGATGTCGGTTTTTAATTGGGGGCGGCTGACGATGGGGTTTGACCATGGAGAGAGAAAGGCTAGGGTTTTGACTAGGTGGGGTATATATAATATAATTTAATTATTATTTAATTCAAATTTAACTTGTTTATCGTTACAAACACTAAATCAAACCCAACGACTGTTGCCCCTAGCCAAATACCCCTATTTCGGACACAATGGAATAGGTTTCATAAGCCAATTCGAATGTTTCGATCAGTTTTCATCAAAATTAAAATATAAATCAATATATATTGAATTTAAACGTACATTTTAATTTACTGGGGCCACATACGGACTCCAAAAAATACAGAAAAATTATATCTAACTATGTTTTGACGATACGGTCCTAACCAAACTAATTTCATCGAATTTGGAGACCGTTTGAAAAATGACCATTTTTCAGTCAATTAAATTCGCAATTAAAACTGAATAGGCATTTAAATTCACTGCGCTCACATATTAATTCCAAAAATTATGAATTTTGAAACCTAACAATAATTTGACGTTCCGGATCCAACAAAAGTGATTTCGTCGAAAACGGAGATCGTTGGCAAAATGGTTATTTTTAAGGGCTATATATTATTAAAAATATGTATAAATTCCATAGCGACTATTTAGAATTTTTAAACTGAACATAACTTACAATTTCTATTATGAAATCTCGGTTTCTTACATTCGTTAAAAAGATATAATTAAACATATTCTAATATTTCTTGTTTTACTGAAATCCGATTTATTTTGAATTCTGTACATTCAATTGAAATTTAAAATCGAATTTTCAAACTACCGCGTCATTTCAAACTCTATTTATAATTAAAATAAATTTATATGTTCTAACTTCGATTTAAATAAATTTTAAATCGTTATTATTTAAAATAAATCATTTTGAATATTCAAAATCCATAAAAATAGCTAAAATAAAAAATTTAAATTGGTTCAGAAATTCCGGACTGTTACAATCTCCCCCACTTAAGATCTTTTCGTCCTCGAAAAGGAACGAAGCTGAAAGTTGTTTAATTAACCAACTCAACTTTCATTCTGGTTTCATTCTTCAACTTTTCAGTTTTTAAGAATTTTCTAATTTCTCAAAAATTTGGCTAACACCCTAAATTTTCGAAAAATTTCGTCATAACCTCCTTTGTACGGACTGATCGATAAAACCGCAACTTGCCTCACAGGGCCCTCATCAATCCAAAAGAAAAAGAAAAAGCCAAGCGGCATGCCAATCGGCTCATAAAATCATCAAACCCAATGAATATGGTAAACATTTATCTATTTGTCGGACATACAATTTTATTCCTCTTCTTAGCTTCCATGTTATCACATGTTCATTATATATATATGTACATGTATGCAATTCTAATCAATTTTCAATCCAGTTCAATATTTGATTCGATTTGGCTAAATTTACCTTTCATTTACTTATTGGTTTTATTGTTCTAATATTTTAATTAGTTGGATTAATAATCACACAACATGATATCATATGTAGTGACCCTCCTTCTCGGTCGATCTAAATCGATCGTTAAACCGACTCAAATCGAACCAAAAAAACGGATACGCTAACTTTGGGCACACAACACATCAGAACAAACAACAAAAAACTTTGATAAACATCATAATAATATTACATCAGAGTACAGAATATCAGAGTATCGAAAATAATATACAACGAAAAATAAATTTACAATAAATGTAATACAATGCAGCGGAAACAAATAAACCAACACAGCGAAAACAAATAAACTAACACAGCGGAAGACTATCAATGCTCTGGACATTATTTTTTAATTGGGGGAGGCTGACGATGGGGTTTGACCACGGGGAGAGAAAGGCTAGGGTTTTGACTAGGTGGGGTATATATAATATAATTTAATTATTATTTAATTCAAATTTAACTTGTTTATCATTACGAACTCCAAATCAAACCCAACGACTGTTGCCCCTAGCCAAATACCCCATTCCGGACACAATGGAATACGTTTCATAAGCCAATTCGACTTTTTCGATCAATTTTCATCAAAATTAAAATATAGATCAATATATATTGAATTTAAAGGTACATTTTAATTTACCGGCGCCACATACGGACTCCAAAAATTACAGAAGAATTATATCTATGTTTTGACGATACGGTACTAACCAAACTAATTTCGTCGATTTTGGAGGCCGTTTGAAAAATGACCTTTTTTCAGTCGATTAAATTCACAAAACTGAACAGGCATTTTAATTCATTGCGCTCACATATTAATTCCAAAAATTATGAAATTTGAAACCTAACAATAATTTAACGTTCCGAATCCAACAAAAGTGGTTTCGTCGAAAACGGATGTCGTTTGCAAAATGGCTATTTTTAAGGGCTATATATTATTAAAAATATATATAAACTCCATAGCGACTATTTAGAATTTTAAACTGGACATAACTTACAATTCCTATTAGGAAATCCCGGTTTCTTATATTCTTAGAAAGATATAATTAAACAGATTCTAATATTTCTTGTTTTACTGAAATCCGATTTATTTTGAATTCTGTAAATTCAATTGAAATTTAGAATCGAATTTTCAAACTACCACGCCATTTCAAACTCTATTTATAATTAAAATAAATTTATACGCTCTAAATTCGATTTAAATAAATTTTAAATTGTTATTATTTAAAATAAATCATTTTAAATATTCAAAATCCATAAAAATAACTAAAATACAAAATTTAAATTGATTCCGAAATTCCGGGTTGTTACAAATATAAAAGTAAAAAATGAATAATAATGCAAGTACAAATGCATATAGGCTATTTGTTTTCAATTAAAATAAAGAATCAGACATAAATATGGTATGAATCTCACATGTACGTAGCTAACACTTTGCCTGAGAGAGATAAAGTACAAGATGATTTCTCTGCCCTTCTAGCAGGTTTTGAAAGTAATAGGGATATGAAACCGTCCTACAGAAACTGGAACGGTACTGATTTTAAGCTGTAGTACAAGTGATGATAATAATATAATGTTATATAAGGAAATAGGATATAAACAATATGTTAGAAAAAAGAGTTGATCTTCCAGCTAGATGTTTTGGACAAGATCATACTTTCCAACGATTTAATATTTTAATGCATCTTGAATATGTTGTTACCGTCAGTCGATTTCATAACCATTAGATGTTTTCCGAATGCATCTAAGACAAATGCTTGTCTAAAACAAAATAACCATTTGGGCATGTACAAAAGGCACACGTTTAATGCATGGACGTGAAGATAATTTGTTTTAATGGTCTAAACTTTGTATGTGCTATGGCAAATGTGTTATATGAACCAATACTCACCTCGTGCATGTAAGGAAACCTAATGTGTACAAATAACAAGCAACCTATGGGCAAATGCTGAGATCACTACTGCAAACTATACATGTTAAAAATAACGCATTCTAGATGAACACTTTATGGAAAAACGCTTCCTGATAAGCACTTGTGAAATGACACTGTGGTTAATAAAGACAACTACAAAAAATACTTGGTGGAAAGATAATTCATGAAAAGCTGAATTTGTTCACAGGTATATGAGAACTGCAGTGAAGCCCGAAAACCAGCAATCTAGAAACGAACGAAACAGGGGATAAACGATGAATATCCGAGGGTGCTTTATATTAATTCAAATCAAAATTTGTTCAAAATTTTCAGGCCTTCTAAAATTTGACGTTTGTGAGAAAAACAATGGTTCATCAGTATTAAAAACTGTTCTTCCCACCAACAAAACAAACATTATACATTCCAAATCAAGTTGCACTACACAATAATTAAACTTCCAATCACGGAAACAGTATAGCATTGTAGCCACAACTGAAGAAAAAACTAACAAAATCCAAAATAAGTCTACACTACATAAGAAAATGACAAGCTACCCAAAACAAAAGAGCTAAGCAGGGCCAGTCCAACGAATTGGGTTGCCCGAGGCGACAACAATATTCGTTGCCCACTTAATCCAAACTAATATCATTGCTTTGAAGCTAACACGATTGAAGTTCTATCATTCAATCTGAAACACTCAATACAGAGCCAAAGCACTGCCTAAACATCATAATTTATGTGGAGACAACTTTAGTGTTACTTTGCGAATAATAACTCGGTTTATCAGGTACTCCTGATTTGATTAGGACATTAGTTCCATCAGCTATCATTGCTTGTGTTCATCTTGCACACGATGTTTTCCTGTTTATGGTTAAGCTTTTTTTTTCCTGCTAAAATTCGGGAAGTTATATGGCACTGACGGTGAGGACACTCTTAGAAAAAACCATGAGGATATTCTCACCTACTATCAATTCTTGAGACTCCATATTCTCTTCAATGTCTTCATATTTGTCATTAGTTTGTTCAACCATACATGAAGTTGAAGGTTGTGAATTTTGCATTTTTGCTTAAACTAAAGTTGAAAATAAAATCAATTTATGTATCCTCTAAAGTATTTTTTGTTTTTCAAACACAATTGCTCAAAACCACAATTAAATAAGAGCAATCTATCTATCTTCATCCATTATTAGACTATCTACTTACAGGATACATTTGCAGGATAAATTGCTAGCCACAATTAATCAAAACTGCAATAAAACAAACATCTCGATATGTTAATAAAACTGCAGTGAAACATAAAACCACAATCAAATTGCTAACCACAACTGCAGTGACAAATTGAAAATATGTCAATACTAACTTATTTACAGTGCAAATTATTGGGAAAAAAAGATTATTAATTTACCGCTCGGATTCCAAATATTGATCCTCCAAAGCAGAAGTGCAGGAACGAAGGAAACCGTAGGCGCAGCTGAAGCAATGGAGGCGGATGCAAAATCAGTCGGATTCGTGACGGAAGATCTTCGCGGTTTTTTATTAGGGCTGGAACGTTTTTTGACCGGTCGTGGCAATTGGATTTGGCGAATTGATGAGTGCACTGCCAAAACCAACTAAGTTTGTGTAATTAAATGTTTTTAGTAGGGGTGGGTGCGGTTCGGTTCGGTGCGGTTTGAAGCTCAAACCGCTTCCGCACCGCATCAAACGGTTGATAAAAAATACAAATCATTATACTAACCGTTCAAACGGTTCGGTTTCGGTTCCGTTTTGATGTAATACGGATCGGTTTTGGTTCGATCCGGTTTGAACCCGTATTAAATATAAAACAAGAAAATTACTTTCATCAACAAACAATTTATGACGTTATGTCATCTGAAGGTTAAAACACATAGTGTTATCTTTAATTAATATAATTACATCATGCGTTGAAAATAGAATATATGGCGTTAAATTAAAAGTTAGATAGGAATTTGTTAATTTTTTTATCATAACATTGTCGGTGTAGCTATGCGGTTCGGTTCGGTTTAATACGGTTTCGTAAAAGTACAAACCGCAACCGAACCGTATCATGCGAGTCGGTTCGGTTTGGGTTGTTTTCTTTAGAGAGAGAATCCAGTGCGATTTTCCGCACCGTTTTTGCGGTTTGGTCTGAGCGGTTTCCGCATTGCGGTGCGGTTTATGCCCACCCCTAGTTTTTAGATTCACATGGTGGTGTAAACAAACAGATCATATTATATGTTTTTGGCTACCACACCATGGTGTTATGAAGCACAAAACATGGTGCTTTTAGCAGTAAACTTGATGGAAGAGGTTCGTGTTTTTTTATTAGCACCAGCAACGCTTTTTTATTAAACATATCTAGATTGGGAAGTTGTATTCCAACCCAGGAATTTAATTAGTAGCCCCTCATTCTATCAAATAAATACGATGACGAAAATACCATTTTTCTGTTAATTTTTTTTTCTTTAGTTTTTTGAACATCTCATAGTTGTATTACTTGGATTTTCAGTGTACATCGTACTACAGAAAGCAACTACGTGGTACTCTAACGAACCACGCATGGCAATTACGAGATACAGCGAAAAATCATGCAGCCACCCTATGTGGAAGATTATTTTTTTAAAAAAAAAAAACAGCGGGGGACAAATAATCAAATTCCTGGATTTACCCTTTTTTTCAAGTTTTGGGGGGCTGCTAATCAAATTCCTGGGTTGAAATACAATTTGCCATCTAGATTTTGATCGCAGTTTTTTGTTGCCTCTTATCGGTTGTTGCTCAAGCCAAAAGCCTCATGGGCCTGATGTAAAGACCGAGCTTGGAGCTAAGAAATCTAAACCAGTGCATGACCAGATCATTAATCGTAAAAATCCTCGCATACCCGTATTGATTCAAATACCAAAAATCTAATACAAAACACTAATAAATAGTAAAGAAATAGCAGATCATGTTACAAATCTACCCGGGTAAAATATAGACCTACATAATATGAACTACATCTAAAAATAGTCACAGTGAAGGTAAGCAAAAGTTGAAAAATCGTAATAAATAGAAACTTACCTTGCCGCTATTTACAGCAACCAGAGCAATCAACGAAACTTTCTATGAGATGCTAGCAGTCAATTCAATTTGAGAAGAAAAAGGGGCATCAAAGAAAATATGGTGAACTAGGTTTAGGGTTTTAGGCCGGGTCAACAACAGAAAGGGTGGATTTCGCTTTTAATTGGGTTGAAAGGGTTTTGACCCATTATAAAAAATTAAAAGATGCGTTTGAGTCGGGTGGGTTAAAAAAATTAAATGGGTGGGGTTAAACAGTCATTTTGATAGTTTTACTTCAAATTTTCAAAATGCAACATAATCGGACTTTGAAACGTCGGATCTTATCTTCACTCCATATGTAAGAGAGATTAACTGATTCGAAGTGAAAAATTTTGAGAGCTTTAGATCTATTAAATATATTTTGTCATACGCTTTGAAATCTTTGGATAAAACATTATATTTCATGTCAAAAAACAACTCAGTTCAAATCTGAATTTTCTATTATCATATTTCAAATTAGTTTAATATTGGGTTCAATTTCCAATTTCATATTACGAATCAGTTCATTATCAGATTCAAATTTCTATTAAGACATTTATGTCACAATTACTAAATATCAAATGGAATCTTTCATTCAACACAGTTTTGATCTCATAACAGTTTGGTTCGAAAATAAACTTTTTATTCAACATTGTTTATATATATAATAGTTAAATTTAAAATATAATAATTTTATTGAAAAAGGTTATTTATAAAATAATATGAAAATAAATAGTACAAGAGAAATAATTTAAATAGAAATAAAAAAATTAATATAATATTTTGGAATAAAATATTTTATTTCCTCTTAAACCATTTGAACTTAATTCCAAATTTCAAATTCAATTTAAACCATTTCAATCTTATATTTTAAAAGTTCAATTTATTATTATTCCAATTTCCAATTCAATATCAACTTCAATTTAAGTGGTTTAAATCTAAATTTTCCAATTTAAACAGTATATTAAATTGGTTTCAAAACTTCAATTTCAAATTTTCAAATTAAATACTTGAAATAACTCGATTTCGATAAATTCAAATTAAAACTTAATTTTAACTTTTTAGATTTAAACCCAGTAAATTTAAGTTAAAGAATTATTTATCAATTCCACCTAATAGATTCAAATTTATAAATTTGAAGCATTTCATCTGGTTAAATTCGGTGTTCATATACCTTGTGGCCAAGTGATCATTTAATTTAAATTTCAATTGGATGAGTATATATCATTTCAACTCAACCGAAGGTCATATATATACATATCATTTCAACCTACTTTATTAGTTTAGGTGTCCAAAAGTTGTGTATGATAACTCATGCAATTTCAATGGTAGGTTGGGTGATGACATGGATATATTGTAGTAAAAAACTATAAGGAATAAAATCTAATCAATAATCACATGAATTAATAAGTATGTACAAGCAATAATCATTCGAAACAAACGATGTATCACAACAGTCACTAATTATCAAATGTCGATGTAAAACTTGCAATTCAATTTCAATAATAATTAAATGTTGATTTAAATCAATGTCAATTCAAACTTAATCCATTCAAACCCAATATAAATGTGAGTTTAAATTTGTAAACAGCCAGTCAAACAAGATGTCACATCAATATCGGTTATCATAAACTAGGTGTCATATAGCAATTATATTCATATACGATGTCAGTTTACCTTCTCGGTAGCAATTATGTAACACCCTACATTTTTCTGCACCCAAATTTTGAAAAAAAATCAAAACTTGAACACATATAAGCATAGAGCATATATCTGGTACCAGAAATAAATGAGCATGTGCATAATCAGAGTACGATAAATATAACTCACAATGGAAACAAAATAGGATAACTCAAGCAACTACCTTTTTCAAAGTAAGTCACTTTGTCAATACCGAGCATTAGAGAGAATGAGAACCGAAAGCCAAACATGATCATCTGTAAGAACCCGACCTTCTCTATGAAGCCTAGAGGTTATAATGAGGAGGGGGTCCGAACAGCAAGTTCTGGTGACTAAAAAATGTACAACACAGACTATAACATAGATATATCTAGTTTGGTTCAACCCAAGCTATATGCCTGACAAGGTTAGTGATTCTAAACCAACCGTGTTAAAGTTTACGCACAACTCTGCTACTCTTCCCAAAGTAGTATCCCCAAATTATATTACCGAGATAGGACGTTTACACACATTTTTGTGAAGCCTTTATAGCAGAGTTTAACTGGTTAATTATATAGAGAGCGGGACCCTAATTTCGGGGTTTCTATCTATATGCTCATTCTCTATTATTTAACGTCTCACTATCTATGATAGATAGGGTGGATTCTCCCTGATCAATTAAGACCCTAGGCGGACCTATTGGTCACTTATTAACTCTCGATTAATATATTCAATGTTAACGTAAAACTAGAGGGCACTAGCTACGAGCCCTACTAGTTAAGGCTTCTGTCATTAACGCATATACCCTTGGCCTGCTTAAGGTGAGAGTAGATATTTTATCATTTGTTATATCTTCTAGCTGACCTTATCAGATGACCTCCTTAGTCACTTACCACTTCCTGTAGGATAGGTGGCCATATCTGGCCCTTTTAATTTCCATGTTTGGGTACGTCAACACACACCTTCCATTTAAGACCCCTATACTGAAAAACCTGCTCTCAGGTGGACTATTTAACCTAGTCACTTAACCTTTTTGGACCTAGGAAGCGGACTATACACGAAGTTTATTCGTTCATCCCCTAGTTTCCTTTAACACCTTTTCTTTTTGGGGATAAAGTAGGCTATGTTATTAAGTTATTCACGTTTAATTCCTTTATGCGGAAATATTATATGTACACCATTTATTTGCGTCATGGGTTATATGGTTGATAATATCTTCATTATTAACCTACTAAGTCCAACTATATTTTTAATTATAAGTTTTATTGACACAAATAAGGAAGGCTAATTTCCCTTTTCTCTAGGATGTTTATTTAATTTTTTTCCCTAATTTGGACTTAGTATTTAAACGACAATCAACATCCACAAATTCCCTTTTTGACACCCATTTCTTTTTATTTCCTACTTATTGCCCTTTATGACTCTATCGGTCATATTTTCCAAAGACAACTATTTATCGGTCCCAAGTTATCTATTTGTTGTACCGCAACGGACAATTCCTATACTTGTTTATTTATTGGATGAGTGTTATATATTTATATACCAGGCCTCTCATATTAAGTTGACTACCTGTGGATGTTGGATATGTCGGTCGGTTCCGGGCAGACTTCTACCACAAGTGAACTTAACCTCGTGCTTTAGTTGATTATATTTATGCATTAGACCCCTCACATTAAACTGACTACCTGTAGTTGCTAGATTTGTCGGTCGGTTCCGGGCGTGCTTACACCACAAGTTGAGTTTAAGTTGTGTCTAAATGCGGTTATAATTTAAATGTCCTAGTTGGGGTCCACAACAATTATCCTAATTGATTTTAGGAATTGTAACCATTTTCCTATCACATTTATTTTTCCCCAAATCAATATCGGTTACAATCGTTATTTATTAATTTACGGTCTTATTTATAACAGTTAATTACATTGATTGCTACAAATGGCCACCACAAATATCAATTCAAAATGGATTATATTTACTTATAATTCCATAATTGAACCTTATCCAAACATTCAGCATTGGTCACAATTGTTAATTATTTATTTATGGTCTTCTTTATAGCAATTAGTTATACTAATTGCTACAATGGTCACTATAAATATATTAATTAAGTATGGAATAAAATTTACATGTATGATTCCATAAATGAATATCATTGAACATTTCAAACCTTCGAACATTTAATACAATGTATATTTTACCGTTTTACGCTGATTTGTATGGATAATATGTATATATTTATTTCTATCACTACTACAAAAGTGGGCATATTCGACACTATTTTTTTGTGACCGTAGATCAAAAAAGCGTTGTCGTAGGCCATTTTTTCAAATAGGCAACACCAGGGGGCGTGACATCCGCAGTCGTTGCATTAGCCATCTAAGGCAACGCTTTTGCCCATCTACGGTCACGGAAAGAAAGTGTTGCATTATAAACCTATTGCAACAGTATATGCATGTAATGCAACAACATACAGCGTTGCCTTAAACAGAAGCCAGAGCCTGGCTTCCAGGCATGGTAGTGGGGTCCACATGAACTTTCCACGTCAGCTGCCAATGTGTCACATGCCATGTCAGCTGCACATGTGTCACATGCCACGTCATCTATCCACGTGGCGTCACGTAAGATTTGGGCCCCACGTGTCGTACCATTGTGGAATTAATAATACTACACTTAATGCAACACCACAGCACAGTCTAATGCAACACCACAACAATGTAATGGAATACAACAGCACCATCTAATGCGACACCACAGCAATTTAATGCAACACCAGAAAACATTAACTGCAATGGTAAAAAATCAAATGCAACACAAAAAAATAAATCAACTGCAGTTGTAATACAACCATGTAATTACATATTCTGCAGTACATATATTCAGTCCAAAACATTGTACCACATTCGTACATATATACCAAAATATTCATACAAAAAATCCTTCCAAAACATTCATCACCACAGTCAGACAAACCAATTATATATACCAACTCACAAGTGTCATCAACAACACATTCCACAAGTGCCACCACCAAAACATATCACAAGTGTCATCACGAACACATACCACAAGTGCCATAATTTAAAAGAACAATCTGAATATATCACAAGTGCTAACACATACCGTCCAAATACTTCAGTCAGTTGTTGGGGTTGCATGAGTACAAATGTCATTTTCATCACTTGTTGTGGTGACATAAAAGTCTCCGACATCTAAATTAAGATCTGAATTGGCTTCACCTAGCTTTTTTAACACCCATAACACGTTCTCTTTCACTTTTTTGTTCACCTTTTCTTCCAAATCCGCCTCAAGCTATTGCCTTATTTTTTTGGTCAGCTCTTGCACAAAACTGTCCGAAGAATCAGGATTTGTTGTAGGCTTTTCAGCCATTTTACCTCGCCTTCCTACAAGCCAGTTCTACGCGTGGCTCTTCCCACCAGAAACAAGTGCATCTGCCTCAGCAATGTTTCCTGCATCCACCATTGCTTGAACCTTCACCAATAAAATGAAAACCAGGCAAGCATATAGATAAATAGGCAGCTGGCAGGAATGAATTTACTAACAGAACTGGTTTTCTTTCAAACTAACTATATGTTCGATTTAATAAGCAGCTCCAACAAACTACAATGTGCCAATTATACTGACACAAGTATTGCTATTTCGGTATCTAATTATATATGTACTCACGTATTTGGCCTTTAGTTCATCCGTGTTAGTCTTGTAACTTCTACCTGACTCTCGTTTATATGTTTCCAAATAAACCAAGGCAGCGAATGGGGAGGCTTTTTCTGAGTCCTTCTTTCTCTGTCAAGTATTAGAATTACCAAAAATTAAACACAATTTTTAACATTCAATGTTAAGAATTTATAGATCTAGCTGCTGCCTATGAACATTATGACAATGATATATAAAATATAATTCAATGATATAACAAATAACTTAAGTTCAAAAAAACACATACTATCTTTTCTTTGACTACTGCATGAGTTTTGGGACCTATGGTATGTGTCTCATTTAATGAATTACGATGCGCGAAATTAGTATCAGCTAGGGCTTGGAAATCCAAAAAAAAAAAAATAGCACTAAACAAGGATAATGCGAACTACTAAAGAAAATATTAGCACCAACAAGATAATGTGAACTACTAAACATTATACAAATGCGAATATCATTAAAGTCATACCTGAACTGCTTCATCCCCCAGTATTCCAAGAGCATTTTAAAATCCTTCAACGGAATTGTACTGGGCATATTTGCAAGTCTTTCCTCATCAGTTGAATATTTTTTATAATACCTTGCTTTCATGCGAGACTTGTACTGCCTCCAAGAGCCGTTAAGTGTGTTCAAGACCCACTTGTGTCCTTCTTCCGGAATGACATACCTCGCCTATAACATATCAATCACAAAATTCAGGAAAACAAACTACTTAATTAAAACCAAACACTTAGGAAGTCAGTTGAACTGTATATGGTTAAGGAAATTAGATTATACCAGAGCATATTCCAACATTTGTTGCTTTAATTGATCAGGAACAATATATCAATTGATGTAAGTAAGAGACACATTATCTTTTGCTAGTGTCCCAAGAAAATTGCTTAACTCCGTAATATTATCAGATACTGGCAGACCATCCTTATTCAACTCAATGACTACTTTATCATCAGGGGTTCTAGCATGCACCTTGGTCATTTTTGACTTCCCTCTAGGTTTTTTTTTGGATCTTGTACTTTATCAATCAGGTTCAAAAATATGAATAGAAAGTAGACACATTCAACTGTGCAGTGCAGTGCACAGATAAAGAAACATTATATTGTACATGTACCTGCTTCATCTTCCTGTGCAATCCACTCCTAAAAAAGACGGTGTAGGTTTCATCAATTTCTTTAATGTTTCTGCGAATTTCCCCCGGTTACTGAGTTTCTTTGGAGTGGGAGTGTTTGTCATGATCAACTCCTTATTAAAGCCATCTTTCTTTGGAGGGGGGGGGGTGCGGGTCATCGCTTCCTTCTCAATTTCAATGGCTGCATTGGTTCGCGAATGAGTTCTCGGTCCAGGTAAAGGATCCTTTTACTTAACAATTTTGATCTCTACAATTAAGTCGAAGTTCAAGATTTTTTACGTTCATAAAGGTAAAGACAATAAGTAATAAATAAATAACTTCTTTATACCTCTGAATCTGATGAATCATCAGTGACGTCTTCACTAACATTTTCTGGGATGCATTCATCACGTCCAGCAACATCTTTACCATTATCTTTCCTATATCGTGCGACAGCCTCTTGCATACAACTAACCAATGAAGGCACCCCAAGTGATCTACTAACTAAAACATTTTCTTACATTCGCGCGATTCGCCCTTGTTCATACTTCGTCAAAACTGATGGTTGTGAGAACTGTAAGCAGATTAGCATTATTACTCATCATCGATGATAAGTTTAAGCTAGTAAACCAAATACAGTCGACGTATAAACAGTTCTTGCTATTTTGACATAATGCATGCACAAAGAACAAATAGTTACTTGAATTAGCTGTACCCTTCATGGTCGGAATATGACATCGACACAGTAATAGAAAACACTAAAATTCAGTTCTTGCTTTTACGTGCAGAATTTTAATAAAAAGTAGTTTGAAAATACAAGATTTCATCCAGATTAATAAAACTGAAAAATACTTGAACATCAGCTTCATTCTCTCAGGTATCATCATCATTATCTGTTTCATTTTCTATGTTTAATTTCCTTTTGGTTCCTTTGTTCGTCACAGTAACATCTTCTTCATCATTATTCATATCAGGCTTCGGCGATAGTTTCTTCTGACCCACTTGAGTTGGGTTGTTTTTCATCATTTTGTGTTGCTGCTGAAGTCTATGTGCAGTAGTATACTAGCGCTTTGCAACCGGCTTCTTAGCAGAACCTGGAACAATAAAAATAATAACGATGGCCTCCTTCATAGTTCTTTAAACAAACACAGAGATATATATAAGAATGAATCTATATTACATATACATATATACCTTGAATTATGTTTTTCCTTGGCCATATGATTACATGTGGCTGTAGTTGAATCAATGGCTCACTGTCTTTGTCAATGGTGTTGTCGATGTAAAAAATTACTTCTTGCTTATTGCAGCCCTGTACGTACTCGTTTATGTCCTTGTCATTCAATATTTGCTGCCAGCCACCCCTCGTTCCTTTGCTGATGTAGACTCCTCCTATTTCGGTGTAATGGAGACAATCTTTAACAAAGTCCATAAGCACACTGTAAGAAAAGCGGTCTACATCATATTTTGTTACTACGAAGAATTCTCCACCGATGTAACATGTCCTTCGAAACTGTCCGCCACGGTGCAGTCGGATATTAATAAGTTTATCCATCCTGTACAAAATGAATACATTAGAACAAGGTACATGCATGTTAAAGTGGACAAAAAACAACAACTATAACATTTTGGTCTATAACCAATTTAGATGACAGTAAAGAAAGACATTAAACCATAAAACATGTGAGCAGTGTAGATTGCATTATGAGAAAAGAGTGCCAAATACATTCATCAAAGATAATAATTTCCAGCTAAAACAAAAAGTGCCAAATACATCATAAATTAGACCAAATTAAAGCAATAAGAAAGAGGAATTTTTTTATCCTAACGGGACGGAACAGAATCAGGAACTTCTGCTTCTAATTTTGTTTCTAATTGTATTACGGGGACATCATCTCTAATGCAACCCCCATCAACAACTTATGGTTCTAGTTCACCACCTATGTCTATATTATGTGAATGTGTATTGCTCATATCATCTTCCGTTGTATTCTAATTTTTAGTATCACATCAATCTCTCGGCAATTTTTTGATAACATAATGACTGTTCTTTTCAACTGCATCTTCCACATAAAATGCTAGTTGCACTTGCAAAGACAGGACATAAGGATCAGTTTTATGGCATTTGCTAAAATTTATTCGAGTAAGACCATATGAATCTTTTTCCTCTTAGTACCAGCAACACTTAAAAAGGACCACTGTGAAAGCTCCCCAATAATCAAGCTCAAAAATTTCTTTGATTGATCCGTAGTAATTGACATCACCCACTATGGGGTTTAGGTCTGTCGAACTTGCAAAGCTAGTGGTTTTGGTAGTCAAAAATACACCACTATTTTATGTGGTACATCGATAATCTCTAAATTTTGTGTGGAATCTATACCCTTTTACTATATAACCGGTAAACTTCCTAGTTACTCGATTAGGACCTAATGCAAACACCTATAAATCTATTGAAATATTGTCCTTTTTCAGAACCTCTTCTTTAAGCCAATTCCAAATGAAACGACCCAAACTCGCCCGTAAGGGAAAACCCGGATTGAGTTGAGAACACGAAAAATCAGAACACAAACAGTAGAGCATTTCATTGCTATTACAACAATTTACATCAGAGTTCAAATAATATACAACAGAAAATAATATCAGAGATTTAAATTACAAGCCGCGGAAAAATAATACATAACACAACTGAAGGAAATACACAGATACAAAGCTTTCCGAATATAGCTCCAACTGTAAATCCAGGATCCTGGAAAAGAAATATCTGCAAAAACCCAACTACTAGCTTCCTGTGTGGAAAATAGGGGAACCCAGAGTTTAGGTTAAAACAATAAACTCCAAGTCAGTCATAGGATTGGTGTGAGAACTAAAACAGTTATTTAAAACTTTACTTTAGAAATAAAGTAAATCAAGGGAGCACGCCGTATAACACGAAACGAGTTTTCTCCTAAGAATACCAGTGCATCAAAAAGTTTATAAACAACGCAATGCTTTTGGGAAAAATGAAGCTATTATAAGACTCAGGTCCCATCATACAATGAAACGCAAGCCGGAGGTTAGAGTTTTCCCTTAGAATAGCCAAACATGCTTGGTACATTTAAAACAAATCACTTTGATATTACTATAAGTGTATAGTGTATAAAACAACTTCACATATAAATGTATCAATCATAAACGGCATAACTACCATATACTATGTCGTCATACTAGTTTTACAACTAAAACCTAAATTTCACATATTGGAAATTGGATTTCATCTATGAATCAAGACAAGGGATGACTCCTCACCGATTCGAGACACTCTAGCAAATGTCTCAGGACTCGGACGCTGGCAAGCCCTGTGAACGGTAGGGCTGGTCCACACATACTTTAGTGGATAAACTATTCCTGAACAATACATTTCTCGGTCTTATCGGACCTATCACTTGGCCAATAGTGACCAATATCTAGAGCCACTAGGGACTCAAACCGAGGCGTCTCGCAATCCATCATCCACATAAGTAAAAATGTCTAAGCTCCATACCATGAAACCACTTCTAACTAGAAAGAAACACAAGTTCTTCCTATGGTCACGATCCCTTTTTTGACTCATACCAGGTGTGAGGCTCGCGAATTAATGCTATACACAAAGCTATGCTATTTAAAGCCGTGCTTTGATCATCAACCACAAGACTCTGCTTTTCAACAAAGCCTTGATCATTTGCATCTCAGCATGCCACACTGACAATTCACGCCATACAACTGATGTCTATCAATATATAACCTCTAAGCTCGTGCGTCTCAGAGAAGGGTGTTAAGCAAGAGAATAAATTCTCCGCCACCAAACAGATATATATTTAACATAAATCAATCAATACATAATGAAATCCAATGTCAAACGCACATCCATTTACAAGTCTGTTCTGTGTCTGAACGAAACCGGAGGCACCTTGTTCCTCGTCCCATATGTCCAATACAGGAGAGAGGTCCTCGCATATCCGGTCGATCTCCAAGTACATCTAGATGATCACCACTTATTACCTTGTCTTGCTTGTACAGCTCAATCTAGACATCAGTAATCAACCAAAATATGTGAAGAACTCCGGTCTTCAACTACCGTCTTCATCGTCGACTTTTAGTCGTCATTTCAGTTACTAAAAATGGGATAAATCCGGTCTTTCCAAATAACTTTCGTATTTAATAATCAATAATTAAGTGCTATAAAACACATCATACGCCACATTCCAATTCAGAATATTCTTTTATTCAAATATTCACATCATTAGGGAAAGGTTCCCATTAACTTTATCAAAGATAAATTCTTTAAATTTATTCTTTAATCTTCCTTTGGAAATCCATTTCAAAATATTTCATTTTATCTTTTCACAATTCTAAGCCAAATTAAGGTTTATCAACCGGAATATTGAGCCTTACCGAAGTAATCATTTATTTATTAATCCCAATCCCAACCTATTCATCCATGGGGCAAAACTGGTAGCACTCCATATCTAACACCACGGTGTTATCGGTAAAATTTAATTACCATTTCATGTTCATATCTAATTAAAGATTTAACTATCGCTTGGAGCAAAACTGGTGATACTCCATTCTCGATCATTTCACAAATTCGATAATTTAAATTATCACATTCACATTTCAATCTAATTAAAGATTCAATAAAACTTCACTTAGTTTTAATCTTCCTAAAAATCATTATTAATGATTATTTAACTTTGGGAAATCAAACATGCCACACTTGACAATCTACATTGTACCATTGATTTCTGTGATATATAACCTCTAAGCCTGTACGTCTCAGAGAAGGGTGTTAAGCAAGAGAATAAATTCTCTGCCACCAAACAAATATATATTTAGCAGAGATCAACAATAGCTCGAAATACAATGTTAGACATGTAATCCTGTCTTTATCTGGGTTAAAAAACCAATGTTATTTAAAACACAGTTCACGATAAACCCAAAATCATATCCCATTAACTATGGAATCTTCACGGAAAACAAATCAATATATAATCGATATCAATTTCCATATCCGACTAATAATATAAATGGAATAACGACAAAGCGTTTTAAATTCCATATATATTAACGATCTTCCTCCACAGAAGCTCACTTCGATTATTACCAAATCGAATTCTATTCAATTCCATTTAATATATTAAATGGGAAAGCATTACTTTGGAAATTTTCCATTAATCTTAATTAAAATATTTATAAATTCCAAATCACATTTCACTATTAATCGGGTTAAAGAACGAATGTCGTTGGAAACACAAAACCCAATTCACATTCCATTTTATTCTAGTTACTAAATATAACTGGGAACTCTAATAATCTTAATTAAAAGATTTATTCTTTTCACATGGGGTTTACGAACAGTGTTACTGAAGACACCATTCACGACAAACCCAAAATCCAATTTATTATTAAATATAAGGCTCTGAATAGAAATTATATCGACTTATATTCAATATCAAATTCTGAAACCAACACATATCGTGTGGGGAATAACAATATATATCTATCTTCCAAATTCCTCTATAATATCCGTATAGTCACGGAATCCAATATCGAAATATTCCAGAGATGATTTCTATTCAAATCCATTCAAACTCATATATTGGAAAATTCTGATTAGATTAAAACCATTCTCAATCCCAATTTATTTATTTAAAAACGTTGGATTATTTTTCTAGTTAGTAACTAGTTCATTTTGATAAAAATATATTTTATCTTTACAAAATTGGAATTTTTTATCCAAATCCTTTCCAAATCATTTATTATGATTTTTATTTTTAATAATTTTATCAAGGCCCGTACAGTTGGTTTCAAATAACGGCCACCGAGCTGCATCCATAGCGACCTTTTCCAAATTTGATTTGGACATAATTCCAGATTCATCTATTAGATTTCAAGTCTCTTATATTCATTGGAAATCTCTTTCCGATACGAACGTAACGATTCCGGTTTTAGGAGAATCCGACGGTCGGATCTTCTGTAATGTCAATTTGAAGTCAATGTGGTTGAAATTCGCGAACGGTCACAGCGCGGCGCGTTCTATTTAGGCCATATATATATATTATATAATATATTTTGTTCAAAACGTATTTTATAAATTCGGTTTAAAAACGATTCCTACTTTCATTTCAATTTTAAATCAAAATTGAATACTCCTTATCATTATAATATTTAAATGATAATATTTTCAAAATATCAGATTTTGAAATCATTTCATTTCCGATATTTATTATAAAAATGAATAAAATCAATATAAACATTGTTCACGTTAAAATGGCGCATATCTAATCAACACGGCTTCACATGCTTCAATATTTTTGTGTCCATCCAAAATCGGACATCAAATTCACATTCTAATCCTTTACTGAATATTATTTTAATATATTCCTTATTCCTGAATTGGAATCAGACCCAATCAATTACCATATAATGTTATTTATATGGATTTCATGCAACATATGTATGCAACAATAATGATACACAATCAACCATCATCCAGAGTGCATTACACAACTGCATAAGCATTAAATATAAATAATTAACGCTTATAACAGCTTATCAACCAATCGATTGACATAAAACTAAACAATTGGGATTAGTGTATGCCAAATATCATCCCAATACCCGTGTGGGGTTTCAACCGACAAATACTGAATATTATTTGTGCAATTGGGCGATGTGTAAAATTTATAGTCCCAATCCATGTCAGTTAAATGGGTGTACATAAACAAATCGTCTGATTTGTAAATGAATATTTATTTTTATTTCAGGAGAATTTATGTCGTTCATATATACGTTAAAAAATTATATTTTTAATGATAAAATATTTATTTCAACACATAAATATTGTATATAGTTCATTTATTCAATAAAAATGATATTTTTATTGTTCAAACATTTTATTCAACACATGAATATTTTATACTGTTCATATACACATTAAAAATTATATTTTTAATGAACAATATTTATTTTAAAAAAATTGGCATTATAACGGCGCGATATTAGAACTGCAGTAATTTTTAGCATTACCCCTCTCTTGATACTGGCTTGCGCCATACACAATAATCACAATCAATCCATATACCACAATACAATTTATTTCACCATAATACAGTCAATTTTCCCAAAATTCAATCCAAACAAACAAACAACCATGGTTTGTACAAATAAATAGTGTCAGGGGCTACTAAGCACCATCTGCAACCTAAAATATATTTAACTATAAAATAATTTGAGTGAGAAGGTGTTCTCACTTTGGGATCCACTCCTTCGTTATTTTCTTACGCTTTGAATTGTTGTTCTGGTTCCAGAATAGGCAAACGAGCTCCAATCTTCACACCGTCTTTTTTTCTAGCTTAAACGCGCCATTTCAAACAACTTTCACCAGATGGACTTTCCCGAAAATGCTCCATTTCGCCGGAAATTGCAAAAAGACGGTATTTGGATAGTAGACTTTGGACGCGTTTTCTGAACAACTTCGCAATCCCAAATATCACTTCCATATACTCAAATCGAAGAGAAAATCGTGCTCTTCGACTTTCGTATTGTGGAGTTTTGGCCAGAAGCGCACGGTTGGAGAGATATGGGCTGTGCAAGCTCAGGGTGTTATTTGCAAACATTAAAAATAATAAAATTTGTATTTTTAATTGGAGGGGGGTCCACAGTCGGGGTGGTGGCTGAGGGGGCTACGCAGGTGGCTGAGGAGGTGGCGGGGGCTGCGCCGCCGGTCTGGTGGTGGCTAGGGTTTGGGCGTTGGGTGCTTGAAATGGAGAGAGAGGAGGAGGAGAAGGATGTAACGACCTGGAAAATCTGAACCAATTTAAAATTTTTAAATTGGCTAAAATAGTGGATTTTAAATATTTAAAATAAATATTTTAAATAATAATGATGAAAAGTAAGTTGAATCGATGTTGAAAATGAAAATAATTATTTCTAATTATAAACAAGGCCTGAAATGGCGTTGTAGTTTCAAAAATAGAATTCAAACTTTGACTGACTGTACCGGGTGCAAAACAATACGGATTTGAGTAAAACCAAAAATATTTAAATCTGTTAGTGAATATCTTTCTAACGAATCTGAAAAATCGAAGTTTCATAGCGGAAAGCAAAAGTTATGGCCAGATGAATTTTCGGAAAGGTCGCTATGGAATTTGTATAGCCCGTGAAATTGGCCATTTTGCATACGACCTCGGAATTCGACGAAACCACTTTTGTTGGATCCTGGATGTTAAATTATTGCTAGATTTCAAATTTCATAATTTTTGAAGCTAGTATGTGAGCGTGGCAAAGGAAAATGTGTTTGGTCGATTTCTATTAAATTGGATCGACCAGAAAATGACCATTTTGCATACGACCTCGGAATTCGACGAAACCACTTTTGTTGGATCCGGGATGTTAAATTATTGCTAGGTTTCAAATTTCATAATTTTTGAAGCTAGTATGTGAGCGTGGCAAAGGAAAATGTGTTTGGTCGAATTCTATTAAATTGGATCGACCAGAAATGGGCCTTTTTGCAAATGGTCTCAGAATTCGACGAAACTAGTTTTGTTGGGACCGTATCGTCAAAACATTGCCAGATTTATTTTTCTGGAATTTTTCGAATCAGTTTGTGGCCCTGGCAAATTGAAATGTACGTTCAAATTGAATATTGAATGTTTTATATTTTAATTTGAATGGAAACTGACTGAAACAGTCGAATGGGCCTACGAAACATATCCCATTGTGTTCGGAATGGGGCTAAAACGCTAGGGACGACAGTCGTTGGGTTGGGATTAGAGTTCGTATGAGATAAGGGGTATTTTCGAAATTAAAAAATATATAAATAAAAGAAAAAATATGATTGGGCCTCATTCTCTTCTCTCTCCCCGACACTCCAGATCGCGTGGCGGAAATGAGCTCAACCCCTTCTCTCCTCGATTGCTCTCAATTCGCTCAAAATTATACCTCCATCCTGTTGAGGATTTTGTAGAGCTAGTCAAGATCTTCGAATCCATAGCAAGTTTGGATTTTTTCATTGAGTAATTAGGGAGATCCACCGCCGTGAACTTCCGACGTTCAAGCCGTCGCCAAGGGCTATCCAGGCCGTCGAGTTCATCAGGAGGGGACCCCCCAGGCGCGCCTCTCCTTGCTCTTCTTCATGGTGAAGGCCGATCGTCCTATCGATTCACGGATTGCACGAAAACTTCAAACCTAGTTTTGAAGATTTCAGAAAGGTAACGGTTGTTATATAATAAACTATTTAATAGCAGTTTAAAGCGCTACCGTTTTTGTTTTCATTGTAAAAATCATATCTTTTTCGTTTCTTGACGAAATTCAGTGAAACAAGAGACAATGGACTCGTGTGGACGTCTTCTACCTTCTAGAAGAGACCGCATATTTTTCTGAGCCTTCTGCTATTTTTGGTGGAGTGGAACCCAATGTGAGATTTCTTATTTATAAACGATATGGAAAACGACGATGTATAAATTATATAGTCGATGTATGAGTTATATAAGCGTTGTACACCTCTTGTATAAGCGTTGTATAAGTTGTACGTTCGATATATAAGTTGTATATGCGTTGTAAAAATTATATATGTGTTGAAATAGAAGTGAATTGCTACATATATAAATAAATAAATAAATAAATAAATATATATATATATATATATATATATATATATACGCCCCTCGTCCACAAACCATGGACGATATTTATTGGTTGTGATTGGTGTGAAAATTGATTGATAGCGAATGGTTGATAGGAATTGTTTGTGGTTGATATTGATTGATTGTGGTTGAAAAATACCCGTTTGTGATTGAGAAATATTTGGTTGAAACCACATAGGATTAGTTTGTGGAAATGAAATAAATATACATGCCGCCTGCGTGCGAACTAGATGCATGATTTCCCCATTGTCAAAAGCTGCGAGGCTTTAAGGTAGAGCGAGGAGCCGTACTAGGGACAGCCCCGGTTTTAACTACCCTGCCGTTATGCTGTCGAAATTTTGAATAATATTCATGTGTTTGAATTATTTTCATTTGTTGAAACTATATTTATTCGTTGAATAGAAAACCGTCATGTGTTGAATCGATATTCATTCGTTGGATTGAAATTCATGTGTTGAATGGTATTCGTGTTTTAAATATAAAAATCACATTTTTATCTATATATACAAACTATAGAAAACCTTCATGTGTTGAATCGATATTCATTCGTTGAATTGAAATTCATGTGTTGAATGGTATTCGTGTTTTAAATATAAAAATCACATTTTTATCTATATATAGAAACTATAGAAAACCTTCATGCGTTGAATCGATATTCATTCGTTGAATTGAAATTCATGTCTTGAATGGTATTCGTGTTTTAAATATAAATTGTTTTATAATAAAAATCCTATTTTTATCACCTATATTAACTATATAAAATAGTCGTGTTTTGAAATGAATTGTTTTACAATAAAAATCACATTTTTCTTATATAAATGAATTGTTAAAAAATAGTGAAGTGTTGAAATAGAAGGCAGTTAGATAAAAATATAATTTTTATCAAACGTATGAAAAGAATATAGTTTGAAATCGAAGAATCGATATATATATATATATATATATATATATATATAAATGGAATTGAAATATATCGAATAACGACGCTGCAGTTCGTATTTTGAAACCGTGATTTCAAACGATTAGTACAGAAGATCCGACCATCGGATTTTCTTGAAATCGCAACCGTTGGGTTCGCTTTGGAAATATCTTTCCAACGGCACCAACTTTGTAAAAATCCAACGGTTGGATTGTCTGGAATGTTTAATTCAAATCTGAAGAAAAACAGCGCCAGAATCGATGATATATATATATAAATATAATTATATTTAATCGAATAACGACGCTGCGGTTCGTATTTTGAAATCGAAACTTCAAACGATTATACCGGGAGATCCGACCGTCGGAATTTCCCGAAATTGGAACCGTTGGATTCGTTTTGAAAAGATCTTTCTAATGATGTAAATTTTGTGACGATCCAACAGTTAGATTTTCAGATATGTGTAAATCAAATCTGAAGAAAAATAGCGCCACGGCCGCGTTATGGCCCGAAGCGTCGTTTTGAATAAATTGGCTATTTTAAAATAAATAAAAATAGCGATAAATCGTTATAAAATATTATAAACGATATGGATGTGATTTAGAAATTAACTGAAGGTTGGCTAAGTTGAATGGTTTCCTGGGTGTTGATCTGATGTTGGTTTCGGCCTTCGGGGTTAATATTTGGGAAATCGTTCTCTTACTGATTGACGGTTAGTGACTAATGAATTGAAAGGATGCGTGTGTATGTTAGTGTTGCACTTGTTTATTATATACGCGAGTTGTTCAGAAAGATCGGGTTTATCCCATTCTGAATAACTGAATCGACGATAAGAAATCGAAGATGAAGACGGTGGTGGAAGACCGGTGATCTTCACCTCGTTTGGATGGTAACCGAGGTCCTGATTGGGAGGCATCCCGAAATATGGATAATGAGTGGTGATCGTCCAGACGTACGTGGTGATCGATGGGTTTACGAGGTATTTAGTGCCTCCGGTTTCGTTTAGACCCAGAACGAACTTGCAAATGGACAGTGTGTCTGACATTGGAATTTATTCTGTGTGATTGATAGCCATCAGTTGCACGGTGTGAATTGCCTGTGTGGCATGCTAAGATGCAGTGATCAGGACTTTTGTTGAAAAGCAAAGTCTTGTGGTGATGATCAAAGCCCCGCCTGTGTGGCATAGCTTTGTGTATAACGTGAATTCGCGAACCTCACACCCCGGTATGAACCAGAAACGGGAGAGGACCTCAGGGAGGACATGCGTTTCTTTCTAGCTAAAAGTGGCGTCAGTGGTTTTACACGCCCTGACGAGTTTGACTTATGTGGTTGTTGTTGTTGCGAGGCGCCTCGGTTTGATCGGACGATCCGGGTCCGATGGAGTCATTTGTTGGCTCATTTACGCCCCGAAGGGTGGAGAAACGTATTGTTCAGGCACTATAATCCACTCCGTGTGGACCGGCCCTGTCGCTCCAAGGGGCAGTTGCGGCTGTTCCGGGGACATGGGCTAGATTGTCTCGAAGTCGGTAAGGACTATCTTTTGCCTTGGTTCATGACGGAAATCCAATTTCCAATTACGTGACTGTGCGGTTTTGATTGTATATATATATATGGCGACATGATATATGGTACCCATGCCGCCTATGATTGATAGTTATGATTCGAAGTTGTTTTCGAAACATGTAGACACTAGTAATAATATCAATTGCTTTTGTTTTATTCGTATCAAGCATATTTTGGCCATTATAAGGTAAAACTCTATCCTCCGGTTTGCGTTGCATTGTGTGATGGGAACTGAGTCTTATAATGGCTTCATTTTTATAAAAAGCATTGCGATGTTTAAAAGAAAGATTTGTTTTAAAGCACTGGCAATCCAATGGAGTAAACCCATTCCACAAAAGTGGCGTGGTCCTGTGATTAGCCATATTATAAATGTGTTGAGTAGATTTCTCATACCAGTCCCATGACCGACTCGTAGTTTGTTTCACTTTCAAACTCGGGTGCCCCTTTTTCTACACGGGCAGCCTTGTATTCAGGTTTTAGCTGGCTTTCTCTGGATAGCTGGAGCTGAAGATGGATTCTATTATTTATCTCTTTTTATGCTGTTCAGCTCCTATTGTACATATTATGTTTGTTTTTCGCTGTAGACATTTATGTATAGCTGAACTGTATTTGTACTAAGTATGATCTTATATACTGTGTAAATCTGATGATTACGTTTATCCAGTATATTCTATTGTTCATTATTTGGTGTATTTATTTATTTCTGTTCTGCTATTATCTGTTTATGTGTATATTCCAAGGATTACCCTTGCCGCCGTCAGTACGGGGTTTGGGGTCGTCTCAAGGGAGGAGATCGTTGGAGGGGGGCTACGGTAGTTGGCGGTGGGGCCAGTCGGCGGTGCGACGTGGGGGAGGGGCGGCGGTGCGACGTGGGGGAGGGGCGGCGGTGCGACGTGGGGGAGGGGCGGCGGTGGCGTAGGAGGGGGACGACGGGTTTCAACGTTTTTTTTTCTTTTTTCTGAAATGAACGGGAGAGAGAGGAATGGGGGCTGACCAATTTATATAACTTATTATTTTTAATTCCAAAAAGTTAGTTTTTTTATTCGAGCTCCAAATCGAACCCAACGACCGTTGCCCCCAGCTAAATACCCCCATTCCGAACACAATGGGATATGTCCCGTTAGCCAATTCGACTAT
The DNA here is from genome assembly GCA_030737875.1 of Allium sativum. Taxonomy (NCBI): domain Eukaryota; kingdom Viridiplantae; phylum Streptophyta; class Magnoliopsida; order Asparagales; family Amaryllidaceae; genus Allium; species Allium sativum. The sequence continues at coordinate 855,219,849 of CM060920.1, read as the reverse complement.
TTTGATCTGTTTTCATAAAAATTAAAATATAAATTAATATAATGTTCAAAATTGATTTCAACATACATTTTAATTTACCGGGGCCACATACTGACTCCCAAAATTCAAAAAAAAAATCTAGTTATGTTTTGAGCCTAACAAGACTAATTTCGTCGAATTTGGAGACAGTTTGAAAAATGGTCATTTTCCGATTGATTAAATTCAAACTGAAATTACCAAACACATTTTAATACACCACGCTCATATATTAATTCCAAAAATTCTGAAAATTGGAATATAACAATAATTTGACATTCCGGTTCCAACAAAAGTGGTTTCGTCGAAAACGGAGGTCATTTGCAAAATGGCTATTTTAAGGGCTATATATTATATTAATATATATATAAATTTCACAATGACTATTTTTAATTTTAAACTGGGCATAACTTTCAATTTATATTATGAAATCTCAATTTTTCACATTCGTTAGAAAGATATAATTAAATAGATTCTAATGTTTCTGGTTTTACTGAAATTCATTTTTTTTTTGAATCCTGTACATTCATTTAAAGTTTAAAATCGAATTTTCAAATTATCGCGCCATTTCATGCTTGTTTTATAATTAAAATAAATTTATACGTTCTAACTTTGATATAAATAAATTTTTAGTCGTCATGATTTAAAATAAATCATTTTAAATATTCAAAATCCATGAAAATAGCTAAAATAAAAATTTTAAATTGGTTATGAAATTCTGGGTTGTTACACCAAAACTCTTCGAAATGTTCTCATTCCCTTTTGTATCTTCTTGGGTTTGTAAGACCATCCACAAAAGCTCGATGAACCCTAAATAATAATTAAGGTTAAAAAACTACGAAATGCAGATGTTAATTTATAGTTAAGGAAAATGATATAGGAATTTACTAACTTACTCGATCAAACTCTCAATTTCTTTATTACCGGAATTGAACAGAATATAGCGATGCGTTGCCTTCCAGTCTGCATCTTTCAAATTGAACATCTTTCCATCTTTATTCTTCTTTGTTCCAGTATGATATTCCAAATCTGTTGGAAATCTTCCAAAATCAATCGACGTGTTTTCTGTTCCTCCATCAAAGCTTAAAAATCTTGAATAAAAGGTCACACACTCTTTTGCCAAGTAACCTTCTGTAATCGAACCTTCCGGTCTGTTTCCATTTTGCACATAAGATTTCAACTTTCCTAGATATCGCTCAATTGGATACATGCATCTAAGATGTTCAGGCCTGCCATATTCGATTTCTCTACATAAATGAATAGGCAAGTGTACCATTATATCGAAAAAATCCTGTGGAAAAATCATTTCAAAATGACAAAGTATCTCGACAATTTCTTTTTACAGACTCTTGATATCATCCACTTCGATAATCTTGCTCCATAGTCCTCTAAGGAATGCACTAAATCTAATCATTGATAAAGCAACCTTGGGTTTTACTCTTTCTTCACGACAAATTGTAACAAATAGTGGAGTATAAAATGAGCATCATGGCTCTTATATCCCACAACTGTTCTCTCTTTTATGTGCATGTACCGACTAACATTCGAGGCACAACCATAGGGCAGTTTGGCGTTCTTCAATACAGAGCAAAAGATTTATTTTTCCTTATTTGTCATATCAAATATTGCAGCTCTAATTTCAACATGCTTTCCGTCACCACAATCAACAGGATGAAGGGCCTTCCTTATGCCCATTTCCTGTAAATCTAAATGAGCGTTTAGGTGATCCTTCGACATGCGACCTATATTAAGTAAAGTACCTAATATTTTGTTGCATATGTTCTTCTCTATGTGCATGGCATCTAGGTTATGTCGAAGGGGATTATGACACCAATATGGTAAGTCAAACAGTATTGACCTTTTTTTAAAAGGGCCATCACTTTTACCATATTTCTTCGTCTTATCCCCAAACTTATTTTTTAACCCCCGCAATAACTCTTCAATATCAGTTCCTGATAATATTTCTGGAATGCTCCCCATTTCAGTTTCGCCATTAAATCTCCTCTTATCCAGCCTCCACTTATGTATCGGATCAAGAAACTTTCTATGGTGCATATAACACTTTTTTTTGCTATGCTTCAAATAATTTGAAGAAGTTTCATAATGGCATACTGGACATGGTAGTTTCCCTTTCATGCTCCAACCTGACAACGTGGCATACCTCGGAAAATCACTAATGGTCCATAAGACGCTTGCACGTAAATTAAAATTCTCATCAATCAAGGAATCATATGTTTCGACGCCAACATTCCATAACGCTTTCAATTCCGCAATTAAAGGCTGCATATATACATCAATACTGTTCTTTGGAGAATCTGGACCAGATATTAATGTTGAAAGAATCAAATTCTCTTGTTTCATACATAACCAAGGCGGAAGATTGTAGTTTACCAACACAATTGGCCATGTACTGTAACTTGAATTCATTGAACGATATGGATTAAATCCGTCAGACACTAGACCCAATCTAACATTACGATTTTCTGATGAAAAATAAGGATAGCGAGCATCCATCATCTTCCATGCGACACCATCAACTGGATGTCTTAGTTTTCCATCTTCTTTTCGTTCCACTTGGTGTCATCTCATAAGTTTGGAAAATTCTTTGCACATAGACATCCTTTGTAACCTTGGTCTTAGAGAAAAGTACCTCATAACATTTGCTGGCACTTTGGGAATCGACTTTGGTGGATCATTATTATCAACGATGTCTTCTTTTTCTTTTACAGCCTACCTCGAAAAACCACAAATGTCACAAGCCTCTTTATCTTTATTCTCTGCCCAATATAACATGCAATGGTTTAGGCAAGCATGTGTTTTATGGTAATCAAGACCTGAATCCTTAATGGGCAGCGTAGGAAGACAAAGGGAGCCGGGCATCAGGAAAGGCTTCTTTTATAAGCTTTATTAATTCCCCAAACGCAGACTCGTTAATTCCATAAGCACACTTTAAATAATAAAGCCTGATCAAGAAACTTAGTTGAGAAAATTTAGTGCAGCCAAGATATAATGGTTCTTTTCCTTCTTTAACATGCTGATAAAATTTCTTGGTCTCTGGATTTGGTTCTACTACAAAGTCCCTGGGATTTTGACCAAATTTGTAACCTCACACATTTGAACATCACATCTAAATTATCCTCAAAATCCATCTCCGTTGCACAATCCATATGGTCATCAACACCTATTAATTTTGTCTGTGAAACTTCACAAATCCACCCGGTATGTAATGGAGAAGGACCATTAAAAATAAGATGATCGTATATGACATTATCACAATACCAATTACGTTCTGTACATTTTTTGCAGGGGCACTTCATCCAATCACCTACTTTATAAATGGGAAATGCATTTCTTAGAAAAGTTGTTACCCCTCTTACATATTCTGCACTCGATCTCGGAAGTCCTATCCATACGTAATACTCACTATCCATTGTCACAATCTGACCATAGCCTAATAAGACTAAATTTGATACCACTAATAGTTTCAAGACATGAACAAGGACTACCCTGTAAGGTTTGACTAAATTAGAAAAAAAAACAAAACAAGTTAATAATTTACAAATAAACATAATCAGTGCGATGATACAAAGACGATTGTTTAGATATGAATTATCACTAACTTTTGGAACTAAGTTATAAGGAGAATACATAAAATAAGCGACTAAGGATACTGAACACAAATTCATAACATTACATGACTGCACCAAAACAAAACAGTACAGATACAAAGACTATACAGGTGATACAAAGACGATACAGTTGTACCTAATACAAAGAACGATGCAATAATTTAATTTTGTCTTCTAATGTTTAGCCCTTGAAGCTGGTCTTTAAGTCTACTAACGTCAATTCGAAAACCAATAACTCGATTTTGCAGCATTGTAAGTTGATGTTGTAATTCATTTGTGTACTCAGCGGCTTAACTTGGAAACTGTTGGTCAATCCACTGCCAAAAGGCACACCTTGTGGGATAAACACGACATCTAAAATAATGACGACTAATGTGAATCCAATCGAAATAAAATCTTCTACAGCGGCATACCAACAATCGCACATTATGATTGGTGAGTCAGCTTATTTTTCATTAACCACTTGGTTGTTTTGATGTTGACGATGCAAGGTAGCACGACTATGCCGTCGCATTGCCCTTTCTTCACGTCGTTCTTCTTTTCGCCATTATCTTCAGAGTTCTTCTTGCTCTAGTTCATACTCAAGCAAATCATCATAGTGCTATTGTAACACCCCGTGTATTCTATAACCGTGAAATTCATAAATTAAAGTATAATTAATTTCAAATCAAAGAATTAAGGGAAACGGGATACGCCATTGCGTTCGTCTCGGAAAAATACGCGAAATAGAGTCCGAGTTTTCGAAAATCGGAGTCCGTAGGACCAAGATATGGCCTCCGGAAGTTTCAGAATTAGGTTTAAAATTCGAACAGACGAAAACAGCTCAGAAAAACTAATTCAAAATTCAAAATCGGGCCCAATTGGCCAAGGCGGGAAAATTCCCGCCCAAAGCACCCAGGTCGACTTGGCAGTCGACCTGGGGCTAGCCAGGTCGACTGGGCAGTCGACCTGGGTAACCCGTGTCGACTGCCAAGTCGACACGGTGTCGACTGGGGTGTCGACCTGGCCCCTGAGCCAGGTCGAACCCAGCCCACCCTGTCTGGCCAGGTCTGTGTTTGGTCGATTTTCTGAGCCTTGCCTTGTCACTAGGGCTAGGTGTCAGCTCCTGGTTGGTCCCTCCTTTGAACGAACGGCTATTATTGAACCAAGCTTCATCGACGGTCTAAATCAACTCACAAACTCTATAAAAAGGACCTAAGGCTAACCCTAATTCACATAAACTAAAATGGAGATGAGACCGTCATGCTGCTGAGGAGAGACTGAAGATAGCCGTCAGAAATAGAGAGACAACTAGGAGATAATTCAAAGCTTAAAGCAACATCAAAACAAATCAAAGCAACGCCTACAACAAAGGATAGCATCTCCAAATTCAGAATTCAGAATTCAGATTTCTGAATTGAAGATTCGTCATACGCTGTAAGTAGAGTGCTATTCCGATATGAATTAAATAATTGTGTTGATTTGTGTAATGTAAGAAATGGAATTGTGGCGATGATAATCTATATTTGTATGTTGCTTTGATGCAAAACAATTTGGGAATATTATGGTATACGATTGGATATTTGCAAGTACGCGATTTGCGTTGGAAACGAAATGGAATTGTGGCGATAATGACTTACATTTGTATGTTATTTTGATTCTGACGATTTGGCAATGATATGGTTTGATTCATACAAGTATGTGGCTTATGTTGACAACCACATGTTGTGGAATTTTGATTAGGACTTATGCAAACATATGATTCATATTGAAAAACTACATGTTTGTGGTAGTTATTTACAACACCCATTTGATAATTGCAAGTATATGATTCATGTTGAAAGTAACAACTATATGTTGTAATAATTTGTTTAAGACTCATGCAAGTATATGATTCATGTTAACAACTATATGTTGTAATAATTTATTTAAGATTCATGTAAGTATATGATTCATGTTAACAACTATATGTTATGATATTTTAATTGGAATTCATGCAAGTCCATGATCTATTGTTATGACAACATGATGTAAAATTTTATGGTCATCTTTAGTGTAATTTGATTCACCTAAGTATTATGATTCATATGAAGTTATGTTGGAATTGGCATCATAGTTCAAGTATAAAAATCATATTTTTGTGATAGTGACAAAAGCACGCATCTTTGTAAATTTGTATTAATTTTATGAACATGACTAAACTATGTTCGTTATTATGCCCAATTGAAAAACATGTTTTTAGGCTCATGTTGTTATCATAAGTTACATTAGAATTACATTAGAATTACATTCCTCTAGCAAGTTTACATAGATAAAATAAAAACCATGATGTAAGTTTGGATATGTTTATGCTATAATTCTATGAATAGAATGAAAACCATGATTCATATAAGAATTAGGTTGGGATAATTCTAGTTGAACCATACTTTTGTATTAGTGACAAAAGTAAGTACCTTTTTTGTTAACATGTAGTGGTTTTATGAACATGATTAGTTTATATTATGCCTAAATAAAAATATAGACTTATATTTCTAGTCAAGACCATGTGCCAATAATAATAGTGATATCTAATTTAGTTAAATTCTTAATTTCAAGTTTACATGGTTAGTTGAACCTATGATTCATGTTTAAGTATTGACTATGCATTAACCATATGAATAAAATGATTCATGTATTATTTATGCCATGATTATATGAATAGAACGATGCATGTTTAAGTACTGCTTATGCCATAATCATATGAATAAAATAATTCATGTTTAAGTATTGTCTATGCATTAACCATATGAATAGAATGATTTATGTTTAAGTATTGTTTATGCTATGATTATATGGATAAAATGATTCATGTTATGCCATGATTATATGATGTTACAATTGCAAGTTCACATGTGCCTACTTTATGTTAATTGAATCGTTCGTTGCAAGTTCATGCGTTCACACTCCCCTTTTTCATGTTACCTTATAAACACCATGTTATAAGCCTCCCCTTTTCATTTGGGTAAATTGGGTTTAAGTATTAAACCCAATACACCTTACGTTGGAGCGAACGTATAATACGGGGGTAATGACGTTTGGGCTAAAATATAGAACATATGTGTTGGCATGTTTAACGCGTGCCAACAACCTTGAAAGAACAATTAAGTAGCATAAATGAAATTTAACCAATAAAGATGAATTTGAATAATGGGCCGCAAATATTTACATATAAAAAGAAAAGAGATAAAATATGTAAATGTAGAAAATACGATGTGTTTAGCCCGAGGTTGGATTGAGTTGTGATGTAAACCTGCCTGGAACCGCCCGGCTGTCCAGTAGTCACAACAATACCTATCCAATGTGGGTGGTTAAACACGGAGCCCAATAAGGACCCGAGGTTAGACTGAGTTGTGGCGTAAGACTGCCCGGACCCAACCGGCAACAGGCAGCCACAACAATACCTGTCTAATGTGAGAGGTCAAGGCTTTAATAAGACAATTAAGGCTGAGTCAGGATGGATAGGATTAAGTAAATTATATTAATACTTAATCAAAATGGAACATGCTAAACTAAACAGACTGATTGGGGGGGTTAGGTTTATAAAACACTTAACCAACTTAGCATGTTGGCTAGAAATAGAAAACCTAGTAGCGGAGGACCCTTTTCGCAGTAACCCTACAAGGTATCATGATACCCTGAAACTAGGCAGGGTGGGGCACGATTACTGGGCTGATTGTAAGAGGTCAAATCGACGGCGGTGGTGCAGCAGTGTAGGTTCTAACGGGGTGCGGGCGTGCACACACTCCGGCGCAGAAAAATAAGGCACTGGGCACCAGTAGCATACCTGTGCATTCTAGGATTGTGTCGGGCCGCCACCATGGGACTTGATACACCCCATGGTGGGACCAGCACAGGTAACTACAACATCGGGGGCCGTAAGACACATGTAACTATGCGAGTAGGAGCCGATCATCATAAATGGATCACTTCACCCTGATTATGGGGTGCCAGTTGGGAACTAGTTTATATGGGTTCAGAGATTGATACGGGGTACGATAGTATATTCGATCCTAGACAATTGAACTAAGTTTATGGTGCTTTCCCACTTCTAGTTTATACTTATCATACCCAGTTCTTTATTCATAGACTGAATAGTCCTAGACTTACTCAGGCTTTATGTCTGACTCTACTTTTCTTTCGTCTTCTTTTCTTCCGTTTCCCCCCCCCCCCAAGGTCCGCAGGGAGGGAATACCGCAGCTTGACCAGTCTTCATATCCAGCTGTAAGAGAAAGAATGTATTGTTTGGATCTTTTCGTTTTGGACTATGGCTTTGGACATCAACTATGGGACTTTTGCAGTTTATTTATGCTTTCTTTATGCTTCTTTAAATGATGTAATCAAGACAGTTATGAAAATGTTATGTTTTTGGAAGTATTGTAAGACAATTATGGTATGGTTGGTGTAACACGTATTTTAATGAAATAAAAATTTGTTGTTTTCTGCTGTTCAAAAATATGTGTTCTTATATCTGTCTTGTATATCTGTGACTTATACTTATAAACCTCCACCAAAATTAGGGCATTCCCTTTGAGAGTGACCCTAACGGAGGTGGGGTGTTTCACTTGGTATCAGAGCATAGGTTTACCAGATAAGATAAAAAGTTTTGAAAATTTATTTTCAAAAAAGAAATTTAAAGAAGCATTTTTAAAAGAAAAATATTATTTTATTTAAAAAAAAGGCAAAGTCCCCCCAAAGCTATAGGTACTATCTCTTATCCTTCGTTTTGAATCTATCCTTTTTGTTTCAGCATGTCCGAAGAACTTAACTTGCCAGAGGGTGTACCAATACCTGGTTGGTTTAGGCGGTTCTTAGAAGCAAGGGCCACTCAGCCAGGTCCTACCGTTCCTCCTCCCCCAGCTGCAGGAAATCATCCAGCTGCAGCAGCACCTCTTCCTCCACCTCCTCCACAGGGAAACACGTTTGCTAAGATATGTAAAGATTTTAAAACTATGGGAGGAAAGGATTTCCATGGAACTGAGTCCTTCGTGGCAGCTAGAAATTGGCTGAAAGAAACTGAGGACTTATTCATCATCTTTGAGGTAGAAGATAGGCAGAAAGTACAACTGGCAGTATGGTTGCTAAAAGGTGAGGCTTCCTACTGGTGGGAAGTCACTAATGCAGAAAGACCAGTGGAGACATGGGAGGACTTTAGGGCAAGGTTTGAGGCTAAATTTCTCTCAGATGCGGAAAGGAGTTTGCAGTTGGAAAAATTCTTATTTCTTAAGCAAGGGAACAAGACAGTCAAAGAGTATGTTAATCAGTTCGATGAGCTGGCTAGGTTTGGGCTGGACCTAGTCAACACCCCGCACAAGAAGGCTCTCCGTTTCGTCAAAGGGTTGAATGAACCATTACACAGTTTGGCCATGACCCATATACCCATGGGAGCTACATATGAAAGGTTGGTACAAATGTCATTGCTGAACGAAGAGGATAAGGGCAAGAAGGAGACAAGGCAGAAAGCTCTCAAGGGAAGAAAGAGGGTTTGCAGCCTAAGAAGACAGACTTTAAGAAGGGCGGGAAAGGCAACAAAGAGAAGAGGAAGTGTAATTTCTGTGGCAAAGTGGGGCACTTAGTGAAAGATTGCCCCAAAAAAAAAGGCCAAGGAGAATGGTGGGTGCTTTTCTTACGGTGAGACAGGCCACATGGCTAAGGACTGCCCAAAGAAACGAGGACAGGGGCAGAGGGCTGGATCCACCTCGGGGGCGCAGGTTCATGTGCTAGAAGCGCCACCTCTGCAACAGCGAGGTATAAATACTTCTGTAGAAAGTATAGTTTATCTTTATGATCACCCCGTTCGCACCTTATTTGATTCTGGCGCATCAAACTCCTTTATCTCGTCTGCTTTAGTAGAATCTCTGCACCTAAAAACTAGTACGGTAGAGGACCCCTTAATTGTTTCAAACCCAATTGAGGGCCCAGCTCATTTGTCTATGATCTGTGTGGGATTGAAAACTTCTATTCTAAGCATAGGGTTTAAATGCAGTGCCTTTGTTTTGGGCTTTTCGGAATATGGTTTGATTTTGGGCATGGATTGGCTATCCAGTAATGGGGCCATCCTTTATTTTGAGAAAAGGGTTGTTAGGCTCCTGACCCAGCTCGGTAACACTTTGGAAATTTCTTGTAATCCCTCGTATGCGGTTATGCTTAGTTATCTTGAATCGCTAGATGCCTCTGTTGAAAATTTGCAATTAGTTAGAGTGGTCCGGGAATATCCGGATGTCTTCGAAGAGGTGAAGGGCTTGCCTCCGAAGCGGGAGATAGGCTTCCATATATACCTTGTAGATAATGCAAAGCCCATTGCGTTGCCCGTTAGACACATGGCTCCGCGGAAAAGGAAAGAGCTCAGTAAACAGATTAAAGAGCTTCAAGAGAAGGGGTTCATTAGAAGGAGCATTTCAGAATGGGGCGCTCCAGTAGTGTTCGCCACTAAGGCAGAAGGTTCATTTCGCTTATGCATGAGTCATAAAAAAATCACCTTGGTAAGTACATTTGGCAATATGGCTGGCATTTATTTCCAAGGGATGGTTCTGCTACGTGGAATACCGGATAGTAAGTGGACGAGGTCTAGAATTCACTAGTGAATTTTTGGAGAGCTTGCATGAAACCATGAGTACGCCGTTATGTTTGAGCCGAGTATACTAGAAGTAGAGTAAGTGAGAGAGGAACGAGAGGCAACAGTGAAATAGGTTCCAACTCATATTTTGGAAACAAGAATTAAGAAGCTACGAAATTGTGAAGTTAAAGACGGACAAAGCATAATGGAGTTAAGCTCAAGGAAATGCGACTTAGAAGATTGAAGACTAGATTCGTGCATCATATCTCTTCTTAAGAGTATATCTTTGATCCCTCTCTTCCTGTAGAGCTTACTTGCATGTTATCTTTTGTGTATATCCTCTCGGTCCCATTCTTAATCCAATTTCTGTTGCAAACCCCATAGGGAGTATGACTCATCTGTTAGTAACACATGTTGGGGCTTGAGGGTGTTCGTTGGTTTGACTAAACTTTTTGGGTTTTATAGGTTGGTCTTAGGAAGGGACTCCCTTGTGACCTAAAAGGAGTCCATCATGCTTAGTTTCCTAGAATCTAGTGGTTGGGTTGAGTAATTCTTTTGGGTGTCAGTCTGATGTTGATTTCGGTCTTCGGGGCTGACGCTTAGAGGGTTCTTCTCCTAATCAATATATATGTGGCATAGATTTCCAGTTTTGAATTGCCGAATGGGCACAAAGTTTTTACTTGCTTCTATCATTCGACTATACCTTTAGATAGGAACAATTGGGAAAATGGCCTATAGATTAGAGCTACCCGAAAAGCTGGCCGGAATCCACAACGTCTTTCACGTTTCACATCTCCGAAAATGTCTACATGAGTCTACTGAAGTGGTAGAGCCAAATATCCTAGAAGAAGCTGAAGAGGAACGCGAAGCAACCGTGAGGAAAGTTCCAACCCGCATATTAGGAACGGAAGTGAAGAAGCTATGCAACCGCGAAGTCAAGCTCGTCAAAGTTCAGTGGAGCGACGCCGAGGGAGACGCGACTTGAGAAACTGAAGCTAGAATACGCACTGCCTACCCTTTTCTTTTCGAGGGTACATCCTTGATCTTTCTTTTTCCTTAAGTTGCGCTTTTATCTATCTTTTTAGGTATACTTCCTCGACCTTATCTTTTAGGTAGAAACCCTTTGGATGAAAACATGTAATTGAAACATGTTATGGATGATGGTTGCAAGTGGTTGCAAGTGATTGCTAGTGGTTGCTCGTGGTTGCATATACACACACAATCTAGGTTTTAGATCGGCTCAGTCACTTCATATTGCATATGCATATATGTTTGCATTCGTATATGGTTGAACTTTAATGTGTTGTCATATGGATGTTGCATTTGTATGAATGATTGTGCACTCATGTAGAATCATGAATAGGAAAATTTGCATACATAATGGATTCATGGCACTTACATAATTCGCATTAAGGAGGTCAACTGAATCAGTGGACCGCCTGATTTTGCATTAGATAAGTACATGTACACACACACTTCGCATATGATCATGAAGCATTAGAAGTCTTTTAAGGACAATAGATATTCGTGTTTGATGGATGAGTAGATGGATGTTTGGATGTTAGGATATACATTCTTCCTAACTTGAAGATTTCGGGGACGAAATCCTTTTAAGTGGGGGAGAATGTAACACCCCGTGTATTCTATAACCATGAAATTCATAAATTAAAGTATAATTAATTTCAAATCAAAGAATTAAGGGAAACGGGATACGCCATTGCGTTCGTCTCGGAAAAATACGCGAAATAGAGTCCGAGTTTTCGAAAATCGGAGTCCGTAGGACCAAGATATGGCCTCCGGAAGTTTCAGAATTAGGTTTAAAATTCGAACAGACGAAAACAGCTCAGAAAAACTAATTCAAAATTCAAAATCGGGCCCAATTGGCCAAGGTGGAAAAATTCCCGCCCAAAGCACCCAGGTCGACTTGGCAGTCGACCTGGGGCTAGCCAGGTCGACTGGGCAGTCGACCTGGGTAACCCGTGTCGACTGCCAAGTCGACACGGTGTCGACCTGGCCCCTGAGCCAGGTCGAACCCAGCCCACCCTGGCTGGCCAGGTCTGTGTTTGGTCGATTTTCAGAGCCTTGCCTTGTCACTAGGGCTAGGTGTCAGCTCTTGGTTGGTCCCTCCTTTGAACGAACGGCTATTATTGAACCAAGCTTCATCGACGGTCTAAATCAACTCACAAACTCTATAAAAAGGACCTAAGGCTAACCCTAATTCACATAAACTAAAATGGAGATGAGACCGTCATGCTGCTGAGGAGAGACTGAAGATAGCCGTCAGAAATAGAGAGACAACTAGGAGATAATTCAAAGCTTAAAGCAACGTCAAAACAAATCAAAGAAACGCCTACAACAAAGGATAGCATCTCCAAATTCAGAATTCAGATTTCTGAGTTGAAGATTCGTCATACGCTGTAAGTAGAGTGCTATTCCGATATGAATTAAATAATTGTGTTGATTTGTGTAATGTAAGAAATGGAATTGTGGCGATGATAATCTATATTTGTATGTTTCTTTGATGCAAAACGATTTGGGAATATTATGGTATACGATTGGATATTTGCAAGTACGCGATTTGCGTTGGAAACGAAATGGAATTGTGGCGATAATGACTTATATTTGTATGTTATTTTGATTCTGACGATTTGGCAATGATATGGTTTGATTCATACAAGTATGTGGCTTATGTTGACAACCACATGTTGTGGAATTTTGATTAGGACTTATGCAAGCATATGATTCATATTGAAAAACTACATGTTTGTGGTAGTTATTTACAACACCCATTTGATAATTGCAAGTATATGATTCATGTTGAAAGTAACAACTATATGTTGTAATAATTTGTTTAAGACTCATGCAAGTATATGATTCATGTTAACAACTATATGTTGTAATAATTTATTTAAGATTCATGCAAGTATATGATTCATGTTAACAACTATATGTTATGATACTTTAATTGGAATTCATGCAAGTCCATGATCTATTGTTATGACAACATGATGTAAAATTTTATGGTCATCTTTAGTGTAATTTGATTCACCTAAGTATTATGATTCATATGAAGTTATGTTGGAATTGGCATCATAGTTCAAGTATAAAAATCATATTTTTGTGATAGTGACAAAAGCACGCATCTTTGTAAATTTGTATTAATTTTATGAACATGACTAAACTATGTTCGTTATTATGCCCAATTGAAAAACATGTTTTTAGGCTCATGTTGTTATCATAAGTTACATTAGAATTACATTAGAATTACATTCCTCTAGCAAGTTTACATAGATAAAATAAAAACCATGATGTAAGTTTGGATATGTTTATGCTATAATTCTATGAATAGAATGAAAACCATGATTCATATAAGAATTAGGTTGGGATAATTCTAGTTGAACCATACTTTTGTATTAGTGACAAAAGTAAGTACCTTTTTTGTTAACATGTAGTGGTTTTATGAACATGATTAGTTTATATTATGCCTAAATAAAAATATAGACTTATATTTCTAGTCAAGACCATGTGCCAATAATAATAGTGATATCTAATTTAGTTAAATTCTTAATTTCAAGTTTACATGGTTAGTTGAACCTATGATTCATGTTTAAGTATTGACTATGCATTAACCATATGAATAAAATGATTCATGTATTATTTATGCCATGATTATATGAATAGAACGATGCATGTTTAAGTACTGCTTATGCCATAATCATATGAATAAAATAATTCATGTTTAAGTATTGTCTATGCATTAACCATATGAATAGAATGATTTATGTTTAAGTATTGTTTATGCTATGATTATATGGATAAAATGATTCATGTTATGCCATGATTATATGATGTTACAATTGCAAGTTCACATGTGCCTACTTTATGTTAATTGAATCGTTCGTTGCAAGTTCATGCGTTCACACTCCCCTTTTTCATGTTACCTTATAAACACCATGTTATAAGCCTCCCCTTTTCATTTGGCTAAACTGGGTTTAAGTATTAAACCCAATACACCTTACGTTGGAGCGAACGTATAATACGGGGGTAATGACGTTTGGGCTAAAATATAGAACATATGTGTTGGCATGTTTAACACGTGCCAACAACCTTGAAAGAACAATTAAGTAGCATAAATGAAATTTAACCAATAAAGATGAATTTGAATAATGGGCCGCAAATATTTACATATAAAAAGAAAAGAGACAAAATATGTAAATGTAGAAAAATACGATGTGTTTAGCTCAAGGTTGGATTGAGTTGTGATGTAAACCTGCCCGGAACCGTCCGGCTGTCCAGTAGTCACGACAATACCTATCCAATGTGGGTGGTTAAACACGGAGCCCAATAAGGACCCAAGGTTAGACTGAGTTGTGGCGTAAGACTGCCCGGACCCAACCGGCAACAGGCAGCCACAACAATACCTGTCTAATGTGAGAGGTCAAGGCTTTAATAAGACAATTAAGGCTGAGTCAGGATGGATAGGATTAAGTAAATTATATTAATACTTAATCAAAATGGAACATGCTAAACTAAACAGACTGATTGGGGGGTTAGGTTTATAAAACACTTAACCAACTTAGCATGTTGGCTAGAAATAGAAAACCTAGTAGCGGAGGACCCTTTTCGCAGTAACCCTACAAGGTATCATGATACCCTGAAACTAGGCAGGGTGGGGCACGATTACTGGGCTGATTGTAAGAGGTCAAATCGACGGCGGTGGTGCAGTAGTGTAGGTTCTAACGGGGTGCGGGCGTGCACACACTCCGGCGCAGAAAAATAAGGCACTGGGCACCAGTAGCATACCTGTGCATTCTAGGATTGTGTCGGGCCGCCACCATGGGACTTGATACACCCCATGGTGGGACCAGCACAGGTAACTACAACATCGGGGGCCGTAAGACACATGTAACTATGCGAGTAGGAGCCGATCATCATAAAATGGATCACTTCACCCTGATTATGGGGTGCCAGTTGGGAACTAGTTTATATGGGTTCAGAGATTGATATGGGGTACGATAGTATATTCGATCCTAGACAACTGAACTAAGTTTATGGTGCTTTCCCACTTCTAGTTTATACTTATCATACCCAGTTCTTTATTCATAGACTGAATAGTCCTAGACTTACTCAGGCTTTATGTCTGACTCTACTTTTCTTTCGTCTTCTTTTCTTCCGTTTCCCCCCAGGTCCACAGGGAGGGAATACCGCAGCTTGACCAGTCTTCATATCCAGCTTGAAGAGAAAGAATGTATTGTTTGGATCTTTTCGTTTTGGACTATGGCTTTGGACAGAAACTATGGGACTTTTGCAGTTTATTTATGCTTTCTTTATGCTTCTTTAAATGATGTAATCAAGACAGTTATGAAAATGTTATGTTTTTGGAAGTATTGTAAGATAATTATGGTATGGTTGGTGTAACACGTATTTTAATGAAATAAAAGTTTGTTGTTTTCCGCTGTTCAAAAATATGTGTTCTTATATCTGTCTTGTATATCTGTGACTTATACTTATAAACCTCCACCAAAATTAGGGCATTCCCTTTGAGAGTGACCCTAACGGAGGTGGGGTGTTTCAGCTATTCTTGTATCTCTATATAAAAATCAATAGGAGTTTCTGGTGATGATGGGTTTGACAGTCGTAGATCACCCATGCCCAGGGTATCTTCGTAGTCATACGATGTAGGAAAAGAAATAGACATTATTTAACTACAAATAGAAATAGACATTTAAACATTTAAATTGGATTTCTTTTGTCCTCTAAATTTTGTTTCCACCTTTCGAAATAAGATTATTTACCAATATATCAATAGTTTGGTAAACATAAAAATACAGAACTTGCACAATTTAAATACATGCAAATATATAAATACAACACTTCAAGAATAAAAAACCCTAATTTAAGGAAATCGGTATACCCAAATCACCCAGAGACTTTGAACTCAGACCAAAATAAGTTAGAGATGAAATCATCTAAATAAAACCGAAATGATGAAGCCCTAACTACCTGTAATTGTCCTAAATAATCCAAATCAGAGGTGTAAAGTTTGTAAAATAGGAGCAATCGGAGGTTTATGGTTTGTAATGGCGGTAGAGTAGCAATCAGAGGACTTCGTGGACGGATTTCGTGGAGAGTGAAACGGACAGAATGAAGAGTACGGGAGAAATTTGTTTTAGCGGAAAGTATTTCATGAATGGGGAAAAGATCGCGCCAAATTTTCACTAAACTGAAGCAGGGATATGTTTGAACCGTTGGATTAATCAACGTCTATGGTTATTTATTTGTTTAAACATATAATGCGGATCGCTGACCTGGCATGTATTTATGTAAAACAACACTTTGAACTGGTATTGCACGTCACAGCACAAGAATTCCAACTGCAACACAACATTCATATCTAATGCAACAACATATGAATGTTGTTGCAGAAGATCAAAGAAAGCATAGCTTTTACCACACTTTTCATGCAACACACACAAATTAGTATCGAATATGCCCACTTTTGTAGTAGTGTATGTTTGTGTGCGGTCAACGTAGTTATTATTATTGTTATTATTTTTATTCTTAAATTTTGAATCAATGATTTGGTCTAATCAATTTACCAAACATTTCCTTTTTATATTCAACTTGCCAAAAGGTTTCAAGTCTCACAAAGGACCGCTAGCCGTAATATTTCCAAATCACAAGAAATATATGTAATATATTTATTTTGGAATAGTCAATGCAAACTACATATATATGTATTTGTATTTATATGTACCTTTGCACCACTTTTTCCCTTTTTAATCATTTTTTTCATGCTTCTTGTGGTTCCAAAATAATGCCTCTTTATTTAAAAATGAAGAAAACAACATTTTTTACAATGCTTAAGCCAAAACCTAACAATATTGCATATAAATAAGGAATATTTCTTTTTATTCTTACAATCACATAATTCACAAATTCATTTTTTTACCCAAATTTACATATTTCATATTTCAGCACTGAACTAAAGATCTGGAACATAACTACGACTAATTTATGTTTAATGGGACTGACTTCCAGATCTACAGTGCTATGTAACATGCATAATATATTTCATGACATAACTGAAGGAATATGTGGGAAAAATATATAAAAATCCTATGATTTATGTTACACATAATCACAACGTATCATTTGCCAATTTCAAATATATTCATAATCAGGTCTGATGGTTGCCACATTTTACCACAATTTACAATTATTTAAATAACATATCTGATAGGCATAAAACATAGATTGGATTCAAATGAAATAGATAAGTCATTATAATTGTATTAGTAAATTTCCCACTCACCTTATAACTTCCAATTTCCGAGTTTTGAACCTTTTTAGGCTTACAATCCCCAAATTCTTATAAATCTACAATTCATCTAGAAATGGGAAAATTCTAGATCTGTAGAAGTGTAAGAAAAAGGGAAGAGGGCGAAGAAATATATCGTTGAGCATCCTCTTCCATTGAATCTATTAATCTTCCCAATTCCACATGAATTTAATTTGATTTGGTACATGTATAAATATATTTTATTTAGAAATTAGGTTAGAAGAGGAAGAAAAATGGTGAAGCTCCGCTGCCTCTATAGATTTAATGGAAGAGAGGCTCTACCCCTTTATTTACAGGGGTAAAAATAGCCTAGAGCCGTCGGATTAGTTTTAAATTATATCCATCCATTCGTTTATATAATATTTTATAAAACTGTCCCCTTAACCCTAGCCACTACTGCCTAGCTCGACCAAGCGATCGCAACCATCGGTCGACCTAGCAGTGACGTAGCTGGGGGAATTATTTTTTTCCATATATACATATATTATTCTGTTTGGTTTACTATCCGTTAGTTTTCGTATTTCGTCTGTAACTTTTTCATACAGACTCCATTCACGAAACTCCAAACATGAAAGTTGACCAAAATTCCGAAACGAACGCAATGGTTAAAATTTCGTGGTCAAATTCTATCATTTGCAGAAATTCCTGTTTTTGAGCTTCTAATTAAATAACTATTTATTGTCAAAATTCCGAATTGTTACATTCTCCCCCCTCCCCCCAAAAGGAATTTCATCCCGAAATTCTGACAACTAGTTATCTTATCCTACACAACAAATCTTTGTTTATCCACTTTGCAACCATCTGTACATGTGCATGGTGTATATAATGCAATTCAACCATAAAATGCATGCAAAATGATTTTAAATCGGGCCCTCTATATGTATGCATTGAGATTTTTAAAACAGTTTTGAAAACATGATGCAAACCATCCTAAATATACTGGCAGTTCTATATAAATTCAAATTTTGAAAATTCTTTTTCATCCATAAACTTCACACAATTACGAATAAAAGCGTGAAGCAACCAAATTTGCATCCAAATTCTACCATCCAAAACGTACGCAATCTAATCGTTTCCTATTTAATCTCTCCTAAACCGAAAAAGGAAATTAAGGCGAAGAATTTTAACGTTTCCTCTACTTATAATTATTCCATTTCCCCCACTATAGTGGAAATTTCACCTCAGTTACCCAAAATACTCCAAAAATTTCCATCTATAGACTGTAAAGAAGGCTTAAAGCAAGCTCTAAAACGTAAAACGAGTTAACTAATAGCTCGCACTCATCGTTGACAAGTATGGAAACAGCGTTTCCAAGGCTAAAACAGCCTTTTCCTTGTTATCGTTAATGTTTTTATCGCATCGTTAGCCCTATTGCACTGCTAAAACGCGCACATAAAGCATCCAAAAATCTTCCTTACACCATTATTGTGACTAAAAATCAAAATTTTTCATAAAATAAATTCTCGCTTGAAAACTTATCATGTTTATTTTGAAAATTTCCTTTCAAAACCGCTTCACTTTTCTAAAAATAAGAAAATGATAAAAATGTTTTTTTTTTCCAGACAACATTTTCCAAAAACTTTCAAAAATTATATTTTGCGGAAACTTAAATGATTCAAGTTACATGTTGGCTGAAAGGAAGTCAGTCACGCCAAAAATGCGAAAACTGAAATCACACACAAAAAGGCCAAAATAAATTTTAGCTTTAACAAGGAACAGTAATTTATTTATTTATATATACCCGTGACGAAAACATCGCAAAACCGGTATTTTGCTAAAATTTATCCAACGTAGAATTCTATACTTTCCAGCCCTAGGACAACTGTTAGTTTAGATCCGAAAATGAGATTTCATTCAAACAGGCATGTGTGAATAACATAAACATTTCCAAACTTAGAAATATCATTAACCCGAGTCGTGCGATTTAAATTGCACTAACATTTACAAGCACGAATTACCACAAACAAGAACCTGATGCTGGTAAGGGATAACAACGAAACAACACCAAAACTCTCAAAACAATGGATATAAACAACAAGATATCTTGCTCCGCGGCTGGAGTTCAGACCAATTTTTACGATCTTTGATTAACCATACCATGGTAGTAAAAATGCTCAATCTCGTGTTATAAACACTGTTGGTGTTGTTGGAGGTTCCACATCACCATCTCTTCTAAGAGGGAATTTATGATGAGAAAAGAAACCTACCGCAAAACCGCTTCTCATGGAAACCCACCTAATGTTGTCTAAAGACAAAGTGGATAGGCGAATTTAAAGAAAGTAATTCTATGAGACAATACATAACCATAACAAACTGAACCGGATATGATGTGGCACTAAATGATGGTTATGCCACCGATCAAGAAAAAGATTGATTTCCACATCATGAGACAAATCCAGTCATAACTTCCCATTTATAAAACGATGTGCTAGATAGGCCACACATCTACGTGGTCAGTTCAAACATAGATTCCCGACATCAAGAAAAAGAGATTTGCTACAAAAATCTCTAAGGCTGGTCAAACAAGAGACCATTCAAGTCTGCGTTCAACACGGATTCCTCTAAAATCACATCGATACTCTCCTTAGAAAAACCATCAAAATATAGCTTAAATCTTCATCCCCGAAACAACGGTCATCTTCAAAAGAACCTATTCAAACAAGGAATAGCAAAGGCGAATGCAATACAAACAACCCCATTCTAAGATCTCGAGCAATGGACTGGTAGTCCAACTACCTTGCCAAATTCTCTTAGCCCTAAAGCGGTGAGACCTTTTTGCTCATTCCGATCCAACCAAATGATCTCTACCCAAGGGTGAGACTTAAATGGTGCGAGTAAGATCGGATAGCACATTTAAATATTATGGACTAAGAAAAGGTCGGAGAGAAGAAAAATAGATCTTGGAGTACTAGTGAGGCAAGATCTAATGCATGAACAAATGCAGAAAATGAGGAGACGAGGCGACGACAAGAAGGATAGGAATATGGTTCGGCTAGACGAGGAAGGAAGGACGAAAGAAGGAAGTTAATGGGGGTAATTTGGATGCAACTTTTACGGTTGAGTCCTTGGTCCAAGTTTTACCAAAACCCATCAATTAATTGACTGTCCTAGTATAGCACTAAACGGTCAACTACTAGATGGGCTTTGGACAGAGGATGGACCTTGACCTTATTAGGCCAGATTAATATATTGATCGTCCCGCATTATATTTTAAGATTTAATGCGATCCAGAATAATTATCCTCATCACGGCGGTATTTAAAGACTGTAGTTAAACTCTGAACCAACTTTAAGGATTTAAAGTCTCAACAACGATGCTGCAACTATACCATGAACGAACAAATTCCAAAAATAATTCAGTTAGAAATCTGTAATATAAATTAAAACAGATTTCCCCCTTACCTAGCTGACAACAAACAGAAGATTCACGAAATCAAATACCCCAAAATCCGGACGAAGGATTTTCCTTAGTCTTTTCGAGGAAAAATTTAAAACTTTTCCAAAAATGGAACTTATTATAAACTAACGGTTTCATATTCATAAAACTATATTA
The DNA here is from genome assembly GCA_030737875.1 of Allium sativum. Classification (NCBI taxonomy): domain Eukaryota; kingdom Viridiplantae; phylum Streptophyta; class Magnoliopsida; order Asparagales; family Amaryllidaceae; genus Allium; species Allium sativum. The sequence continues at coordinate 855,198,740 of CM060920.1, read as the reverse complement.
TTAATACTATTTATATTACAGTTTTATATTTCAAACCGGAAAAAACTTTTCATGTCCAAAAATGTTAGAGCTTTAGAATCTTAAGGGGTAATTGTGGTAATTTCAATAAATTATCCAATATATATATAGGAAAATGGATACTAAAAAATCACGAGGAAGGAATATTTATTGTTTTCATGTTTAGCGGAATATTCCTTGTCCTTCTTAATTTCATCTTTCCTACCAATCAGACTATATTTATTAAAATTACACAATAGCTCTAAAATTTTTAAATACGAGTAAATTATAATTTAAAACCATATCTTCACAAACTATTTTCTGAAACCATATTTCAAAATCGATGAAATCCATTTTTATTTTTCAAATAGTTTTAAAAATAAATTCCCTCGAATACAAGGCCAAGAAGTCAATTGAATATTTAAACAAAGGTAGATTCGGAAGTTCAACGAAGTAACAAATGGATACACCTTGTAATTATATTTCCGGAATGGATGCGACATATTAACGTGGGCTTTTCCCGTTTTGGATCGAGTAACGGTTTTAACTGGAACTACCAAACAAAACTAAAAACTAGAAAAGCAACTACTCGGTTATAGCTTGATTTTTGTCCAGTCTCCAACTCGAACCAACAGACTCCACCATATGTCGTCCTCTTCACGATGAGATCACCAAAATACTGTGGGGTAAAACAGAATTGGCTAGAAACCCGAACTTAACATATTCCAACTCTTAGTTGTTCAAATCCCATGTTATATAATTAGGCCCCCGACTAATTTCATTTTTGAAATAAATTAAAATCGTGTAAGAAAGACGAAGAAAAACAGAAAATAAAATCGAATTACGTTCTTTCATGAGTCCTAATTTAACTAATTCCTCTGATCGTTTAACCTAAGCTCTGATACCAAATGTAACACCCCACGCTTTTCTACACTCCCAAATTTTGACAAAAATCAAATTTTGAATACATTCGAGCACAGAGCATATATCTGGTAACTACAATAAATGAGAATGAGCATAATCAAAGTACGATAAATTTAACTCATAGCGGAAACAAATAGGATAAATTAGTATTAACTCAAGAAACTACCTTTTTCAAAGTAAGTCACTTTGCCAATACTGAGCATAAGAGAGAACGAAAACCAAAAGCCAAACATGATCATCTATAAGAACCCGACCTTCTCTATGAAACCTGGAGGTAGTAGTGAGAGCGGGTCAGAACAACAAGTTCTGGTGACTAAGAAATGTACAACACAGACTATAACATAGATATATTCCATTTGGTTCAACCCAAGCTGTATGCCTGCCAATGTTAGTGACACTAAACAAACCATGTTAAAGTTTACACACAACTCTACTACTCTTCCCAAAGTAGTATCCCTAAATTATATTACCGAGATATGACGTTTACACACATTTTTGTAAAGCCTTTATACCAAAGTTTAACTGGTTAATTATATCGAGAGTAGGCCCCTAATTTTAGGGTTTCTATCTATATCCTCATTCTCTATTCTTTATTATTTAACAACTAACTATCTATGATAGATAGGGTGGATTCTCCCTAATCACTTAAGACCCTAGGTGGACCTATTGGTCACTTATTAACCCTCAATTAATATATTCAATGTTAACATAAAACTAGAGGGCACTAGCTACGAGCCCTACTAGTTAAGGCTTCTGTCATTCACTCATATACCCTTGGCCCGCATAAGGTGAGAGTAGGTATTTTATCGTTCGTTACACCTTCTAACTGAACTTATCAGATAAACTCCTTAGTCGCTTACTACTTCCCATGGGATAGATGGTCGTATCTGGTCATTTTAATTTCCAGGTTTGGGTAGGCCAACACACACCTGCCATTTAAGAACCCTATACTGAAAAACCTATTTCCAGGTGTACTCTTTAACCCTAGTCACTTAGCCTTTTTGGACCCAGGAAGCGGACTATACACGATGGTTTTTCGTTCATCCCCCAGTTGCCTTTAACACCTTTCCCCTTTGGGTTAAAGTATGCTATGTTATTAAGTCATTCCTGTTTAATTCCTTCATACGGAAATATTATACGTACACCATTTATTTGCGTCACGCATTTATATGGTTAATAATATCTTTCATTATTAACCTACTAAGTCTAACTATATTTTTAATTATAAGTTTTATTGACACAAATAAGGAAGGCTATTTTCCCTTTTCTCTAGGATGTTTATTTAATTTCTTCCCTAATTTGGACTTAGTACTTAAACGATAATCAATATCCAAAAATCCTCTTTTTGACACCCATTTCTTTTTATTTCCTATTTATTGCCCTTTATGACTCTAATGGCCATATTTTCCTAAAGCAATTATTTATCAGTCCCAAGTTATCTATTTTTTGTACCCCAACGGTCAATTCCTATATTTGTTTATTTACGGCCTCCTTTATAGCAATCAATGACATTAATTGCTACAACGGTCACCATAAATATATTCATTAAGCATGGAATATAATTTACATGTAAGATTCCATAAATGAATACCATTGAACATTTCAAACCATCAAACATTTAATACAATGCATATTTTTACTGTTTTACGCTGATTTGGACGGATAATATGTATATATTTATTTCTATGTTTGTGTGTGGTCAACGTATTTATTATTATTTTTATTTTTATTCTTAAATTTTAAATTAATGATTTTGTCTAATCAATTTACCAAACATTTTCTTTTTATATTCAACTTGCCAAAAGGTTTCAAGTCTCACAAAGGACCGTTAGCCGTAATTATTGTAAATCATGCATATTTTGTGGAATTGACATATTTCCAAATCACAAGAAATATATGTAATATATTTATTTTGGAATAGTCGATGCAAATTACATACAAATATATGTGTTTGTATTTATATGTACCTTTGCACCACTTTCCCCTTTTTAATCCTTTTTTTCATACTTCTTGTGATTCCAAAATAATGCCTCTTTATTTAAAAATGAAGAAAACGACATGTTTTACAATGCTTAAGCCAAAACCCAACGATATTGCATATAAACAAGGAATATTTCTTTTTATTCTTAAAATCACATAATACACAAATTCGTCTTTTTACCCAAATTTACATATTTCATATTTCAGCACTGAATTAAAGATCTGGAACATAACTACGACTAATTTATGTTTAATGGGACTAACTTCCGGATCCACAATGCTATGTAACCTGTATAACATATTTCATGACATAACTGTAGGAACATGTAGGAAAAATATATAAAAATCCTACAATTTATGTTACACATAATCACAACTTATCATTTGCCAATTTCAAACATATTCATAATCAGATCTGATGGTTACCACATTTTACCATAATTTACAATTATTTAAATAACAGATTTGATAGGCATAAAACGTAGTTTGGATTCAAACGAAATAGATAAGTCATTATAATTGTATTAGTAAATTTCCCACTCACCTTATAGCTTCCAATTTATGAGTTTTGAACTTTTTTAGGCTTACAATCCCCAAATTTTAATAAATCTACAATTCATCTAAAAAGGAGAAAATTCTAGATCTGTAGAAGTGTATGAAAAAGGGAAGACAGCGAAGAAATCTATCATTGAGCATCCTCTTCCATTAATTCTATTAATTTTCCCAATTCCATATGAATTTGATTTGACCTGGTATATGTATGAATAAATTTTATTTAGAAATTAGGTTAGAAGAGGAAGAAAAATGACAGAGCTCTACTGCCTCTATAGATTTGAATGGAAGAGAATGAGGCTCCACCCCTTTATTTATAGGGGTGAAAATAGCTTAGAACTGTCGGATTAGTTTTAAATTATATCCGTCCATTCATTTATGTAATATTTTATAAAACCATCCCCCTTAACCCTAGCCGCCGCTGACTGGCTCGACCAGCGATCGCAACCAGCAGTCGACCGCCCTGGTCGACCGGACCTGACAGTGAGGTGGCTGGGGGAATTATTATTTTTCATATATATATTATTCTTTTTGACTTGTTATCTGTCCATTTTTGTATTTCATTCGTAACATTTTCATACGGACTACGTTCGCGAAACCTCAAACATGAAAGTTGACCAGAATTCCGAGACGAACGCAACGGGTAAAGTTTAATGGTCAAATTCCATCATTTGCAAAGATTCCTATTTTTGAGCTTTTAATTAAATAACTATTTATTGTCAAAATTCCGGGTTGTTACAAATTACATAAATCATATAATATCATAAATTTCTTTTCAATTGGAATGGAAATTTTAGTACTTCGTGGGTAAGTTTAAACACCAACCTTTGATTTTGAACCTAACTAAAAAATCCCACGAACGTGAATGTAACAACCCTGATTTTAGTAAAACATTATTCAATTATTTAATCGTAAGATTAAATTGGAATACTGTAATGGAGAGGATAATGAGATTTGTGTTTAATGAAGTGATTAGAAGGCCTTGCAACCTAAGAAATTAGACGAAACATGCATAAGGCATGAGGAGGGCAATAGTGGAACTTTCAGCCTTTGATATGTATATAAATATATCATGTTCTCCACTTCGTTTATTCTAAAACTAAAACTAAAAAGAAAACCTGAAGAATGTCGCCCATTACAAGTAGGAGAAGAAGAACATAAAGTTAGGAAACTTAGAAGCTTGGAATACATTCTCAACTAATTTCCCCATCTTTATCCGATCAAGGTGAATAATATACTCACCCCTATGGTTTCGATTATTATGTTAGGTCCAGAAGTAGTACAGAATGTTTAGTTTGGTTTCATTTTGATGTTGATGTTATGTGTTGTTGTGAATCATCTATATTTAAGTTTATGGTTTAAGTGAAAGTAGGCTTTGTGTACTATCATTATGTTAGGATTTGCTCACGTGTTGTTAAGGTAGGAATGGCAGTTTTAATAAATAGTCTCACATCATGAAATAAATTAAAGGAGTGGAGTACGAATATGAGTTGGTAGGCATGTAACATTAGGGGTTCCTTTTGTTATAAGGACGTGTGTGTCAACTTATATGTGTGTCCTTGTATAAGAGGAGGGGTACTTTGTTCAGACCGTCGTAATATAATAGTGGTATCGGAGCCGAAGGTTATGGACTGGACCATGCAGGCAAGGCAATGCTTTCGAAAGATAGTCGTATGATGTGAGTAAAGGAGAAGACTGTTAGGATTGCCTCGCATGTTTTTAAGCTAGGAACGATGGTTTGAATAAATAGTCTCACACCATGGAAAAAATTAAAGGAGTGGAGTACAAATATGAGTTGGTATGCATGTAACATTAGGGATTTCTTTTGTTACAAGGATGTGTGTGTCAACTCATATGCGTGCACCCTATACAGAAGGAGAGAGGCTTTGTTCCGACTGTCATTACATAACACATTGTATATGAAAAACCTGCTTTCATATGTTAAGCGTCGTATTAAGTGAAAATGATTAGGTACACGGCGAAACCCTTAAGTGTCTCTAAATAATGTGAAACTAATGTATGATGTGTGTTGGATGTTTACGGAGATGAGTTTCGGATTTCATGAATTGTTATGCTTGTATGAATTTGTTATAAATTTCCTAATGGTGCATGCTTTAGGAAAGATTACGCGTTAATTAGTGTTAACGTATAAGTTGTTGGGCCCATGTATTTTGTATTTATGAAGTACAAAGTTCTAGGAAATTGTATATGCTTTATTCATAATACATTTTGTAAACCATTATATTTTCGACAAATATAGTGGAGTTATGAAAAGAAATACCTTATATAGAAATAAACTAGTTTTGTATAAAATTATTATTAGTGCAACTCTCGAATCCGAAAGCACTTTTGAAACACCATTTCAAAACATTAGATACTTAGAAATATCACATGTATTCTATGTGAAGTACTCAGGCTTCCACCTGTACCTTTCGGTTTCGAGGATCTGGTCTAAAACTTACAATTAATTTGGCTTTAAAAGTTAACTGCTCCACTAGAACTCTCCCATTTTATGCCAAAAGGGTTTTTCTATGAAAAGAACTTTATTATTTATATATTTATTTACCTATAATTGATTCTATGTCGTTACTTCGAAAGAAATGGAGTTGAATACCCCCAGGTCTTTCATTGGCACCGGAAGGGGATTCCTACCGAAGCTTGTTCTTTTGAAAGCTTAGAAACCCTTGGAGTCGTTACTTTCGTAGATATGCCTTTATAAAATTGTTTTCATAAAATTCTTCCATAGGCATTAAAGGAGCCGATAAGGATCTCTTCTTAAAATCAAATATTTTGAGGCATTGCCTCCATGGCTATCGAGGTTGGTATTGACAACGAGGAACTTTTATTTAAATAATAATATCTATATATTTTCTAAATGGAATAGAGGTCTTGCTTTTATTGCTTACAGTCATTACGAGGCGACAAACATTGGTTGTTGTTGAGCGAGCAAAGCCAAAAGGGCTACCCCTTTCGGAATAGCTTGGAAATGGACTTCGATACCGTTGTGGGATTCGGAATGGATTGGAGCCAAATAGGTGTCGAGTCTAATGTAATGTATGTGTTATTTAATTTCTCTTGAAATGTTATGTATTGGATGTTGCCATTACTAAGTCATTCCATTTGTGTGAGGAATAATGAGAGGGTCCCAAGGGTAGGGAATTGGCACTCACCAGTTGATATATAATGATAAAAATGTATGTAAATTTGTTGCTTCGTGCACTACGGAAGGATTTAGGAAAGGAACATTCAGCTACGTATTAGTGGGAAGGTACTCTCTGCGAAGTACTGAAGGGATCCGAAGGGGATGTTGGTTTCATATAGATGTCTTATAATGCCATAAAACACCGGAAGTTAAACAACAATAAAATGAAGGTTTTGCTTTGTATCCTAATGAAGCAGAACTTTGCGAAAGCACAGAGGGGAGTATAAGTGGGGAGGGAATTCATTGTATGTTGCATGATAAATGTTGTTGTGGTTATGGTACATTTTTAAGTTATGTAGGATAAGTAAACTAACCATTGTGATGTAGGGGATGCTGGGTTATATGCTTTCGTATAAGATAATATCGAGAGGGAAACTTGTTCTGCTACGCGATATGGTCTCAGTTGATATCATTGGTGTTGAACAATAATTATTATCGATACCATTCGTCTTGGCTGACTCGTAGTTTACCTTTTTCCCTTAAACTCCTGGGTGTTCAATTGAGCAGGCTGAGGGTTAGGGTGTTTCTAGTGTTAATAATGAATAAAGTGTTGAAGGCGAAGATAGCGATAGCTATTTAGGAAGGGTCATTGTGTTTTTGTTGTTGTTGGCTTTATGTGTAATGACCCGAAAATTTGCAACCTTGATTATCCGATATACAACACATATCGAACATCAAGAATCGAAAATACCGGATGGTTAATGAAAGAAATTAGAGGGTGAGGAAAGATAAGATAGAAACTTAGAATAAAAGAAGAAGAAGAACACAACATCAGAGTAACACGAACCTCACAGCGGAACGAATAACATATAATATATATAACTTTGAAATATAAATCTATACTTGAATATACATATCATTTTCAAAGTACAACACTTACAACACAGCGGAAATGACAATAGCTATATGATCCTGAAGCTTCCTGCTCTAGCTCTTCAAGTATCTGTAAATCCCGACTACTTGACTGCCCGTACAAAATTGGGCACCCAAGAGTTTAGGGAAAACAAAACAGAATAAACTCCGGGTCAGTCATGGGACTGGTGTGAGTAAAACAGTTTAAAACAGTTTGAACAAGTAAACGATATCTCATAAGACCACGCCGTATAACAGAATGGGTTTTTCCCTTATGAGAATCCGAAATATCTTTATATCAAAAACCTTTTGATATTATAATAATGTCTATCAATCACAATATAATAATCATCTAGCAGAAACACTTTCATCTCACGTTCTACATATATAGTATACAATCAAAACCGCAAGCACGTATTGGGTAATGGATTTCCAACTATGACAAGGTATGGAACCATATTTCGCTAGTGTACCTCTAGAGAGGAATACACTGGGTTCAACAAGAACATCTTGCAACCTGGCCACACATGACCGACCACTCATTTCGCTTGAGTGTATCAAATGTATATCACCAACGGTTGGGATTAGCAACCGTTTCCCGAATGGGACAACATCAACAATAGATTTTTAGAAGTAAATGAAACTCTAGATTAGGTGATTATACACCCTAATAGGTGCGACCTACATAGCCATGCTGCCTGCCCGATTTTTGTCATTTACCGGTTGATGAGGCTTGAGGTTACGCTTTATCATCATATCAGATTCACTTCGAATGCCACATTGTCAGATCCATCAAAAATCACTAATTTGACGTTTTCAACCATACATTACATGTCAGCTAAAAGAAGTTTCCTTCTCCGCTTCCACTCTTGGTACGGTTGAAGAAATCAATGTACGTGACCTTTCTGGAAATACTCTGTCAGACATTCATCCATACAAGTCATCCAGGAACAGGATGAACCGAAGGTACTATTCAGTGTATCCATCTTAGGCACTGTTATCTAAGATTTATACAACATCCCTTGCACTTTACTCTGTCTTCAATTATCTTTGGCATATATGATTCGCAACGCTTATGCCAATACAGAGTGGTTCTTTGAATAATAATCCAACCGGTATCTCCATATTAACAATGTTAAAATGGTCAAAACTTTGATAGTCTGTGATTTAACTATCAAAGAAAAACACGTGTGCAAACAACGATATAATTTCCAAATGGAAATTCTATCAATCAATCATCAATCATATATATATATATCTATATATATATATTTCCTTATTTTCTATGTTTAGAAAATATATGTTAACGCTGGAAAACATTTCCATAACTTATTTACGTATCACTATTCTTCTACAACTATCAGTCTCTGATTGTAAACTAGTATAAGAACAATTCCCTTTTCTAATTCATATTTCCAATTTCAATATTTAATTACGTTCTGAATCTATTTGGAAAACATTTCCAAATCTTCTTTAGTTGGATTTAAACAGATGTTTAAATTAACATTGCGACGACAACTCAAACCACTATACTTATTTACTAAAATCATTCAACCACTTTCACTCTAGAACCTTAACCATTTCTAAATTAAAACGAAGTCAATCAAGTTGGGGTATAACTACCTCTCAGACCTTAACTGAACAACATTTCAAATCTCGAAATAGGGTAAGTTCATCTTTTAACCCTTTAACACTTCCTTACGAACCCTCGGATTCTATTTACAAACCCCCTTCTTTTACAAGTTTACATGATTATAACAATGGTGTTATAATCTCCTACATCCAAAATATATTATCTTTAATATGACTTTTATTTCTAACTCGAATAATATAACGACAACTAATTTATTTACTCCTATTCGGTTAACTCTAATCTATAACTCTTATTTTGAATAACTCCAACCTAATAACTCTTACTGGATTAACTCTTACTCGGTTAACTCTAATCTATAACTCTTATTGGATTTAACTCTTGTTCGAATAACTTATTTTCGATTTGCTTACTTTCGAATACTTATATTCGATAATCTCTTTCTTCGAATAAATCCTATTCGATTTAACTCCTGTCGAATAACTATATTCAATCAACTCACTTCGAATATTTCTGAATTGATTATCTCACTTCGAATATCTCTGATTCGATTCACTTCTTCGAATAACTAAATTCGATTAACTCCATTTGAATAACTCTAGTTCGATTTAACTCTATCAATTAACTCTAACTGATTAACCCTAATGGTTTTACTCTAACTGGTTAACCCTAACTGATTAACTCTTTGTCCTTATTCAGTTTCAAACATCGATGTTGAAATCGATTTTTACTTCTTTATATAAGTTCTGACTTATATATTCTATTTTTCCAAATGGTAAATATTTAACTTAATTTATAAATATCATTTATAAATCAATCTGCTCCTTTTATCTGTTTTCTCCATATATAAGTCCTGACTTATATATATATATATATATATTTATCCAAGATAAATATTTCCTTTATAATCTATTTATTTCTAAATGCCTTTACCAATATTTCCTTTATAATCTATTTATTTCTAATTGCCTTTACCAATATTTCCTTTTTAATCCTATTTGTAAATGGTTTACAAATATTTCCTTTTCAAATTCTATTTGCAAATATTCCCTTTATTAACCTTATTTGTATATCCTAAGTATTTCCTTTATTAATATATTATTTATTTAACAAATAAACATCTCCTTTTCTTATTCTATTTATTTAACAAATAAATAACCCTTTTAATAACTTATTCTGTTTCCTAAGTCAATATCTCTTTTATAACTTATTTACTTAACAAATAAGTATCTCATTTAACATCTCCTATTTATTTAACCAATAAATATCTCATTTATAAAATCTTATGATTTTATAAATATTCCCTTTTCTTTATAAATATTTCATTTATAAATATTTCCCTTTCTATATAATTTCACCTATAAAGATTTCTATTTATAAATATTTCATTTATAAACATTTAATTTATAAAAACCCTTTTGATTTTATAAATATTTTATTTTCAAATACCATTTGAAAATTCCCCTTTTTCATATTTTGGTATGTTATGGTGTTCATATCAAGTCATGATGTCAAATATCGTCCATACACATAATCAACAACATATTATAAACCACGTCATATATCACAATATATGAAAATAAATAAATAGCTATTGAGGAATCATATCGGATTCCTCCAACCTGTTTCCCTGCATCCACAGATGTTACACAATAAAATCAACATCACTTTCAGTTCCATATGATATATTCTGTTAAACAGAATCAATATAGAAATTCACTAACTGACTAGCAGTTAAATAAAACAGTCAACACACAGCCAATCAGCCAATATTTAACAGTTCTAAAAATACAACATGAAATTATAAATTGTTCAGAGTTAGTGAGATTTACTCACATTGGCAGTTCATCGTTAAAGAACGATAAACTGTTTGTTTGATTTGAATCAAACAATTTAATTCGCCATAAATTCAAACGAGCCCCAATCCACTTCCAATCAGCTTCATTATGAAGCTCTCGTCCATACGGTCCCAACGCAACTTATGGTTCGTCAATCTGATATCGTATGTGATAGTTATCGCATTTACAATTTTGAACAAATTTAAATAAAACAAAAACTTGAGTTAGATAATCTAAATCCTATTGGGCCTTTACCTTTCAAAACTTGGCCCACCCTTTTCATTTCAAAACCCAACCCGATGGCCATCTCATCTTCTTCCTCAAATTACCAGACGCGTATCCTCCTTCATTGCCGATCATTTCAACCCCCGTTTCTTCCTCGACAATCCATGAATCCAAAAACCGAGAGCACCATTCATCACCTCATCAAACTCTCTTCCATCCTATACCCCGTTTGCTCCACTCGATCTCCTCCTTGAGTTCCGTGCTCGGGCTCGACGTCAGCCTACTGAAGAAAACGTCGACACAAAAAAATCATCGGACTCCACCAAAAATCTACAACAAACTCAACTCTCCACCACGAACTCATATCTAATATCCAAATCGAGGTTCGATGCTTCTATTTCCAGCAATCTCGAACCCTAGCCTCTACTGTACATTTTCCAGCGACCACATGATGCGTCAAACCCATTAATAAGCATATAGGATCGAAGAGCTACTCGATGTGATTCAAAGTATACTTGTTTTACGATTTATGGGATTTGATTTGGATTTCTTTTGATTTTTCTTTGGAAGAACTTTACTGTGTATTTTATTCTGAATAACGGTGCATTGTTTGGAGAATGTGATTAGGTTTAGGAAGTTAAGAGGTGTATTTATAGTGTTAACAAATATCTAGATATTTTTTTAGGATATTTTTAGATATTTTCTTTTATTATTTTATATTCGTTGCGCCTTCTAAAAATTCGTGTGATGACATATGATATCTAAAAATCACGAAACTGGAAATGCAGCTATAGTTCGACATTACGGTCCCAATGAAACTGGTTTCGTCGAATTCCGACTCCGTTTGTTCACACAGCATATTTTTAACCATCAAAATACTGACTGTTTCTCACTCTAAAAATCCGTACGGCTACATACTGACTTAAAAAATCACGGAAATTGAAATCTAGCAATAATTTAACATTGCGGATCCAACAAAATTAGTTTCGTCGAATTCTGAGGTCGTTTGCAAAACTGGCTATTATTAAAGCTCTGAATGACCCATTTAAATATATAAATATATTTAAATATAATTAAATTAAATATAAATAAATCTATATTATCGTATATATATTCATAGTGGAATACTATACAGCTTTAGAATATTCCTATATGAATTTCTACTCGATATTTAAATCCTGATTTAAATCGATATTCGATTTATAATGAAATCCCTTTTTAAAATATAAATAATTCCTTTATAAATGAATTCCACAACGACTTTTGTAAAATTTGATTTGGACATATCTCAAAATCTACACGGCGAAATCCCGATTTTTCTCTTCCATTAGAAAAATATACTTCACCAGCTCCTAACGTTTCTTATTTCACAGAAATCCGGCTTAAAACGAATCCTGTGCATTCAGTTGAAGTTCAAATCGCCAAATAGTGAACTGCCGCGCCGTTTCGAGCTCGATTATAATTATATTATAATTCTACATTCAACTGTCGTCGATTGAATATATTTGTTCATATAATTCAACTCTAAGCTGAACTATATATTTTAAATAATCTAATTCACACTATATTTTGAATTCCACTATTTTTGATTATTTCTGAATTAAATATATTATTCTATTATTTAAATTAATTAAATAATTCACTTTATTTAATTCAACAATGATTTAATTCCCTAAATCACTATTTTAAATAATTAAATAAATTAACTATTATACCTAAAAATACGAGTCATTACATTATGTGTCGGCATATGTTTCTAGTGTTATTATCTATATACTTTGATCATCTGAAGGGGCATCTTCATATGTCACTCTTGGTGTTATTTTGTAATAATTCATATTTTCTTTGAACGGTATCTGTGTTGGGCTGCATGAATGAATGTTTGTGAAAATTTTCATGCTCACGTGTTATCTAATGTTGAGATTGTTTAACATTCGAATTTTTATCATTGGAAGTTAAAATTAGAGGTTATTGTATCACTTGTAGCATTTAGCTTCTGGCCTAAGAGAGCGGGGTGTTACAATTTGGTATCATAGTATAGGTTTATGCAAAAAATTACCTTTTCTCAACAAGAATTTTCTAAGTAAAAAATCAAAAAACAAAGGAAATACTAAGGATTGGGATGACGAAACTATAATGTATTTGTATTTTATTATATATGAATGTATATACCCCACAGTCTTAGGGCCACCCTTTGGAATCTTACTAAACTTTGTCTACCAAAAACAAGTAAGATATAGAGAGACGGAGTGTAAGGCTAAATATTGGTGGTGGAAGCACCACAACTAATGGAAATACTCAACCTGATGCTAGCAGAGGTCAGGGACAAAGAGAAAATGAGAATCAGGGTGTTGCTACACCACCAGTGGATTTATGAAACTTTTACTAGATGTTTATTTAGTTGTTCAAAGTTAGAGTAGTTGTTGTTCTCGGAGGAGTAAATCCCCGAGCGCAAGTTGGAAATAAATATGCGAAATTGAGTAGGGATTATGTTAGCTTGGGAGGAAGACAATTCCTTGGAATGAAAGGCGTTGTTACTGTGGATACTTGATTGCTACACTACAAAAGGATCTTTGGAGACTTTGGATTGGTGGATAAACAAAAGAGGGATTTGGCTTCAAGGCAGCTACGGGATAATGCTTTGCACTGGTGGAATTGAGTTACGGTAAGGAACATTGGAGGAAGGAATAACTTGGGAAGACTTTCGAAGGACGCTATGGCAGGGTTTGTTTTGGAAGTGGTTCAATCTACAATGACGATGAAGTTTGATGAATAGAAGCAAGAAGATATTTCAGTTGTGGAATATGCTGCTAAGTTTGATGAGCTACCTCGTTATGCTCGTGGAATGATAAATACTATTATCTTGAGGAATGAGTAGTTTATGAGGGGGATTCGGTTTGATACGAAATCCACTATGCCTTACCTATAAGACCCCATTGATGTTATTGTTCAAATGGCCTGAAGAAGTGCTAAGAGAGGATGGGAAGCCCAACGGAAGCTAGAATTACATTGAAAGAAAATGTAATTCTTCAAAGGGAAGAAAATTCAAGGAGGAAAGCCAAGGAAGAATAAGTAGAAATGGTGTGCTTTAAGTGCCATTAGAAAGACCATTACACTACCGAATGCAAGGATAAGGATGTTATATCCAGGATCACAGTCGGAAGGCAGAATATAAGGTGCATAAATTGTAATCAACTTGGGCACTATAAGAACAAGTGCCTGGAAGCAGCGAACGGAAAAGTGTTTACTATGGAGCCTTCATCTTTTAGACCTACTGCTGTTGAGAAATGAAAGACAGTGTTGGAAGGTACGTTTCTGTTTCGTAACATGTCTATTAAAGTTTTGTTTTATACTAGTGCATCCCATTCATTTATTGCTAGATGTGTAGTTGATAAGTTATCCTTAGTACCAACATGCCTTACTACATACTTTAGAGTAGTTAATCTGATTGGAGGCTACGTGACACTTAGGATGAGATGTGATAACCTAAAAATTCATTTGTTAAGTTAATTTTTTTGGTTATAGTTCGAATATGTTTAGTTTTGATGGTTTTAGAATTATTTTGGGGATGAATTTTCTGAGTCGATATATGATGCTATAATCTTTTATCGAAGTAGGGTAGTGTCGTTGAAACATCATAAAGTGATGAAAGTATTGTGTTCCTAGTAGAAATGGAGGTGCCACGAATGTTTCCATTGTTAAGTGTTTGGAGTTCAAGAAAGAGGTAAGTTATGTTCCTATCGTAAAGGAATTTGTTGATGTCTTTGAACCAGTAAAGGGTTTTCCACTGAAGAGGGTTATTGAGTTCCGCATTAATTTAGTACTGGGAGTGGAGCTAGTGAGTCGGCCGCCTAGCCGAATGATCCTCGCGGAAATGAAGGAGTTGCAGAAACAAGTTTTTGATTTAAAAGGAAGGAATTTTATTCGTCCAAGTAGCTTGCCTTAGGAAGTGGTTGTTGTATATGTGAAGAAGCCTAATGGAATATTGAGAATGTGTATTGACTATCGGAAGCTCAACAAAAGGACGGTAAAGAATAAATACCCTCTACCTCGCATTGATGATCTATTCAATCAGTTAAGTGGATCAAAGGTGTTTTCAAAGTCGGACTTGGCTACCGGCTTTCACCAACTAAGGGTAGCGGAAGATAAAACTCCATTGACAACCTTTCATCGAGATATGGATCACACGAATGGATGGTTATGCCATTTGGATTAATAAATGCACCTACATTCCTTGTAGATTTGATGAATCGAGTGTTTCAGGAGTACTTAGATAAATTTGTGTTGGTTTTCATTGATAACATACTAGTGTACTCGAAGGATGCGAAAGATTACGAGTGTCACCATCGAATTGTTCTTGAGACCTGGTGGATGCATTGCTTGAACGCTAAATTTTTTACGTGCCGGTTTTGGAAAGAGAAAGTAAAATTTCTTGGACAAATAGCTTCGGTTAAAGGACTGTCACTGGATCCAAAGAAGGTTGGTGCCATTGTAAGTTGGAAGAGGGCAGGAAGTGTTACGAAAGTCAAAAGCTTTCTTGGATTATCAGGATACTATCGAAGATTTATTAAAGATTTCTCGGGTATTGCATCGCTACTTACTAATTTGTCCCGAAAGGATGTTAAGTTTGTATGGTCAAAAAAGTATGAAGAAGCATTTAGGAAGTTGAAGCAGTTATTGACCAATACTCCAATTTTAGTGGTGCAGAATGGAAATCAGGAGTTAGTTGTTTATACGGATGCATATGGAACAGGCTTTGGAGATGTTCTTATGCATAAAAGAAGGGTTGTTGCCTATGCTTCCCAACAGTTAATGCCGCATGAAGTAAGATACCTAACTCACGATCTTGAGTTAGTTGTTATAGTTTTTGCCTTAAAAATTTAGAGGCGTTATTTATTGGGTGAAAGGTTTGATTTTTTTGCGGATCATAAGTCTTTAAGATACATGTTTTCTTAAGAGGAATTGATATGCATCAACATATATATATATATATATATATATATATATATATATATATATATATATATGGAATTTTTGGCCACTTATTACTTTAGTATTGAGTATACTAAAGGCAAAGGAAATAAGGTTGCTAATGCACTTAGCCCGAGGCATTAAATGATGGTGTCGGCCATGTCGAACGAATGAAAATATTTGAAAGCTTTGGTAGAGTGTAATGTAAGGAGACGGTTGATGGCATGTTCTAGCGGAAGTACACCAATGGTGTCATGTTTGGAAGTTCGACCTATTTTGATTAAGAAGATTGCTTATAAGTAGGAGGAAGATCCTTTGTTAGCCGAGCGGATCCGAAAGCTCAAAGTTGTAGTGGAAGGTATCCGAAAGGGTTTTGGATGGTTAAGGAGGAAGGAAGGTTATGTGTTCCAGATGTTGATGACTTACGAAAAGAAGTTTTTAAGGAGTGTCATCATTCAAAATTTACGATACACCAAACTAGTACCAGGATATAAAGAGAAGTTTTTATTAGGATGGCATCAAGAAGGATGTATGCTTATGGGTAAAGCAGTGTCGGAATTGTCAACAAGCGAAAGATGAACATCAAAAGCCAAGTGGTTTGTTGTAACAATTAGTAATTCCAATGCGGAAGTGAGATTTTATATCCATGGATTTTGTTGATGGTTTGCGAAGAACAAGGTCCGAAAATTAAAGCATTTGGGTCATTGAGGATAGTTTAATCAAATGTGTGCATTTTGTTCCTATAAGGACTAATAGGTCAGCACTTGTTTTGGTAGAATTATTTGTAAAGAACATTGTGAGACTTTATGGAATTCCATGTAGTGTCGTAAGTGATGGAGAACTAATATTTACTTGTGAACTTTGGACGAGCTTGCAGATGGCACTGGGAACGAAACTTAAGATGAGTACTACTTACCATCCCTAGACGCACGGGCAGATTGAAAGTAAAATATGGGAAGATTTATTGAAAGCTTGCGTTTTGGATTTAAGTAGTTCATGGGAAGATAATTTACACTTAGTAGAATTTTCTTATAACATAGTTTTCAAATAGTATAAGAATGTCACCTTTTGAAGATTTATATGGAAGACCGTGTAAATCACCGTCGTGTTGGTTGGAGATAGGTGACATATTGATTCTTGGTCCCGAATTAGTAAGAGAAACCACTGATAAGGATGAGATTATCTGAAAACGAATGAAGGAAGTTCAATACAAGCATAAGAGTTACGCAGTAGAAGGCATAAGAACTTGGATTTTTCGGTTGAAGATGAATTTTGTTTGAAGTGTCACCTATGAAGGGTGTTATTTGTTGCGAGAAATCCCGTAAGCTAGCGCTGAGGTATGTTGGACCTTTTTCTATCGCAAAAAAGGATTGAAAATCTTACTTATAGAGTGTTGCTACCGAAATATTTTTGCTGGAGTCCATAATGTGTTTCATGTGTTGCACTAACGAAAGTTCGTGTACAATCCCGATGCTACCATGGATTTGAAGGTGTTTGAAGCGACCCGAACTTCCACGGTCTCCGAAGAGAAGAGAAAGGACGAATTACTTTGAGGACAAGACCAATCAGAACGCATACGGAAGAATATTTCATTGTTAATTACAACAATTCCACCAGAACACAAGAATATACAGAGTATAAATAAATATTACATAGAAAATATCAGAGATTTAAATTACATTTAAATACATCGCAGCGGAAAATAATGCAAAACACAACTAGAAGGAGATATACGGATACAAAGCTTTCCGGATATCGTTCCAGCTGTAAACCAGGATCCTATGAATATAAATATGCAAAACCAAAACTACTAGCTGCCCGTGTCAAAATAAGGGCACCCAGAGTTTAGGTTAAAACAATAAACTCCAGGTCAGTCATGGGACTGGTGTGAGAACTAAAACAGTTATTAATCTTTATTTTAAAGTTAGGTAAATCAAGGGACCAAGCCGTATAACACGGAACGGGTTTCCTCCCAAGAATACCAGTGCATAAAACAGACAGCGCAATGCTAAGTAAAGAAAAATGAAGCTATTATAAGACCCAGGTCCCATCACACAATGCAACGCAAGCCGGAGTATAGGATTTTTACCTTATAATAGCCAAGAATGCTTTATACGTTTAAAACAAATCATTTGATACTATAATAAGTGCATAGTGTATAAAACAACTTCAAATCATAAGTATCAATCATAGACGGCATGGGTACCATATATCATGTCGCCAATACTAGGCTCTACAATCAAAACCGCACATGTCACATATTGGAAGTTGGATTTCCATCTGTGAACCGAGGCAAAAGATAGTCCTCTACCGATTCGAGACAATCTAGCCCATGTCTCAGGACCCAGACTCAGGTGGGCCCTTGGATCCTCAGGGCCAGTCCACCGATGTGGATTAAACTTAAACCCTGAACATGCGTTTCCCTGCCCTATGGAGCGTAAATGAGCCAACGAATGACTCCATCGGACCCGGATCGTCCGATCAAACCGAGGCGCCTCGCAACAGCAACAACCACATAAGTCAAACTCGTCAGGGCGTGTAAAACCACTGACGCCACTTCTAGCTAGAAAGAAACACAAGCCCTCCCTGACGTCCTCTCTCGTTTTTGGTTCACACCGGGGTGTGATGCTCGCGAATCAACGTTACACAAAGCTATGCCACACAGGCTGTGCTTTGATCATCACCACAAGACTTTTCTTTTCAACAGAAGCCTTGATCAATTGCCACTTAGGCATGCCACACAGGCAATTCACTCCATGCGCTTGATATCTATCAACATATAACCCCTGAGCTCGTACGTCTCAGAGAAGGGCGTTAAGCAAGAGAATAAATTCTCCACCGCCAAACAGATATATATTTAATAGAAATCAACCACACAGACTAAAATCCAATGTCAGACACACAATCCATTTTCACGTTCGTTCTGGGTCTGAACGAAACCGGAGGCACCTAGTACCCCGCATATCCATCGATCTCCAAGTACGTCTAGACGATCACCAACTGGTTCCCTCCTCTTGGGTGTACGGCCCAATCAAGATCATCAGTAATTATCCAAACGACGTGAAGACCTCCGGTCTTCAACCACCGTCTTCGTCTTCGACACCACGTTGAATCAGTTATTCAGAATGGGATAAACCCGATCTTTCTGAATAACTCACGTATATATTATAAAAGTGTTACACAAACATAACATACGCCTCATTCCACTTCAGAATATTCTTTTTATTCAAATATTCTTATATTTTGGGAAAGGTTCCCATTAATTTTATCAAAGATAAATTCTTTAATCTTCCTTTGAATATCAATCCAAACTAGTCGGGATTAGCGAACCACACCGAAGTAATCATTTATTTTAATTTCCCAATCCCAACCTATTCATCCCATGAAGTAAAACTGGTAATACTTCATATCTAACACCACGGTGTTATCGGTAAATTCAATTACCATTTCACGTTCAAATCTAATTAAAGATTTAACTATCGCCTGGAGTAAAACTGGTGATACTCCATTCTCGACCATTTCAATCTAATTAAAGATTCATTAAAACTCCACTTAGTTTTAATCTTCATAGAAATCAATATCCTGTCTTTAACTGGGTTAAAGAACCAATGTCATTTAAAACACGGCCCACAATAAACCCAAAATCACATTCATTAATTATCGGGTTAACGAACAAGTGTTATTTAAAACACTGTTCACGATAAACCCAAAAATCAATACCCGTTCAATTCCAATTAAATATTATTTAACTGGTACACTTCATTAAATCCAAATGAAAAGATTTAATCTTTTTCTCAACTGGGTTTAAGAACAGTGTTAATGAAGACACCATCCACGACAAAACCAAATCACATTTGATATTAAATACAAGGCTCTGAATAGAAAATATATAGGCTTATATTCAATATCAAATTCTACGACCAACAAATATCGTATTGGAAATAACGATATATATATATATATATATATATATATATATATCTCAAATTTCCAGAACAATATCTGTATAATCACTAAATCCAACATCGAACTATTCCGAAGATGATTTCGATTCAAATCCATTCCAATTCAATTATTGGAAATCCTGGTTATTATCAAAACCATTTCAAATCCAATTTATTTATTTAAAAATATATAAATTATCATTCTAGTTTAAAACTAGTTCATTTCGATAAAAATCTACTTTTATCTTTTCAAATATGGAGTTTTTCATCCCAATTCTTCACAAATCTTTTCTTATGATTTTACACTAATTATTAATATTTTTAATAATTTTATCAAGGCCCATACAGTCGATTTCCATCAACGGCCATCGAACTGCACTTACAGCGACATTTTTCAAATTTTATTTGGACATAATTCCAAATCCAACCGTTAGATTTATAATTTCAAATATTCGTTAGAAATCTCTTTTTGATACGAACCCAACGGTTCCGGTTTTAGGAGAATCCGACGATCGGATCTCCCGTAATATCCATTCGAAGTCAAAGATTGAAATTCACGAACTGCCACAGCGCGGCGCGTTCTATTCAAGCCATTATATAATATATATAATATATATAATATATACTTCGTCGATTTCCTTTTAAAACGTATTTTATAAATCGTTTTAAATTCATTTTCGAAACAATTTCAACTTCCTTTTCAAATTCAAATCAAAATTGAATTTTTCAATAAAAATTTGTTTTAATTTCATTTCAAATCGATTTCAATTCAAATCGATTTTTAATTCAATTTCTGTTCCTTTTCAATTCAATTTCAATTCGAATTCAATTCTATTCAATTTCAATTTTATTCGAATTCATTTCAATTTGATTTCAATTCGAATTCAATTTTATTCAATTTTAATTCGAATTCAATTCTATTAAATTTCAGTTTATTTCGAATTTCAAATCAATTCAATTTAATTCGAATTTCAATTCACTTCAGTTTATTTCGAATTTCAAATCAATTCAATTTAATTCGAATTTCAATTTGAATAAATCGATATAAATATCGTTCACGTCAAAATGGCGCAAATCTAATCAACACGGCTTCATATATTTCTATCTTCAAATATCTCTTTTTCAAATTTTTCTCTTTCAAATATTTCTTTTTCAAATATTTCTTTTTTCAAATATTTCTTTTTAAAACTGGAATGAGGCCCAATCAATTCCCATATAATATTAATTATATGGGTTTACTACAACATATGTATAAAATAACAACGATAAATAATCAACCATCATCCAGAGTGCATTCTACCCTGTATAAGCATCAAATATAAATATTTAACGCTTATGACAGTCTGTCAATCAATCGATCGACATACAACTAATTATTGGGATTAGTGTATGTCATATATCATCCCAATACCCGTGTGGGATTTCAAACAATCAAACACAGATTTTATTTGTGCAGTTGGGCGATGTGTAAAATTTATCGACCCAATCAATATCAGTCAAATGTGTGTATATAAACAAATCATCCTATTTGTTTATATTTATTTATTCACATTCATGTTAAAAATTATATTTTCAACTATAAAATATTTTTAACTACGTAAATATTTGATTTCATTTCACATCACATCACACAATCAACTACACATCAAAATCAAACAAACAAGCCGTCCATGGTCTGTAGACGACGGGTGTCGGGTGCTACTAAACACCGTCTGCATCCTAGTATATATTTTAACTAGAAATAAAATAAATTAAAAGTGAGGAGTTCTCACCGAAGATTCCACTCCGCCGTGCTTTATTTCTAAACGGTTCGAATTTGGTTCAATGCGGTCTTCTCCCGCTGTTCATAGTAAAAATCACATTTTTATTATCACTACATGTACATAAAAATCATATTTTTATTTCCACTTCATATGTATAAAAATCGAATTTTACTTTGCTTTCTACCTAAGAAAAATCATATCTTTTCTTTTTCAAAGATCATTCATTTTCTAGTTTAAAAATGAAATCTTTCTCTTGTTAAAAATCATAACTTTTATTCTATAAAAATATAATCTTTCTTTTAAATTTCTAAATTTTTTCCTATACTAAAAATCAAATTTTTGTCTCGCCTTCAAGATGATTAAAAATCTCGCCTTCATTATATAAAGATATCGCCTTTCATTATACAAAAATATCGTCTTTATTATATAAAGATATCCACATAAAAATCACATATTTATAGTGTTGTTCACATAAAAATCACATCTTTATGTGTATAAAAATCACGTCTTTATTTCATGACATCTCCTATAAAGATCATATTTTTATGATGCCATCATACAAATAAAAATCCTATTTTTATTTGGAAAAATCACATTTTTATTTACTCTATCATATAAAAACTCATTTTTATTTATTCTAGGTCAACTTATATATTTTTACAACATTATATAAACTAATCATTATATAAAATAAAGTAAAACTCACCCAAAATCGAACTCCCTTCAGTCTCGCCGGAGGTGGAGCTGCTCTAGCCAGAGCTCGACATCGGGGGTTGCGCAGGAGGCTGAGGGCCTGGTGGTTCACAGCGCAGCGGGCTTTAGGGGTCGGAGGGGTGCGGTGGGTTTGCTGGCGCCAGTTCTTGGGGTTTTGGGGATCGTCGAGGTGAGGGGGGGGGGGGTGCGGTGTCGGAGGGGAAGATCGTTGGCGATGGAGCGATAGTGGGGAGGGGAGACGCAGTGGCTAGTGGTGCGGATCGCAGCTCCGTTCTTCCTCGTCGTGACTTTTTTTTAATAATAAATCTCGATCTGGTTTGAAGACTACCGGGGGGGGGGGGGGGGTTGACCGTATAAGGAGAAAGGGATTGGAGTATATATTATTTATTTTATTTTATTATTCACTTAAAGTTGACTTTTCTTTCGAATCCCAAATTGAACCCAACGACTGTCGCCCTTAGCTAATT
Organism: Allium sativum; assembly: GCA_030737875.1. Lineage (NCBI taxonomy): Eukaryota > Viridiplantae > Streptophyta > Magnoliopsida > Asparagales > Amaryllidaceae > Allium > Allium sativum. The sequence goes on along the minus strand of CM060920.1, from coordinate 855,175,720 downwards.
ACCTCCATTCCGAACACAATGATATATGTAACGTAGGATGATTCGATTGTTTCGATCAGTTTTCATCAAATTCAACATATAACTCTATATATTGAATTTGAACGCACATTTCAATTTACCGGGGCCACATACTAACTAGAAAAATTCCAAAAAAATATTTCCTAGCTTCGTATTGACGATATGGCCCTAACAAAACTAGTTTCGTCGAATTCTGAGACCGTTTGAAAAATGGCCATTTTCCAGTCGATTAAAATCAACTAAAACTGGTCAAACGCGTTTTCCTTTGCCACACTCACGTATTGATTCAAAAAATTATAAAATTTGGAATCTAGCAATAGCTTGACATCACGGATCCAACAAAAGTGGTTTCGTCGAAATCTGAGGTCATTTGCAAAATTTTCATTTTTAAGGGCCGAAATTCCATACCGACTATTCTAAATTTTCAACTGGACATATCTTTTGATTCCCTCTATGAAATTTCAATTTTTCGGATTCGTTGGAAAGATATTCTCAATTAGATTCAAATATTTTTGGTTTTACTAAAATCTGGTTTGTTTTGCACCCGGTACGTTCAATTGAAATTTGAAATCGAATTATCGAACTACCGCGCCATTTTCAATTCCTTTCATAATTATATATAATTATTTATATTCTAACGATGACGTATATAAATATATATGTTCGAGTTCCATTCAAAAGAAATTTTTCATCAATATTATTTAAAATAATTCATTTTAAATATTCAAAATTCACTAAAATTGCCAAAATAAAAATTTTAAATTGCCTCAGATTTCCGGGTTATTACAATCTCCCCCACTTAAAACTTTTCGTCCCTGAAAAGGAACGAAGTCGAAAGTTGTTTAACTAATCAACTCAACTTTCACTATTTTCACTTCGGCTTAAGTTCTTCAACTTTTCAGTTTCTAAGAACTTTTCAAATTTTTCAAAAATTTGGCAAACACCCTAAATTTTCGAAAAATTTCGCCATAACCTCCCCTGCACCGGGGACTTCGGGATATGTCATATAGCCTCCCATGGCCTTCTTCAATCCAAAAGAAAAAGAAAAAGCCAAGTGGCTAGCCAATCGACTCACAAAATCATCATCACCCAAACAAAACAGTAAATTATGGTAAACATGTACCTATTTGTAGGGCAAACAATTTTATTCTTCTGCTCTAGCCTCCTTGCTATGACCTGTTCAATGTAAGTACATGTACATGCATGCAAATGCGACAAATTTTCAATACAATCCCCTATTTGGTTCAATTTGGCTAAAGGTTCAACATTCAATTAATCAAACTATAATCAAACAACACAACCAGCAATCAATTAGTTGATTAGCTTTTCAAATTCATAACTTTGATACATAGTCAAAAATCACATTTTTGATGCCAAATCACAACATTAAGCCCTATCTAATTTTGGTTCTCACACCAGTCAATTGGAAATATATAGAAATCTCACTTTCGAAACACGAAAATAAATTCAAATGATGACGCGTCAATCATTAGAATCATGTCCGAGCGACTAGAGTGTGATTCTATATCTATCGAATATATTTGAGGCTTCAATACACGTGGATCAGACGTATACTAAAATCTCTATATATTTGATTGTCCAAATCAATATAAACAAATAATCAAATACATATAATTGATTTAAATTTTCAAAACAAAACTTGTTTTCAATTTTTATTTTAAAAACATTACTCTTCACACTCGTTCTAGGATACTATTGATCCCATCTCTAACGAGTCATTCTCATTGGATATTACTAATCCAATATCTGATGAATTCTTTCGTATGGTTCCAATGTGTCTTATTATCTGAGCTTTGTAAACCAAAGCTCTGATACCAAAATGAAGCGACCCGAACTTCCCCGGTCTCCGAAGAGAAGAGAAAGGACAAATTACTTTGAGGACAAGACCAATCAGAACGCAGACGGAAGAATATTTCATTGTTAATTACAACAATTCCATCAGAACACAAGAATATACAGAGTATAAATAAATATTACACAGAAAATATCAGAGATTTAAATTACATTTAAATACATCGCAGCGGAAAATAATGCAAAACACAACTAGAAGGAGATATACAGATACAAAGCTTTCCGGATATCGTTCCAGCTGTAAACCAGGATCCTGTGAATATAAATCTGCAAAACCAAAACTACTAGCTGCCCGTGTCAAAATAAGGGCACCCAGAGTTTAGGTTAAAACAATAAACTCCAGGTCAGTCATGGGACTGGTGTGAGAACTAAAACAGTTATTAATCTTTATTTTAAAGTTAGGTAAATAAGGGGACCACGCCGTATAACACGGAACGGGTTTCCTCCCAAGAATACTAGTGCATAAAACAAACAATGCAATGCTAAGTAAAGAAAAATGAAGCTATTATAAGACCCAGGTCCCATCACACAATGCAACGCAAGCCGGAGGATAGGGTTTTTACCTTATAATAGCCAAGAATGCTTTATACGTTTAAAACAAATCATTTGATACTATAATAAGTGCATAGTGTATAAAACAACTTCAAATCATAAGTATGAATCATAGACGACATGGGTACCATATATCATGTCGCCAATACTAGGCTCTACAATCAAAACCGCACATGTCACGTATTGGAAGTTGGATTTCCATTTGTGAACCGAGGCAAAAGATAGTCCTCTACCGATTCGAGACAATCTAGCCCATGTCTCAGGACCCAGACTCAGGTGGGCCCTTGGATCCTCAGGGCCAGTCCACCGATGTGGATTAAACTTAAACCCTGAACATGCGTTTCCCCGCCCTATGGGGCATAAATGAGCCAACGAATGACTCTATCGGACCCGGATCGTTCGATCAAACCGAGGCGCCTCGCAACAGCAACAACCACATAAGTCAAACTCGTCAGGGCGTGTAAAACCACTGACGCCACTTCCAGCTAGAAAGAAACGTATGCCCTCCCTGACGTCCTCTACCGTTTTTGGTTCACACCGGGGTGAGAGGCTCGCAAATCAACGTTACACAAAGCTATGCCACACAGGCCGTGCTTTGATCATCACCATAAGACTTTGCTTTTCAACAGAAGCCTTGATCAATTGCCACTTAGGCATGCCACATAGGCAATTCACTCCATGCGCTTGATATCTATCAACATATAACCCCTCAGCTCCTACGTCTTAGAGAAGGGCGTTAAGCAAGAGAATAAATTCTCCGCCGCCAAACAGATATATATTTAATAGAAATCAACCACACAGACTAAAATCCAATGTCAGACACACAATCCATTTTCACGTTCGTTCTGGGTCTGAACGAAACCGGAGGCACCTAGTACCCCGCATATCCATCGATCTCCAAGTACGTCTGGACGATCACCAACTGATTCCCTCCTCTTGGGTGTACGACCCAATCAAGATCATTAGTAATTATCCAAACGACGTGAAGACCTCCGGTCTTCAACCACCGTCTTCGTCTTCGACACCACGTCGAATTAGTTATTCAGAATGGGATAAACCCGGTCTTTCTGAATAACTCGCGTATATATTATAAAAGTGTTACACAAACACAACATACGCCTCATTCCACTTCAGAATATTCTTTTTATTCAAATATTCTTATATTTTGGGAAAGGTTCCCATTAATTTTATCAAAGATAAATTCTTTAATCTTCCTTTGAATATCAATCCAAACTAGTCGGGATTAGCGAACCACACCGAAGTAATCATTTATTTTAATTTCCCAATCCCAACCTATTCATCCTATGAAGTAAAACTGGTAATACTTCATATCTAACACCACGGTGTTATTGGTAAATTCAATTACCATTTCACATTCAAATCTAATTAAAGATTTAACTATCGCCTTGAGTAAAACTGGTGATACTCCATTCTCGACCATTTCAATCTAATAAAGATTCATTAAAACTCCACTTAGTTTTAATCTCCACAGAATCAATATCCTGTCTTTAACTGGGTTAAAGAACCAATGTCATTTAAAACACGGCCCACAATAAACCCAAAATCATATTCATTAATTATCGGGTTAAAGAACTAGTGTTATTTAAAACACTGTTCACGATAAACCCAAAAATCAATACCCGTTCAATTCCAATTAAATATTATTTAACTGGTACACTTCATTAAATCCAAATAAAAAGATTTAATCTTTTTCTCAACCGGGTTTAAGAACAGTGTTAATGAAGACACCATCCACGACAAACCCAAATCACATTTGATATTAAATAGAAGGCTCTGAATAGAAAATATATCGGCTTATATTCAATATCAAACTCTACGACCAACAAATATCGTATTGGAAATATCGATATATATATATATATATATCTCTTTCAAATTTCCAGAACAATATCTGTATAATCACTAAATCCAACATCGAACTATTCCGAAGATGATTTCGATTCAAATCCATTCCAATTCAATTATTGGAAATCCTGGTTATTATCAAAACCATTTCAAATCCAATTTATTTATTTAAAAATAAATAAATTATTATTCTAGTTTAAAACTAGTTCATTTCGATAAAAATCTACTTTTATCTTTTCAAATATGGAGTTTTTCATCCCAATTCTTCACAAATCATTTCTTATGATTTTACACTAATTATTAATATTTTTAATAATTTTATCAAGGCCCGTACAGTCGATTTCCATCAACGGCCATCGAACTGCATTTACAGCGACCTTTTTCAAATTCGATTTGGACATAATTCCAAATCCAACCGTTATATTTCTAATTTCAAATATTCGTTAGAAAACTCTTTTCGATACGAACCCAACGGTTCTGGTTTTAGGAAAATCCGACGGTCGGATCTCCCACAATATCCATTTGAAGTCAATGGTCGAAATTCACGAACTGCCGCAGCGCGGCCCGTTCTATTCAGGCCATTATATTATATATATAGTATATATAATATATACTTCGTCGATTTCCTTTTAAAACTATTTTATAAATCGTTTTAAATTCGTTTTCGAAACAATTTCAACTTCCTTTTCAAATTCAAATCAAAATTGATTTTTTCAATAAAAATTCGTTTTAATTTCATTTCAAATCGATTTTTAATTCAATTTCTGTTCGTTTTCAATTCAATTTCAATTCGAATTCAATTCTATTCAATTTCAATTTTATTCGAATTCATTTCAATTTGACTTCAATTCGAATTCAATTCTATTCAATTTTAATTCGAATTCAATTCTATTAAATTTCAGTTTATTTCGAATTTCAAATCAATTCAATTTAATTTGAATTTCAATTCACTTCAGTTTATTTCGAATTTCAAATCAATTCAATATAATTCTAATTTCAATTCACTTCAGTTTATTTCAATTTGAATAAAATCGATAAAAATATCGTTTACGTCAAAATGGCGCAAATCTAATCAACACGGCTTCATATATTTCTATCTTAAAATATCTCTTTTTCAAATATTTCTCTTTCAAATATTTCTTTTTCAAATATTTCTTTTTTCAAATATTTCTTTTTAAAACTGGAATGAGGCCCAATCAATTCCTATATAATGTTAATTATATGGGTTTTTTACAACATATGTATAAAATAACAACGATAAATAATCAACCATCATCCAGAGTGCATTCTACCCTGTATAAGCATCAAATATAAATATTTAACGCTTATGACAGTCTGTCAATCAATCGATCGACATACAACTAATTATTGGGATAAGTGTATGTCATATATCATCCCAATACCCGTGTGGGGTTTCAAACAATCAAACACAGATTTTATTTGTGCAGTTGGGCGATGTGTAAAATTTATCGACCCAATCAATATCAGTCAAATGTGTGTATATAAACAAATCGTCCTATTTGTTTATATTTATTTATTCACATTCGTGTTAAAAATTATATTTTTAACTATAAAATATTTTTAACTACGTAAATATTTGATTTCATTTCACATCACATCACACAATCAACTACACATCAAAATCAAACAAACAAGCATACAAGCCGTCCATGGTCTGTGGACGACGGGTGTCGGGTGCTACTAAACACCGTCTGCATCCTAGTATATATTTTAACTAGAAATAAAATAAATTAAAAGTGAGGAGTTCTCACCGAGGATTCCACTCCGCCGTGCTTTATTTCTAAATGGTTCGAATTTAGCCAAAATTTCAATGCGGTCTTCTCCCGCTGTTCATAGTAAAATTCACATTTTTATTATCACTACATGTACATAAAAATCATATTTTTATTTCCACTTCATATATATAAAAATCAAATTTTACTTTGCTTTCTACCTAAGAAAAATCATATCTTTTCTTTTTCAAAGATCATACATTTTCTAGTTTAAAAATGAAATCTTTCTCTTGTTAAAAATCATAACTTTCATTCTATAAAAATCTAATCTTTCTTTTAAATTTCTAAATTTTTCCTATACTAAAATTCAAAATTTTGTCTCGCCTTCAAGATGATTAAAAATCTCGCTTCATTATATAAAGATATCGTCTTTCATTATACAAAAATATCGTCTTTATTATATAAAGATATCCACATAAAAATCACATCTTTATAGTGTTGTTCACATAAAAATCACATCTTTATGTGTATAAAAATCACGTCTTAATTTCAGGACATCTCCTATAAAGATCATATTTTTATGATGCCATCATATAAATAAAAATCCTATTTTATTTGGAAAAATCACATTTTTATTTACTCTATCATATAAAAACTCATTTTTATTTATTCTAGGTCAACTTATATATTTTTACAACATTATATAAACTAATCATTATATAAAATAAAGTAAAACTCAACCAAAATCGAACTCCCTTCAGTCTCGCTAGAGGTGGAGCTGCTCTCGCCGGAGCTCGACATCGGGGGTTGCGCAGGAGGCTGAGGGCTTGGTGGTTCATAGCGCGGCGGGCTTTGGGGGTCAGAGGGGTACGGTGGGTTTGCTGGCGCCGGTTCTTGGGGTTTTGGGGATCGTCGAGGTGAGGGGGGGGGTGCGGTGTCGGAGGGGAAGATCGTTGGCGATGGAGCGATAGTGGGGAGGGGAGACGCGGTGGCCAGTGGTGCGGATCGCAGCTCCGTTCTTCTTCGTCGTGACTTTTTTTAATAATAAATCTCGATCTGGTTTGAAGACTGGGGGGGGGGGGTTGACCGTATAAGGAGAAAGGGATTGGGGTATATATTATTTATTTTATTTTATTATTCACTTAAAGTTGACTTTTCTTTCGAATCCCAAATTGAACCCAACGACTGTCGCCCCTAGCTAATTACCCCCATTCCGAACACAATGGGATATGTATCGTAGGCTGATTCGATTGTTTTGATCAGTTTTCGTCAAATTCAACATATAACTCTGTATATTGAATTTGAATGCACATTTCAATTTAACGGGGCCACATACTAACTAGAAAAATTCTAGAAAAATATTTCCTAGCTTCGTATTCACGATATGGTCCTAACAAAACTAGTTTCGTCGAATTCTAAGACCGTTTAAAAAATGGCCATTTTCCAGTCGATTAAAATCAACTGAAACTGGTCAAACGCGTTTTCCTTTGCCACGCTCACGTATTGATTCGAAAAATTATAAAATTTGGAATCTAGCAATAACTTGACATCACGGATCCAACAAAAGTGGTTTTGTCGAAATCCGAGGTCGTTTGCAAAATTTTCATTTTTAAGGGCCGAAATTCCATAGCGACTATTCTAAATTTTCAACTGGACATATCTTTTGATTCCCGCTATGAAATTTCAATTTTTCGAATTCATTGGAAAGATATTATCAATTAGATTCAAATATTTTTGGTTTCACTAAAATCCGGTTTGTTTTGCACCCGATATGTTCAATTGAAATTTGAAATCGAATTATCGAACTACTGCGCCATTTTCAATTCCTTTCATAAATATATATAATTATTTATATTCTAACGACGACGTATATAAATATATACGTTCGAATTCCATTCAAAAGAAATTTTTAGTTGATATTATTTAAAATAATCCATTTTAAATATTCAAAATTCACTAAAATTGCCAAAATAAAAATTTTAAATTGGCTCGGATTTCCGGGTTATTACAGTGTCGGAAGTGTTGGTTATAAAACCTGAACTATTGTAAGAAAACCAATAAGAATTGCGGAAAATGACAAAAGGAAATTGAGAAGTAAATCAGTTAAACTGGTGAAGGTCCTGTGGAGTGCAGACGAAAGGGGTTGCACTTGGGAATCCGAAAGCAGAATTAAAGAAGCTTACCCAGATTTGCTTGTGGTATGATCCTTATTATCATGATTGGGTATTGCTATGTTGGTTAAGTCCTTGTCTAAATTCTGAGGACAAAGTTCCTTAAGCAGAGGAGGGTGTAACAACCCTAATTTTAGCGAAAAATTATTTAATAATTTAATCGTAAGGTTAAGTTAGAATAACGCGATGGAGAAGGTAATGAGATTTGTGTTTAATGAATTAATTAGAAGATTGGGCTTATAACCAAATAAATTAAATGAAACATGCATAAGTCATGAGGAGGGAAATAGTGGAACTTTAGGCCCTTGATGTGTGTATAAATACATCTTGTTTTCTTCTACATTCGTTTTAAAACTAAAACTAAAAATAAATCCCTAAGAAGGTTGGCCATTACAGGTAGGAGAAGAAGAAGAAGATAAAGCTAGGAAACTTAGAAGTTTGGAATACATCCTCAACAAGTCTCATCATCTTTATCCAATCAAGGTGAATAATATATTTACACTATAGTTTTGGTTATTGTGTTATATTGGAGGTCGTGTAGAATGTTTAGTTTGATTTCATGTTGATCTTGATTTTTATGTGTTGTTGTGAATCGTCAATGTCTAACTTTGTGGTTTAATTGAAACTAGATTTCGTGTACAATCATCGTATATGACAAACATGCTTTCATATATTAAGCGTTGTATTAAGCGAAAATGATTAGGCATAGGGTGAAACCCTTAGGCATCTCCAAATAATATGAAACTAATGAATGATGTGTGTTGAATGTTTACGGAGACGGATTTAAAATTTCATGAGTTGTTATGCTTGTATGAATTAGTTATAAATTTCCTAAGGGTGCATGCTTTAGGAAAGATTGTACGTTAAGTCTAGTATTAACGTATAAGTTGTTAGACCTGTGTATTTTGTATTTTTATGAAGTACAAAATACTGGAAAATTGCATATACTTTATTCAGAATGCATTTTGTAAACCAACAGATTTTCGATAAATATAGTGGGTTGGCAAAAAGTACCTTATATAAAAATAAATTAGTTTTGTATGAAATTACTGTCAATATCATTCCTGAATCCGGAAGCATTTCCAACACACCCTTTCAGAAGCATTGGGTAGTCAAAATATCAACGTATGGTATATAAAGTTTGCAAGCCTCCACCTCTACCTTTCATTTTCAAGGATTGGTTCTAATTCTTATAAATAATTTGGCTTTAAAAGTTATCTGCTTTACTAGATTCTCTCGGTTTATGCCATAGGGTTTTCTATAAAAGAACTATATATATAAGTATGTATATATATGTATATGTGTCTCTCTGTGTGTGTGTGTGTGTGTGTGTGCCTACGAAAGATTCTAGGCGGTTACTCCGAAATGAATGAGGGTTGAATGCTTCTAGGTCTTTCATTGGCACCATAAGGGGGATTTCTACCTAAGCCTATGCTTCTGAAGGCTTAGAAACCCTTGCAGTTGTTGCTTCCGTGGACATACCTTTGTAAAACCGTTTTCACAAAATTCTGCCTTAGGCACTAAAGGAGTCGATAAGGAACTTTTCCTATAATAAAATGTTTTGAGGCTTTGCCTCCATGCTTGTCGGCATTGGTGATGACAACAAGGTTCTTTTATCTAAATAGTAATATCTATATGTTTTTTGGATGGAATAGAGGCCTTGCATTTATTGCATGTCGTCATTGCGGTGCGATAGGCATTGGTTATTGTTGAGAAAGCGAAGTCGGAAGGGTTACCCCTTTGCTTGGAAATGGACTCCGATATCATTGCGGGAGTCGAAGTAGATTGGAGCCGACACAGGTGTTTGCTCCAATGTAATGTATGTGTTCTTTACTTTCCCTTGAAATGTTATGTATTGGTTGTTACCATTGTTAAGTCATCGCATTTGTGTGGGGAATAATGGAGGGCCCCAGGGGTGGGGAACTGACACTCACCAGTTAACATATAATGATTAATATATATATATATATATATATATATATATATATATATATATATATATATGTAAACCTGTTGTTTCGCGTTGAACGGAAGGATTTAGGAAAGGAACCTTTAGTTTAGTGTTAGTAGGAAGGTACTCTATGAAGGACTGAAGGAAACCAAAGGGGATGTTAGTTCCGTATAGTTGGCTTACGATGCCATAAGACACTGGAAGGGAACCAACAATAGAATGAAGGTTTTGACTCTGTTGCCTAGTAAAATAGAACTTTGTGAAAGCACAGATAGGAACATAATTGGAGAGAGAATCCATTATGTTTTGCATGGTAAATGTTGTTGTGGTTATTGTATGTTTTTAAGTTATGTTATGATAAGTGAACTAACTATTATGATGCTAGGATATATTTTTTCGTATAAGATACTAAGGAGAGGCAAACCCGTTCCGCTATGCGGTGTGGTCTCTTTAGATATCATTGATGTCAGGTTATAAGTTATTTTTTTAGTAGAACGGATGTGTAGTACGAAACTACACAGCCGATTAAACATAATATTAATATATATATAGTCCAGTTGACAAGCCCAACAGGTGGCCCAAATACCGATTGCACGAGAGTGATAATTATACAATAGTTCAGGCCAAAACAAACAATACAACAGTAGCTAGACCACCCAAAACACAGCTAAGGAAATATGCAGATCATACAGAAGCCAAAAGGAGAGACAGCAATATAACAAACTAACCCAAACAACCATATGCAAATTAGTGCAAATCCGGGCTTGAATCTCCATGGTTAGAGCCCACTGACTCCGCTGGACTATTGGTTGCCGGCAGAGGGAGGAGCTAGACCTGATCATGAGTTAAAACAAAAAATTACGAGATTGCATAATCCTCTAAATCTCTTCTGTGGTTTATTAAATATCACTGCATTCCTTTCTTTCCAAATACACCAACAAAATACTGCTAAAAAGGAGTCCAGAGCAACATTTGCGTCATTAAATTCCCAATGATCAAACACTGAGGTAATCTCAGGCACAAATCCAAGCAGGAAGGAACCAGTGGCTGCAAGAACAGTGAAAGAGTATTCACAGTCAAAGAAAAGATGATCAATAGTCTCAATATGGTTAAAGCAAAGAGCACAATGGGGATCCTCGATCAAGTTAAGTCTATGCAACTTAGCTCTTGTATTGATTTTACCATGAATCAAATACCAATTGAAGAAAAGAACCTTTGGAGGAAAATGAATTTTCCAGATTCTGGAAAAAGAGAATAATCTTCCAGAGAAATTTAAATAATTATGCACTGAAGCCACAAAAAAACCTTTTTTTGGTGATAGAGCCCAAAAATAGCAATCAGGAGAGGAGGAAAGTTGAGCGTGCATGATCAGGTTTGAGGCAAGCATCAAATTATCTAGAACTTGTGCATTAAAAATAGTAGAATGGCACAGTGATGTAGGACCAATGTGCAAAAGATTTGCTACAAAGGAAAATTCATTAGAAATGAAAGGAAATAGAGAGGAAAAAGCTTGAGAAAGGGGAATATGTCCATGCCAAATATCATACCAGAATAAACAAGATTCTCCATTTCCCAATTTGACATGAAACAAATTCTTAATGCGGTTATAAGTTATTATTCATACTAGTCTTTTTGACTGACCCGTAGTTTATGTTTTCTCCCTAAACGATTGCGTGCTCAATTGAGCAGGTTGAAGGTAAGGATGTTTCAGGTGTTAGTGATGAATAATGTGCCGGAGACGAAGAAGACAATAGCTATTTGGGAAGTGCTGCTGTGTTTTTATTTGCTAGCAGTTTTTCGTATTAGCATATGCTTCTAGTGCCATTATTTATATACTCTGATCATCCGAGGGTGCATCTTCATATGTCATTGGTATTATTTTGTAATAATTCATATTTTCTCTGAACGGGTTCTGCGTTAGGTTGTATGAATGAATTATTTATGTATGAACCTTTGTGAAATTTTCATATTCCCACATTATATGATGCTGAGATTGATTAACATTTGACTTTCTATCACCGATTGTTAGAACTACAGGTGACTGCAACACCTATAACATTTAGCTTTTGGCCTAAGAGAGCGGGGTGTTATAGTGAAAATCTCAACTGTCTCTAATTTCAACCAAACCAGTTTCATGTCGTTTGAAATTTTGATATGAATCTAAGAGAGAAAACCATGTTTCAATCAGAGCTCATTTGCAAAAATTATTAAAGTTAGGATGCATTGATTTTTAAATTCAAAAGAATAAAATAAATAAACTCGAGCCTACACCATAATGCCACTTCACCTCCTATAAGAAACATCTACCGCTCCATTACTACAGGCATGAACCCAACCCTCTACTTGACCAAAACTTTGAAAGGACCGCCTCTACTGACAAACCTACACCGCTTCTCTACTACCGGCAACCGCCGCTGCAACTTCCTCCTCTGCCTCCATGTTCTCCCTGAGCTCTATGTCATTCGGTCCTCTCCTTTAATCAAAACCTCCATGAAAGTTTTGAACCCTAACCATCATTTTTTGGAAAATTGTAGCACCTCCAGGCCAAACCAACCATATAGATGAACTCCCCTCAATCTCATCTACAAGCCCGTGCCCTCCGATCGTCAAATTGTTGAATGCTCAAACCCTAAAATGAATGGTTGAGAAAGACTGTAGCATTTGGGCAAAAAGGTGCGATGAATAAAAAACAAATTTCAGTGGCTGATTCCATTCGTCGACGGCTTTCCGATGATAAATTTTTTATATTTAAAAGAAATTTATTTTTTATCTGAATTTAGATTGATTTGATAATCACAATTAGCGGGCGATTAAGAAATTTTAGGATTGAGTATTTGTAACAACCCACCCAGAATGGGCTTAAATCCCAACCCTGAAAAGGCCATCAGAACTTAGAGTCATTATAAACAAGTTTTGGTTTCTTTAAGAAATAAATAACCGAGCCAGACTAAATGAATTAGAATCTCACAACAGATGAGATAAAATATAATAACTGAAAAATAGACGTACCATTAAATGAAAACCACAATAATGTAGATTACATCAAGTCTCAAATGTCATATCAAGATACATCAATAATAATATCCCATAGTACAGATAACAACTAGACATAATAATAAGCGAAGATAAAATCTCCAACGTCAAGATCCAGTCTTCATTAAGTCATTAATCAAGCTTTACCATCTACTAACTTGTGTTGTTAAGAGGAGGGGTCTGAACAATAATGTTCTGGTGAATAAAAACCACATAAGTTTAAAGGAATCAATTTCCTATACTTGGCAGTATAAAATGTCAGGTCATGTCTAGGAGAACACACAGTCATATACATGCATCAATTTGGCGTTCTACCCTACAGTCACTTAAGGCCAACATATATAACGATAGATTTCTTTGATCACTTAATACCCTTTGTGGCGGACTACCATTTGGCCACTTAAGGCCATTTATATTTATTTTATGAGAGAACTCCTCCTATGATCACTTAACACCCTATGGAGAACTCTAGTAATGTAAGGCCTCGCTTTCTAATCGTCAACATCATTAAATATACTCTCAATGTAAATCGAGAGATAGTAAGCAGCCACCTATTATCTCAGGATGGTAGACAACTAACCGTCATAATGACCTTCCTCCACCGGACCCTTGTTTTACTATCTAGTTGTAATTACCAATGAACTCCTAACCATTCAATACTTCCCTTGAACAAGCGGTTCCCCTTACATGATTGGCGGAACTCTTAGTAGCCCATCCTTATGTCAGTCCTCACATATCCCCATATAAGAAAGGGACAACTTCAGGAGAACTACCTCACTCATTTATAATTGTTTAACACCATTTAATACCTCAAGACTATTAGAGAAAGCCAGACCTAATGAGCACCTAAAATCTAATAAGGGGGGGTCTCGTGACTTTGGTCCACAACCAAAGAGTGAACTTTAGGAAAAGTTCCAGTCCTAACCACTTAATACCCAAACAAGACTGGTCAGCCATTTAATACCTTCTCGAGTCAGGCCTCCATCACATAAGTAATTATTACACCATACATCTCACATTAAACTGACTCCTTATAGCTGCTGGATATGCCGGTCGACTCCGGGTAGACCTCTGCTATGAGTGGGCTTAACCGGGCGTCTTAGTAATTATTATGATGGACCGTGGCACTCAGACATCTCACATTAACCCAACTACTTGTAGATGCTAAATGTGACGGTCGGTTCCCAGTAGGCTTCTACAATAAGTAGGGGTTAATCTCGTGTCCATATGTCATTAATATTGATAAAAGTCGTTAATACTCACATGCATACGAGTTTCCTATGAAGACATTTAAATTCAAATTCCCAATTAAACATATTTAATACGTATCTGTAGCACATTAATTAAGGTACTTATAGTAATAAATCAAATGTTATTAAAGCATATGTAAAGAAACATTCTAAAACATAGAAATGTCAATCCTAACCATAAAATTTAGGTTTACAAGTTTATTTCTCTAACTTCATCAACATAACACATAATGTTCATTCACATTCAAATTGAAATAACCCGGAAAATCTGAGCCAGTTTAAAATTTTTATTTTGGCAACTTTAATGAATTTTGAATATTTAAAATGGATTATTTTAAATAATATCGACGAAAAATTTGTTTTGAATATAATTAGAACGTATATATATTTATTCGAATCGTCGTTAGAATATAAATATTTTATTTTAATTATATAACGAGCCTGAAATGGCGCGGTAGTTCGATAATTCGATTTCAAATTTCAAATGAATGTACCGAGTTCAAAATAAACCGGATTTTAGTGAAACCAAAAATATTAGAATCTATTTGAGAATATCTTTCTAACGAATCCGAAAAATTGAAATTTCATAGCGGGAATAAAAAGTTATGCCCAGTTGAAAATTCTGAATAGTCGCTATGGAATTCTGGCCCTTAAAAATAACCATTTTGCAAACGACCTCGGTTTTCGACGAAACCACTTTTGTTGGATTCAGGATGTCTAGTTATTGCTAGGTTTAAAATTTTGTAATTTTTCAAATCAATATGTGAGCGTGGCAAAGGAAAACGCGTTTGACCAGTTTCAGTTGATTTTAATCGACTGGAAAATGGCCATTTTTCAAACGATCTCAGAATTTAACGAAATTAGTTTTGTTAGGACCGTATCGTCAACACGAAGCTAGAAAATATTTTTCAGGAGTTTTTTTAGTTAGTATGTGGCCCTGGTAAATTGAAATGCGCGTTCAAATTCAATATATAAAGATATATTTTGATTTTGACGAAAACTGATCGAAATGGTCGAATCAGCCTATGATACATACCCCATTGTGTTCGGAATGGGGGTAATTAGCTAGGGACGACAGGCGGTGGGTCTCGTTTCGAGATCGAATGAAAAAATTACTTTTTAAAATTAAAATAAAATATAATATATATCATTATATATACTTTCCTTTAACCCCCGTTCATTACAACAGTCAAAAGAAAAAAAGGGGAAGAGGAAGAACGGGGAGGAGCTGCGCTCCCCGCAGCGTTGCGCCGCCGCCAGAGGAAGCCCCTCCCCTTCGATCCCTGACCGCAGCCCCCCATTTCCCCCACGCCTTAAACCCCCCGAAGTCGAACCCTACAGCCCCTCCCCCAAACACGTTCGCGACCGCCGCCTTGGACGACCTCCGACCCTCCACCACCTCGGCGCGCGCCTCCCCAAAACCCGCCTCCGCCTGAAGCTCCCCCTTTCTCTCCTCTTCAATAAAACCGCTGCTCCAACCCCAAAGACCCCCCCGCCGCAGCCTGGACCACCCCCACCACCTCCACGACGCCCATCGCACCCCCTCCGACCACCAACGCCATCCCCCACCCCCTCACCTCCGCTGTAAGTCTTTTAATTCATTTTATTTATTATTTTTCTTTATTTGTTGAATGTAAATAGGTTTTAAAAGAAAAAAATTCAGTTTTCTTTATTGTGAATATGAAATCAAAATTTTTTTGATAATAAAGTTTCAATTTTTATAGATAAAGGTTTAATTTTTAATTAGAGAAAAGGTTCGATCTTTAATTTCATGAAAGAAGGGATTTTTAATAACATGAAAGTTTAGATTTTTAACATGATAAAGATATGATTTTTATATTGTAGAAAGTATAAAAATATGATTTTTACTTAGGTAGAGTATTAAAAATATAATTTTTATATTATATAGATGGTAAAAATTTGATCTTTACTTACGTAGCGAAATAAAAATCTAATTTTTATTATATATATGTTGAAATAAAAAAAGTGTGATTTTATAGCGATGAGATAAAAATTCGATCTTTATATATGAAATAGAAAAATAGAAATATAATTTTTATATAGAATGAAGCGTCGAAAAAAAATATATAAAGTAGAAATAAAATATGATTTTTATTTATTCGAATGAAGCGATAAAAATATAATTTTTATTATGAACAGCGTGAAAAGAACTGCATAGGAATTTCAAGCAGATCCAGATGGTTCAGCAATTCAAAAGCAAAGCACCACGGAGTGGAACCCTCTGTGAGAACTCCTCACCTTTAATTTAATTTTCTAGTTATAAAAATATATACTAGGATGCAGACGGTGCTTAGCAGCACCTGACACCCGTCGTCCACAGACCATGGACGGCTTGTTTGTTTGATTTTGATGTGTAGTTGATTGTGTGATGTGAAATGAAATAAAATATTTATATAGAATAAAAATATATTTTATCGTTAAAAATATAATTTTTAACATGAATATGAATAAATAAATATTCATTTACAAACCGGACGGTTTGTTTATGAACACCTATTTGAAGGATATTGATTGGGACGATAAATTTTACACGTCGCCCAACTGCACAAATAATATTCAGTGTTTGTGGCTTGAAACCCCACACGGGTGTTGGGATGATATTTGGCGTACACTAATCCCAATTATTTAATTGTATGTCTATTTATTGGTCGACAAACTGTGTAAGCGTTAATTATTTATATTTAATGCTTATGCAGTTGTGTAGTGCACTTTGGATGATGGTTGATTATTTATCGTTGCTATTATATACATGTGTTGTATGGAATCCATATAATTAACATTATATGGTAATTGATTGGGCCTCATTCCAATTGGGAAAATAAAGAATATTATAAAATATAGATTCATGTGTTGACAGTACTCATTCGTTGAGATTAGTCATGTGTTGAACGAAATGTTTTAACAATAAAATTTACATCTTTACCATATATAAAATTAGAAACTAATTGGAAAATAGATAAGATGAGTGGTCTCCTGGGTATTGATCTGAAGTTGGTTTCGGCTTTCGGGGTTAATGCTTAGGGGATCGTTCTCTTACTAATTTACGGTTAGAGTTTGATTAAAAATTTAACGATAGAAATCAAAATTTTATACAATATATTACATAAAAAAATAGTTATGTGTTGACAGTACTCATTTGTTGAGATTAGTCATGTGTTGAAAGAGATATAGATTCATGTGTTGAATAGAATAAATATTCATTTGTTGAATAGAATAACGAAGTTATTGAAAAATTTAAAGCCGTGTTGATTAGAGATGCGCTATTTTAACGCGAACGATATATATATCGATTATATTCGTTTTTATAATGAATATTGAAAAGAGATTTAAAAATCGAATATTTAGAAAATGAAATTCGAATTAAATAGAAATGAAATTCGAATTGAATTGAAATTTAATAGAAATCAATTTAAACGAATTGAAAACGAATTGGAAACGAATTGGAATAGAATAAAAATCAATTTGAAATGAATTCAAAATTGAATTGAATTAAAAACGAACTGAAATTGAATTAAAAATCGATTTGAATTAAAATCAATTTGAAATGAATTTATAAGGAAAAATTCAATTTTGATTTGAATTTGAAATGGAAGTTGAAATTGTTTTGAAAAGAATTTAAAACGATTTATAAAATTCATTTTAAAAAGGAAATCGACGAAATATATATTATATATATAATATAATGGCCTGAATAGAACGCGCCGCGCCGCGGTAGTTCGTGAATTTCGACCATTAATTTCGAACGGACATTACGGGAGATCTGACCATCGGATTCTCCTAAAATCGGAACCGTTGGGTTCGTATTGAAAAGAGCTTTCTAACGAATATTAGAAATCTAACGGTTGGATTTGGAGATATGTCCAAATCAATTTCAGAAAAGGTCGCTGTAAGTGCAGTTCGATGGCCATTGTTGAAAATCGACTGTACGAGCCTTGATAAAATTATCGAAAATATCAATAATTTGTGTAAAATCATAAGAAATGATTCGTGAAGAACTGGGATGAAAAATCCCACATTTGTAAAGATAAAAATATATTTTTATCGAAATGAACTAGTTTTGAGCTAAATTTAAAACCCAATTATTTTTAAATAAATAAATTGGATTTGAAAGGGGTTTTTAATCAGAATTTCTAATATATTTAATTGGAATTGAATTAGAATTGATTTGTGGGTTTATCGTGAATGGTGTTTTAAATAACACTTGTTCTTTAACCCGATAATAAATAGAATGTGATTTGGGTTTATCGTGAACTGTGTTTTAAATGACATTAGTTCTTTAACCCAGTAAAAGGAGTTTTAATGAATCTGTAATTAGATTGAAATGTGAATTGATAATTTAAATTATCAAATCTGAAAAGTGATCGAGAATGGAGTACCACCAATTTTGCTCCAAAGCGATAGTTAAATCTTTAATTAGATTTGAACGTGAAATGGTAATTAATTTTACTGATAACACCGTGGTATTAGATATGGAGTATCACCAGTTTTGCTCCGTGGGATGAATAGGTTGGGATTGGGAAATAAAATAAATAATTACTTCGGTGTGGTTCGCTAATCCCGACTAGTTTGGAAAACCATAATATGGTTTGAAATGATATCAAAAGGAAGATTTAAGATTTTTTTTAAAGAATTTATCATTGATAAAATTAATGGGAACCTTTCCCTAAGAATATGAAATTTAGAAACTAATTGGGGATCAGTTAAGTAGAATGGTTTCCTGGGTATTGATCTGATGTTGGTTTCGGCCTTCGGGGTTAATATTTGGGGAATTGCTCTCTTACTAATTTATGGTTAGTGACTAATGGATTGGAATGAGGCGTATGTTGTGTTTGTATGACACTTGTTTATTATATATGCGGCTTATTCAGAAAGGCCAGGTTTATACCCATTCTGAATAACCGATTCGACGATATGTCGAAGATGAAGACGGTGGTTGAAGACAGGAAGTCTTCACATCATTTGGGTGATTACTGATGATCTTGATTGGGCTGTACACCCAAGAGGAGGGAATCAGTTGGTGATCGTCCAGACATACTTGGAGATCGATGGATATGCGAGGAAAGTGCCTTCGGTTTCGTTCAGACCCAGAACGAACTTGTAAGTGGACTGTGTGTCTGACATTGGATTTTATTCTGTGTTGATTGATCTCTATTAAATATACATCTGTTTGGCGGCGGAGAATTTATTCTCTTGCTTAACGCCCTTCTCTGAGATGTACGAGCTCAGAGGTTGCATATCGATGGACATCAGTCGCATGGCATGAATTGCTTATATGGCATGCCTAAGTGGTAGATGATCAAGGCTTCTGTTGAAAAGCAAAGTCTTGTGGTTGTTGATCAAAGCACGGCCTGTGTGGCACAGCTTTGTGTATAACGTGAATTCGCGAGCCTCACACCTCGGTATGAGTCAAAAACGGGATAAGGACTGCAGGGAGAGCACGACGTTTCTTTCTAGGTAGAGGTAGTGTCAGTGCTTAAACTGACTGACATTTATATTATTTTTACCTATGTGGTTGTTGGAATGAGGCGCCTCGATTTTAGGTCTGTTAGGACCGGGAAACGTGTGTTCAGGAATACTAATCCACTAACGTAAGTGTGGACCGGCCCAGAAGCATCCAAGGGTTACCCAGAGTGTGTAGTCCTGAGGCATTTTCTAGAGTGTCTCGAAGTGGAGAGGAGCTTGCCCCTTGTGTAACAACCCAGGATTTTGGGGCCAATTTAAAATTTTTTATTTTAGAAATTTTAATGGATTTTTAATATTTAAAATGATTTATTTTGAAGAATAACGACTGAAAATTTATTTAAACCGAAGTTAAAACGAATAAATTTAATTTAATTATAAAAGCAGTATATAACAACGCTGTAGTTTGAAAATTTGAATTTGAACTTTGGTTGAACGTACAGGATTCAAAATAAATCAGAATTGAGCGAAACAAGAAATATTTAAATCTGTTTAACCATATCTTTCTAACGAATCTGAAAAATTGAAATTTCACTTTATAATTTGAAAGTTATGGCCAGTTCAAAATTTAGAAAAGTCGTTGTAGAATTTATATATATTTTAATATTATATATAGGCCTAAAAATAGCCATTTTGCAAACGACCTCGGTTTTCGACGAAACCACTTTTGTTGGAGCCGGAATGTCAAATTATTGTTAAGTTTAATTTTCCCGAATTTCTCGAATTAATATGTGAGCGTGGCAGAAGAAAATGTGTTTTGACCAAATTTAGTCAAATCGAATCGACCAAAAAATAGCCATTTTTCAAACGATCTCAAAATTCGATGAAATTAGTTTTGTTAGGACCGTATCGTCAAAACATAGGTAGAAATAATTTTTCTGTAATTTTTAAAGTTCGTATGTAGCCCCGGTGAATTTATATATACGGTTAAAGTAAATTAATAAATATTTTTAATTTATATTTTAAGAAAAACATATCGTAACAGCCGAATTGGGTTACGAAACACATTCCATTGTGTCTGGGATGAGGGTTATTAGCTGGGAATGACACTTGTTGGGTTTGATTCGGAGTTCGTGGCATTAAACAAGAATTTTCGAATTAAAAGAATTATTAAATAGTAAAATACGTGTATAAATACATTAGGGAATACGGTAAACCCTAGCCCTAACTTACGGCCGCCGTTGTCTTCATTTCGATGGCAGAAAACGTCCGGTTTTCGATCCTTATAATCTTTCAATCCACTTCAAATTCAAATCCAATTCTAAAGCGAATATTGTCAAGATTTCTACCGGCTTTCAATCCGTACGGTCAAGATCTATTTTAGTGGAGCAGGCAGCTCGATTATAGAGCACGAACTCACCTCGTTAGTCGTCGTTTCTAGCGAGGTAGAGACCGCCGAGCTCGACGGCAAGGCAGGGGGCGGGGGCGCTCGTGAAGGGCTGCGATGGTGTCAACTCTGATCGATCTCCGGTGGTCGGGTACGGCGGCAAAAAGGAACCCTAGGGGCGCGACTATGGGTTCGGTGTTATCTGAAACCAACGAAGAAGATACAGAGATGTAATTAAAACCTTAATTAACTTGGTTAATGATATTATTAAATTCAGTTAATGAAATTAACATTCAAATTGCTATAACTTTTGGTTGCGGAAACAGAACTGAACAAAATTGGTGGCGATGGAATCGTATGAACAAGATCTACATGATGGAACAAACTAGAACCAATTCTGAGAAAATCAAGATTTGAGGAAAATTTCAGATCTGAATTAAAAGCAATGTGAGAAATCTATTTATTTCTTTCTTTTATAATTAGAAATATTTCTGAAATTATTGTTGTTAATCTACAGTTGATTCAAGCTGTTGTTATCCTGTGTTAAATGTAGATTATACATCTGTTTGTTTGATTTTGTGATGTGGCGATAGAATGATTGAATTTAACATCTCTGTTAATTTGAATTAGACTAAAACAAAATTATCATTTTGTTCATTGGACTGTTAGAATTGAAACAATTCTGTTAATTAGAATTAGATTGAACAAATTTACTATTTTGTTCATTGTATTGTTAAATTAACACTTCTGTTAATTAGAATTTGATTTAAACAAAAATATATAATTTTTGTTTATATAAAAGGAACACATGTATAAAACAACAGATTTTGCAAATATGTTGATTTAGAAATTTTCAACATACATGTAACACAGAATTTTGATAATTTGTTAAATCAACAATTTTGCAATAAAACATAATTAGTGAAGAAGAATATCATTTTGTGTAAAACATGATTAGTGAAGAAGAATATCATTTTGTGTATAACATGATTAGTGAAGAAAAATATCATATTTTGTACATTGAAAAAGTTTAGACAAAAACTCACATTTTTGTTTATTTATACATTATAAAATAAAAAAATTTGGACAAAACCATCATTTTTTGTTTACATAAAAAGAGTTAGACAAATTTGTCATTTGGGTCGTCACGTGTGGTATCAGAGCTTTGGTTTACAGAGCTCGAGAACAAGACACATTAGAACCGAACGAAAGAATTCATCAGAGATTGGATTAGTAATATCCAATGGGAATAACTCGTTAGAGATGGGATCAGTATTATCCTAGAACGAGTGTGAAGAGTATTATTTTCTTTAAAAAAAAATGAAAACAAATTTAGTTTTGAAAATTTTATCTTAAAATACGTATTTGAGTATATTATTACATTTTAATGTGGGCAATCGAGTATATAAAGATTTTGAATATATGAGTAATTAACGGATATTCGAAGTTTTAATATACTGGATAGATATGGGATCACACTCTAGTCGCCCGGAGATGATTCTGATAGTGGAGCTCCATCATCAGTATTTGTGTTCGAGTTTCGAAAGTGGGATATCTATATATTTCCATTGACTGGTATGAGAACCAAAACTTAGTACACATTGCTGTGATTTGCACTAAAAATATGATTTTTGACTATATATAAAAGTTATATATATTTGAAAACTTAATCACCTAATTGATTGTTGGTTGTGATGTTTGATTACTTGTTTCACTAATTAAAATATTAGAATGATAATTAATTGAAACCAATAAATAGAAATTTAATTAAGTTGGTTAATTAAATAACTTTTAGCTTCGTTCCTTTTCGAGGACGAAAAGATTTTAAGTGGGGGCGATTGTAACAACCCGGAATTTTGGGGCCAATTTAAAATTTTTTATTTTAGAAATTTTAATGGAACTTTAATATTTAAAATGATTTATTTTGAAGAATAACGATTGAAAATTTATTTAAACCAAAGTTAAAACGAATAAATTTAATTTAATTATAAAAGGAGTTTAAAACAGCGTTGCAGTTTGAAAATTTGAATTTGAACTTTGATTGAACGTACAAGATTCAAAATAAATCGGAATTGAGAGAAACAAGAAATATTTAAATCTGTTTAACCATATCTTTCTAACGAATCTGAAAAATTGAAATTTCACTTTATAATTTGAAAGTTATGGCCAGTTCAAAATTTAGAAAAGTCGTTGTAGAATTTATATATATTTTAATATTATATATAGGCCTTAAAAATAACCATTTTGCAAACGACCTCGGTTTTCGACGAAACCACTTTTGTTGGAACCAGAATGTCAAATTATTGTTAAGTTTAATTTTCCCGAATTTTTCGAATTAATAAGTGAGCATGGCAGAAGAAAATGTGTTTTGACCAAATTTAGTCAAATCGGATCGACCAAAAAATGGCCATTTTTCAAACGGTCTCAGAATTCGACGAAATTAGTTTTGTTAGGACCGTATCGTCAAAACATAAGCATAAATAATTTTTCTATAATTTTTAAAGTTCGTATGTAGCCCCGGTGAATTTATATATACGGTTAAAGTAAATTAATAAATGTTTTTAATTTATATTTTAAGAAAAACATATCGTAACAGCCGAATTGGGTTACGAAACACATTCCATTGTGTCCGGGATGGGGGTTATTAGCTGGAAATGACACTTGTTGGGTTTGATTCGGAGTTCGTGGCATTAAACAAGAATTTTCGAATTAAAAGAATTATTAAATAGTAAATTACGTGTATAAATACATTAGGAAATACGGTAAACCCTAGCCCTAACTTACGGCCGCCGTTGTCTTCATTTCAATGGCAGAAAACATCCGGTTTTCGATCCTTATAATCTTTCAATCCACTTCAAATTCAAATCCAATTCTAAAGCGAATATTGTCAAGATTTCTACCGGCTTTCAATCCGTACGGTCAAGATCTATTTTAGTGGAGCAGGCAGCTCGATTATGGAGCACGAACTCACCTCGTTAGTCGTCGTTTCTGGCGAGGTAGAGACCGCCGAGCTCGACGGCAAGGCAGGGGGCGGGGGCGCTCGTAAAGGGCTGCGATGGTGTCAACTCTGATCGATCTCCAGTGGTCGGGTACGGCGGCAAAAAGGAACCCTAGGGGCGCGACTATGGGTTCGGTGTTATCTGAAACCAACGAAGAAGATACAGAGAAGGGTTACGTAATTAAAACCTTAATTAACTTGGTTAATGATATTATTAAATTCAGTTAATGAAATTAACATTCAAATTGCTATAACTTTTTGTTGCGGAAACAAAACTGAACAAAATTGGTGGCGATGGAATCGTATGAACAAGATCTACATGATGTAACAAACTAGAACCAATTCTGAGCAAATCAAGATTTGAGGAAAATTTCAGATCTGAATTAAAAGCAATGTGAGAAATCTATTTATTTCTTTCTTTTATAATTAGAAATAATTTCTGAAATTATTGTTGTTAATCTACAGTTGATTCAAGCTGTTGTTATCCTGTGTTAAATGTAGATTATACATCTGTTTGTTTGATTTTGTGATGTGGCGATAGAATGATTGAAATTAACATCGCTGTAAATTTGAATTAGACTAAAACAAAATTATCATTTTGTTCATTGGACTGTTAGAATTAAAACAATTCTATTAATTAGAATTAGATTGAACAAATTTACTATTTTGTTCATTGTATTGTTAAATTAACACTTCTGTTAATTAGAATTTGATTTAAACAAAAATATATAATTTTTGTTTATATAAAAGGAACACATGTATAAAACAACAGGTTTTGCAAATATGTTGATTTAGAAATTTTCAACATACATGTAACACAGAATTTTGATAATTTGTTAAATCAGCAATTTTGCAATAAAACATAATTAGTGAAGAAGAATATCATTTTGTGTAAAACATGATTAGTGAAGAAGAATATCATTTTGTGTAAAACATGATTAGTGAAGAAAAATATCATATTTTGTACATTGAAAAAGTTTAGACAAAAACTCACATTTTTGTTTATTTATACATTATAAAATAAAAAATTTGGACAAAATCATCATATTTTGTTTACATAAAAAGAGTTAGACAAATTTGTCATTTGGGTCGTCACACCTTGCCTCGACTCATGACGGAAATCCAACTTCCAATACGAGATACTTCGGTTTTATTTGTATAGCCTAGTATGGCGACATGATAGATGGTACCCATGCCGCCTATGATTGATATTTATGATTTGAATTGTTTTGACACTATACACTTATAATAGTATCAAATGATTTGTTTAAACGTACCAAGCATGTTTGGCTATTATAAGGGAAAACCCTATCCTCCGGTTTGCGTTGCATTGTGTGATGGGACCTGGGTCTTATAATAGCTTCATTTTTCAAAAAAGCATTGCGCTGTTCATTTATATGCACTTGTATTCTTGGGAGGAAACCCGTTCCGTGTTATACGGCGTGGTCCCTTGAATTACTCTCTTTTAAAGTAAAGTTTTAATGACTGTTTTAGTTCTCACACCAGTCACATGACTGACCTGGAGTTTATTGTTTTAACCTAAACTCTGGGTACCCCTATTTTCGACACGGGCAGCTAGTAGTTTTGGTTTTGCAGATTTATATTCACAGGATCCTGATTTACAGCTGGAACGATGCTCGGAAAGCTCTGTATCCGTGTATTACTTTCAGTTGTGTTTTATATTGTTTTTCCGCTCCTATGTAAATTATTGTAATCTCTGATATTTATCGAATGTATTTTATTCATTCATACTCTGTATATTCTTATATTCTGATGTAATTGTTGTAATAAGCAATGAAATGTTCTTCTGTTTGCGTTCCGATGTGTGTTGTCCTCAAAGTATCCGGGCTTTCCTTCACGGGGAAGTTACGGGTTACTACATTTGGTATAAGAGCTTTGGTTTACAGAGCTCGAGAACAAGACACATTAGAACCAAACGAAAGAATTCATCAGAGATTGGATTAGTAATATCCAATAAGAATAACTCATTAGAGATAGGATCAGTAGTATCCTAGAACGAGTGTGAATAGTATATTTTTCAAATGAAAACAATATTGTTTTGAAAATTTAAATCGTTTTATACGCATTTGAATATTTTATTTGTATTGAATTTGGACAATCCAATATATAAAGATTTCACATATACGCGTCATGAACGTATATTCTAAGTTTTAATATACTGGGTAGATATATATTCGCACTCTAGTCGCCCAAAGATAATTCTGGTAATGCGGCCGCATTATCAGTATTTGTGTTTGTGTTTCGAAGGTGTGATTTCTATATATTTCCATTAGACTGGTGTGAGAACCAAAACTTACATAGGATTATTTGTTATGATTTGGCATCAAAAACATGATTTTCTGTATATATATATATCAAATTATGAATTTGAAACGTTAATCCACTAATTGATTGATGGTTGTGTTGTTTGTTTATTTGTTTGATATTTTGAACCATTTGGCCTAATTGAACCGAATATTGAACGGTATTGATTTTTTTTTTGGAAATTAGTCGCATTTGCATGCATATACATGCACTTACATTGAACAGTTCATAACAAGGAGGCTAGAGCAGAAGAATAAAATTGTTTGCCCGACAAATAGGTATATGTTTACCATAATTTATTGTTTTGTTTGGGTGATGATGATTTTATGAGCCGATTGGCATTTTCTTTTTTCTTTTGGATTGAAGAAGGCCATGGGAGGCTATATGAAATATCACGAAGTCCCCGGTGTAGGGGAGGTTATGGCGAAATTTTTCGAAAATTTAGGGTGTTAGCCAAATTTTTTTGAAAAATTTGAAAGGTTCTTAGAAACTGAAAATTTGAAGAACTTAAGCCGTAAAGAAAATAATTAAAGTTGAGTTGATTAGTTAAACAACTTTCGGCTTCGTTCCTTTTCGGGGACGAAAAGCTTTAAGTGGGGGAGATTGTAATAACCCGGAAAATCTGAGCCAGTTTAAATTTTTTATTTTGGCAACTTTAATGAATTTTGAATATTTAAAATGGATTATTTTAAATAATATCGACGAAAAATTTATTTTGAATATAATTAGAACGTATATATTTATTCGAATCGTCGTTAGAATATAAATATTTTATTTTAATTATATAACGAGCCTAAAATGGCGCGGTAGTTCGATAATTCGATTTCTAATTTCAAATGAATGTACCGAGTTCAAAATAAACCGTGTGACGACCCCAAAACCCCATACCACGGTGTCAAGGGTAATCTTTGGAATATAACACATAAATAGAAATAGCAGAACAGAATAAATAAATACACCAAATAATGAACAAATAATACACTGGATAAACATAATCATCAGAGTTACACAGTATACAGGATCATACTTCGTACAAATACAGTTCAGCTATACATAAATGTCTACAGCGGAAAACAAACATAATATGTACAATAGGAGCTGAACAGCATAAAAAGAGATAAATGATAGAATCCATCTTCAGCTCCAGCTATCCAGAAAGAGCCTGCTAAAACCTGAATACAAGGCTGCCCGTGTAGAAAAAGGGGCACTCGAGTTTGAAAATGAAACAAACTACGAGTCAGTCATGGGACTGGTATGAGAAATCTACTTAACACATTTATAATATGGCTAATCACAGGACCACGCCACTTTTGCGGAATGGGTTTACTCCATTGGATTGCCAGTGCTTTAAAACAATTAAATCTTTTAAACATCGCAATGCTTTTTATAAAAATGAAACCGATATAAGACTCAAGTCCCATCACACAATGCACCGCAAACCGGGGGATAGAGTTTTACCTTATATCGACCAAAATATGCTTAATACGAGCAAAACAAATCATTTAAAATGTAAACTTTGTCGTTTAATTCTTAATCAGACTCCAACTGTAAATTAGCCAGAGAACGGTTTCCTAAGTATTAACCCCGAAGGCCGAAACCAACATCAGATCAATACTCAGGAAACCACCCATCTTAGCTCGTTTGCAGTTAGTTTCTAATTTTATACACAATCATAAATATCAATCATAGATGGCATGGGTACCATATATCATGTCGCCATATATAGGTATACAATCAAACCCGCAAAGTCACGTATTTGGAAATTGGATTTCCGTCATGAACCAAGCCAAAAGATAGTCCTTACCGAATTCGAGACGCTCTAGCCCGTGTCTCAGGAACAGCCGCAACTGCACCTTGGTTCGTCAGGGCCGGTCCACCGATGTGGATTATTATGCCTGAACACTATGTCTTCCCGCCCTTTGGGGCGTAAATGAGCCAACGAATGACTCCATTGGTCCCGGATCGACCGATATAACCGAGGCGCCTCGCAACAGCAACAACCACATAGGTGTAAATAGTATAAATGTCAGCCAGTTTAAGCACTGACACCACCTCTAGTTAGAAGGAAACGCATGCCCTCCCTGAGGTCCTCTCCCGTTTTTGGTTCATACCGGGGTGTGAGGCTCGCGAATTCACGTTATACACAAAGCTACGCCACACAGGCGGTGCTTTGATCATCAACCACAAGACTTTGCTTTTCAACAGAAGCCTTGATCACTGCATCTTAGCATGCCACACAGGCAATTCACACCATGCAACTGATGGCTATCAATCACACAGAATGAATTCCAATGTCAGACACACAGTCCATTTGCAAGTCCATTCTGGGTCTGAATGAAACCGAAGGCACTATATACCTCGCATACCCATCGATCTCCACATACGTCTGGATGATCACCACTCATTATCCATATTTCGGGATGCCTCCCAATCAGGACATCAGTTACCATCCAAACGAGGTGAAGATTTCTGGTCTTCGACCACCATCTTTATCTTCGATTTCTTATCATCGATTCAATTATTCAGAATGGGATAAACCCGGTCTTTCTGAACAACTCGCGTATATAATAAACAAGTGCTACAAAAACACATATACGCCTCATTCCAATTCATTAGTCACTAACCGTAAATCAGTAAGAGAACGATTTCCCAAATATTAACCCCAAAGGCCGATACCAACATCAGATCAAAACTCAGGAAACCATTCGACTTAGCTAACCTTCAGTTAGTTTCTAAAATTTCA
Organism: Allium sativum; assembly: GCA_030737875.1. Taxonomy (NCBI): domain Eukaryota; kingdom Viridiplantae; phylum Streptophyta; class Magnoliopsida; order Asparagales; family Amaryllidaceae; genus Allium; species Allium sativum. The sequence goes on along the minus strand of CM060920.1, from coordinate 855,146,400 downwards.
CATTCCATATCGTTTATAATATTTTATAACGATTTATCGCTATTTTTATTTATTTAAAAATAGCCTATATATTCAAACGACGCTTCAGGCTATAACGCGGCCGTGGCGCTGTTTTTCTTCAGATTTGATTTACACATATCTGAAAATCTAACCGTTGGATCATCACAAAATTTATATCATTCTTTTCAAAACGAATCCAACGGTTCTAGTTTTGGGAAAATCCGATGGTCGGATCTCCCGGTACACTCGTTTGAAGTTTCGATTTCAAAATACGAACTGCAGCGTCGTTATTCGATTTAATTTAATTATATATTATATATATAAAAATATAATCGATTCTGGCGCTGTTTTTCTTTAGATTTGAATTAAACATTGCAGACAATCCAACCGTTGGATCTTTACAAAGTTGGTGTCGTTGGAAAGATATTTCCAAAGCGATCCCAACGGTTTCGGTTTCGGGAAAATCCGATGGTCGGATCTCTCGCACTAATCGTTTGAAATCACGGTTTCAAAACACGATTTGCAGCTTCGTTATTCGATTTATTTTAATTATATATATATATATAAATATAATCGATTCTTCGATTTCAAATCCTTATTCTTTTCATGTCTTTGATAAAAATGATATTTTTTATCCAATCGACATTTATTTCAACACTTCACTATTTTTAACAACTCATTGATATAATAAAAATGTGATTTTTATTGTAAAACAATTTATTTCAAAACACGACTTTTTTTATATAGTTCATATTGATGATAAAAATATGATTTTTATTATAAAACAATTTATTTCAAAACACGAATACCATTCAACATATGAATTTCTATTCAACACATGAATGTTTCCTATAGTTTATATATATAAATAAAAAGGTGATTTTTATATTTAAAACAGTTTATTTAAAACATGAATACCATTCAACCCATGAATTTCTATTCAACGAATGAATTTCTATTCAACACATGAATGTTTTCTATAGTTTACATATATAAAATGAAAATGTGATTTTTATTGCAAAACAATTTATTTCAAAACACGACTATTTTATATAGTTGATATAAATGATAAAAATATGATTTTTATTATAAAACAATCTATTTCAAAACACGAATGTCGTTCGACACATGAATTTCTGTTCAACACACGAATATAGTTTCAACACAAGAAAATAATTCTAACATATGAATATTATTCAAAATTTCGGCAGCATAACGGCAGGGTAGTTAAAACTGGGGCCGTCCCTAGTACGGCTCCTCGCTCTACCTTAAAGCCTCGCAGCTTTTGACAATGGGGATTTCATGCATCAAGTTCGCACGCAGGCAGCATGTATTTTTTTTTCATTTCCACAAACTAATCCTATGTGGTTTCAACCAAATAATTCTCAACCACAAACGGTTATTTTTCAACCACAATCAATTAATTTCAACCACAAACAATTCTAATCAACCAATTTTCACACCAATCACAACCAATAAATATCGTCCATGGTTTGTGGACGAGGGGCGTGTGTGTATATATATATATATATTTATATTTATATTTATATTTATATAAGCATTTCACTTCTATTTCAACACATATAATTTTTACAACGCATATATGACTTATATATCGAATGTACAACTTATACAATGCTTATACAAGAGGTGTACAACACTTATATAACTCATACATCGACTATATAATTTATACATCGTCGTTTTCCATATCGTTTATAATTTAGAAATCTCACATTGGGTTCCACTCCACCGAAAATAGCAGAAGGCTCAGAAAAATATGCGGTCTCTTCTAGAATGTAGAAGACGTCCACACGAGTCCACTATCTCTTGTTTCATCGAATTTCGTCAACACATTAAAAAGATACGATTTTTCAAAGTTTGCAACACTTAAAAGTGTTATTTTCTGTTTAAATAAACACAGCCGTATGTTTTTCAAACCTGTTCAAAACTAGGATTTAAATTTTCGCTCGATCCGTGAAGTGTTGCGTCAATCAGCCACTGCCACGTTGTAGAGGGGAGAGAGGCGCGACCAACGATGGTGGCGCGGTCACCTGCGATCGTCGGAGGACGGCCAGATCTCGGCCGAGGCGGCGGGTTTTCTCAAGCTCGATTCTCGAGCTACACGCAATGGGGGTGGGCGAAATGGAAATGGATATGAAGAGGGAGGAGAGAGCTTTCAAGATCTGGTGGTGGCGGCGTCTATCGTGGACTGTGGCGGCGGGAAAATGACCGGGAAGTTTTGAGGAGGTTTCCGCCGTATATCGCGACAGGGAGAGAGAGAACGAGCGGATTTTATATTTTTTTATGAAAGGAAATTTCTGATTGGGCGAGGCTTTATTTAATTTTTTAAAATAGTGTTTTCTTAAACGAACTCGAAATCAAACCCAATGAGTGTCGCCCCCAGCTAAATACCTCCATTCCGAACACAATGGGATATGTTTCGAAGGCCCATTCAACTGTTTCAGTCAGTTTTCCTTCAAATTAAAATATAAAACATTCAATATTTGATTTGAACGTACATTTCAATTTGCCGGGGCCACATACTGATTCTACAATTTCCCGAAAAATAAATCTAGCTATGTTTTGACGATACGGTCCCAACAAAACTAGTTTCGTCGAATTCTGAGACCGTTTGAAAAATGGCCCTTTTCTGGTCGATCCAATTTTATAGAAATCGACCAAACACATTTTCCTTTGCCACGCTCACATACTAGCTTCAAAAATTATGAAATTTGAAACCTAGCAATAGTTTAACATCCCGGATCCAACAAAAGTGGTTTCGTCGAATTCCGAGGTCGTTTTCAAAATAGCCATTTTCACGGGCTATATAAACTCTATAGCGACCTTTCAGAAAATTCGTTTCGCCATAACCTTTGCTTCCCACTACGAAACTTCGATTTTTTAGATTCGTTAGAAAGATATTCACTAACAGATTTAAATATTTTTGGTTTCACTAAAATCCGTTTTGTTTTGCACCCGGTACAGTCAGTCAAAGTTTGAATTCAATTTTTGAAACTGCCGCGCCATTTCAGGCCTTGTTTATAATTCAAAGTAATTATATTTATTTTCAAACTTCGATTCAAACTCACTTTTCATCGTTATTATTTGAAATATTGATTTTAAATATTTAAAATCCACTAAAATAGCCAATTAAATTTTTTTAAATTGGTTCAGATTTTCCGGGTCATTACAATCTCCCCCACTTAAAACTTTTCATCCCCGAAAAGGAACAAAGTCGAAAGTGGTTTGATTAATCAACTCTACGGTCAATTTGGCTTCCATTCTCCAACTTTTCAGTTTCTGAGAATTTTCAAATTCTTCAAAAATTTGGCTAACACCCGGAATTTCCGAAAATTTTCGCCATAACCTCCTTTGTACGGGGAGGGGTTTGGAAATTTATTGGGCCGTATTAGGTACCCAATAAATCCTATAAAGTGTACACATATTTATAGTGATATATTCTGGTGTTACAGGGGAGCGTGTATAGATAATAACTCCAGAGAATAAATTCTCGTCACCCTGCGTAAGCCTGAGGGAGTGTGTATTTTTAATTACTCCAGAGAATAAATTCTCGTCACCTTGTCCCGTGTGGGAAATAAATAATCCATGCGCCATATCTAATAACTAGAGAGACGTGATTATTGTCAACTCCAGGCCCGTGTGGTTTTTTTTATTAATCTGGCAATTTATCGTTATAATTTTATATGGTCCATATCATTCATCAGTTCAACCTGTAATATATAGTCATCGCCATACAAGCCTCTCGCTCGTATGGTAAATCTTCAACTTCGTCACACAAGCTCCAAATGCTTATGTGGTATATGATGAAGTATGCCTATCTTCAAGAAGTATGCCATGTAGTGTAGTTCAAAATTAATTGTTACTATCCTATGGCGACGTTTATTATTAGACACATAACAACCAACACTCCGCATCCAATGGCATTCACAGGAATTGATATAATAATACTTCGCATCCAACTCATTAAGGTTTACCTATTTGTCGGGCACGCAAATAATTTCTTTACTCAACAGCTATTCCAATTACCTGTTCAAACATATATGATACACATGTATATATTGCTATCTATTTTTATATCAGTTCAATGTGTGATTTAATCGAATAAATTCTACCATTCATTCTCTTATTAATTAAATTAACTATCGTTCTAATAATTTAATTAATCCAACCCACTATCACACAACACAAACAACAAGCAATTTGTTTTTAACTTTTCAAAATCATACAAATTAATTCATACACTCTTTTTAAATTAATCAGACTATAGAATTAAAAGTGCACATCCATGTAAAGAAAATAACAACAAAGTAGAGAAATAAACGATAATGCAAAGTATGGTAAATATACCTTGCACCGGAGTCAATCAGAGATATCCACTCGACATTTAGGATAGGCTTTCTGAATGCTTTCCTCAGTTTCCCAAGTACAATCTCGCGGATCTCCACTCCATTGCACTTTGTCTAAGTGAACCTTCTTGTTCCTCAGCTCTTTGGTTTCTTTGCCGATAATCTTTAGCGGCACTCTTCTCACAGCCAACTCTGGAGTAATTTCAATATCCTGTTGCGCTGCTTCTTCCACGATCAAGTCTGGATCATGAACGTGCTTTCGAAGTTGAGATATGTGAAATACATCATGCACTCCAGGAAACCAATCAGGCAATTGAACCCTATAAGCGAGAGTTACAATCCGTTCAAGAATAGGAAACGGACCAATGAATTTGAGCGCCAATTTCCCTGTTTTATCGAACCAGATAAATCCTCTCATCGGCGATACTTTCAAATATACATAGTCGCCAACAGCAAATGATATATCTCTTCTTCTTTTAACAGCATAGCTCTTCTGTCGGCTTTGAGTGGCGAGTAATCGTTTCTTAATGAAATCGACTTTGTCGGCAGCCTCTCGGATCATATCAGGTCCCATACAAGTCTATTACCGGGTTCGACCTAACAAGTAGGGGATTGGCACGGTCTACCATACAATGCTTCGAATGGTGACATCGTCAGGCTCGCTTGGTAGCTATTGTTATATGAGAACTCAGCCAAATGTAAATGGTCTTCCCATGATCCACCAAAGTCAAGAACACAAGCCCGCAATAAATCTTCTAGAATACGATTCACCCTCTCAGTTTGACCATCTGTCTGAGGATGATAGGCGGTGCTTAAGTTCAACTTTGTTCCCAGTTCTACTTGAAATGCCTCCCAGAATTTGCTAGTAAATATTGGATCTCTATCATTAACTATACTGATCGGCACTCCGTGTAGCCTAACAATTTCCTTGAAATATATCTGCGCCAGACTCTGAGCAGTTCTGTTCGATCTGACATGTATGAAATGGGCGGTCTTCGTGAAACGATCTACGATCACCCAAATACTGTCATTTCCTTTCCTGGTTCTGGGAAAACCAACTATGAAGTCCGTGGAAATATGTTCCCACTTCCAACCTGGAACGTCCAGCGGTTGCAACAGTCCAGCAAGTTTCTGCTGGTGGCTTTTGACTAGTTGGCAAGTAGGGCATCGGCTAACGTATAAAGAAATGTCCCTCTTCATCGACTTCCACCAGAAAGTGCGTTTGATGTCGTTATACATTTTGCTTACTCCCGGATGGATACTAAGTTTTGACTTTTGGCATTCATCCAGAACTTCCTTTCGGAGCTCAACAATGTTAGGAACACAAATTCGACCTTTCAGCCTCAGAATCCCCTCATCATCAACTTGAAAACTCGAGGGTTCGCCTTTCTGAATTATCTCTCTGATCTTATGAATGAAGTGATCATCTGTAACACCCCACGTCCATTAATGTCACTCACGAAGGGAATGCATTAACTTCCATGGAGGTTATAAGTGAATATAGAACAGAAAAATTACAACAAGACAGATAGTAAATAGTACTTGGAAATCTAAAACTTCATTTTATTGCAGCGGAAATTAAACATGTTTGTTACATCATAAAACCATAGATCATACCCAAGTACAATATCCATCTTCATAAAAACAAAATACATAATCCCATTACATAAATAGCCATTAAAAAGATAACAAGCTGGACTTTACTTCAACGTTCCAAGCTTTCCAAAGAGAGATGAAGCAATTCAATCAAACTCCACTAGAGCTGGGCCCAACCTAAGGACCTGGAGGGGGAAAAAGGATAGAAATAGAGGGGGTCAGACATAAAGTCTGGCGAGTATGATAATTCTAACAATACTATTATCAAAATAACTAGACTAAGGCATAAGCTGGAAGACAAGTAAATGTCTATGAACTCTTACGAAGACAAAGATAGCGTTTAAGACAACGTTAAAGATAACGGTAATGGCACACCTAATTACTAACGAATGATTACTACACTGCACCGCACATTACTACACTGCACCACACCAGTCACCCTATTGTTTGATCCCACTTGCTTTACACAGAAACTTTATAAATAGCCTTACGTACCCTTAGCTGACTACATAGGCACCGTCTGCCCCTATCTCCACTAGGTGTACCCCACTACCCACTTTCGATCGGCTCCCCACTCGTAGATACCCGTGCTGGCCCCACAGTTGGGTGTATCACTCCCCTAAAGTGGCAACCCGATACAACTTGAGAATGCACGACTTATACCTACACGATGCAACAACGTCTTACCTACTAGCCCGGGTCCACAAACGCATATGAAACCCGTTGGACTTGCGTTGCCACCGCTCCCTGTTTGGCCTCTTACAGTCAAACCCAGCATGCGTGTCCCGTCCTCGACTTGGGTCGAGCCCACAAAGATACATTTGGAATACTGGTCGAAATGGGCCCCCACAAGCTACCCACCTAAGCTTGTCACTAGTATATCCCACTTAACCCTCTTAGTCATGTTCATTTACATGTGTGTTTGGTTAAGTCTTACTAATCTTATTTCACATGCCACTAAGGGCACTCCCTAGATTCCTCGTGCCACCCAAGGCACCTACTTAACCCCCATGTCCCACTTTACATGTTTATCTGGTTAAGTATTTCTTAATTCATCCAGGCCATAACCTCATAAAGACCTCTCATATTAGACTGGCATTTATGGCAGCTGGATTTGCCGGGCGGGTCCGGGCAGTCTTACACCATAAAAGAGTCTAACCTCGTGTCTTTACAACTGTTATGCTTTAGTTTAGGCCTAGGACCTCTCACATTGGGCTGACATTTTGACCACTGGATTTGCCGGGCGGGTCCGGGCAGGTTTACGTCACAAACGAGTCCAACCTCGTGTCCTAAGCATTGATTAACACTTAAAATCTTTTACCCCAGTTTTAATAATTCCCTATTCAAATTATTAATTAAGTCAACTTTTAATGATGTCCATAATTGACTCAATTATGGCCATCCACTTATGGCATGCAAAATCATATCAATTGCACCCCAACTTTTTAATATTAAATCCTTAATATTACCCCTACCCCACGTTTATACGTTCGCTTATTCAACGCATAATATAGGCTAGACTTGTATCGTCTAACACCTAGCACAAAGGTAAATTATCACAACATATAGACAACTAAAATAAATCTAATCATAATAGGGGTGAAACTTGCATAAACTACACATGTTAAGGATCAAAAGGTGTCAACTTGTTAAATGTCTCAATTTACATGATATGATCATAGCCCAAATCTATACATAAACTTGCATATGGGGTTTTTAGGCAACATAATGATGGTGTGAACTAGCATAGGATATCACATATGTCATAGCATAATTCTGGATGTCATAATAGATGTCTTGGCATATGTTCATAACTTTTCTAATCAATCTAACTTGCATATGTGACTTGTCATATAGATCAACATAACCCAAACATGATGATTTAATTAATATGAACTAACTAGCATAGATGGTAACATCATGGCCTTTTTAACATGTATGATTCATCACAACTTAGCATAGAAACTTTCAACATACATAACATCATCATAGCATGATTTACAACATATAAGATATCATCATCGCATAACATTGGATTTACAATATACATGATAGCAAAAGGGGTTTACAACAACATATATGATAATTCACATCATCTACTCATAACCCATTCATAACTCAACCTAATTAAAATGATAATAATCTTGTTAAGATCATCATACTCACAATTTAGAGAAGAAAAGAGAGAGTTTTGCTTTGCTTTAGGGTTGAGAGAATTAGAATTGAATTTGCTTTTCTTCTTTCTTAGTTGGCGGCGGCTCCATTGATTTCCATGGCGACGGTAACTATTCTATTTTAATTAGGTTTAGGGTTAGCATTAGGATGTATTTATAGGTATAGGAAGTTATTTAGGACCATTAGATTAACCCTGAACCATGAGAGCCAATCAAATGCAAAATCTGCATTTGAGCGATTCGGCCCACGGGTTGACAGCCAAACACCCTGGATTAACCCCTAGTCGACCCAGCAGGGCTTGGGTCGACCTCAAAAACGGGCCGGTTCGGTTATTTCCCCATCCCAATTCGCTGTTTTGAACTTTTTCGCATATTTATTTATTTAATTTTTAATTTATATATATATATATATAAATATATATATATATTTCTCTGCGCAACCCATTTCACTTAATTCTTTTCTAAAAATTAAGTATACTTTAATTTGTGAATTTTAATGTTATAAAATTACGGGGTGTTACATTCACCCCTCCTTAAAGGATTTTGTCCCCGAAATCTCCAAGTCAAGAAGAATGTATATCCTACCATTTAATCGTCCATCTACTCAACCATCAAACACCAGCATCCATTGTCCTTAAAAGACTTCTAATGCTTTAATGTTTATATGCCCAGTGTGTGTATATGTCCATATCTAATGCAAAATTAGGCGGTCTACTGATTCAGTCGACCTCCTTAGTGCAATTCATGGTAGTGCCATGCGTCTAATATGTATGCAAAAGATTCCTAATGATACATATTAATTCTATATGCATGCACAACCATCCACCCAAATGCAGAAACTATATGATAATACAACCATTATACATCCATTTTACTAAATACATCCATATATATGCAATATGCAATATGAAGTGACTGAGCCGATCTGGTGCCTAATAGTGTGTGTATATGCATCCACGAGCAACCACTAGCAGACACTTGCATCCACTTTGCATCCACCATACATAACATGTCTCAAACACATGTTTCAACCATAGGATTATACTAACTAAAGGTCAAAGATACTAGCGAGAGGATATACTAAAGATAAGATAATTACAAGCTAAGCGATAAAGGAGAAATTAAAGGACATACCCTCAAAAAGAAAAGGGTATCGTGAACGCATCTTCTCTTCCGTCTCCCAAGTAGCGTTGCTCTCCTCATCTCCCCACTGCACTTTGACTAGTCTGACCTCTCGATTCCTCAACCTCTTGATCTCCGACCCAAGAATGCACGTAGGAGCTCGTCGAATTGTCGCATCACGCTTTATCTCCACCTCTCTAAGCAAGCTCGGCTCTGCCACTTCCGCGATCTCGTGCAAGCACTTCCTCAAATGTGACACATGGAATACGTCATGTACACCACTAAGTCTCTCAGGCAACTCCACTCTATACGCCATCCGTCCAATCCTCTCCTTAATAGGAAACGGCCCTACAAACCTTGGTGTTAATTTCCCAACGGACCTAAAGCGAACAACGTTTCGTAATGGAGACACTTTGACAAAGACCATGTCCCCAACTTCAAACTCGATCTGTCCTCCTCTTATCTGCATAAGATTTCTGCTTATCTTGCGCTGCTTTCATCCTCCTTCGAATCAAGTCGATCTTCTCCGAAGTCTCCCTAATCATATCGGGCCCAAGTAAGATCTTATCCGTAGATTCCCACCAACATGTAGGTGAACGACAAGGTCGTCCATATAGAGCTTCGAATGGTGCCATACCAATGCTGGACTGAAAGCTATTATTATATGCGAACTCAACCAATGGAAGATGCTCTTCCCATGTACCCCCAAAGTCTAGGATACATAGCCTCAACAGATCCTCTAGAATGCGATTCACCCTCTCAGTCTGGCCGTCCGTCTGAGGATGATATGCAGTGCTCAAACATAACTGAGTCCCTACCGCCTCTTGTAAGCTTCTCCAAAATTCGCTAGTGAAAATAGGATCGCGGTCGCTCACTATGCTAGAAGGAACACCGTGCAAACGAACTATCTCTCGAACGTATACAGAAGCTAACCATGGAGCAGTCCTCTTATTCTTCACGGGAATGAAATGGGCGCTCTTAGTAAGTCTATCTACTATAACCCAAATCCCCGTATTACCCCTCCTCGATCGCGGTAATCCATCCACAAAATCCATCGAGACACTCTCCCACTTCCATAGTGGAACCTCCAATGGGTGAAGCAACCCACCGGGTTTCTTTTGCTCCGCTTTTACTTGTTGGCATACCAAGCATCTAGCGACATACCCCAAAAGTAAACTCTCTTCATGCCGGCCCAAAAGTAAACTCTCTTCATGTCTTTGTACATCTTGTCCCCGCCGGGATGAATGGTCATCTTCGAACGATGTGCTTCGTCAAGAATAGTCTTCCTTAGGTCATCATCTTTTGGTACACAAAGTCTACCGTCCCTACGTAACCAACCCTTATCGTCTAGGGTATACCTACGGAGATGGCTTGATGACTCCCCTCTTTTGAGTTTTTCTACTAACTCAACTAACTGTGGGTCGTCTCGCTGTGCCTCGCCAATCCGTCCCAAAAGCGTAGGTCTGACCTCCAAGGATGCTAGCAAACCGGGTACGAAGTCAACGGAAGGTCTAAAGTCAAACATCAAAATGAATTCTAAACTTTGCCGCTCAACAAACAAAGGACTTAAGGATAATCTTTTTCTACTTAAGGCATCGGCCACCACGTTACCCTTGCCAGGGGTATAGGCTATTTCGAAGTCGTAGGACGCTAAGAACTCCATCCACCTTTGCTGCCTTAAGTTCAAGTCCTTTTGAGAGAATAGGTATTTTAAAGACTTGTGGTCAGTGAATAATTCGAATTTCTCGCCAAGAAGATAATGACTCCAAGACTTAAGCACGAAAACAATAGCGGCCAACTCTAGGTCATGTGTGGGGTAATTCTTCTCATGTGCTCTCAACTGCCTTCCACCATAGGCTATTACCCTGCCCTCTTGCATTAAGACTGCGCCTAGTCCTGTCCCACAAGCGTCAGTATAAACGGTAAACGGCTTACTCCCATCTGGCAATACTAAGACTGGGGCTGAAGTCAAAGCTCTCTTCAAACGTTGGAACGCATCATCACAATCTACGTCCCATGTGAAAACTAGGTTCTTCTTCGTCAAGCATGTCAATGGAGCTGATATCTTTGCGAAGTCTTTGATAAACTTCCTATAGTAGCCAGCCAACCCCAAGAAACTTCTCACTTCGGTAGCATTTTTAGGAACCTTCCAATCTTGGATGGCCACCACCTTTGCGGGATCTACAGTTATCCCTTCTTTGGAAACCACGTGTCCTAAGAACCGTATTTCCTTCCTCCAAAAGTGACACTTAGAAAATTTTGCTTTAAGCTTATGCACTCGAAGAGTCTCCAACAGTTCCCTAAGATGTAGGGCAAGCTCTTCTTCATCCTTAGAAAAGATCAAGATGTCATCTACAAAGACTACCACGAATTTGTTAAGGTACTCCCTAAACACCCTACTCATCAAATCAACAAAATATGCTGGGGCGTTTGTCAAACCGAAGGGCATCACTAGCCATTCATATAAACCGTCCGGAGTCCTAAAGGCAGTCTTGTCTATGCTATCCTCAGCCACTCTCAACTGATGGAACCCAGTGGCTAAGTCCAACTGCGAAAACACTGAGGCGCCAACTAACTGATCGAAGAGATCGTCAATCCTCGGCAGTGGGTGTCTGTTCTTCTTAGTAAGCTTATTAAGTTCTCTATAGTCCACACAAAGTCTAAGGGACCCATCCGCCTTCGGGGAAAATACTACTGGAGCACCCCACTTCGATATACTTCGTCTTATGAACCCCTTCTCAAGCAACTCCTTTACTTGCTTACCGAGTTCCCTCCTTTCACGTGGAGCCATGTGGCGTACTGGCAAAGATACTGGTTTCACATTATCCACAAGATATATTCGAAAATCTATCCCCCGCTTCGGAGGCAAGCCCTTCACCTCCTCAAACACATCCGAATATTCTCGGACCACTCTAACAGATCGTAGATTTTCCTCAGACGCGTCAAGCGATTCTAGATAACTTAGCATAATCGAATTTATGGGATTACAGAAGATTTCGAGAGTGTTTCCAAGGCGAGTCACGAGCCTAACTACTCTCCTTTCACAATCAAGAACGGCCCCATTTCTGGATAACCAATCCATTCCTAAAATTAGCCCATAGCCCGTGATGCCCAACACATAAGCATCACATCTAAATTCAATGCTAAGTATGGAAATTTTCAAATCCAAACACATCATAGAAAAATAAGCTGAGCCCCCATTTGGATTCGAAACAACTAAGGGATCCTCTACTAAACTGGTGTTTAAGTGCAGTGATTCAACTAATGATGTAGAGATAAACGAATGTGATGCGCCCGAATCGAATAAGGTACGGACAGGATGATCAAACAGAAAAACTAAGCTTTCAACGGAAATGGTTCTACCTCGTTCTTGCAGCGGTGGAACCGCGAGAGCCTGAACTTGTCCCCTTGCCTGCCCTGGTGCTATAAGAGCCTGCACCTATCCTCCCGAGGTAGCTCCTGCCCTCTGCCCCTTCTTTGGGCAGTCCTTCACTAAATGTCCCACATCGCCACAATGAAAACAACCTGTCTTCTTTTTCTTTCGGCAATCCTTGCTAAGATGGCCTAGTGTCCCACAGTTAAAACATTTCTTCTTTCCCTTGTCGTTATTGTCTTTACCACCCTTCTTGTTTTGCTGTTGTGGTTTCTTCTGATCCCCCTTCTTCTCGGGTGCCTTATCAGCTTTAGCGCTTTTCTCCTCATGCATAAGCGCCATTTCTACTAACTTCTCAAAGGTGGCCCCCATCGGGATGTGGGTCATAGCCAACCCTTGCAATGGTTCATTCAAGCCATTCACGAACCTTAGAGCCTTCTTCTCCGGCGTGTTTACTAAGTCCAAGCCAAACCTTGCTAACTGATTAAATTTATTGACATATTCTTTCACTGATGAGCTTCCTTGCTTCAATGTCAAGAACCTTTCCATATATAGATTTTCTTCTGCCCTTGAGAGAAACTTCGCCTCGAACCTACGTCTGAAATCCGCCCAAGAGTCAACAGGACGCTCCCTATTAGTGACCTCCCACCAAAACGAGGCCTCTCCCTTCATCAACGAAGCTGCTAATCGAACTCACCTCCCTTCTTCTACTTCAAAGATTTCTAGCAATTCTTCCACCTCCTTAAGCCAATCTCTAGCTTCCACAAATGTTTCTGACCCTTGAAATGGTTTTCCACCCATAGCCTTGAATTCCTTGCACGTCTTTGTAAAAGTATCTACGCGAGGAGGAGGAGGAGGAACGGGTGCAACTGGTGGTGGAACATTGGCTGGACCTGCAGCGGCCCTGGCCTCTAATAACCTCCTATACCTTCCTGGTATCGTTACACCGTCGGGTAGATTAAGATCTTCAGCCATGCTGAAACAAAAAAGGAAAGATTCAAAATGGAGAATTCGAAAGATAATGATATGGCCTATTGGGGATTATGTTTTTTTTAACTTTTCTCTTTAAATTTCTCATTAAAACATGTTTTTGAAAACACTTCTTCCAAAAATAACTATTTTTCTAAAGTATTTTTATCTGTTCTGGTAACCTTAAGCTCTGATACCACGTGTAACACCCCACGTCCATTAATGTCACTCACGAAGGGAATGCATTAACTTCCATGGAGGTTATAAGTGAATATAGAACAGAAAAATTACAACAAGACATATAGTAAATAGTACTTGGAAATCTAAAACTTCATTTTATTGTAGCGGAAATTAAACATGTTTGTTACATCATAAACCATAAATCATAACCAAGTACAATATCCATCTTCATAAAAACAAAATACATAATCCCATTACATAAATAGCCATTAAAAAGATAACAAGCTAGACTTTACTCTAACGGTCCAAGCTTTCCAAATAGAGATGAAGCAATTCAATCAAACTCCACTAGAGCTGGGCCCAACCTGAGGACCTGGAGGGGGAAAAAGGATAGAAATAGAGGGGGTCAGACATAAAGTCTGGCGAGTATGATAATTCTAACAATACTATTATCAAAATAACTAGACTAAGGCATAAGCTGGAAGACAAGTAAATGTCTATGAACTCTTAGGAAGATAAAGATAGCGTTTAAGACAACGTTAAAGATAACGGTAATGGCACACCTAATTACTAACGAATGATTACTACACTGCACCGCACATTACTACACTGCACCACACCAGTCACCCTATTGTATGATCCCACTTGCTTTACACAGAAACTTTATAAATAGCCTTACGTACCCCTAGCTGACTACATAGGCGACGTCTGCCCCTATCTCCACTAGGTGTACCCCACTACCCACTTTCGATCGGCTCCTCACTCGTAGATACCCGTGCTGGCCCCACAGTGGGGTGTATCACTCCCCTAAAGTGGCAACCCGATACAACTTGAGAATGCACGGCTTATACCTACACGATGCAACAACGTCTTACCTACCAGCCCGGGTCCACACACGCATATGAAACCCGTTGGACTTGCGTTGCCACCGCTCCCCGTTTGGCCTCTTACAGTCAAACCCAGCATGCTTGTCCCGTCCTCGACTTGGATCGAGCCCACAAAGATACGTTTGGGATACTGGTCGAAATTGCCCTCCACAAGCTACCCACCTAAGCTTGTCACTAGTATATCCCACTTAACCCTCTTAGTCATGTTCATTTACATGTGTGTTTGGTTAAGTCTTACTAATCGTATTTCACATGCCACTAAGGGCACCCACTAGATTCCTCGTGCCACCCAAGGCACCTACTTAACCCCCATGTCCCACTTTACATGTTTATCTGGTTAAGTATTTCTTAATTCATTCAGGCCATAACCTCATAAAGACCTCTCACATTAGACTGGCATTTATGGCAGCTGGATTTGCTGGGCGGGTCTGGGCAGTCTTACACCATAAAAGAGTCTAACCTCGTGTCTTTACAACTGTTATGCTTTAGTTTAGGCCTAGGACCTCTCACATTGGGCTGACATTTGTGACCACTGGATTTGCCGGGCGGGTCCGGGCAGGTTTACGTCACAAACGAGTCCAACCTCGTGTCCTAAGCATTGATTAACACTTAAAATCTTTTACCCCAGTTTTAATAATTCCCTATTCAAATTATTAATTAAGTCAACTTTTAATGATGTCCATAATTGACTCAATTATGGCCATCCACTTATGGCATGCAATATCATATCAATTGCACCCCAACTTTTTAATATTAAATCCTTAATATTACCCCTACCCCACGTTTATACGTTTGCTTATTCAACGCATAATATAGGCTAGACTTGTATCGTCTAACACCTAGCACAAAGATAAATTATCACAACATATAGACAATTAAAATAAATCTAATCATAATAGAGGTGAAACTTGCATAAACTACACATGTTAAGGATCAAAAGGTGTCAACTTGTTAAATGTCTCAATTTACATGATATGATCATAGCCCAAATCTATACATAAACTTGCATATGGGGTTTTTAGGAAACATAATGATGGTGTGAACTAGCATAGGATATCACATATGTCATAGCATAATTCTAGATGTCATAATAGATGTCTTGGCATATGTTCATAACTTTTCTAATCAATCTAACTTGCATATGTGACTTGTCATATAGATCAACATAACCCAAACATGATGATTTAATTAATATGAACTAACTAGCATAGATGGTAACATCATGGCCTTTTTAACATGTATGATTCATCACAACTTAGCATAGAAACTTTCAACATACATAACATCATCATAGCATGATTTACAACATATAAGATATCATCATCACATAACATTGGATTTACAATATACATGATAGCAAAAGGGGTTTACAACAACATATATGATAATTCACATCATCTACTCATAATCCATTCATAACTCAACCTAATTAAAATGATAATAATCTTGTTAAGATCTTCATACTCACAATTTAGAGAAGAAAAGAGAGAGTTTTGCTTTGCTTTAGGGTTGAGAGAATTAGAATTGAATTTTCTTTTCTTCTTTCTTAGTTGGCGGCGGCTCCATTGATTTCCATGGCGACGGTAACTATTCTATTTTAATTAGGTTTAGGGTTAGAATTAGGATGTATTTATAGGTGTATGAAGTTATTTAGGACCATTAGATTAACCCTGAACCATGAGAGCCAATCAAATGCAAAATCTGCATTTGAGCGAATCAGCCCACGGGTTGTCAGCCAAAAACCCTGGATTAACCCCTAGTCGACCCAGCGAGGCTCGGGTCGACCTCAAAAATGGGCCGGTTCGGTTATTTCCCTCTCCCAATTCGCTGTTATGAACTTTTTCGCATATTTATTTATTTAATTTTTAATTTTTATATATTTATATATCAATATATATATATTTCTCTGTGCAACCCATTTCACTTAATTCTTTTCTAAAAATTAAGTATACTTTAATTTGTGAATTTTAATGTTATAAAATTACGGGGTGTTACATCATCCTTCTGAAGAGCAGATATTTTATCTATCAATGAAGTCGTGATATTAAAGCTGGCAATCATTTCATTCTTTCGGCTTAACGCATCGGCCACGACATTGGCTTTCCCTGGAGTGTATATAATTTCAAAGTCATATGCTGCAAGAAACTCCAGCTAACGTTGTTGCCTCAGATTCAAGTCCTTCTGGGTGAATAGATACTTTAGCGACTGGTGATCTGTAAACAGTTGAAATCTCTCACCCAGAAGATAGTGTCTCCAGATTTTCAAAGAGAATACGATAGCCAACAACTCAAGATCATGAGTGACGTAGTTTTTCTCGTGTGGCTTCAGCTGACAGCTAGCATAAGCAATCACTTGACCCCTTTGCATTAACACTACGCCAAGGCCTTCTCTAGAAGCATCAGTCCAGACTTTCAAATCCTGATTGCCATCGATAATGGTTAACACTGGAGCAGTCGTTAGTCTTAACTTTAGCTCTTCAAAAGCCTCTTCACTCTCTGAAGTCCATTTGAATTTAGAGTGCTTCTTTGTAAGCTTCGTTAAGTGACCAGATATCTTTGAAAAGTTTTTAACGAACTTCCGGTAATAACTAGCCAATCCGAGAAAATTGCAGACTTCTGTAGGGGTACTGGGCTGTTTCCAATTATGAATAGCTGTGATTTTACTTGGATCCACAGCAATTCCTTCTTTCGATACAACGTGGCCCAGAAATTTGACTTCTTTTTGCCAGAATATACATTTGGAAAATTTTGCTTTTAATACATTCCTTTTGAGGATTTCCAGAACCTGTTCCAAATGTTTTTCATGTTCGGCCTTTGATTTAGAGAAGATTAGAATATCGTCAATGAAAACCAGAACAAATTTATTCAATACTCCTCTGAATACTCTGTTCACTAGATCGACGAAATAGGCTGGAGCGTTACATAAGCCGAACGGCATTACTAACCACTCGTAGAATAAGTCCGGACCTCTGAATGCTGTCATTGGAACACACTCTTCGGCAATTCGAAGCTGATGGAAACCTGTAGCTAGGTCCATTCGTGAAAATACTTGTGCACCATTTAATCGATCCAACAAATCATCAATCCGCGGCAATGGATACTTGTTCTTTATTGTCTGCTTGTTCAGATCACGATAATCCACACATAGACGTAGAGTACCGTCAGATTTTGGGACAAACACCACTACTGCACCCCAATCAGAGAAACTAGGCCTGATCAGACCCTTCTATACTAGCTGTCATGTTTGATTGTCTAATTCCTCTTTCTCTTTCAAGGACATTCTTCGAATAGCGTGAACTACCGGCCTTGCATTCGGAATCAAAGCAATCTTGAAATCTATTTCTCTCTGCGGAGGTAAGCGAACAACTTCTTCGAACACATCCGCATAGTTCTTGACGACAGGAATGTCTTTGATGAGGTCAGGAATATTCTCTGTGACTTCAGGGATATTTTCTATTTGAACAGGAGAAACATCCAAAGCTGCCCAGAAGTCTTTTCTATTAGAATTCGGGCCTTCACATGGTATGGTTATATAATTCCCTGATTGGGCCTTTGCTTTAACCACTCTCTTGGCGCATCTAACCTCAGCTTCATATTTGGTTAGCCAATCCAACCCCAATATAAGATCAAACTCCTTAAAATTCATGACGATGGAGATAGTAGGGAATTTATAGCAGGAAAAAGAGACAGGTACTGCACAAACCCAACTGAGATCGATGGAACCCCCAACCGGATTTTGGACAGTCATTGGTTCTTTGAGCTTCCTCAATTTCTAATTTAACTTCTTAGCTGCATTCTTTGCAATTAAGCTTCGTGACGCGCCGGTGTCAAACAATACTCTAACTAGAATATTTTTGACACTAAGCGTGCCTTCTAAAACATCAGACCTTCCCTGACTACCTGAGGGTGCTGAGGTTTCTGCTACTTCATTTACTTGAACCATTTTGGTCTTTTTCAACACCCAGCAGTCTCTTTTTATATGACCGGTCTTATGACAAAGATTGCACTCTCGGGTCACTTGAAACTTATTCTTGGATTTGGATTCATCCCTTTTTGGTTTCTTTAGAGATCGGCAGCTTATCGAGAGATGTCCTTGCTTATTGCAGATAGAGCATACAGTTGTCGTTACTGGTTTCTTCTCAGATTTTTCCCTTTTTCTCTTGGCACTGGGCTTCTTACTGGCCTCAGACATTGTACTAGCCTCATGGCAATCAGTTTCAGACTCAATTTTATTACTAGAGCTGACTTCCTCCTCGTACTGTAACATACCTTTCTTGTCTAGATCTTCGTACTGATAAGCCATGTATATCATTTCCGAAAAGGGGAGCTTCACGTTCCTCATTACACTGTTTTGATATTTTCTTTGCAGGCCATGAATAAATCTCAGATTCTTCCTCTTTGGATCTTGAATCAGATGAGGAGCAAAGTGAGAAAGTTCGTTGAATTTCTTATGATATTCTGGGATGGTCAGATCACCTTGTATCAAATAAGAAAATTCATCACATAATCGCTCGGTTGCTTCGGGAGGAGTAAATCTTTCTAAGAAAATCACTTTGAATCTGCTCCAGGTGATATCACCTTCTGGATTATCTTTAATAACTGAATCCCACCAAAACAAAGCTTCTTCTTTGAGTGCCCAAGACGCCAGTAATCTTTTCTGGTCATCTCTCAGCTTTAAACCCTCAAAGATTTTCTCTGCAGAACGGACCCAAGCTTGTGTTTCCATAATGGACTCTTTGCCTAAGAATGGTGATCCACCCCGATTTCGAAATCTCTTGAATAGAACTTCTATATCTGATTTTGTTTGAGGGAGCACAACTGGCTCATTAGCTGGTCGAGCCATACGATTATTTCTCCTGTTCCTGTCACTTATTTTCTAGTGCATCTGCAATTAGTAGACAAAGTGTCAGGTCAACAGAAAAGATATTTCAAATTATAGAGACAAATACTTCAATGCAAATGTGTCTACTGGGGTGTATTTCATTCTGCTTTACTTATACTAGGATATTACTGATCCTATCTGCATAGAGTTACCCATCCTAGAACACTACTGGTTCTATTCTGACGAGTTCGTTCATATGTTATATTCCAGAACTAAGCTTAACCAAAGCTCTGATACCAAATTGAGACGACCCCAAACCCCGTACTGACGGCGGCAAGGGTAATCCTTGGAATATAACACATAAACAGATAACAGCAGAACAGAAATAAATAAATACACCAGATAATGAACAACAATACACTGGATAAACAATAATCATCAGAGTTACACAACATACAGGATCTTACTTAGTACAAATACAGGTCAGCTATACATAAATGTCTACAACGGAAAACAAACATAATATGTACAATAGGAGCTGAACATCATAAAAAGAGATAAATGAAGAATCCATCTTCAGCTCCAGCTATCCAGAAAGAGCCAGATAAAACCTGAATACAAGGCTGCCCATGTAGAAAAAGGGGCACCCGAGTTTGCAAGTGAAACAAACTACGAGTCATTCATGGGACTGGTATGAGAAATCTACTTAACACGTTTATAATATGGCTAATCACAGGACCAAGCCACTTTCACGGAACGGGTTTACTCCATTGGATTGCCAGTGCTTTAAAAACAAATCTTTCTTTTAAACATCGCAATGCTTTTTATAAAAATGAAGCCATTATAAGACTCAGTTCCCATCACACAATGCAACGCAAACCGGAGGATAGAGTTTTACCTTATAATGGCCAAAATATGATTGATACGAATAAAACAAAAGCAATTGATATTATTACTAGTGTTTACATGTTTCAAAACAACTTCGAATCATAACTATCAATCATAGGCGGCATGGGTACCATATATCATGTCGCCATATATATATATATATATATATATATATATATATATATATATATATACATACAATCAAAACCGCATAGTCACGTAATTGGAAATTGGATTTCCGTAATGAACCAAGGCAAAAGATAGTCCTTACCGAATTCGCGACTCTCTAGCCCGAGCCACAGACAAGCGCGCAGGCAAGCCTTGGAGCCACAGGGCCGGTCCACCGAGGTGGATTATTATGCCTGAACAATACGTTTCCCCGCCCTTTGGGGCGTAAACGAGCCAACGAATGACTCCATCAGACCCGGATCGTCCGATCAAACCGAGGCGCCTCGCAACAGAAACAACCACATAAGTCAACCTCATCAGGGCGTGTAAAACCACTGACGCCACTTCTAACTAGAAAGAAACGCATGTCCTCCCTGAGGTCCTCTCCCATTTCTGGTTCATACCGGGGTGTGAGGCTCGTGATTTCACGTTATACACAAAGCTACGCCACACAGGCGGTGCTTTGATCATCACCACAAGACTTTGCTTTTCAACAGAAGCCCTGATCACTGCATCTTAGCATGCCACATAGGCAATTCACACCGTGCAACTGATGGCTATCAATCACATAGAATAAATTCCAATGTCAGACACACTGTCCATTTGCAAGTCCGTTCTGGGTCTGAACGAAACCGGAGGCACTATATACCTCACAAACCCATCGATCACCACGTACGTCTGGATGATCACCACTCATTATCCATATTTCGGGATGCCTCCCAATCAGGACCTCGGTTACCATCCAAACGAGGTGAAGATCTCCGGTCTTCGACTACCGTCTTCATCTTCGATTTCTTATCGTCGATTTAGTTATTCAGAATGGGATAAACCCGGTCTTTCTGAGCAACTCGCGTATATAATAAACAAGTGCAACACTAACATACACACGCGTCATTTCAATTCATTAGTCACTAACCGTCAATCAGTAAGAGAACGATTTCCCAAATATTAACCCCGAAGGCCGAAACCAACATCAGATCAACACCCAGGGAACCATTCGACTTAGCCAACCTTCAGTTAATTTCTAAATCACATCCATATCGTTTATAATATTTTACAACGATTTATCGCTATTTTTATTTATTTTAAAATAGCCAATTTATTCCAAATGACGCTTCGGGCCATAACGCGGCCGTGGCGCTGTTTTTCTTCAGATTTGATTTACACATATCTGAAAATCTAACCGTTGGATCTTCACAAAATTTACATCATTAGAAAGATCTTTTCAAAACGAATCCAACGGTTCCAGTTTCGGGAAAATCCGATGGTCGGATCTCCCGGTATAATCGTTTGAAGTTTCGATTTCAAAATACGAACTGCAGCGTCGTTATAGGATTAAATATAATTATATTTATATATATATATAAATATAATCGATCCTGGCGCTGTTTTTCTTCAGATTTGAATTAAACATTCCAGACAATCCAACCGTTGGATTTTTACAAAGTTGGTGCCGTTGGAAAGATATTTCCAAAGCGAACCCAACGGTTGCGATTTCAGGAAAATCCGATGGTCGGATCTCCCGGTATAATCGTTTGAAATCACGGTTTCAAAATACGAACTGTAGCGTCGTTATTCGATATATTTCAATTCCATATATATATATATATATATATATCGATTCTTCGATTTCAAAACCATATTCTTTTCATACATTGGATAAAAATGATATTTTTATCCAACTGTCTTCTATTTCAACACTTCACTATTTTTAACAATTCATGTATATAATAAAAATGTGATTTTTAATGTAAAACAATTTATTTCAAAACACGACTATTTTATATAGTTAATATAGGTGATAAAAATAGGATTTTTATTATAAAACAATTTATTTCAAAACACGACTATTTTATACATTTCATATTGATGTTAAAAATGGGATTTTTATTATAAAACAATTTCTTTCAAAATATGAATACCATTCAACACATGAATTCAATTCAACGAATGAATATCGATTCAACACATGAAGGTTTTCTATAGTTTATATAAATCGATAAAAAGGTGATTTTTATATTTAAAAACATGAATACCATTCAACACATGAATTTCAATTCAACGAATGAATATCGATTCAACACATGAAGGTTTTCTATAGTTTGTATATATATATATATATATATATATATATATATATATAAAAGGTGATTTATATATTTAAAAACACGAATACCATTCAACACATGAATTTCAATTCAACGAATGAATTTCGATTCAACACATGAAGGTTTTCTATAGTTTGTATATATAGATAAAAAATGTGATTTTTATATTTAAAACACGAATATCATTCAACACATGAATTTCAATTCAACGAATGAATATCGATTCAACACATGAAGGTTTTCTATTCAACGAATAAATATAGTTTCAACAAATGAAAATAATTCAAACACATGAATATTAATCAAAATTTCGGCAGCATAACGGCAGGGTAGTTAAAACTGGGGCCGTCCCTAGTACGGCTCCTCGCTCTACCTTAAAGCCTCGCAGCTTTTGACAATGGGGAATCATGCATCTAGTTCGCACGCAGGCGGCATGTATATTTTTCTCATTTCCACAAACTAATCCTATGTGGTTTCAACCAAATATTTCAACCACAAACGGGTATTTTTCAACCATAATCAATCAATATCAACCACAAACAATTCCAATCAACCATTCGCTATCAATCAATTTTCACACCAATCATAATCAATAAATATCGTCCATGGTTTGTGGACGAGGGGCGTATATATATATATATATATATATATATATATATATATATATATATAGCAATTCACTTCTATTTCAACACATATATAATTTTTACAACGCATATACAACTTATATATCGAACGTACAACTTATACAACGCTTATACATGAGATGTACAACGCTTATATAACTCATACATCAACTATATAATTTATACATCGTCGTTTTCCATATCGTTTATAAATTAGAAATCTCACATTGGGTTCCACTCCACCAAAAATAGCAGAAGGCTCAGAAAAACATGCAGTCTCTTCTAGAAGGTAAGAGACGTCCACCCGAGTCCACTGTCTCTTGTTTCACTGAATTTCGACCACAAATGAAAAAGATATGATTTTTATCATGAAATCAAAATTTGCAACACTTTTAGACGTTAAAACAGTTCAAAATATTCAAAGCCGATTACCTCAGCCTTTTGTTCGAAACTAGGTTTCGATTTAATTTCAAATCCGCGAAGTATGAAGCCGATCCGTCTTCACCACGACGTCGGGCCTGGAAAGGTGCATCCGCGCCACCCCTCACTGGTGAGCTCGCACGCAGATCGGAGGCTGGAGGGAGCTCCGAGCGGCGAAGGTTGATGGGGGCGATTCGGGCTAGATACCAAACGAGAAATCTTGAAATGGGTATGGATTTAAAGCTCGTTCGGAGCTCTTCAAAATGGATCCAACCTCACGTGATTTAATTGAGAAACGAGAGAGAATTCGAGGAGAGAAGTTTGGAATAACTTCAGCCGTCGCGCGTTGAAGAACTGGGAAGAACACGGGGAGAGAGAAAGTGAGAGGATTGGCCCATATTTTTTTTATTTATTAATTTCAAAAATCCGAAAATACCCCTTGCCTCATACGAACTCCAATCCAAACCCAACGACTGTCATCCCCAACGTTTTACCCCCATTCTGAACACAATGGGATATGTTTCGAAGGCCCATTCGAATGTTTCAGTCAGTTTTCATTCAAATTAAAATATAGAATATTCAATATTTGATTTGAACGTACATTTCAATTAGCCAGGGCCACCAACTGATTCGAAAAAGTCCCAGAAAAATAAATCTGGCTATGTTTTGACGATACGGTCCCAACAAAACTAGTTTCGTCGAATTCTGAGACCGTTTGCAAAAAGGCCCATTTCTGGTCGATCCAATTTAACTATAATTGACCAAAACATGTTTTCCTTTGCCACGCTCACATACTAGCTTCAAAAATTATGAAATTTGAAACCTAGCAATAACTTCACATCCCGGATCCAACAAAAGTGAATTCGTCGAATTCCGAGGTCGTATGCAAAATGGCCTATTTCACGGGCTAAATAAATTCCATAGCGACCTTTCTGAAAATTCATTTGGCCATAACTTTTGCTTTCCGCTATGAAAATTCGATTTTTCAGATTCGTTAGAAAGGTATTCACTAACAGATTTAAATATTTTTTGTTTCACTCAAATCCGTTTTGTTTTGCACCCGGTACAGTCCGACAAAGTTTGGATTCAAATTTTGAAACTGCAGCGCCTTTTCAGGCCTTGTTTAAAATTATAATTAATTATATTCGTTTTCAAACGTCGATTCCAACTCATTTTTCACTGCCATTATTTAAAATATTTGTTTTAAATATTTAAAATTCATTATTTTAGCCAATTTAAATTTTTTAAATTGGTTCAGATTTTCTGGGTCGTTACAATCCCTTCTACTTCATTAAAACGTAATGAATAGAAACTGCTTCTCACAACGAACCCTGTGCCACCTTCAGCATCGTCTGGATGGACTCCGGCCTCACCACCTCCATCTACTGTCCCCTATCTCCCTCCACTCATCAGCAACTCGTGACTAAGCCACAGTAACCGCTGTTCTAAACTTAAAAACTCTGGCTTCTCACTTCGTCCGAAACCGTGAACCCCACGTTGCCAACAACGAGCCTTCCACCGAATTTTGCACCCCCCTCAAACTCCAACTACTGACCACCTACTACCGTAGTCTCCACCATCTACCTCAGCGTCTGGCCCAGCTTCGTCCATACTGCTAATATAAATAGGAGAGAGGAGAGGTTTCCGTTTGAAGTTTTTGGATGAGAGTAGAAAGTAACGGAATGGAGAAAACAACTTAAAATATGGAAGCTTTTGTTCAAGGAGAGATAGAGCCATAGAAAGTATTTCTAACTAGAACATAAGGAAGAAGTTATTTCTGGGTAATTTCCAAAGGGAGAGGATGTTCGTTTTGAGAAGAAGGAAGCATAAAAACAATAAGTTAAAACGTAGGCTTTAAATAGAAATAAAGAGCTACCGTGTATATGTTGTTTAGTTTTAGTAACAGGAGATGGCACATGTCTCTTGAATTTTTTGCCCATGTTTTGTCTGCCGACCAGAAGAAAAATTTCGGCATAACCATGAGAGAATGCAGATGTATAAATTTCGAAGTGACCCATGATTTTTTTTGAGGTGACCGATGATATTTTATGGAAACGACTAACGAAATTTTTAGTGTATACGCTTGATGTTCATGGTTCGTACAAACCCATATAAACTCTAGTCGTAACGAAATTGAAAATCAAACCATAATTAATTATTATGGCTTTAATAAAATTAATTTCGCTTAAAACCGATTTCGTTTGAAAACTAACTATTTTTAAATCACATATTGAATCGATAAAACAAATGTATTGTTTCAATATAACAAATCTATAAATAATAAATTATTATTTATTTATACATTAAATCAAAATTGTATTAAATATCAAAATAATCTAGCACATATTTTAAATTCAATATACTAAAATTCAAGTTAAAACGATGTTCAATATATTGAAAATCCCATTTATTTATAAAATAAATCGTTATATTTTAGTAACGAATTTCATAGCGACTATTTGAAAATTTGATTTGGACATAAAATAAAATCTATAATACGAAAACTCGATTTTTCTGCTTCATTAGAAAAATATTATCCAATAGATTTAGATGTTTCTTGTTTCGAAGAAATCCGACTTAAATTGGATCCTGAATAACCATTTAAAGTTCAAAACGTTATATTACGAACTACCGCGCCGCTGTAGTTCGTTTCATAATTAAAATTATAAATTAAACGTTTTAAACAGAGTTTATAATCAAAATCGTTAATAAAAATTAAATATAACATAAACAGATCCTCTTATATTTACCAAATCATATAATATTACAAATTCGGCCAATTTTGACTATTTCAAAATCAAATTATTATTTTATTATTTAAACGAATAAAATATTCAAAATTGTTAAATTCGAACCATTTAAAAATCTAAATAAATGTTTAAAGCAATTATTAAATATTAAATTAAACGATTAAAAATATGGGCCGTTACATTCCTTCCCCCTTAAAAGAATTTCATCCCCGAAATTGCTAGCGCAGAAAGAACGTTGTAGCCCATTATCTTTACAAAAATATTTAATCAAAACTCAGTTTTATTTTCAAAGCCAATCTAATTTGTTTTGAAACCAATTTATTTTAAATAACAAAATTTTCCAAAAATCTTCAAAAAATTTCTAACACCTTAAAATTTGGAAAATTTTTGGCAGAGTCTCCCTTGCATGGAAGGATTTCTGCGATATTGCAGGTTCAACAAATTTATATATCTCGACCCACACGGTCGGAAAAAGGAAAAATCCAATTCAAAACCCAAACCAAAAACCTAAAATTTATATTTTGCATAAGCGTACCTTTTCGAGCGTAATCACGCGATAAACGGTGAGCGAGCATGCTCAATTACTATGCAACTTCAATCAGACTGGATTCAGTTAGCTACAGAATCTTCTTGGACATGTTTTAAAGATAAATTGGCTCTTCTACACCAGCTCTCAACTCTAATGAACTTCAATAGTTTCAAAACGATGCTAGTTAAATTTAAATATCCATACCATTCTGGATTTATCTCAATAAATCAATTCTATTCAAGATTGGTTTCAATCAAGTTCATCCAACTTTAAATCCATATCTATGCAATCAGTCTCAACCATATAATCCCAAACCATTCCATTTGGATATTTCTATTTCTCAACTCAAGTCAAAATAGCGTTGACTTAAGTTATATTTTATTTCAATATTCAAGTTCAAGTTTGATTTATATAATTCGTGTTTACTTATCACAAGTTAAATTGAAAATTCTCATTCAAATTTGCATTTTTTCCGCTTGATTAATCTTTCCAATTCCATAATCAAACCATTCATATCAACTAATCACAACAATACAAGCTTCAATAATCAAATCATTTTTTTAGAGGATTATCCTTTTGTTGTAAAAATATATTCGGGTAAAATTATTTCATTTACCCTCTTTACAAAATATTTTAAAAATAATTTTATATTCAAATTACAAATACGCGCTCTTATATATATACACTCAAACTCAATCTAGGGTATTACTAACCCCATCTCTATTGAGTTATGCCACAGAGCCAAGGTTATTACTAAACCAATAGCTCTGATACCAAGTTGTAAGGTCCCACTTTTCCGTACTATTTAAGCCGACAATTAACTACCACAGCCAACCTAAATTATACAGGAAATCAGAATGTTAAGAGAAAGAAATTATAGGATGAGAGAGAAAGAAAGAAATATTAGAATAGAAGAAAGAAGAAGAATATCATAATCTCACAGCGGAACAAATAAAATATAACCTATATCAAATCTCTTTACAAAAAGATTCATATATACATACCAATCATCAGAGTACATCATATATCAGATACAGCAGAACAACTTTAAATAACTAACGGTGAAGCCTTCTGCTTCTAACTCTCGAAAGTCCAAGCGAAAACTAACTTGTAAAATATGTTCGGTCTGACCATAGCACATTTTGAAGCAAAGCAAAAACACCCGGATCAGTCTAGAATACTTTTAGTGGTAAATTCACATCAAACAATCATCTTAACTTTAGAAATCCTTTTTGAAAGAAAGGATAATAGTAAGACCAGCCCACACATAAACATGGACGGTTTTTACCTTACTATAACCCAAAATATTTTTGATATATCAAAATTCCGGTGATATTATAATAATGTCTATCAAATCACAAATAAATAACCAAGTAGCAGAACGCTTGCATCTCATACTCTACATATATAGTATAAAATCAAAAACCACATGGCGCTTATTGGAGATTGGATTCCACCTATGGCAAGGTATGGGACCACCTCTCCGATCAGTGTACTCTAGAGGGAAATACAATAGCGTTCAACAAGAACGTCTTGCAACCTAGGCTAAACATGACCGATCACTCATTTAACTTGAGTGTACTGAATGTATTACCACCCTAAGGTTAGGATCAACAACCATTCCTGCGGGACAACATCGGAAGATTTATGAATGAAATGGAATTTCTAGATGGTGATAATACAGCCTGCTTGGGAATGACCCAACTAGCCATGCGACCTACCCGATTTTTGCCATTTCCCAGTTGATGAGGCTTGAGGTCACGTTTACCTTTTTAATCATCACATCACATTCACTTTGAATGCCACATCGTCAGATTCGTCAAATCACTAATTGACATCCACATATATACTCTGGGTGTTAAGCAAGAGAATTTCTCCGCCACCAAACTTGATATATTTGTAAAAATCAACATACGTGACCCTCAGGAAATACTCTGTCAGACATTCGTCCATACAAGTCATCCAGGAACAGGATGAACTGAAGGCACCCTCCTACCGCATCCTAGGAATCACCCTATAGACCAGTAGCGAGTAGTCCTTGCAAATCCGTAGATTTCAACCACGACAGAACCATAGTGTATCTCTGTTTGCAAGTTAGAGATTATAAGTAGTTCTTCCGTTTTATGAAGATCTACGGTCTTCAATTGCTCCGTCTTTATTTCCTGCATGTTAGTTCGATCGCTATGTTGATTCGAAGTGGTTTTGGGTCTAGTTCCCATCCCGGTCTCTTTGAAACAACATGTCAAAAAGTTCAATAAGATATTTGTTGATAGTTTGGTGTTTTAACTATCAACTCACAATAGTACGGTCAAGTATCTTGGCAGCTCAGGCCCTTACTATTTAAAATCATTTATTAAAAATCTTTATCGAATCATTGAAAATCATTTCATACATTTAAAGTTGATTCCATTTTCATACCTTGACAACTTATCTTTCGTTTCGTCATTTGGAAATAATATCTTTCCTTTATTCATACTTCGCTTTATTCCTCTTTAATTTTAAAATATTGCTATATTTTTATAAATACGTTTATTTCCTTAACTTTGGAAATGTCGATATATCAATATATGTTAACTCACTAATATAATCCCATTTACTGATTCTTATGCGATACAAACCATGTTAAACGACAAATTCTTAAAAATTCAATGTCTTTATTTCACTTCTACTTGAAGATCTGCTTAAATTCTAAATATTTATTTTTGTTTCCAAAACTGATATAATCCTTTCCATCTTTAACTACTTGTTATTTCGAATAAGTATATTCTACTCGTATTATTCCCATTTTCTGGAAAACAATGCTATATAAATAGCCTAATAGTATAAATAAAACTTTATAATTCACCATGGCGAAACAATGCTAACTTATACATTGTTTAATTTAAATTACATTTCAAATGCTACAAATGAATTGCAAATGTTTTACGAAAATAATAATAACTCATTTCAATTTCCTTTACCGTTACAAACTAATATCATTCTTCGATAATAATGAAGTCGTTCAAGTTGGGGTATTTTATTTACCTCTCAGACCTTGATCGACAACGTTCTTATCTCAGAATAATTAGAAGTTCGCAACTAACAACCCATGTTCTTATACTATCATTCAGGTCTTATTTTCTATTTATTTAAGTCATGGTTTTTATAAACCATATCCTTTCTTTTAAAAAACTCGATTGACCATAATCATTTCACTTAGTATATTAGTTAAGTAAACATTTACTAAAAATATTAACCCATTGCTTCATAAACTTCTGTATACTATTCTGTTCATAATTGGATTCGTTTACCGAAACCTTATCCAAAAACTCTTTTAACATCATTAAACTAATCGTTGGATTTTATAATTAAAACCGATTTATTATCTTCTTTGCTCAAATTGAAAAGAATTTTTATTTTGGTTTTACAAATCATTTCTTATATTTGAAAATCCCTTTTATTATCATTTCATTTAAAACTCTTTTATTTCAATAACTAAAATAAAACTGAAACTTCGATTCAGTTATAAAAATAATTTTTATAACTTTAAAATAGATTAATATACCTGACGACAAACTAATATCTCAAACCGATGGATTTTAGAACCCCCGCTGCCAATTACTTAATCAATACTGACTATTGATTAAAGCACAACAATTAGATTCACCAATCAACATTCATTCAATCATTGATATCTAAACATGATATAATATAAATTTGAATAAACAATTCATAATTAACAATATGTAACAACCAATAACAAATAAAGATCATCCATAGCACTCATAGCTTCCATTCAACCAATTTTAAATGATAAATATTAATAATATGAATTTAACACAACAAAGCATTCCAGAAGTGTGAGAATTAACTCACCATTTTTGTTTCTGACTATGTTGTGTCATTTTATATAGCTTCAAACTAATGTCTGAAACTACATAAAATTCCAGTTTCCACTGAATTATTCCGTTCTAGCTCGTACATGTCGGCACCATCGATAAGAATCCATTGACACTCGTTTCGTCCAATTCTGATAATACAAACACGAGTTATACTTATTATAAGTTCAAGTAATTTAAATTAAATAATGGATTTATTAATTAAATTTAATAAAATTTTAATTACTTCTGTTAATATGAAACTGGCCAATGCTTTATTGTTCTTGTCTACGGGTTCCTTCGTTCGTTTCAGCTATCTCACTGTCCAGAACCCAGCTTCTGACCGGAATCACCCCCTGTAGCACCCAAAATAAGGTTTAACGTTTTGATTTAATAATAGGCTCTTAATAATTATATTTTTAAACCTAATATTAATCGTTAATTAAATAAATTTTCGTTATTGCACTAATCCCCTGCTTAAACTAATTAAGCTCGTCCACTTTCTTCTTCCAGGCAATCGGCTTTGACTTCCAGACTCCATCCCCAACATTAACTTGTTCCCATATATATTGCTTCACTATTTCAACGCCCCCACCAAACATATCAGTACCATGCCACCTCATAACTTCCTACTGGAACAGCTTGCCTAAAACTCACCCATATTGTTCCAACCCTTTAAAAGCTTTTAACCCAAATAGTTTCCTTTCATCAGCGCCGCCAACGTGCTCCACCGGAGTCCTATCGAGGAACACCTCTTCGACCACCTCCTCCTACTCTGTCGAACCCCCTAGCCATAACTTCCATTGACACCCCGTATGTGATTTCTAGATTTAAGTAAGCCAGCCTCACATCCCTTCTGCTCCGATAAAACGTAATGAAAAGAAACTGCTTCTCACAACGAACCCCGCGTCACCTTCAGCATCGTTTGGACAGACTTCGGCCTCGCCACCTCCATCGACTATCCCCTATCTCCCTTCGCTCATCAGCAACTCGTGACTAAGCCCCAGTAACCGCTGTTCCAAACTTAAAAACTCTGGCTTCTCACTTTGTCCAAACCCATGAACCCCATGTTGCCAACAACGAGCTTTCCACCGAATTTTGCACCACCCTCAAACTCCAACTACTGACTACCTACTACCACAGTCTCCACCATCCTCCTCCGCATCTAGCCCAGCTTCGTCCATATTGCTAATATAAATAGGAGAGAGGAGAGGTTGCCGTTTGAAGTTTTTGGATGAGAGTAGAAAGCTAACGGAATGTAGAAAACAACTTAAAAGATGGAAGCTTTTGTTTGAGGAGAGATAGAGTCGTAAAAGTATTTCTAATTAGAACATAAGCAAGAAGTTTGTAACGGCCCACAAATCTGTACTATCTGAGTTAACTACATACATCACACGTCCAACCAAAATATCACAGAAATACGAATCATTTTTTTTAGAAGAAAAAGGTATAAGAAGAACAGAAACAACAACACATAATCTCACATCGTAGCAGAATAAAATATAATATATCATAACTTTTGAAATACAAAATTTTAACTGTATAACATACATTTATCAGAGTACAACACTTACAACACAACAGTAATAAAAATGCTATATATCTAACACTGAAGCCTCCTGCTCCATGCTCCTTTAGATAGATCTGTAAAATCCTGAACTACTTGACTGCCCATACAAATTTGGCCACCCAAGAGTTTAGGTAAAACAAAACAAAATAAACTCTGGGTCAGTCATCGGACTGGTATGAGTAAACAGTTTAAAACAGTTGGAGATAATAAACGATATCTCATAAGACCACGCCGTATAACACGGAATGGGTTTTTCCCTTATGAGAATCCAAAAAACTTGATTCAACTTTCAAATCCTTTTGAAAGAAAACGATAATCTTTATATCGAAACTCTTTTGATATTATAATAGTGTCTAAATCAAATAAATAGAAATCTAGTTGGAACACTTGCATCTCACGTTCCACATATATATAATACACAATCAAAACCACGTGCACTTATTGGGTAATGAATTTCCAACTATGATAAGGTATGGAACCACCTTCTGATAACGTATCTCCAGAGGAGAATACACTGGGTTCAACAAGAACATCCTGTAACCCGGTCACACATGATCGACCACTCATTTCGCTTGAGTGTATCGAATGTATATGACCAACGGTTGGGATCAACAACCGTTTCCCAAATGGGACATCATCGAATAGAATAAGGAATTAAATGAATTTTTCTAGATAGGTGATAATACATCCTAATGGGAGTTACCCACATAGCCATGCTGCATGCCCGATTTTTGTCATTTCCCGGTTGTTGAGGCCTGATGCTACAATTACTTATCATTTATTGATAGCACAATCACTTTGAATGCCACATTGTCAGATCCGTTAATCATTAATTGATTTGTATAAATATATTCTGGATATTACGCTAAGAGAATAAATTCTCCACCACCATATATATTTATACAGACCAACATATGCGATCATTGGAAATACTCTGCCAGACACTCATCCATATACGTTCGTTCTGGGATTGAACGAAACCGAAGGCACAATTTCCATTAATAGAAAAATCCCGTGCACTCTACTCCGTCTCCGATTATCTTCATATAATATGATTTGCAACGCTACTGTCAATACGGAGTGGTTCCAAGATAATAATCCAACCGGTCTCTCCATATTGACAACGATCTGGGCAAATACTTCGATAGTCGGTTATTTAACTATCAAAGAAAACAAACATCCACTCATAGCATCAAATAATCACTGGGCCCTTAATTAATATTTCATTAATTAAATCACTACTCCATTTCCTTATCAATATTTGTCAACCAAATCTTTTCAACAATCATCTTGGCCTTTTACATTATTTGGAAAACATATCCATATATCGCTTTCTTTTATTTTCTATATGTAGAAAATATCTTCTATTTATAATTGGAAATAATTCCAATTACTTATCTCGTTCATGCCCGTTCATTTCTACACTCAGGAAATATTTATTATATTTCCACAATTCTACTTCCTTGGGTTAAAACGAATGTTGTATAAAACATTGTTACAACAACCCAAAATATTTCATTCAACTAATTTCTTTAAACATCTCTCTTCGAGACTAAATCTTGTTACTTATCGGTTAATAATGGAATCAATCAAGTTGGGGTATAACTACCTCTCAGACCTTGACTGAAAACACCGTTAACTTCAAAACAGACAAGACCACTCACCTCGAATAAACAACACCATAAAACCCAATTATTCCTTTTAAAAACATGCATATGGTTCGCTTTCTATTTTTAACAAATCTAATTTATAGATTTCCTTTTTGTTTACAATATTCTATTTTTAATTTCATTTCCTTATCGAATTCTATATATATCGATATATTGATTTCTATTTATCAATCTTTATTAAAAATATTCTATCTCCTTAAATTTCTGGAAAATTTCGCCATTACCTCCTTTGTACTGGTCGATAGTTCAAACCTCATCTCGCCTCTCTAGTCCCTTTCCACTCAAAGAGAAAATCAAAAAGCCAAGTGGCTTGCCGATTCGGCGCATAAAAACTCATATGAAATTTAAACATGTACCTTATTGTTGGGCACACGAATTATAACCTTCATACACTTCATCCAATACCTGTCTAAGCAATATACATCCGTTCATAATTTTATTCTAACTCAATCTGGCCATTTTAACTAAATTTGCTAATTTATTCTTTAATTAGCTCTTTTGCCTATTTCACTTTCTATTTGAACATATCACGTTCAAATAAATTTTTTAACTTGCTTATAACCAATCAGATTTCATTTTCGGTTCAAGTTTCATATTTGATTTCGAATATGAATATACAAACCCCTTTTCTAACCCGAAGTTCAATTTCGATTTCAAATTTCATTAACTAATTTTTTCTTTAAATTAGTTAATTCAATTCAACAATTAAAAATCTGATTTTTTGTTTCAAAAATCAGTTCGCTTACTCCCCTTGAGTTCAGACTTATTTTACAACTCAAATCTGGATTTACTTATGGAAATTCAGATATTATTTGTTTAAAATCCTTTTATTTATTTAAATAAACCGTTATGGTTTTATAATGGTTCTGGCGCTGTTTTTCTGAAAATTTGTTTTTGACATAACTCAAAATCTATTAGACGAAATCTAGATTTTCCTCTTCCATTAGAAAACTATTATCTAATTGGTCCTGACGGTTCTTGTTTCAAAGAATTCCGAGTTAATTTGAGTTCTATATACTCGATTGAAGTTCGAATCGCCAATTTATGAACTACCGTGCTGTGACGAGTTTGTTTTAATTATATTTATATATATATATAAAAACGTTTAAACTTCATTAATATATAAATTAAAACTCCATTCGAATATATTTTTCACATATATCAAATCAGCTTCCTAATTCAACATAATATTTTCGATTATCTATAATTGTCGATTTTTCCTTACTCGGTAATATATTTATTTATACTTCGATCTTCTATATTTAACTAAAATTCCTTTTATAAATAAATTATTTATAAAATTCGATATAATCAAATTTCGATTATAAACCCATTGGATTTTTCTCAATTCAGCTTATATTCCGAATTCTGAAATATAATCAATTGTTTTGTTTCAAAACACTTCTCAATTTACTTTTAAATTCCTATTTGAATTTAAATGGTTTAAATTATCCAAATGATAATTTATTTCACCAAATTTATAACACTATTTATAAATTCAACTTTCTTGTTTTATATATTTAAACAAGTTCCCTTTTCAAATTTCTATTCGAAATTCCATCCCTTTGATATTCCGAATTGCGGAATAAAAACCTTTGTTCCCTTTCAAATGATTTCAAATTCTATTTTTAAATTCATATTGCAATTTAAATATTCAAATTATCTCTTGATAATTAATTCATTATATTTATAAACACCATTTTATAAATTTCCTTGTTTTATATTTAAACAAGTCTATTTCGAAATCTATTTAAAACCAAAATCATATTTTGGAAATTTCTATTTATAATAACTTATATATATAACACCCAATTTATTTTCATATTCAATTTCTTCTATTTAAATAAATTCGAATTCAAATCATAAATCCTTACAGATTTATTTTAGTTCAATTTATATTCTGAACATCAGAATAAATTCCATCGTTTATTTCTTTAAAACGATTTCCCCATTTCTATTTTTAAATTCACATTTGAATTTAAATATTCGAATTATCCAATGATAATTTTTCCACTTTATTTATAAACACTGTTTATAAATTCATTTCAATTCTCTGCATTATTTAATTTATAAACAACATTTATAAATTCACTACTTGTTTTATATATTCAAAAAAAGTTAATATATTTATTGCCCAATTGAAATTCGATTTCTATTTTAGATAAATAGATTTTCCCCTTTAAATTTCAAATATCCTTTTCACGATAATTTGATATATCAATATTTTAGGCCCAGTGATATTCAATCAATCAAAAATCCCAGTTATCAACCATAGATTTCCTAACCCATCATATATGATAATATATATGAGAACAAACAATTAATAATATTTTTGAGGAATCCAGTCGGATCCCTCCAACTTGTTTTCCTGCATCCACAGACGTTAGCCAAAATAAATAATACCCATCTTGCTTCGACGTAGGATATCGTGGTATAGAGGTCATCCATTATCATAGCGTGGGGCGTATAGGGTCATCCGCTAATGATACTACGGGCATCTACTAATGATACTGCGAGAATCCAACCACCAATATATATATATATATATATATATATATATAATAACAACAAACCAATCCTAAATAACTAATATATATTTCATAGTCACAAGAAGATTTTAATGCAACCAAACAACCAACAGAGAAATATTTTTAACAAATAAAATTAACTCTGTATAAAAACGGAGTGAGTCTTACTCACCGAGATTTTTAATTGCAGATCCAATACAAATTTAATTCAAATCGAACGATATTCGATTTAAGTTAAAATTCCATAGTCGATCTCACACGACTTCAAAAATTCCAAATCCAATTCCCTCGTGAAGCTTAACCTCTTATGGTTCCACGAAATTTCGTTTCTCGTCAAAACTGTTATTGTATGAAACTATTATATATAAATATATTTCAAGTTTGTATATCTATAAATTGAACATCATTAATTAATCTAATTAATTATTAAAAATTATCTTGATCCCTTGTTTAACATCTCATACAACTTGTTGTTGTTACCAAACATCCTGTTATTACTTTCTCTCTGCTATCTATAGGTCTCACCCAACTTCATCACCCCTATGACCATAATCCTTGGCAAACATCTCCAATTTTGTTTATAAACTCATACTCCATCAAAACAAAATGTACCACATACACACGTTTTAAAATTGGTGCAACCTCTTTACAGCTCCTTATACCAACCTGCTGCTTTACCAAACATTCCCACTCCTTTTGCCTTATCAACCCCATCTTCATTCTACCTACTTACTCACAGTGTGACCGGAACCCTAAAACCCATCATACCATATACCACTTCAAACCCGTATGGTTCCATACCCCAGAAACCAACACAGAACTTCATGATACCCATCATTTGCCGGCGAACTCCACCATCGCGATACGCCTTGCTCAGCAAAACATGATTCGCAATAAACCCTAAAGCGCTTCTCGAATTTGCGTTCGAATATACCCAAATCATCCCTTAAATGACGCGAGCCCCAAATTATTGGGAACACGATTGAGGCCATCTCGAACTCTTCGAGTTCGAACAATACTGGCATTTTTACGATTGGAAAGAACTATAAGGCTCGAACGATTTACTCTTGATTTTGGTTCCAATGAAGGATAATAAACATGGAAATCGCGATTTCTTTTTCTTCTTCTTTTTATATACTACGGATCGATTTTGATTCCTTTTGAATTGGCAATTGATGCTTTTGAGGGATCCATTCTGGTGATTTCGATTTTATGAATGAGTAAAGCAACGAAGGTTTCGAAGTATATAAATCAACAAGCCATTTCTATTTCCTACTGAAGCTTTTGGAATTTATTTTCACATAAGAACAGAAGCAAGAATATATGAAAGGGGTAGTCGCGATTTTATATAGAAAGATACTTCAGTATTAAGCAACTTAGGTCTGCATACCTATGTTAGGTTAAGTACACTATCATTAAATTTGATTTGATATAAATTTAATACGATTAGATATAAGATATCTTTATTCTTTTTAAATAGATATTGATTTGATTTCGATCATATCCACTAAAAATATATCGGGGTTCATAATTCGACATCACGAACTGCCATTTTAACCTACCGACCGACGTTTCAATGTAAATACACTATTCTGAACTCACCAGAATAGACTATAAAATTTAATTCGAACGTATATATAAAATAACCATATTAAATTGATATAATATAATTTAAATTCAAAACAAATAAATTATTTGATAATAACTTATTATTGTCGTTGTCAATATTCGAATAGAATATATATTGACCACCTGAATTGTTTTGATTCAGTTTTAAATTTCGAAATTAATTATATATCATTTTCGTATTACGATAATTCAATATTCTTGAAATTAAATAGTAATCGATTATTAAATCGATAACTCAATATAAATATACATTTATATTATCAACTCAATATTTAAAACAATATTAAATATTTAAAATTAATCGATCAAAAATACGGGTCGTTACATTCTTCCCCCTTAAAAGAATTTCGTCCCCGAAATTACTAAGGTAGGAAAAATGCTTCAAACCCCTTTACCTTTCAAAAACACACTTATGCTGAAACTCAACATTTATATTTCTACAACTTTAATTCCAACCAAACTTTTGGCTTCCATTTATTTAATTCGAATGATCTATAATCAATACATTTATATCCATTAATCTATTCAAATTGATTCTAGTCAATTTATTCACTTCAATCCATTTAACTTGCTTAAGTTAATTTAATTCCAGAATTTAAATTCCTAGGTTTTTATTTCAAATCTTTTTGAAATCACATAAACATATATTTATTATCCATCACAAATTCAAAACATTTGAATTTCAAAACAACTAGTTTACTTTCAAACAAATTTTTACCAGAAACTTTTCTAAGGTAGCAATCTATCACTTAGAAACTCGAAAATGAACACATATCATGCTGTAGTCATTATCAGAATTATTTCCCAGCCACTGAAGTGAGTTCAGTGCTTTATTACTTTCAAAATCCATCTAAAAATTGTTTTCATTCAAAAACCCTACCAAAACAAAGCATATTATTTTAATATACTTTGGAAAATATTTTTCCAGGCTCCCAGGATTTTAAAATCTTAATTCTGGATTGAATTAAATTTTTAGTTCATCTTATTTGTGTATTCCATTTTTATACAAATTTTGCTTAGTTATATATAACCATTTCAATTTTATAATCTCATATGATTATAATGATATCAATCAACACATCCATATAATATAATAATTTCATAAAATTATTACTTCTTTATCAAAATAGAATTTTGGGTAAGATTATTTCATTTACCCACTTAAAAATGATATTGTGTCAAATTCCTTTGTTCAAATTTATAAAAATTCCTATCGACCTCGTGGCGTCCCACAATTCGACCAGAATTCATAAACCACTCAACAGACAAGTCAGCACAACATAAAACATTAATTTTGATCAATTAACAAATACGCGCTCTTGTATATATACACTCAACTCATTCTAAGGTACTACTGACCCTATCTCTAATGAGCACAAGCCCACAAAATCCTAGGTGTTCACTCAACCTAAGCTCTGATACCAACTGTAATGGCCCACAAATCCGTACTATCTGAGTTGGCAACATACATAACGTCCAACCCAAATATCACAGAAATACGAATCATTTTTTTTAGAAGAAAAAGGTAGAAGAAGAACAGAAACAACAACACAGAATCTCACATCGCAGCGGAACAAAATATAATATATCATAGCTTTTGAAATACAAAATTTTAACTGTATAACATACATTTATCAGAGTACAACACTTACAATACAGCAGTAATAAAAATGCTATATATCTAACACTGAAGCCTCCTGCTCCATGCTCCTTTAGATAGATCTGTAAAATCCTGAACTACTTGACTTCCCATACAAATTTGGGCACCCAAGAGTTTAGGTAAAACAAAACAAAATAAAATCTGGGTCAGTCATGGGACTGGTATGAGTAAACAGTTTAAAATAGTTAGAGAAAATAAACGATATCTCATAAGACCACGCCGTATAACACGGAATGGGTTTTTCCCTTATGAGAATCCAAAACACTTGATTCAGCTTTCAAATCCTTTTGAAAGAAAATGATAATCTTTATATCAAAACTCTTTTGATATTATAATAGTGTCTAAATCAAATAAATAGAAATCTAGTGGAGCGCTTGCATCTCACGTTCCACATATATATAATATACTATCAAAACCACGGGCATTTATTGGGTAATGAATTTCCAAATATGACAGGGTATGGAATAACCTTCCGATAGTGTATCCCTAGAGGAGAACACACTGGGTTTAACAAGAACATCTTGTAACCCGTCCACACATGACCGACCACTCATTTCGCTTGAGTGTATCGAATGTATATCACCAACGGTTGGGATCAGCAACCGTTTCCCGAATGGGAC
The DNA here is from genome assembly GCA_030737875.1 of Allium sativum. Taxonomy (NCBI): domain Eukaryota; kingdom Viridiplantae; phylum Streptophyta; class Magnoliopsida; order Asparagales; family Amaryllidaceae; genus Allium; species Allium sativum. The sequence goes on along the minus strand of CM060920.1, from coordinate 855,105,885 downwards.
AACATCGAATAGAATAAGGAATTAAATAAATTTCTCTAGATAGTTGATAATACGTCCTAATGGGAGCTACCCACATAGCCATGCTGCCTGCCCGATTTTTGTCATTTCCCGGTTGTTGAGGCCTGAGGCTACGATTACTTATCATTTATTGATAGCACGATCACTTTGAATGCCACATTGTCAGATCCGTTAATCATTAATTGATTTGCATAAATATATTCTGGATATTATGCTAAGAGAATAAATTCTCCAGCACCATATATATTTATACAGATCAACATATGCGATCATTGGAAATACTTTGTCAGACACTCGTCCATATACGTTCGTTATGGGATTGAACGAAACCGAAGGCACAATTTCCATTAATAGAAAAAGCCCTTGCACTCTACTTCGTCTCTGATTATCTTCATATAATCTGATTTGCAATGGTACTGCCAATACGGAGTGGTTCCAAGATAATAATCCAACCATTGTCTCCATATTGACAACGATATGGGCAATTACATCGATAGTCGGTTATTTAACTATCGAAGAAAACAAACCTCCATTCATAGCATCAAACAATCACTGGGCCCTTAATTAATATTTCATTAATTAAATCACTACTCCATTTCCTTATCAATATTTGTTAACCAAATCTTTTCAACAATCATCTTGGCCTTTTACATTATTTGGAAACATACCCATATATCGCCATCTTTTATTTTCTATACGTAGAAAATATCTTCTATTTATAATTGGAAAACATTCCAATCACTTATCTCTCACGCCCGTTCATTTCTACACACAGGAAATATTTATTTATTATATTTCCATAATTCCACTTCCTTGGGTTAAAACGAATGTTGTATAAAACATTGTTACAACAACCCAAAATATTTCATTCAACTAAATTTCTTTAAATATCTCTCTTCGAGACTAAATCTTGTTACTTATCGGTTAATAATGGAATCAATCAAGTTGGTGTATAACTACCTCTCAGACCTTGACTGAAAACACCGTTAACTTGAAAACAGACAAGACCACTTACCTCGAATAAACAACACCATAAAAACCAATTATTCATTTTCAAAACATGTATATGGTTCGCTTTCTATTTTTAACAAATATAATTTATAGATTTCCTTTTTGTTTACAATATTCTATTTTTAATTTCGTTTCCTTATCGAATTCTATATATATATATCGATATATTGATTTCTATTTATCAATTTTTCTTAAAACTATTCTATCTCCTTAAATTTCCGTAAAATTCCTCCATAGACTCCTTTGTACCGGTCGATAGTTCAAACCTCAACTCATCTCTCTAGGCCCTTTCCATTCAAAGAGAAAATCTAAAAGCCAAGTGGCTTGCCGACTCAGCGCATAAAAACTCATATGGAGTTTAAACAAGTACCTTATTGTTGGGCACACGAATTATAACCTTCATACACTTCATCCTATACCCATCTAACCCATATACATCCGTTCATAATTTTATTCCAACCCAATTTGGCCATTTTAACTAAATTCACTAATTTATTCTTTAATTGGCTCTTTTGCCTATTTCACCTTCTATTTGAACATATCACGTTCAAATAATTTTTTTAACTTGCTTATAACCAATCGGATTTCATTTTCAGTTCATGTTTCATATTCAATTTCGAATATGAATATATAAACCCCTTTTCTAACCCGAAGTTCAATTTCGATTTCAAATTTCATTAACTAATTTTTTCTTTAAATTAGTTAATTCAATTCAACAATTAAAAATATGATTTTTTGTTTCAAAAATCAATTCGCTTACTCCACTTGAGTTCATACTTATTTTACAACTCAAATCTGGATTTTCTTATGGAAATTCGGATTTTATTTGTTTAAAATCCTTTTATTTATTTAAATAAACCATTATGGTTTTATAATGGTTCTGGCGCTGTTTTTCTGAAAATTTTATTTTGACATAACTCAAAATCTATTAGACGAAATCCAGATTTTTCTCTTCCATTAGAAAACTATTATCCAATTGGTCCTAACGGTTCTTGTTTCAAAGAATTCCTACTTAATTTGAGTTCTATATACTCAGTTGAAGTTCGAATCACCAATTTATGAACTACCGCGATGCAGTGAGTTCGTTTTAATTATGTTTTTATATACAAACATTTAAACTTCGTTTATATATAAATTCTAACTCCATTCTGATATATTTTAAATATATATCAAATCAGTTTCCCAATTCAACATAATATTTTCGATTATCTATAATTGTCGATTTTTTCTTACTCGGTAATATATTTATTTATACTTTGATCTTCTATATTTAACTCAAATTCTTTATATAAATAAATTAATTACAAATTTCGATATAATCAAATTTCGATTATAAACCCGTTGGATTTTTCTCAATTCAGCTTATATTCCGAATTCCGAAATATAATCAATTGTTTTGTTTCAAAACACTTCCCAATTTACTTTTAGATTCCTATTTGAATTTAAATGGTTTAAATTATCCAAATGATAATTTATTTCACCAAATTTATAACACTATTTATAAATTCAACTTTCTTGTTTCATATATTTAAACAAGTTCCCTTTTCAAATTTCTATTTGAAACTCCATCCCTTTGATATTCCGAATTGCAGAATAAAAACTTTTGTTCCCTTTCGAATGATTTCAAATTCTATTTTTAAATTCATATTTGAATTTAAATGTTCAAATTATCTCTTGATAATTAATTCTTTATAAACACCATTTTATAAATTTCCTTGTTTTATATTTAAACAAGTCTATTCCGAAATCTATTTAAAACCATCATATTTTGGAAATTTCTATTTATAATAACTTATATATATAACACCCAATTTATTTTCAGATTCAATTTCTTCTATTTAAATAAATTCAAATTAATCGAATTCAAATCATAAATCCTTACGGATTTATTTTAGTTCAATTTATATTCTGAACATCAGAATAAATTCCATCGTTTATTTCTTTAAAATGATTTCCCCATTTCTATTTATAAATTCACATTTGAATTTAAATATTCGAATTATCCAATGACATTTTTTCCACTTTATTTATAAACACTGTTTATAAATTCATTTCAATTCTCTACATTATTTAATTTATAAACAACATTTATTAATTCACTTCTTGTTTTATATATTCAAAACAAGTTAATATATTTATAGCCCTATTGAAATTCGATTTCTATTTTAGATAAATTGATTTTTCCCTTTAAATTTCAAATATCCTTTTCACGATATTTTGATATATCAATATTTTAGGCCCAGTGATATTTAGTCAATCAAAAAAACCCCAGTTATCAACCATAGATTTCCTAACCCATCATATATGATAATATATATGAGAACAAACAATTAATAATATTTTTGAGGAATCCAGTCAGATCCTTCCAACCTGTTTTCCTGCATCCACTGACGTTAGCCAACATAAATAATACCCATTCTGCTTCGGGGCAGAATATCGCGGTATAGAAGGTCATCCACTATCATAGCATGGGGCGTATCGGGTCATCCGCTAATGATACTGCGGGCATCCTCTAATGATACTGCGGGAATCCAATCAGCAATATATATAATAACCACAAACCAATCCTAAATAACTAATATATATTTCATAGTCACAATAAGATTTTAATGCAACCAAACAACCAACAGACAAATATTTTTAACAAATAAAAATAATTCTATATAAAAACGGAGTGAGATTTACTCACCGAGATTTTTAATTGCAGATCCGATACAAATTTAACTCAAATCGAACGATATTCGATTTAAGTTAAAATTCCATAGTCGATCTCACACGACTTCAAAAATTCCAAATCCAATTCCCTCGTGAAGCTTAACCTCTTATGGTTCCACCGAATTTCGTTTCCGGTCAAAACTATTATTGTATGAAACTGTTATATATAATATATTTCAAGTTTGTATATCTGTAAATTGAACATCATTAATTAATCTAATTAATTATTAAAAATTACCTTGATCCCTTGTCTAACATCTAATACAACTTGTTGTTGTTTCCAAACAGCTTTCTATTACTTTCTCTCTGCTATCTACAGGTCTCACCCAACTTCATCACCCCTATAACCATAATCCTTGGCAAACATCTCCAATTTTGTTTATAAACTCATACTCCATCAAAACAAAATGTACCATATACACACGTTTTGAATTTGGTGCAACCGCTTTACAGCTCCTTATACCAACCTGCTGCTTTACCAAACATTCCCACTCCTTTTGCCTTATCAACCCCATCTTCATCCTATCTACTTACTCACAGTGTGACCGGAACTCCAAAACCCATCATACCATATACCACTTCAAACCCATATGGTTCCATACCCTAGAAACCAACACGGAACTTCATGATACCCATCATTTGCCGGCGAACTCCACCATCGTGATACCCCTTGCTCAGCAAAACATGATTCACAATAAACCCTAAAGAGCTTCTTGAATTTGTGTTCGAATATACCCAAATCATCCCTTAAATGACGCGAGCTCCAAATTATCTGGAACACGATTGATGCAATCTCGAACTGTTCGAGTTCGAACAATACTGACATTTATACGATTGGAAAGAACTATAAGGCTCGAACGATTTACTCTTGATTTTGGTTCCAACGAAGGATAATAAACATGGAAATCGCGATTTATTTTTCTTCTTCTTTTTATATACTGCAGATCGATTTTGATTCCATTTGAGTTGGCAATTGATGCTTTTGAGGGATCGATTATGGTGATTTCGATTTTATGAATGAGTAAAGCAACGAAGGTTTCGAAGTAAATAAATCAACAGGCCATTTCGATTTCCTACTGAAGCTTTTGGAATTTATTTTCATAGAAGAACAGAAGTAAGAATATATGAAAGGGGTAGTCGCGATTTTATATAGAAAGATACGTCAGTATTAAGCAACTTAGGTCTAAATACCTATGTTAGGTTAAGTACACTATCATTAAATTTGATTTGATATAAATTTAATATGATTAGATATAAGATATCTTTATTTTTTTTAAATAGATATTGATTTGATTTCGATCCTATCCACGAAAAATATATCGGGGTTCATAATTTGACATCACGAACCGTCATTTTAACCTACCGACCGACGTTTCAATGTAAATACACTATTCTAAACTCAGCAGAATAGACTATAAAATTTAATTCGAACGTATATATAAAATAACCATATTAAATTGATATAATATAATTTGAATTCAAAACAGATAAATTCTTTGATAATAACTTATTATTGTCGTCGTCTATATTCGAATAGAATATATATTGATACCTGAATTGTTTTGATTCAGTTTTAAATTTCGAAATTAATTATATACCATTTTTGTATTATGATAATTCAATATTCTTGAAATTAAATAGTAATCGATTATTAAATCGATAACTCAATATAAATATCCATTTATATTATCAACTCAATATTTTAAATAATATTAAATATTTAAAATTAATCGATCAAAAATACGGGTCGTTACAAAGTTATTTCTGGGTAATTTCAAAAGGGAGAGGATGTTTGTTTTGAGAAGAAGGAAGCCTAAAAACAATAAGGCAGAACGCAGGCTTTAAATAGAAATGAAGAGGTACGGTGTATATATTGTTTAGTTTTAGTAACAGCAGATGGCACATGTCTCTAGAATTTTTTCCCATGGTTTGTCTGCAGACCAGAAGAAAATTTGTCGGCATAACCATGTGAGAATGCAGATGTATAAATTTCGAAGTGGCCCATGATTTTTTTTGAGGTGACCGATGATATTTTACGGAAACGACTAACGATATTTTTAGTGTATACGCTCGATGTTCGTGGTTCGTACCAACCCATATAAACTGTGGTTGTAACGAAATTGAAAATCACACCATAATTAATTATTATGGTTTTGACAAAATTAATTTCACTTAAAACCGATTTCGTTTGAAAACTAACTTTTTTTAAATCACATATTGAATCGATAAAACATATGTATTGTTTCAATATAAAAAATATATAAATAATCAATTATTATTAATTTATACATTCAATCAGAATTGTCTTAAATATCAAAATAATCTAGCACATTTTTTAAATTCAATATACTGAAATTCAAGTTAAAACGATGTTCAATATTTTGAAAATCTCTTTTATTTATAAAATAAATCATTATATTTTAGTAACGAATTTCATGGTGACTATTTGAATATTTGATTTGGACATAAAACAAAATCTTCAATACGAAAACTCGGTTTTCCACTTTATTAGAGAAATATTATCCAATAGATTCGGACGTTTCTTGTTTCGAAGAAATCCAACTTAAATTGGATTATGCGTGACCATTTAAAGTTCAAAACGTTATATTACAAACCACTGCGCCACTGCAGTTTGTTTTATAATTAAAATTATAAATTAAACATTTAAACAGCGTTTATAATCAAAATCGTTAATAAAAATTAAATGTAACACAAACAGAACCTCTTATATATACCAAATCATATAATATTGCAAATTCGACCAATTTTGACTATTTCGAAATCAATTTATTATTTTATTATTTAAAAGAATAAAATATTCAAAATTGTTAATGAAACGACCCGAATTTCCCCGTAAAGGAAAGCACAGATTGAATTGAGGACAAGCCACATCAGAACACAAACAGAAGAACATTACATTGCTTATTACAACAATTTCATCATAATACAAGAATATTACAGAGTATGAATGAATATAATACAACAGAAAATATCAGAGATTTAAATACATTACTGTAGCGGAAAAATAATACAATACACAACTGAAAGAGATATACGGATATAGAGCTTTCCGAATATCGTTTCAGCTGTAAATCAGAATCCTGTAAATATAAATCTGCAAAACCAAAACTACAAGCTGCCCGAGTCAAAGTAAGGGCACCCAGAGTTTAGGTTAAAACAATAAACTCCAGGTCAGTCATGTGACTGGTTTGAGAACTAAAACAGTTATTAATCTTTATTTTAAAGTTAGGTAAATTAAGGGACCACGCCGTATAACACGGAACAGGTTTCCTCCCAAGAATACCAGTGCATAAAAAAACAACGCATTGCTAAATAAAGAACAGTGAAGCTATTATAAGACCCAAGTCCCATCACACAATGCAACACAAGCCGGAGGATAGGGTTTTACCTTATAATAGCCAAAGAATCAGAATCCTGTGAATATAAATCTGCAAAACCAAAACTACTAGCTGCCCGTGCGGAAAATAAGGGCACCCAGAGTTTAGGTTAAAACAGTAAACTCTAGGTCAGTCATGTGACTGGTGTGAGAACTAAAACAGTTATTTAAAGCTTTACTTTAATCAGATATATCAAGGGACCATACCGTATAACACGAAACGGGTTTCCTCCCAAGAATACCGGTGCATATAAAAAAACAGCGCAATGCTTTTTGGAAAAATGAAGCTATTATAAGAACCAAGTCCCATCACATAGTGCAACACAGGCCGGAGGATAGGGTTTTCCCTTATAATAGCCTACATGCTTGGTACGTTAAAAACAAATCATTTGATACTATTATAAGTGTATATTGTCAAAACAATTTCAATCATAAATATCAATCATAGATGGCATGGGTACCATGTATCATGTCACCACACTAGGCTCTACAATCAAAACCGCAAATGTCACGTATTGGAAGTTAGGTTTCCATCTGTGAACCGAGGCAAAAGATAGTCCTTTACCGATTCGAGACGCTCAAGCCCATGTCTCAGTATCAGAGCTCGAGTGTCCCTTGGATCTTCAAGGCCGGTCCACCGATGTGGATTAAAATGCCTGAACACTACGTTTCCCCGCCCTTTGGGGCGTCAATGAGCCAAATGACTCCATCGGCTCCACATAGTCATCGATATATCCGAGGCGCCTCGCAATCCAACAACCACACAGGTGAAAATAATAAAAATGTCAGGGCTGGTAGGTTGCTGACACCACCCTAGCTAGAAGGAAACGCATGCCCTCCCTGAGGTCTTCTCCCGTTTCTGGTTCACAACTGCGGTGTGAGGCACGCAAATTAACGCTACACAAAGCTGTGCCACACAGGTAGTGCTTTGATCATCAACCACAAGACTCTGCTTTTCAACAGAAGCCTTGATCAATTGCCACTTAGCCATGCCACACAGGAAATTCACACCATGCGATTGATATCCATCAATATATAAACCCTGAGCTCGTACGTCTCAGAGAAGGGCGTCAAGCAAGAGAATAAATTCTCCGCCGCCAAACAGATATATATTTAATAGAAATCAATCACACAGAATAAAATCCAATGTCAAACACACAATCCATTTACAAGTTCGTTCTGGGTCTGAATGAAACCGGAGGCACCTTGTACCTCACATATCCATCGATCTCCAAGTACGTCTGGACGATAACCAACTAATTCCCTCCTCTTGGGTGTACAACCCAATCAAGATCATTAGTAATCACCCAAACGATGTGAAGACCTCCGGTCTTCGACCACCGTCTTCATCCTCGACACATCGTCGAATCAGTTATTCAGAATGGGATAAACCCGGTCTTTTTGAATAACCCGCGTATATAATAAACAAGTGTTACACAAACACAACATACGCCTCATTCCAATTCAGAATATTCTTTTATTCAAAAATTCTTATACTTTGGGAAAGGTTCCCATTAATTTTATCAAAGATAAATTCTTTAAATTTATTCTTTAATCTTCATTTGAATATCAAATTAAACCAAATTATGGTTTATCCAAACTAGTCGGGATTAACGAACCTTACCGAAGTAATCATTTGTTTTAATTTCCTAATCCCAACCTATTCATCCCTTGAAGTAAAACTGGTAATACTTCATATCTAACACCACGGTGTTATCGGTAAATTCAATTACCATTTCACGTTCAAATCTAATTAAAGATTTAACTATCGCCTGGAGCAAAACTGGTGATACTCCATTCTCGATCATTTCAATCTAATTAAAGATTCATTAAAACTCCACTTAGTTTTAATCTTTCCAAAAATCAATATCCTGTCTTTAACTGGGTTAAAGAACCAATATCATTTAAAACACGGTTCACGAAAAACCCAAAATCACAATCTATTCCATCAGCCTTTAACCGTTAATTAGCAAGTGAATAATTCCTAAGTGTTAACACTGAAGGCCGAAACCAACATCAGATCAATACCCAGGAAACCATTCAACTTAACTAATCTCCAGTTAGCTTCTGATTTCCTTAACTCCGTTGGGTCTAAGAACGGTATTATTAAAGTTACCATTCACGACAACCCAAATCACATTCCATTAATTATCGGGTTAAAGAACAAGTTTTATTTAAAACACCGTTCATGATAAACCCAAAAATCAATTCAAATTCAATTCCAATTAAATACCATTTAATTGGTATACTTCATTAAATCTAAATAAAAAGATTTAATCTTTTTCTCAACTGGGTCTAAGAACAGTGTTAATGAAGACACCATTCACGACAAACCCAAATCCCATTTGATATTAAATACAAGGCTCTGAATAGAAAATATAATGGCTTATATTCAATATCAAATTCTACGACCAACAAATATCGTATTAGAAATAACGATATAAATATATCTTTCAAATTTTCATAATAATAACTGTACAATCACGAAATCCAACATCAAAATATCCCAAAGACAATTTCGATTCAAATCCATTCTAATTCAATTATTGGAAATTCTGGTCACTTTTAAAACCCCTTTCAAATCCAATTTATTTATTTCAAAAATGAATGGATTATAATTCTAGTTCAAAACTAGTTCATTTCGATAAAAATCTATTTTATCTTTTCAAATATGGAATTTTTCATCCCAATTCTTTCCAAACCATTTCTTATGATTTTACACAAATTATTACTATTTTTAATAATTTTATCAAGGCCCGTACAGTCGATTTCCATCAACGGCCATCGAACTGCACTTACAGCGACCTTTTCCAAATTTGATTTGGACATAATTCTAAATCCAACCGTTAGATTTCAAATCTCTAATATTCGTTAGAAAGCTCTTTTCGATACGAACCCAAGGTTCCGGTTTTAGGAGAATCCGATGGTCAGATCTCCCGTAATGTCCATTCGAAGTCAATGGTCGAAATTCGCGAACTACCGCGGCGCGGTGCGTTCTATTCAGGCCATTATATATATATATAATATATTATATATATTTCGTCGATTTCCTTTTAAAACGTATTTTATAAATCATTTTAAATTCGTTTTCAAAACGATTTCAACTTCATATCCAATTTCTAATCAAAATTGAATATTCCATATCATCGGTATATAAATGATAATATTTTCAAAACATTATATTTTGAAATCAATTACTTTTCGATATTCGTTATAAAAATGAATAAAACTGATATAAATATCGTTCATGTCAAAATGGCGTCAATCTAATCAACACGGCTTTTATTCAACACATGAATGTTTATTCTATTCAACACTTGAATATTTATTTTATTCAACACATGAATATTTATTCTATTCAACACATGAATTTTCATTATTTAATATTCTTTATTTTCCAAATTAGAATGAGGCCCAATCAACTACCATATAATGTTAATTATATGGATTCCATACAACACATGTATATAATAACAACGATAAATAATCAACCATCATCCAGAGTGCACCACAAAACTGCATAAGCATTAAATATAAATAATTAACGCTTACACAGTCTGTCAACCCATCGATTGACATACAACTAAACAATCGAGATTAGTGTACGCCAAATATTATCCCAATACCCGTGTAGGGTTTCAAATCAACAAACACAGACTTTATTTGTGCAGTTGGGCGATGTGTAAAATTTATCGTCTTAATCAATATCAGTCAAATCAGTGTATATAAACAAATTGTCTGATTTGTTTATAAATATTTATTTTATATACACGTTAAAAATTATGTTTTTTTAACTATAAAATATTTTCAACTATAAAATATTTTATTCATTCCACATCACACAATAAAATTTCACAACACATCAATGAAACAAACAAGCCATCCATGGTCTGTGGACGACGGGTGTCGGGTGCTATTAAGCACCGTCTGCATCCCAGTATATATTTCAAACTAGAAATTAAAATAAAAGTGAGGAGTTCTCACCTTGGGGATCCACTCCTCCATTTCATTTCTGAATTTCTGAATGGCATGGATTTGCCCGCACTTCCTACGTAGTCGTCTCCACGTTGTTCATATTAAAATTACATTTTTAATATGATATTCTATACATTAAAAATCATATTTTTATTCTTTCTATAATATAAAAATCATATTTTTATTCTTTCTCTAATATAAAAATCATATTTTTATTCTTTCTATAATATAAAAATCATATTTTTATTCTTTCTCTAATATAAAAATCAAATTTTTATTCTTTCTCTAATATAAAAGTCATATTTTTATTACGCTAAAAAGTCGCATCTTTATATTGCTACACATATAAAAAGATCACATTTTTTTGAAGGCGTGCACACGATAAAAATCAAGCCTTTATAATGTTAAAAATCTAAACTTTATAGCGTTAAAAATCTAAACTTTCTATGCATAAAAATCTAATCTTTCTTTTGTTAATAATCTTAACTTTGAACAATAAAAATTTTATTTTTATTCATTAATAACATATATCTAAAAATCATATTTTTATTAACTATACTATAAAAGAAAATTGATTTTTATAATTTTAGAAAAACTAATTACACTAAAATTAACAAACAAATAAGTAAATAAATAAAAATAAGGCTTATAGTAAAAACCTCGAGAGGGGAGAGGGTTTCTACTCGCGGATTGAGGAGGAGGGCGGCATCCAGTGGCTCACGGCGGCTGAGGAGGCCAGGGAGGCGCGCAGGACGGTCTCGGCAGTCGAGGTGGCTTCAGTGGGGTGGAGCGACGCTGTGCTTCGGTGGGGTTAGGTTCTTCGATGTGGGCGCGGGATTTGGGCAGATGGAGCTTTGGGGTTCGATCGAATGGAAAGAGGAGGGAGGAGAGAGGAGGGTGGCGGGACAAGGGGGTGAGGCGGTGACGTGCGATGGCCTGAGGGGGGGGGGAGAGCGATGACTAGATCCGTGGTTTTGCGGTTTTTACTTTGTTTTATTTTTGCAATGAACAGTGTTAAGGGAGAGAAAGGTATAGGGGATTATATATAAATATATTTTATTTTATTTCAAAAAATAAGTTTTTCATTCGACCTTTGAATCGAGCCCAACGACTGTCGCCCTTAGCCAATTACCCCTATTCCGAACATAATTGTGACGACCCCAAAACCCGTACTGATGGTGTTGGTAATATTTGGAATATAACACAGAAACAGATAATAGCAGAACAGAAATAAATAAATACACCAGATAATGAACAAATAATACACTGGATAAACGTAATCATCAGAGTTACACAATATACAAGATCATACTTAGCACAAATACAGTTCAGCTACACATAAATGTCTATAGCGGAAAACAAAACATAATGTACAATAGGAGCTGAACAACATAAAAAGAGATTAATGGTAGAATCCGTCTTCAGCTCCAGCTATCCAGAAAGAGCCCGCTAAAAACCTGAATACAAGGCTGCCCGTGTAGAAAAAGGGGCACCCGAATTTGCAAGTGAAACAAACTACGAGTCAGTCATGGGACTGGTATGAGAAATCTACTCTACACATTATATAATTTGGCCAATCACAGGACCACGCCACTTTCGTGGAACGGCTTTACTCCATTGGATTGCCAGTGATTTAAAACAAGTAAATCTTTTAAACATCGCAATGCTTTTTATAAAAATGAAGCCAATATAAGACTCAGTTCCCATCACACAATGCAACGCAAACCGGAGGATAGAGTTTTTACCTTATAACAGACAAAATATGCTTGATACGAGTAAAACAAAAGAATTTGATATTATTACTAGTGTTTAAATGTTTCAAAAACAATTTCAAATCATAAGTATCAATCATAGACGGCATTAATGCCCCATACCACTATGTCGCCATATATAGGTATACAATCAAAACCGCAAAGTCACATATTTGGAAATTGGATTTCCATCATGAACCGAGGCAAGGGATCATCCTCACCGAATTCAAGACACTCTAGCCCGCCCCTCAGGCAAGCGCGTAGGCAAGCCTTGGATCGTCAGGGCCAGTCCACCGATGTGGATTATTATGCCTGAACACTGCATTCCCCCGCACTTTGGGGCGTAAATGAGCCAACGAATGGCTCCTTCGGCTTCACATAGTCACCGGTATATCCGAGGCGCCTCGCAACAACAACAACCACATAGGTGAAACTAATATAAATGTCAGCTAGTTTAAGCACTGACACCACCTCTAGCTAGAAAGAAACGGAGGCCCTCCCTGATGTCCTCTCCCGTTTCTGGTTCATACCGGGGTGTGAGGCTCGCGAATTAATGTTATACACAAAGCTCTGCCACACAGGCCGGGCTTTGATCATCAACCACAAGACTTTTCTTTTCAACAGAAGCCCTGATCACTGCATCTTAGCGTGCCACACAGGCAATTCACACCATGCAACTGATGGCTATCAATCACATAGAATAAATTCCAATGTCAGACACACAATCCATTTACAAGTTCGTTCTGGGTCTGAACGAAACCGGAGGCACTCTATACCTCGTAAACCCATCGATCACCACGTACGTCTGGACGATCATCACTCATTATCCATATTTCGGGATGCCTCCCAATCAGGACATCAGTTACCATCCAAACGAGGTGAAGATTTCCGGTCTTCAACCACCGTCTTCATCTTCATCTTCGATTTCTTATCGTCGATTTAGTTGTTCAGAATGGGATAAACCGGTCTTTCTGAGCAACTCGCGTGTATAATAAACAAGTGCTACACAAACACAACATACGCATCATTTCAATTCATTAGTCACTAACCGTAAATCAGTAAGAGAACGATTTCCCAAATATTAACCCCGAAGGCCGAAACCAACATCAAATCAAAACCCAGGAAACCATTCGACTTAGCCAACCTTCAGTTAGTTTCTAAATTTCACATCCATATCGTTTATAATATTTTATAACGATTTATCGCTATTTTTATTTAATTAAAATAGCCAATTTATTCAAACGACGCTTCAGGCCATAACGCAGTCGTGGCGCTGTTTTTCTTCAGATTTGATTTACACATATCTGAAATTCTAACCGTTGGATCTTTACAAAATTTACATCATTAGAAAGATCTTTTCAAAATGAATCCAACGGTTCCAGTTTTGGGAAAATCCGACGGTTGGATCTCCCAGTACAATCGTTTGAAGTTTCGATTTCAAAATACGAACTGCAGCGTCGTTATTCGATTTAATTTAATTATATATATATATATATATATAATCGATTCTGGCACTATTTTTCTTCAGATTTGAATTAAACATTCCAGACAATCCAATCGTTGGATTTTTACAAAGTTGGTGTCCTTGGAAAGATATTTCCAAAGCGAACCCAACGGTTTCGGTTTCGGGAGAATCCGACGGTCGAATCTCCCGCACTAATCGTTTAAAATCACGGTTTCAAAACATGAACTGCAGCTTCATTATTCGATATATTTTAATTATATATATATATATAATCGATTCTTTGATTTCAAAACTATATGCTTTTCCTACATTTGATAAAAATGATATTTTTATCCAACAAACATTCACTTCGACACTTCACTATTTTTAACAACACATGTATATAGTAAAAGTGTGATTTTTATTGCAGAACAATTTATTTCAAAACACTACTATTTTATATAGTTCATATAGATGATAAAAATAGGATTTTTATTATAAGGAAATTTATTTCAAACACGAATACCATTCAACATATGAATTTCTATTCAACGAATGAATTTCTATTCAACACATAAACGGTTTCAACATATGAAAATAATTTCAACAAATGAAAATAATTCTAACACATGAATATTTCAGAAAGTTTCGGCAGGGTAGTTAAAACCGGGGCCGTACCTAGTACGGCTCCTCGCTCTACCTTAAAGCCTCGCAGCTTTTGACAATGGGGATTTCATGCATCTAGTTCGCACGCAGGCGGCATGTATATTTTTTTCATTTCCACAAACTAATCCTATGTGGTTTCAACCAAATATTTCTCAACCACAAACGGGTATTTTTCAACCACAATCAATCAATTTCAACCACAAACAATTCTAATCAACCATTCGTAATCAACCAATCACAACCAATAAATATCGTCCATGGTTTGTGGACGAGGGGCGTGTATATATATATATATATATATATATATATATATATAAGCATTTCACTTCTATTTCAACACATATATAGTTTTTACAACGCATACATAACTTATATATCGAACATACAACTTATACAACGCTTATACAAGAGGTGTACAACGCTTATATAACTTATACATCGACTATATAATTTATACATCGTCGTTTTCCATATCGTTTATAATCTAGAAATCTCACATTGGGTTCCACTCCACCAAAAATAGCAGAAGTCTCAGAAAAATATGCGGTCTCTTCTAGAATTTAGAAGACGTCCACACGAGTCCACTGTCTCTTGTTTCACTGAATTTCGTCAACAAACGAAAAAGATATGATTTTTACAGTGAAATCATAAACGGTAGCGCTTAGAAGTGCTATTAAAATAGTTTAATATATAACAGCCATTACCTTCACAATTCGTTCGAAACTAGATCTTCAGATTTCGCGCGAATCGATGCGCGATATGACGATCAACCTTCACCACCTTGTCGGGCTTGGAGTGGCGCACCCAGGGGTACCACCCTCGTCGAACTCGAACTACAGGTGGCGGCGGATTTTGGTGCGAACGGCGGTGACTTCCTGGCCTTGGATCTCGTCGGAGAAGCAACGAGGGAGGGCGAATCTTATATGGATTTGAAGAGGAGGCTCGGATCTTCAAAAAATTCCAAAAGGGTGTGTGGTTTCGTTGAGAGATGGAAGAGAAAAGGAGGAGGGAAGGATGGGATGAGTTTCGCCGTCGACTTCAGGGGGTATTGGGGAAGAAGACTAATGATGGCCAATAGTAATTTTTTATTTTATTTTATAATTTTTAAATTTCGAAATTACCCTCTTTCACACACGAACCCCAATTCAAACCCAACGACTGTCGTCCCTAGCGTTTTACCCCCATTCCGAACACAATGGGATATGTTTCATAGGCCCATTCGACTGTTTCAGTTTGTTTTTATTCAAATTAAAATATAAAACATTCAATACTTGATTTGAACGTACATTTCAATTTGCCAGGGCCACAAATTGATTCGAAAAATTCCAGAAAAATAAATCTAGCTATGTTTTGATGATACGGTCCCAACAAAACTAGTTTCGTCGAATTCCGAGACCGTTTGCAAAATGGCCCATTTTTGGTTGATCCAATTTAACTATAATTGACCAAAACACGTTTTCCTTTGCCACACTCACATATTAGCTTCAAAAATTATGAAATTTGAAACCTAGCAATAGTTTAATATCTCGGATCCAACAAAAGTGGATTCGTCAAATTCAGAGGTCGTTTAAAAAATGGTCATTTTCACGGGCTATATGAACTCTATAGCGACCTTTCTGGAAATTCATTTGGCCATAACTTTTGCTTCCCGCTATAAAACTTCGATTTTTTTAGATTCGTTAGAAAGATACTCACTAACAGATTTAAATATTTTTGTTTTCACTTAAATTCGTTTTGTTTTGCACCCGATACAGTCAGTCAAAGTTTGAATTCAAAATTTGAAACTACCGCGCCATTTCTGGCCTTGTTTCTATTTCAAAGTAATTATATTTATTTACAATGTCGATTCAAACTTACTTTTCATCTTTATTATTTAAAATATTTATTTTAAATATTTAAAATACACTAAAATAGCCAATTTAAAAGTTTTAAATTGGTTCAGATTTTCCGGGTCGTTACAATCTCCCCCACTTAAAACTTTTCGTCCCCGAAAAGGAACAAAGTCGAAAGTGGTTTGATTAACCAACTCTACGTTCAATCTGGCTTCCATTCTCCAACTTTTCAGTTTTTGAGAATTTTCAAATTCTTCAAAAATTTGGCTAACACCCGGAATTTTCGAAAAATTTCGCCATAACCTCCTTTGTACGGGGAGGGGTTTGGAAATTTATTGGGCCGTATTAGGTACCCAGTAAATCTTATAAAGCATACACATATTTATAGTGATATATTCTGGTGTTTACAGGAGAGCGTGTATAGATAATAACTCCAGAGAATAAATTCTCGTCACCCTGTCAAAGCTTGAGGGAGTGTGTATTTTAATTGCTCCAGAGAATAAATTCTCGTCACCTCGTCCCGTGTGGGAAATAAATAATCCATGTGCCGTATCTAATAACTAGAGAGACGTGATTATTGTCAACTCCAGATCCGTGTGGGGTTTTTATTAGTCTGGCAATTTATCGTTACATTTTATATGGTCCATATCAGTCATCAGTTCAAGCTGTAAAATATAGTCATCGCCATACAAGCCTCTCGCTCGTATGGTAAATCTTCCACCTCGTCACACAAGCTACAAATGCTTATGTGGTATATGATGAAGTATGCCTATCTTCAAGAAGTATGCCATGTAGTGTAGTTCAAAATTAATTGTTACTATCCTATGGCGATGTTTATTATTACACACAGAATAACTAGCACTCCGCATCCAATGACATTCACAGGAGTTGATATAATAATATTTCACATCCAACTCATTAAGGTTTACCTATTTGTCGGGCACGCAAATAATTTCTTTACTCAACAGCTATCCATTTACCTGTTCAAACATATATAATGCATATGTATATATTTCTATCTATTTTTAAATCAGTTCCATGTGTGATTTAATTGAATAAATTCTACCATTATTCTCTTATTGATTAAATTAATTATCATTTTAATAATTTAATTAATCAAATCTACTATCACACAACACAAACAACAATCAAATTTCTTTTAACTTTTCAAAAATATACTAATCAATTCCTATACTCTTTTAAACTCATTTAGACTATAGAATTAAAAGTGCACATCCATGAAAGGAAAATAACAGTTGGAAATTTCAAAATATGGTAAATATACCTTGCACTGGAGTCAAGCAGAGATATCCACTCGACACTTAGGATAGGCTTTCTGAATGCTCTCCTCAGTTTCCCAAGTACAATCTCGCGGATCTCCACTCCATTGCACTTTGACTAAGTGAACCTTCTTGTTCCTCAGCTCTTTGGTTTCTTTGCCGATAATTTTTAGCGGCTCTCTTCTCATAGCCAATTCTGGAGTAATTTCAATATCCTGTTGTGCGGCCTCTTCCACAACCAAGTCTGGGTCATGAACATGCTTTCGAAGTTGAGATATGTGAAATACATCATGCACTCCATGCAACCAATCAGGCAATTTAACCCTATAAGCGAGAGTTCCGATCCGTTCAAGAATAGGAAACGGACCAATGAATTTGGGCGCCAACTTCCCAGTTTTACCGAACCGGATAACTCCCCTCATCGGCGATACTTTCAAATATACATAGTTGCCAACCACAAATGATATATCTCTTCTTCTCCTATCGGCATAGCTCTTATATTGGCTTTGAGCGGCGAGTAATCGTTTCTTAACGAAGTCGACTTTGTCGGCAGCCTCTTGGATCATATCAGGTCCCAATACAAGTCTATTACCGAGTTCGACCCAACAAGCAGGAGATCGGCACTGTCTACCATACAATGCCTCGAATGGCGACATCGTCGGGCTCGCTTGGTAGCTTTTGTTATATGAGAATTCAACCAAATGTAAATGGTCTTCCCATGATCCACCAAAATCTAGAATACAAGCCTGCAATAGATCTTCTAGTATACGATTCACCCTCTCAGTCTGACCATCTGTCTGAGGATGATAAGCGGTGCTCAAGTTCAGCTTCGTTCCCAGTTCTACTTGAAATGCCTCCCAGAATTTGCTAGTAAATATTGGATCTCTATCACTAACTATACTGATCGGCACTCCGTGTAGTCTAACAATTTCCTTGAAATATATCTGCGCCAGACTCTGAGCAGTTCGGTTTGATCTGACAGTTATGAAATGGGCGGTCTTCGTGAAGCGATCTACGATCACCCAAATACTGTCATTTCCTTTTATGGTCCTGGGAAAACCATCTATGAAGTCCATGGAAATATGTTCCCACTTCCAACCTGGAACGTCTAGCGGTCGCAACAATCCAGCCAGTTTTTGTTGGTCGCTTTTGACTAATTGGCAAGTAGGGCATCGGCTAACATATATTGAGACATCTCTTTTCATAGCCTTCCACCAGAATGTTCGCTTGAGATCGTTATACATTTTGTCCACACTGGGATGGATACTCAGCTTGGATTTGTGACACTCGTCTAACACTTCCCTTTTGAGCTCGGGGATGTCAGGAACACAAATCCTTCCTCTCAATCTCAGGGTCCCATCGTTATCTATTTGAAAACACAAGGGTTCGCCTTTCTGAATCCTTTTGATCATATCCTTAATAAAATTATCATCCTTCTGAAGAATAGATATTTTGTCAATCAAGGAAGTCGTAATAATAAAGCTGGCGATCATTACATTCTTTCGGCTTAACGCATCAGCCACGACATTGGCTTTCTCTGGGGTGTATAGAATCTCAAAATCGTATGCTGCAAGGAACTCTAGCCAACGTTGCTGCCTCAGATTCAATTCTTTCTGGGTGAACAGATACTTTAACGACTGGTGATCTGTAAACAGTTCGAATTTCTCACCCAGAAGATAATGTCTACAGATTTTCAAAGCAAATACTATAGCCAACAACTCAAGATCATGAGTGACGTATTTCTTTTCATGTGGCTTCAGCTGACGGCTAGCATAAGCAACCACTTGACCTCTTTGCATTAACACTGCACCAAGGCCTTCTCTAGAGGCATCTGTCCAGACTTTCAAGTCCTGATTGCCGTCGATTATCGTTAACACTGGAGCCGTTGTTAATCTTAACTTTAGCTCTTCAAAAGCCTCCTCATATTCTAGAGTCCACTTGAATTTTGAGTGCTTCTTTGTAAGCTTCGTTAAGTGACTAGATATCTTCGAAAAATCTTTAACGAACTTCCGGTAATAACTAGCCAATCCGAGAAAACTACGGACTTCTGTAGGAGTACTAGGTTGTTTCCAGTTTTGAATAGCGGTGATTTTACTTGGATCCACAACAATTCCTTCTTTCGATACGACATGGACAACAAACTTCACTTCATCTTGCCAGAATATACATTTGGATAGTTTAGCTTTTAATACATTCTTTCTCAAAATTTCTAGAACTTGTTCCAAATGTTTTTCTTGCTCGGCCTTTGATTTAGAGAAGATTAGAATATTGTCAATAAAAACCAGAACAAACTTATTCAAGACTCCTCTGAACACTCGATTCATCAAATCGACAAAGTATGCTGGAGTGTTACATAAGCCGAACGGCATTACTAACCACTCATAGAATAAGTCTGGACCTCTGAATGCTGTCATTGGAACACACTCTTCGGCAATACGAAGCTGATGGAAGCCTGTAGCTAGGTCCATTCTTGAAAATACTTGTTCTCCATTCAGACGATCCAATAAATCATCGATTCGCGGTAATGGATATTTATTCTTTATTGTCTGTTTGTTCAAATCACGATAATCCACACATACTCGTAGAGTACCGTCAGATTTTGGGACAAACACCACTGTTGCTCCCCAATCAGAGAAACTAGGCCTGATCAAACCCTTCCACACCAGCTGTCGAGTTTGATTGTCTAGTTCTTCTTTCTCCTTTAGGGTCATCCTCCGAATGGCGTGTACTACTGGCCTTGCGTTCGGAATCAAAGCGATCTTGAAATCAATTTCTCTCTGCGGAGGTAAGCTGACAACTTCTTCGAACACATCGGCATACTTCTTCATGACAGGAATATCTTTGATGAGGTCGGGAACATTCTCTGTGACTTCAGGGATATTTTTTATTTGAACAGGAGAAACATCCAAAGCTGCCCAGAAGCCTTTTCTATTAGCATTCTGATCTTCACAGGGAATGGTTATATAATCACCTGATTTAATCTTTGCCCTAACAACTCTGTCGGCGCATTTAACCTCTGCCTCATATTTGGTTAACCAATCCAATCCCTAAATAAGATCGAATTCAGTAAAATTCATGATGATAGAGATGGTAGGAAACTTATAACAGGAAAAAGAGACAGGCACCGCACAAATCCAGCAAAGATCGAGAGAACCCCCAACCGGATTATGGACAGTGATGGGTTCTTTGAGCTTCCTTGATTTCAAGTCCAACTTCCTGACCGCATTTTTGGCAATAAAGCTTCTTGACGCGCCTGTTCAAACAGTATTTTGACTGGAATGTTTTTGACAGTAAGCGTGCCTTCTAAAACATCAGATCTTCCCTGACTAGCTGAGGGTGCTGAAGTTTCTGCCACTTCATTTACTTGAACCACATTGGTCTTTTTCAAAAGCCAGCAGTCTCTCTTTATATGACCAGCCTGATGACATAGATTGCACTCTCGATTCACTTGAAACTTGCTCTTGGATTTAGATTCATCTTTCCTTCGTTTGTTCGAAGCTTTACAACTTATCGCCAAATGTCCTTGCCTATTGCAGCTTGAGCATGTGGCAGTTATTACTGGTTCTTTCTCAGATCTAGTCCTCTTCCTCTTGGTTCTGGGCTTCTTACTGACCTTAGGACTATCAGTCAAAGACTCCACTTTGTTACTCGAACTGACTTCCTCTTCGTCACGCAACATACCTTTCTTATGGAGATCTTCATACTGATAAGCCATATAAATCATTTCTGAAAAAGGAAGCTTCACATTCCTCATCACACTATTCTGATATTTTCTTTGCAGGCCATGGATAAACCATAGATTCATCCTCTTTGGATCTTGAATTAGATGAGGATCAAAGTGAGAAAGTTCGTTGAATTTCTTATGATATTCTGGAATGGTCATATCTCCTTGTATCAAATAAGAGAATTCATCACATAACCGCTCGGTTGCTTCAGGAGGAGTAATTCTTTCTAGGAAAATCTCTTTGAATCTATCCCAGGTGATATCACCTTCTGGATAATTTTGATGATTGTTTCCCACCAGATTAAAGCTTCTTCTTTGAGCGCCCAAGATGCCACTAATCTTTTCTGATCATCTCTTAACAGGATACGTTCAAAAATTCTTTCAATAGAACTCATCCAAGCTTGAGTCTGAATTATAGATTCATTGCCCGAGAATTGTGCTCCGCCCAGATTTCGATATCTCTTTAATAGAGCCTCTAGATCGGGTTTTGCATTCCTTCGGATTCTGACACTCATTTTCTAGTACTTCTGCAAACAGCATATCAAGTGTCAGGTCACAGAAAAGGTATTTTAAAACATAGAAACGTATACTTCAAATGTAATTGTGTCTATCGGGGTGTAATTTCATTCTGCTTCACTCATACCAGGATATTGTTGATCCTATCTGTATTGAGTTACCCGTCCTAGAACACTACTGGTTATATTTCTGACGAGTTCGTTAATATGTTATATTCCAGCACTAAGCTTAACCAAAGCTCTGATACCACGATGTGACGACCCCAAAACCCGTACTGACGGTGTTAAGGGTAATCTTTGGAATATAACACAGAAACAGATAATAGCAGAACAGAAATAAATAAATACACCAGATAATGAACAAATAATACACTGGATAAACGTAATCATCAGAGTTACACAGTATACAGGATCACACTTAGTACAAATACAGTTCAGCTACACATAAATGTCTACAGCGGAAAACAAAACATAATGTACAATAGGAGCTGAACAACATAAAAAGAGATAAATGGTAGAATCCGTCTTCAGCTCCACCTATCCAGAAAGAGCCCGCTAAAAACCTGAATACAAGGCTGCCCGTGTAGAAAAAGGGGCACCCGAGTTTGCAAGTGAAACAAACTACGAGTCAGTCATAGGACTGGTATGAGAAATCTACTTTACACATTATATAATTTGGCTAATCACAGGACCACGCCACTTTCGTGGAACGGGTTTACTCCATTGGATTGCCAGTAATTTAAAACAAGTAAATCTTTTAAACATCGCAATGCTTTTTATAAAAATGAAGCCATTATAAGACTCAGTTCCCAACACACAATGCAACGCAAACCGGAGGATAGAGTTTTTACCTTATAACGGCCAAAATATGCTTGATATGAGTAAAACAAAAGAATTTGATATTATTACTAGTGTTTAAATGTTTCAAAAATAATTTCAAATCATAAGTATCAATCATAGATGGCATTAATGCCCCATACCACTATGTCGCCATATATAGGTATACAATCAAAACCGCAAAGTCACGTATTTGGAAATTCGATTTCCGTCATGAACCGAGGCAAGGGATCGTCCTCACCGAATTCGAGATGCTCTAGCCTGCCCCTCAGGCAAGCGCACAGGCAAGCCTTGGATCGTCAGGGCCGGTCCACCGATGTAGATTATTATGCCTGAACACTGCGTTCTGCCGCCCTTTGGGGCGTAAATGAGCCAAAGAATGGCTCCTTCGGCTTCACATAGTCACCGGTATATCCGAGGCGCCTCACAACAGCAACAACCACATAGGTGAAAATAATATAAATGTCAGCCAGTTTAAGCACCGACACCACCTCTAGCTAGAAAGAAACGCAGGCCCTCCCTGATGTCCTCTCCCGTTTCTGGTTCATACCGGGGTGTGAGGCTCGCGAATTAACGTTATACACAAAGCTCTGCCACACAGGCTGGGCTTTGATCATCAACCACAAGACTTTTCTTTTCAACAGAAGCCCTGATCACTGCATCTTAGCATGCCACATAGGCAATTCAGACCATGCAACTGATGGCTATCAATCACACAGATTAAATTCCAATGTCAGACACACAATTCATTTACAAGTCCGTTCTAGGTCTGAACGAAACCGAAGGCACTATATACCTCGCAAACCCATCGATCTCCACGTACGTCTGGACGATCACCACTCATTATCCATATTTCGGGATGCCTCCCAATCAGGACATCAGTTACCATCCAAACGAGGTGAAGATTTCCGGTCTTCAACCACCGTCTTCATCTTCATCTTCGATTTCTTATCGTCGATTTAGTTGTTCAGAATGGGATAAACGCTGTCTTTCTGAGCAACTCGCGTATATAATAAACAAGTGCTACACAAACACAACAAACGCATCATTTCAGTTCATTAGTCACTAACCGTAAATCAGTAAGAGAACGATTTCCCAAATATTAACCACAAAGGCCGAAACCAACATCAGATCAAAACCCAGGAAACCATTCGACTTAGCCAACCTTCAGTTAGTTTCTAAATTTCACATCCATATCGTTTATAATATTTTATAACGATTTATCGCTATTTTTATTTAATTAAAATAGCCAATTTATTCAAACGACGCTTCAGGCCATAACGCAGCCGTGGCGCTGTTTTTCCTCAGATTTGATTTACACATATCTGAAATTCTAACCTTTGGATCTTCACAAAATTTACATCATTGGAAAGATCTTTTCAAAACGAATCCAACGGTTCTAGTTTTGGGAAAATCCGACGTCGGATCTCCCAGTACAATCGTTTGAAGTTTCGATTTCAAAATACGAACTACAGCGTCGTTATTCGATTTAATTTAATTATATTTATATATATATAAATATAATCGATTATGGCGCTGTTTTTCTTCATATTTGAATTAAACATTCCAGACAATCAAACCGTTGGATTTTTACGAAGTTGGTGTCCTTGGAAAGATATTTCCAAAGCGAACCCAACAGTTTCGGTTTCGGGAAAATCCGATGGTCGGATCTCCTGCACTAATCGTTTGAAATCACGGTTTCAAAACACGAACTGCAGCTTCGTTAATCAATATATTTTAATTATATATATATATATATAATCGATTCTTTGATTTCAAAACTATATGCTTTTCCTACATTTGATAAAAATGATATTTTTATCCAACAGACATTCACTTCGACACTTCACTATTTTTAACAACACATGTATATAGTAAAAGTGTGATTTTTATTGCAAAACAATTTATTTCAAAACACTACTATTTTATATAGTTCATATAGATGATAAAAATAGGATTTTTATTATAAGGCAATTTATTTCAAACACGAATACCATTCAACACATGAATTTATATTCAACGAATGAATTTCTATTCTATACATGAACGGTTTCAACATATGAAAATAATTTTGACAAATGAAAATAATTCTAACACATGAATATTTCAGAAAGTTTCGGTAGCATAACGGCATGGTAGTTAAAACCGGGGCCGTCCCTAGTACGGCTGCTCGCTCTACCTTAAAGCCTCGCAGCTTTTGACAATGGGAATTTCATGCATCTATTTTGCACGCAGGCGGCATGTATATTTTTTCATTTCGACAAACTAATCCTATGTGGTTTCAACCAAATATTTCTCAACCACAAACGGGTATTTTTCAACCACGATCAATCAATTTCAACCACAAACAATTCTAATCAACCATTCGTAATCAACCAATCACAACCAATAAATATCGTCCATGGTTTGTGGACGAGGGGCGTATATAAATATATATATATATAAGCATTTCACTTCTATTTCAACACATATATAGTTTTTACAATGCATATATAACTTATATATCGAACGTACAGCTTATACAACGCTTATATAACTCATACATCGACTATATAATTTATACATCGTCGTTTTCCATATCGTTTATAATCTAGAAATCTCACATTGGGTTCCACTCCACCAAAAATAGCAGAAGGCTCAGAAAAATATGCGGTCTTTTCTAGAATGTAGAAGACGTCCACACGAGTCCACTGTCTCTTGTTTCACTGAATTTCGTCAACAAACGAAAAAGATATGATTTTTACAGTGAAATCATAAACGGTAGCGCTTAGAAGTGCTATTAAAATAGTTTAATATATAACAGCCGTTACCTTCACAATTCGTTCGAAACTAGGTCTTCAGATTTCGCGCGAATCGATGCGCGATATGACGATCAGCCTTCACCACCTTGTCGGGCTTGGAGTGGCGCACCCAGGGGTACCACCCTCGTCGAACGCGAACTACAAGTGGCGGCGAATTTTGGTGCGAACGGCGGTGACTTCCTGGCCTTGGATCTCGACGGAGAAGCAACGAGGGAGGGCAAATCTTATATGGATTTGAACAGGAGGCTCCGATCTTCCAAAAGTTCCAGGTGTGGTTTCGTTGAGAGATGGAAGAGAAAAGGAGGAGGGAAGGATGGGATGAGTTTCGCCGTCGACTTCTGTAATGACCCACATTGTCAGAGGTATTATAATTTATTAATTTAATTATTTAAATAGTGATTTAGGGAATTAAATCGCCGGTTAATTAATTAAAGTGAATATTTAATTAATTTAAATAATAGAGTAATATATTTAATTCAGAAATAATAAAAAATATTGGAAATCGCAATATTCTGTGAACTGGGTCATCCCTAATATTTAATTCAGCTTAGAGTTGAAGTATATTGACGAATATATTCAATCGACGTCAGTTTGAACGTAGAATTATAATATAATTAAAATAGAGCTTGAAATGGCGCGGCAGTTCGCTATTTGGCGATTTGAACTTCAACTGAATATACATGATTCGTTTTAAGCCGGATTTCTGTGAAACAAGAAACGTGTGGAGCTGGTGGAGTATATCTTTCTAGTGGAAGAGAAAAATCAGGATTTCATTGTATAGATTTTAATTTACTTCCAAATCAAATTTTAGAAAAGTCACTGTGGAATTCCTTTATTATTTATAAAGGAATTAGTTATATTTTAAAAAGGAATTTCAATATAAAACGAATATCGGGTTGACCCAGAAGTGAATATCAAGTTAGAAATTCATATAGGAATATTCTAGAGCTGTATGGTATTCCACTGTGAATATATATACGATAATATTTATCTTTAAATATTAAATTTAATTATATTTAAATATATTGATATATTTAAATGGGTCATCTAGAGCTTTAAAAATAGCCAGTTTTGCAAACGAAGTCGGAATTCGACGAAACTAATTTTGTTGGATCCGCAACATCAAATTATTGTTACATTCCAAGTTCCGTGATTTTTAGAGTCACTGTGTGGCCGTACGGATTTTTAATGTGAGAAACAGTTGATATTTTGATGGTTAAAAATACGTTGTGTGAGCATACGGAGTCGGAATTCGACGAAACCAGTTTCGTTGGGACCGTAATGTCGAACTGTAGCTGCATGTCCAATTCCGTGATTTTTAGATATTGTATGTGATTATAGGAAATTTTTACAGTGAATACCTATAACGTTTGCTTAAAATAGAAATTAATAATCGAATATTAAATTATAAAAAATCCTATATTATAACTTTAACTCCTCTAACCTAATTCATTTCCTCGCCTTGGTCAAAAACATAACCCGCCGCTGTTTCTCCCTTACAGTAAAAATTCCATCTTCATAAATTCAAGAGAAATATAAATAAAAGTCTAAAAATCCCAAAGCAAGTATTCTTGGATTCCTGGATGGCTAAGCTTCATCACAGTATCGGTTTTGCTGATTGCGATGTCGGTTTTTTAGTGCTCTATTTAGGTCAGTGGAACTAGGTTTGGGTTTTGGCGTCGACGTGGGGGTTAAGGGAACAAGCCGGAGGTGGCGTTGCTCATAGGAAGGCGAGGCGAACGAGTTGATACCGGTTGGGGGTGCTCCGGTCCTCCGAGTTGAAGTGCGACATTAGGTTTGGACAGGAGAAGCAGTAGGTCAAAATTTTCAAGGGTGCGTCGAGTTCGAGTCTTGGGTGATGAAAGGGTAGAGGGTTGGAGGAGACGAACGTTGGTGGCGTCGGGATGGTGAACGTCGGTCTATAGAGGCCAAGAGGGTAGAGGAAAACGATCGGTTTTGGAATGGTGAAAACTGGAGTCGGGTTTTTAGCTTTCGGGATGAAGAAGAAAGGGTACACGGGCCTGGTATGGTGATGGGCCTTAATTAAATAGTGAGCCCAATAACACTTTAAAACTTAAGTTTTTATTTAATTATAGTGTATTAAATTGTAAAATCGGTATCTTGGTCATACAATATCAGATTGACGAACCGTAAGTTGCGTTGGGATTGTATGGATGGGAGCAACACAATGAGACTGACTGGGAGTGAATCCGAGCTCGTTACAATTTATGGCGAAATAAATTGTCCGACTGAATCAAATAACGCAAACCGTTATTTAACGGCTAACGCGCAAAAGTGAGTAAAACTCACCAACTCTGAACAATTCTATTTTTATAACGTATATTTAGAACTGATAAATGATGACTGATTGCTGTGTGTTAACTGTTTGGTTGAATTGTTTGTGTATTGATTGAAATCATCGATAACGTTATATATATAAATCGTTAATCGAATATTGATTCTGTTTATCAGAATATTTTATAATTGTGGTGTTTAACATCTGTGATGCAGGGGAACAGGTTGGAGGAATCCGACAGGATTCCTCAACATTTATTTTACTCTTTTTCAAATATATTGATATATGATGTGATATATATATAATCTGTTTGATCATGTATGGTTAGAATGATATTGATCATTGTTATTCGATATTTTAAATATCATAAGAAATCCTGGGATGTAGAAAAGAAATATTTCAATGTGTATTGAAATAAAGGGATTTTATAAAATCAACCGATTTTATAAAAGGGAATATTTTGAAAATAAAGTATTTATAAAATCATAGGATTTTATAAAGAGGATTATTTATTGGGAAAATAAATAGAATAATTATAAAAGGAAATTTTCAATGTTATATTGAAAAGGAAATATTTATAAAATCAAAGGATTTTATAAAAGAGATAAGATTTATAAAATCATAAAAGATTTTATAAAAGGAATGTATTTATAAATGTAATATTTATAAAATGAATTATTTATTTAGATAAACAAGTAAGACATTTTAAATGGATTATTTATTTAGAAAATAAATAGGATAATCTAAAGGGATGATTTATAAAACAAATAGAGTTTTATAAAGGAAGATATTTAGAAAACAAATGGAAAGGAAATTATTTGTAAAACAAATACAAAAGGAAATGTTTGTAAAACAAGATGAAAAAGGAAATATTTATTTAGAAACTAAATAAAGATAAAATAAAGGAGTATTTGTAAAACCATTTACAAATGGAATCGAAAGGGAGATATTAGTAAAACCATTTACAAATAGATTTAATAGGAATATTTATTTCGAGAAAATAAATAAAATGTTGTAAATGAGATATTTATTTAGAAAACAAATAGAAAGGAAAAAGGGAAATATTTATTTATTGGTTAAATAAATAAGAATTGAAAGGAATATTTATTTATTAAATAAATAGGATTAAATTAAAGGAACATCTATAAAGTGAAGAACTGTTACTAAAAAGTAAATCTTTATAAATGAATAAACGTTGTAAAAAGAGAAATCTTTTATAAATCAATAAAGTAATCGAATATAGGTTATTCGAAGGAGAGTTAATCAAATAGAGATTTCTCGAAAGAGAGTTATACGTCGAATTCGTTTATATCGAATTAGGGAAAGTACTTATACTTTCTAGTTGTTAAATCAAGATTTATGTGTTTATAAATAAAGTAGTTGTTAGGTTAATTATTCACATCAAAGAATAAAACGTTATATGTTAAGTTAGATAAATTCGAAAGTGGGGATTATAACGTCATCGTTAAAATCAAATGTTTCAATAAAGAAGTGGATTCGTAAATAGAATCCGAGAGTTTCGTAAAGAAGTTGTTAAAAGGTTTATAGGATAAACTTGACCATTTCGAAGTTATAACGTTGTTCAGTTAAGGTCTGAGAGGTAATTATACCCCAACTTGATTGACTTCCTTCTTAACTAAGGAATGGTAAGGTTTGATCGTAAAGGAGTTTTGGAATTGTTTTCCAAGTAAGAATCAGAAATGTTTTCTGATAGTAGGAAAATAAGAATTTAGAATATATATAAACAGGAGATTAGTAAATTAATGAACTAAGGAGATAAATGTTAAATGATGGTTGATCGATATAATTTTCACATGGAGATAATATCGTTGTTTGCACACGAGTTTTTCTTTGATAGTTAAATCACAAACTATCAGTGTTTTGACCATTTTAACGTTGTTAATATGGAGAGACCGGTTGGATTATTATCCAAAGAACCACTCTGTACTGGCTTAAGCGTTGTGAATCATATATGCCAAAGATAATTGAAGACGGAGTAAAATGCAAGGGCTATTGTATAAGTCTTAGATAATAGTGCCTAAGATGGATGTACTGAATAGTGCCTTCGGTTTGTCCAGTCCCAGGACCACTTGTATGGACGAAGGTCTGACAAAGTATATATTATAGATCGCGTAAGTTGATTTGTTCAAACGTATTCACGTTTGGTGGCGGAGAAATTCGTTTCTCTTAGCTGTATACCCGTGTTATTTTTGGATAAATCAATTTGTGATTTGGCGGGTATGACGATGTTACATTCTAAGTGAATAAAGATGAATGTCTGACGGAGTATTTCCAGAAAGGTCACGTACATTGATTTCTTCAACCGTACCAAAGTGGAAGCGGAGAAGGAAACTTCTCTAGCTAACACGTAATGTACTGTTGTGGACGTAAATTAGTGATTTTCGATGGATCTGACAATGTGGCATTCGAAGTGAATCTGATGTGATGATAAGGCGTAACCTCAAGCCTCATCAACCGGTAAATGAAAGAAATCGGGTAGGTAGCATGGCTATGTAGGTCGCACCTATTAGGGTGTATAATCACCGGATCTAGAGTTTCATTTATTTCTATAATCTATTGTCGATGCTGTCCCATTCGGGAAACGGTTGCTGATCCCAACCGTTGGTGATATACATTCGATACACTCAGCGAAATGAGTGGTCGGTCATGTGTGGCCGGGTTACAAGATGTTCTTGTTGAACCCAGTGTATTCCTCTCTAGAGGTACACTAGCAGAAGGTGGTTCCATACCTTGTCATAGTTGGAAATCCATTATCCGATATGTGCTTGCGATTTTGATTGTATACTATATATATAGAACGTGAAATGAAAGCGTTTCTGCTAGATTGATATATATTTGTACTTAGACATTATTATAATATCAGAATGATATTGCTTGTCAAAGTTGTTGGATTCTCATAAGGGAAAAACCCGTTCCGTATTCACGGCGTGGTCTTATGAGATATCATATATATGTTAAACTGTGTTAAACTATTTTACTCACACCAGTCCCATGACTGACCCGGAGTTTACTTTGTTGTTTTCCCTAAACTCTTGGATGCCTAAATTTGTATGGGCAGTCAAGTAGACGGGATTTACAGATATACATGGAGAGCTTGGAGCAGGAGGTTTCAAGATTTTATAGCTATTGTTTTTCCGCTGTTGTTGTAAGTGCTGTATTCTGATAAAGTGCTATTGTATATATGTAACTGTTTTACTTAAAAGTTATTTTATGTGTTATTCGTTCCGCTGTGAGATTCGGGTTACTCTGATGATGTAAGTCTTCTTTTCTTCTTCTATTCTAAGTTTCTATCTTATCTATCCTCACCCTTTAATTTCTTTCATTAATTACTGGGATTTTTCGATGTTTGGTTATCGACATCGAGTTTATGTCGATAACCAAAGTCGCCAAAAATCCGGGTCATTACAGTTGGTATCAGAGCTTAAGTTAAGAATTACCTTGGTTCTGTGGCGTGACTCGGTAGAGATAGGGTTAGTAATACCCTAGATTGAGTTTGAGTGTATATATACGAGTGCGTATTTATTATTTGATATAAAAATTGTTTTATATTGTGGGGATTCATTGGTTGAGTTGTTGATGAGTTCTGGTCGATCTGTTTGATCCATTGTATCGGTAGGAGTTTAAAAACACTCGAATACGATGGGTCGACACGGTATGTTTTAAAAGAGGGTAAATGGAATAATTTTACCCGAATATATATTGATATTATATATAGGATGTGTTGGTTGTAATTATAATCGAATAAGCTTATAAAAAGTGAAATAGTTATAAATAACTAATCAAGATTCATATAAGTGAAGTATATGAAATGAGATGAAGTGAATCTGTATTTAAATCGAAATTGGAATTAAAATAAGGAAATTTTAAGTTCCTGGGAGATTTGAATATGTTTTTCAATTTGAAATAAATATAGTATTGAACTCGCCTTGATGACTAGAAAATAATTCCGAGGATGGATCGATACATCGTCGGTGTGATTTTCAAGTTTCTAAGTGGAGGATTACTACCAAAGGTTTTGTTTTCAAATTGTTTTGAGAAAACAAGTTGTTTAGCAATTCAAAGGTTTTGAATTGGTATTGTGATTTCGAATTAATTTGAAATGAACCCAGGAATTTTAAATTCTGGAATTAAAGTTTAACTAATGAAGTTAAATAGAATGAGATAGTAAAAGTGAATGAGGAATTTGAATTTAACTTGAACTAAGTTAAATTAAACTGAATTGGATTATAGAATAATCTGAAGGAAATTAAGTTGATAAACTAAGAGTTGAAATTGGATATTGGAGTTTAAATGAAATTCGACTTAAGTATAAGCGAATGGTTTGAGTTGAGGATATAAACTAATTGAAGTTAGATTAGTATGACATTGGTATATGCAGGGTTGTGAATCGATGGAAATGATATAATGGTATGCCCGACAAAAAGGTACAAGTTTATATTTGATATAAGCATGAGATTTATGAGCCAAATTGGCAAGCCGCTTGGCTGTTTGATTTTCTTTTGGGTTGGAGAAGGCCTAGAGAGGCGAGTTGTGGTTTTACCGATAGGGCTGTACAAAGGAGGTTATGGCGAAATTTTCCGAAAATTTAAAGTGTTAGATAATTTTCAGAATTTTTGAAAATTTTAGTTAGTCGGAATGAATAAATATTTTAGTCGATATTAATTGGTACAGTTGAAATCAGAAATAAGGGGTAAACAAATCTTAGGAATTCCAATAGATAGGGTCGTCCTCTACCTTAGCAATTTCGAGGACGAAATTATTTTTAAGTGGGGAAGATTGTAATGACCCGCATTGTCAGAGGTATTATAATTTATTAATTTAATTATTTAAATAGTGATTTAGGGAATTAAATCACCGGTTAATTAAATAAAGTGAATATTTAATTAATTTAAATAATAGTGTATTATATTTAATTCAGAAATAATAAAAAATATTGGAAATCACAATATTCTATGAACTGGGTCATCCCTAATATTTAATTCAGCTTACAGTTGAAGTATATTGACGAATATATTCAATCGACGTCAGTTTGAATGTAGAATTATAATATAATTAAAATAGAGCTTGAAATGGCGCGGCAGTTCGCTATTTGGCGATTTTAACTTCAACTGAATATACATGATTCGTTTTAAGCTGGATTTCTGTGAAACAAGAAACGTGTGGAGCTGGTGGAGTATATCTTTCTAGTGGAAGAGAAAAATCAGGATTTCATTGTGTAGATTTTGATTTACGTCCAAATCAAATTTTAGAAAAGTCGCTGTGGAATTCCTTTATTATTTATAAAGGAATTATTTATATTTTAAAAAGGAATTTCAATATAAATCGAATATCGGGTTGACCCAGAAGTGAATATCAAGTTAGAAATTCATATAGGAATATTCTAGAGGTGTATGGTATTCCGTTGTGAATATATATACGATAATATTTATTTTTAAATATTAAATTTAATTATATTTAAATATATTGATATATTTAAATGGGTCATCCAGAGCTTTAAAAATAGCCAGTTTTGCAAACGAAGTCGGAATTCGACGAAACTAATTTTTTTGGATCCGCAACATCAAATTATTGTTAGATTCCAAGTTCCGTGATTTTTAGAGTCACTGTGTGGCCGTACGGATTTTTAATGTGAGAAATAGTTGATATTTTGACGGTTAAAAATACGTTGTGTGAGCATACGGAGTCGGAATTCGACGAAACCAGTTTCGTTGGGACCGTAATGTCGAACTGTAGCTGCATGTCCAATTCCGTGATTTTTAGATATTGTATGTGATTATAGGAAATTTTTACAGTGAATACCTATAGCGTTTGCTTAAAATAGAATTTAATAATCGAATATTAAATTATATAAAATCCTATATAATAACTTTAACTCCTCTAACCTAATTCATTTCCTCTCCTTGGTCAAAAACATAACCCGCCGCTATTTCTCCCTTACAGTAAAAATTCCATCTTCATAAATTCAAGAGAAATATAAATAAAAGTCTAAAAATCCCAAAGCAAGTATTCTTGGATTCCTGGATGGCTAAGCTTCATCACAGTATCGGTTTTGCTGATTGCGATGTCGGTTTTGTAGTGCTCTATTTAGGTCAGTGGAACTAGGGTTGGGTTTTGGCGTCGACGTGGGGGTTAGGGGAACAAGCTGGAGGTGGCGCTGCTCATAGGAAGGCGAGGCGAACGAGTTGATACCGGTTGGGGGTGCTTTGGTCCTCGGAGTTGAAGTGCGACATTGGGTTTGGGCGGGAGAAGCAGCAGGTCGAAACTCATAGGGGTGCGTCGAGTTCGAGTCTTGGGTGATGAAAGGGTAGAGGGTTGGAGGAGACGAACGTTGGTGGCGTCGGGATGGTGAACGTCGGTCTATAGAGGCCAAGAGGGTAGAGGAAAACGATCAGTTTTGGAATGGTGAATACTGGAGTTGGGTTTTTAGCTTTCGGGATGAAGAAGAAAGGGTACACGGGCCTGGTATGGTAATGGGCCTTAATTAAATAGTGAGCCCAATAACACTTTAAAACTTAAGTTTTTATTTAATTATAGTGTATTAAATTGTAAAATCGATATCTTGGTCATACAATATCAGATTGACGAACCGTAAGTTGCGTTGGGATCGTATGGACGGGAGCAACACAATGAGACTGACTGAGAATGAATCCGAGCTCGTTACAATTTATGGCGAAATAAATTGTCCGACTGAATCAAATAACTCAAACCGTTATTTAACGGCTAACGCGCAAAAGTGAGTAAAACTCACCAACTCTGAACAGTTCTATTTTTATAACGTATATTTAGAACTGATAAATGATGACTGATTGTTGTGTGTTAACTATTTGGTTGAATTATTTGTGTATTGATTGAAATCATCGATAACGATATATATATATAAATCGTTAATCGAATATTGATTCTGTTTATCAGAATATTTTATAATTGTGGTGTTTAACATCTGTGATGCAGGGGAACAGGTTGGAGGAATCCGACGGGATTCCTCAACATTTATTTTACTGTTTTTTTGTATATGTTGATATATGATGTGATATATATAATCTGTTTGATCGTGTATGGTTAGAATGATATTGATCATTGTTATTCGATATTTTAAATATCATAAGAAATCCTGGGATGTAGAAAAGGAATATTTCAATGTGGATTGAAATAAAGGGATTTTATAAAATCAACCGATTTTATAAAAGGGAATATTTTGAAAATAAAGTATTTATAAAATCATAGGATTTTATAAAGAGGATTATTTATTGGGAAAATAAATAGAATAATTATAAAAGGAAATTTTCAATGTTATATTGAAAAGGAAATATTTATAAAATCAAAGGATTTTATAAAAGAGATAAGATTTATAAAATCATAGAAGATTTTATAAAAGGAATGTATTTATAAATGGAATATTTATAAAGTGAATTATTTATTTAGATAAATAAGTAAGACATTTTAAATGGATTATTTATTTAGAAAATAAATAGGATAATCAAAAGGGATGATTTATAAAACAAATAGAGTTTTATAAAGGAAGATATTTAGAAAACAAATATAAAGGAAATTATTTGTAAAACAAATACAAAAGGAAATGTTTGTAAAACAAGATGAAAAAGGAAATATTTATTTAGAAAATAAATAAAGATAAAATAAAGGAGTATTTGTAAAACCATTTACAAATGGAATCGAAAGGGAGATATTTGTAAAACCATTTACAAATAGATTAAATAGGAATATTTATTTAGAGAAAATAAATAGAATGTTGTAAATGAGATATTTATTTAGAAAACAAATAGAAAGGAAAAAGGGAAATATTTATTTATTGGTTAAATAAATAAGAATTGAAAGGAATATTTATTTATTAAATAAATAGGATTAAATTAAAGGAACATCTATAAAGTGAAGAACTGTTACTAAAAAGTAAATCTTTATAAATGAATAAACGTTGTAAAAAGGGAAATCTTTATAAATCAATAAAGTAATCGAATATAGGTTATTCGAAGGAGAGTTAATCAAATAGAGATTTCTCGAAAGAGAGTTATACGTCGAATTCGATTATATCGAATTCGGGAAAGTACTTATACTTTCTAGTTGTTAAATCAAGATTTATGTGTTTATAAATAAAGTAGTTGTTAGGTTAATTATTCACATCAAAGAATAAAACGTTATATGTTAAGTTAGATAAATTCGAAAGTGGGGATTATAACGTCATCGTTAAAATCAAATGTTTCAATAAAGAAGTGGATTCGTAAATAGAATCCGAGAGTTTCGTAAAGAAGTTGTTAAAAGGTTTAAAGGATAAACTTGACCATTTCGAAGTTATAACGTTGTTCAATTAAGGTCTGAGAGGTAATTATACCCCAACTTGATTGACTTCCTTCTTAACTAAGGAATGGTAAGGTTTGATCGTAAAGGAGTTTTGGAAATGTTTTCCAAGTAAGAATCAGAAATGTTTTCTGATAGTAGGAAAATAAGAATTTAGAATATATATAAACAGGAGATTAGTAAATTAATGAACTAAGGAGATAAATGTTAAATGATGGTTGATCAATATAATTTTCACTTGGAGATAATATCGTTGTTTGGACACGAGTTTTTCTTTGATAGTTAAATTATAGACTATCAATGTTTTGACCATTTTAACGTTGTTAATATGGAGAGACCGGTTAGATTATTATCCAAAGAACCACTCTGTATTGGCATAAGCGTTGTGAATCATATATGCCAAAGATAATTGAAGACGGAGTAAAATGCAATGGCTATTGTATAAGTCTTAGATAACAGTGCCTAAGATGGATGTACTGAATAGTGCCTTCGGTTTGTCCAGTCCCAGGACAACTTGTATGGACAAAGGTCTGACAAAGTATATCTAATAGATCGCGTAAGCTGATCTGTTCAAATGTATTCACGTTTGGTGGCGGAGGAATTCGTTTCTCTTAGCTGTTTACCCATGTTATTTTTGGATAAATCAATTTGTGATTTGGCGGGTATGACGATGTGACATTCTAAGTGAATAAAGATGAATGTCTGACAGAGTATTTCCAGAAAGGTCACGTACATTGATTTCTTCAACCGTACCAAGAGTGGAAGCGGAGAAGGAAACTTCTCTAGCTAACACGTAATGTACTGTTGTGGACGTAAATTAGTGATTTTCGATGGATCTGATAATGTGGCATTCGAAGTGAATCTGATGTGATGATAAGGCGTAACCTCAAGCCTCATCAACCGGTAAATGACAGAAATCGGGCAGGTATCATGGCTATGTAGGTCACACCTATTAGGGTGTATAATCACCTGATCTAGAGTTTCATTTATTTCTATAATCTATTGTCGATGCTGTCCCATTCGGGAAACGGTTGCTGATCCCAATCGTTGGTGATATACATTCGATACACTCAGCGAAATGAGTGGTCGGTCATGACAAGATGTTCTTGTTGAACCCAGTGTATTCCTCTCTAGAGGTACACTAGCAGAAGGTGGTTCCATACCTTGTCATATTTGGAAATCCATTATCCAATACGTGCTTGCGATTTTGATTGTATACTATATATGTAGAACGTGAGATGAAAGCGTTTCTGCTAGATTGATATATATTTGTACTTAGACATTATTATAATATCAGAATGATATTGCTTTTCAAAGATATTGGATTCTCATAAGGGAAAAACCCGTTCCGTATTCATGGCGTGGT
Source organism: Allium sativum (assembly GCA_030737875.1). NCBI lineage: Eukaryota > Viridiplantae > Streptophyta > Magnoliopsida > Asparagales > Amaryllidaceae > Allium > Allium sativum. Next base: position 855,067,926 of record CM060920.1, on the reverse strand, counting down.
CTTATGAGATATCATATATATGTTAAACTGTGTTAAACTATTTTACTCACACCAGTCCCATGACTGACCCGGAGTTTACTTTGTTGTTTTCCCTAAACTCTTGGGTGCCTAAATTTGTATGGGCAGTCATGTAGTCGAGATTTACAGATATACATGGAGAGCTTGGAGCAAGAGGCTTCAAGATTTTATAGCTATTGTTTTTCCGCTGTTGTTGTAAGTGCTGTATTATGATAAAGTGCTATTGTATATATATAACTGTTTTACTTAAAAGTTATGTTATATGTTATTCATTCTGCTGTGAGATTCGGGTTACTCTGATGATGTAAGTCTTCTTTTCTTCTTCTATTCTAAGTTTCTATCTTATCTATCCTCACCCTCTAATTTCTTTCATTAATTACTGGGATTTTTCGATGTTTGGTTATCGACATCGAGTTTATGTCGATAACCAAAGTCGCCAAAAATCCGGGTCATTACAACTTCAGGGGGTATCGGGGAAGAAGACTAATGATGGCCAATAGTAATTTTTTATTTTATTTTATAATTTTTAAATTTCGAAATTACCCTCTTTCATACACGAACCCCAATTCAAACCTAACGACTGTCGTCCCTAGCGTTTTACCCCCATTCCGAACACAATGGGATATGTTTCGTAGGCCCATTCGACTGTTTCAGTCTGTTTTTATTCAAATTAAAATATAAAACATTCAATATTTGATTTGAATGTACATTTCAATTTTCCAGGGCCACAAACTGATTCGAAAAATTCCAGAAAAATAAATCTAGCTATGTTTTGACGATACGGTCCCAACAAAACTAGTTTCGTCGAATTCCGAGACCGTTTGCAAAATGGCCCATTTCTGGTCGATCCAATTCAACTATAATTGACCAAAACACGTTTTCCTTTGCCACGCTCACATATTAGCTTCAAAATTATGAAATTTGAAACCTATCAATAGTTTAACATCCCGGATCCAACAAAAGTGGTTTCGTCAAATTTCGAGGTCGTTTGCAAAATGGCCATTTTCACGGGCTATATAAACTCTATAACGACCTTTCTGAAAATTCATTTGGCCATAACTTTTGCTTCCCGCTATGAAACTTCGATTTTTTTAGATTCGTTAGAAAGATATTCACTAACAGATTTAAATATTTTTGGTTTCACTCAAATCCATTTTGTTTCGCATCCGGTACAGTCAATCAAAGTTTGAATTCAAATTTTGAAACTACCGCGCCATTTCTGGCCTTGTTTCTATTTCAAAGTAATTATATTTATTTTCAATGTCGATTCAAACTTACTTTTCATTGTTATTATTTAAAATATTTATTTTAAATATTTAAAATCCACTAAAATAGCCAATTTAAAAATTTTAAATTGGTTCAGATTTTCCGGGTCGTTACAATAATAGGATATGTCCCGTTAGCCAATTCCATCGTTTCGATCAGTTTTCGTCAAAATCAAAATATAAATCTATATATTGAATTTGAACGCACATTTCAATATACCGAGGCCACATACTAACTCTAAAAATTACCGAAAAATTATTTCTAGCTTCGTATTGACAATACGATCCTAACAAAACTCATTTCGTCGAATTTGAAGACCGTTTGAAAAATGGCCATTTTCTGGCCGATTCAAATTGACTGAAACTGTCAAAACACGTTTTCTTTCGCCACACTCACTAATTGATTCAGAAAATTACGAATTTTGGAATCTACAAATAATTTGACATAACGGATCCAACAAAAGTGGTTTCGTCGAAAACGAAGGTCATTTGCAAAATTTCCATTTTTAAGGGCCAAAATTCCACAATGACTATTCTGAATTTTCAACTGGGCATAACTTTTTATTCCAGCTATGAAATTTCAATTTTTCGGATTCGTTGGAAAGATATTTTTAATTAGATTCTAATATTTTTGGTTTCGCTAAAATCCGGTTTAATTTGAATCCTGTACATTCATTTGAAATTTGAAATCGAATTTTCGAACAACCGTGCCATTTTCAATTTCTTTTATAATTAAAATAAAATATTTATATTCTAACGACGATCTAAATAAATATATTCATTCTAATTCTATTCAAAATAAATTTCTCGTCATTATTATTTAAAATAAATCATTTTAAATATTCAAAATTCATCAAAATTGCCAAAATAAAAATTTTAAATTAGCTCGGATTTCCGGGTTATTACAATCTCCCCCACTTAAAACTTTTCGTCCCCGAAAAGGAACGAAACTGAAAGTTGTTTAACTAATCAACTCAACTTTCATTATTTTCTTTACGGCTTAAGTTCTTCAACTTTTTAGTTTCTTAGAACTTTTCAAATTTTTCAAAAATTTGCTAACACCCTAAATTTTCGAAAAATTTCGCCATAACCTCCCCTGCACCGGGAGCTTCGAGATATTTAAAATAGCCTCCCATGGCCCTCACCAATCCAAAAGAAAAAGAAAAAGCTAAGCGGCTAGCCAATCGGCTCATAAAATCATCGAAAACCTAAGAAATTAGTAAATATGTACCTATTTGTCGGGCAAACAATTTTATTCCTCTTCTCTAGCCTCTTTGGTGTGACCTGTTCAATGTAAGTACATGTATATGCAAGCAAATGCGACTAATTTTGAATACAATTCACTATTTGATACAATTTGGCTAAATGGTTCAAATTTTTGTTAGGCAAACAATAATCAAACAACACAACCAGCAATCAATTAGTTAATTGGCTTTTCAAATTCATAATTTTGATATATAGTTAAAAATCACATTTTTGGTGCCAAATCACAACAATAAGCCCTATCTAGTTTTGGTTCTCACACCAGTCAATTGGAAATATATAAATATTACACCTTCGAAACTCGAACACAAACTGCTGATGCTACGTAGTCATCAACAGAATCATCTCCGGGCGACTAGAGTGTAATTCTATATCTACCCAGTATATTAAAACTTCAAATACACGCGGATTAGACGTATACACAAAATCTTTATATACTTGATTGTCCAAATCAATATAAAAATAATATTCAAATACTAATAATTGATTAAAAATTTTCAAAACAAAATTCATTTTCACTTTAAAAATATACTCTTCACACTCGTTCTAGGATACTACTGATCCCATCACTAACGAGTCATCCCCATTGGATATTACTAATCCAATTTCTCATGAATTCTTTCGTTCGGTTCTAATGTGTCTTGTTCTCCGAGCTCTGTAAACCAAAGCTTTGATACCAACTGTAACGATAAGGAATTTCGTTCGATCTGAATCGATCGCTAAACCGACCAAGACCTTTCGAAACCCCTGATTGTTTTGAGAACACGACAAATTGGAACACAAACAGATGAACATTTCATTGCTTATTACAACAATTCCATCAGAATACAAAAATATACAGAGTATGAATAAATATTACATATCAGAAAATATCAGAGATTTAAATTACATTACATAGCAGTAGAAAATAATACAAAACACAACTGAAAGAAATACACGGATACAGAGATTTCCGAGTATCGTTCCAGCTGTAAACCAGGATCCTGTGAATATAAATATGTAAAACCAAAACTACTAGCTGCTCGTGCGGAAAATAAGGGCACCCAGAGTTTAGGTTAAAACAATAAACTCCAGGTCAGTCATGTGACTGGTGTGAGAACTAAAACAGTTATTTAAAGCTTTACTTTAAATCAGATATATCAAGGGACCACGCCATATAACACGAAACGGGTTTCCTCCCAAGAATACCGGTGCATATAACAAAATAGCGCAATGCTTTTTGGAAAAATGAAGCTATTATAAAACCCAGGTCCCATCACACAATGCAACACAGGCCGGAGGATAGGGTTTTCCCTTATAATAGCCAAACATGCTTGGTACGTTAAAAACAAATCATTTGATACTATTATAAGTTTATAGTGTCAAAACAATTTCAATCATAAATATCAATCATAGATGGCATGGGTACCATATATCATGTCGCCATACTAGGCTCTACAATCAAAACCGCAAATGTCACGTATTGGAAGTTGGGTTTCCAATTGTGAACCGAGGCAAAAGATAGTCCTCTACCGATTCGAGATGCTCTAGCCCATGTCTCAGGATTAGAGCTCGAGTGACCCTTGGATCGTCAGGGCCGGTCCACCGATGTGGATTAAAATGCCTGAACATTGCGTTTCCCCGCGTCAATGAGCCAAATGACTCAATCGGCTCCACATAGTCACCGATATATCCAAGGCACCTCGCAATCCAACAACCACACAAGTGAAAATAATATAAATGTCAGGGCTGGTAGGTCGCTGACACCACCCTAGCTAGAAGGAAACACATGCCCTCCCTGAGTTCCTCTCCCGTTTCTGGTTCACAACCGGGGTGTGAGGCTCGTGAATTAACGCTACATAAAGCTGTGCCACACAGGCGGTGCTTTGATCATCAACGACAAGACTCTGCTTTTCAACTGAAGCCTTGATCAATTGCCACTTAGGCATGCCACACAGGTAATTCACACCATGCGATTGATATCCATCAATATATAACCCCCGAGCTCGTACATCTCAGAGAAGGGCGTTAAGCAAGAGAATAAATTCTCTGCCGCCAAACAGATATATATTTAGTAGAAATCAATCACGCAGAATAAAATCCAATGTCAGACACACAGTCCATTTACAAGTTCGTTCTGGGTCTGAACGAAACCGGAGGCACCTTGTACCTCGCATATCCATCGATCTCCAAGTACATCTGGACGATCACCAACTGATTCCCTCCTCTTGGGTGTACAGCCCAATCAAGATCATCAGTAATCACCCAAATGATGTGAAGACCTCCGGCCTTTGACTACCGTCTTTATCCTCGAAACATTGTTGAATCAGTTATTCAGAATGGGATAAACCCGGTCTTTCTGAATAACCCGCGTATACAATAAACAAGTGTTACACAAACACAACATACACCTCATTCCAATTCAGAATATTCTTTTATTCAAATATTCTTATACTTTGGGAATGGTTCCCATTAATTTTATCAAAGATAAATTCTTTAAATTTATTCTTTAATCTTCATTTGAGTATCAATTTAAACCAAATTATGGTTTATCCAAACTAGTCGGGATTAACGAACCTTACCGAAGTAATCATTTGTTTTAATTTCCCAATCCCAACCTATTCATCCCATGAAGTAAAACTGGTAATACTTCATGTCTAACACCACCGTGTTATCGGTAAATTCAATTACCATTTCACGTTCAAATCTAATTAAAGATTTAACTATCCCTGGAGCAAAACTGGTGATACTCCATTCTCAATCATTTCAATCTAATTAAAGATTCATTAAAACTCCACTTAGTTTTAATCTTTCCAAAAATCAATATCCTATCTTTAACTGGGTTAAAGAACCAATGTCATTTAAAACACGGTTCACGATAAACCCAAAATCATATTCTATTAATATAATATAATGGCCTGAATAGAATGCGCCGCACTGCGGCAGTTCGTGAATTTCGACCATTGACTTCGAATGGATATTGCGGAAGATCCGACCGTCGGATTCTCCTAAAACCGGAACCGTTGGGTTCGTATCAAAAAGAGCTTTCTAACGAATATTAGAAATTAGAAATCTAACGGTTGGATTTGGAATTATGTCCAAATCAAATTGGGAAAAGGTCGCGGTAAGTGCAGTTCGATGGCAGTTGATGGAAATCGACTGTACGGGGCTTGATAAAATTATTAAAAATAGTAATAATTTGTGTAAAATCATAACAAATGATTTGTAAAGAATTGGGATGAAAAACTCCATATTTGAAAAGATAAAAATAGATTTTTATCGAACTGAACTAGTTTTGAACTAGAATAACAATTTATTTATTTTTAAAATAAATAAATTGGATTTGAAATGGTTTTGAAAAAAACCAGAATTTCCAATAATTGCATTGGAATGGATTTGAATCGAAATTGTCTTCGGAATATTTCGATGTGGGATTCCGTGATTATACAGATATTGTTGTGGAAATTTGAAAGATATATATATATATATATCGTTATTTCCAATACGATATTTGTTGGTCGTAGAATTTGATATTGAATATAAGCCGATATATTTTCTATTCAGAGCCTTGTATTTAATATCAAATGTGATTTGGGTTTGTCTTGAATGGTGTCTTCATTAACACTGTTCTTAAGCCCAGTTGAGAAAAAGGATTAAATATTTTTATTTAGATTTAATGAAGTGTACCAATTAAATAATATTTAATTGGAATTGAATTGGTATTGATTTTTGGGTTTATCGTGAACAGTGTTTTAAATAACACTTGTTCTTTAACCCGATAATTAATAGAATATGATTTTGGGTTTATCGTGAACCGTGTTTTAAATGACATTGTCTTTATAACCCAGTTAAAGACAGGATGTTGATTTCTGTAAAGATTAGAACTAAGTGGAGTTTTAATGAATCTTTAATTAGATTGAAAAGATCGAGAATGGAGTATCGCCAGTTTTACTCCAGGCGATAGTTAAATCTTTAATTAGATTTGAACGTGAAATGGTAATTGAATTTATAGATAACACCGTGGTGTTAGATATGAAGTATTACCAGTTTTACTTCATGGGGGTGAATAGGATGGGATTGGGAAATAAAATAAATGATTACTTCGGTGTGGTTCGCTAATCCCGACTAGTTTGAATTGATATTCAAAGGTGATTAAAGAATAAATTTAAAGAATTTATCTTTGATAAAATTAATGGGAACCTTTCCCAAAGCATAAGAATATTTGAATAAAAGAATAATCTAAATTGGAATGAGGCGTATGTTGTGTTTGTGTAACACTTGTTTATTATATACGCGAGTTATTCGGAAAGACTGGGTTTATCCCATTCTGAATAACTGATTTGACGTGGTGTCGAAGATGAAGACGGTGGTCGAAGACCGTAGGTCTTCACGTCGTTTGGGTGATTACTGATGATCTTGATTGGGTTGTACACCCAATAAGAGGGAATCAATTAGTGATCGTCCAGACGTACTTGGAGATCGATGGATATGCGGGGTACTAGGTGCCTCCGGTTTCGTTCAGACCCAGAACGAACTTGTAAATGGACTGTGTGTCTGACATTGGATTTTATTCTGTGTGGTTGATTTCTATTAAATATATATCTATTTGGCGGCGGAGAATTTATTCTCTTGCTTAACGCCCTTCTCTGAGACGTACGAGCTCAGAGGTTATATATTGATGGATATCAAACACATGGAGTGAATTGCCTGTGTGGCATGCCTAAGTGGCAATATGATCAAGGCTTCTGCTGTAAAGCAAAGTCTTGTGGGTGATGATCAAATCACGTCCTGTATGGCATAGCTTTGTGTAACGTTGATTCGCGAGCCTCACACTCCGGTTGTGAACCAGAAACGGGAGAGGACTTCAGGGAGGACATGCGTTTCTTTCTAGCTAGAAGTGGCGTCAGTGGTTTTACATGCCCTGATGAGTTTGACTTATGTGGTTGTTGCTGTTGCGAGGTGCCTCGGATTTATCGGTGATTATGTGAAGCCGATGGAGTCATTCGTTGGCTCATTTGCGCCCCATAGGGCGGGGAGACGCAGTGTTCAGGCATTTTAATCCACATCGGTGGACCGACCCTAACGATCCAAGGCTTGACTGAGTACTTGCCTGAGACATGGTAGGCTAGATTGTCTCGAATCGGTAGAGGACGATCCCTGGCCTCGGTTCATAGATGGAACTCCAACTTCCAAATACGTGATTTTGCGGTTTTGATTGTAGAGCCTAGTATGGCGACATGATATATGGTACTCATGTCGTCTATGATTGATATTTATGATTGAAATTGTTTTAAACACTATACACTTATTATAGTATCAAATGACTTGTTTTAAACGTATCAAGCATGCTTTGGCTATTATAAGGAAAAACCCTATCCTCCGGTTTGTGTTGCATTGTGCGATGGGACCTGGGTCTTATAATAGTTTCATTGTTCTTTATTTTGCATCGCGCTGTTGTTTTATGCACTGGTGTTCTTGGGAGGAAACTCGTTCCGTGTTATACGGCGTGGTCCCTTGATTTACCTAACTTTGAAATAAAGATTAATAACTGTTTTAGTTCTCACACCAATCCCATGACTGACCTGGAGTTTATTGTTTTAACCTAAACTCTGGGTGCCCTTATTTTGACACGGGCAGCTAGTAGTTTTGGTTTTGCAGATTTATATTCACAGGATACTGGTTTACAGCTGGAACGATATCCGGAAAGCTTTGTATCCGTATATCTCCTTCAGTTGTATTTTGTATTATTTTCCGTTGCTATGTAATTTATTGTAATCTCCGATATTTATCGAATGAATTTTATGTATTAATACTCTGTATATTCTTGTATTCTGATGAATTATTGTAGTTAACAATGAAATGCTCTTCCGTCTGCGTTCTGATCTGTCTTGTCCTCAAAGTAATTCGGTCTTTCTCTTCTCTTCGGAGACGGGGGAAGTTCGGGTCGCTTCAATACTCGTGTGGGGTTTCAATTCAACAAACACATACTTTATTTGTGCAGTTGGGCGATGTGTAAAATTTATCATCCCAATCAATATCAGTCAAATCAGTGTATATAAACAAATCGTCTGATTTGTTTATAAATATTTATTTTATATACATGTTAAAAATTATGTTTTTATAACTATAAAGTGTTTTCAACTATAAAATATTTTATTCCTTCCACATCACACAATAAAATTTCACAACACATCAATCAAACAAACAAACCATCCATGCTCTGTGGACGACGGGTGTCGGGTGCTACTAAGCACCGTCTGCATCCTAGTATATATTTCAAACTAGAAATTAAAACAAAAGTGAGGAGTTCTCACCTTAGGGATCCACTCTGCCATTTCATGTCTGAATTTCTGAATGGCATGGATTTGCCTGCACTTCCTACGTAGTCGTCTCCACGCTGTTCATATTAAAATCACATTTTTAACATGATATTCTATACATTAAAAATCATTTTTTTTATTATTTCTATAATATAAAAATCATATTTTTATTCTTTCGCTAATATAAAAATCATATTTTTATTATTTCTCTAATATAAAAATCATATTTTTATTACGCTAAAAAGTCGCATCTTTATATAGCTACACATATAAAAAGATCACATTTTTATGAAGCCGTTCACACGATAAAAATCAAGCCTTTATAATGTTTAAAATCTAAACTTATAGCGCTAAAAATCTAAACTTTATAGCGTTAAATCCAAACTTTATAGCGTTAAAAATCTAAACTTTATAGTGTTAAAAATCTAAATTTTCTATGCATAAAAATCTAATCTTTCTTTTGTTGATAATCTTAACTTTGAACAATAAAAATCCTATTTTTATTCATTAATAACATATATCTAAAAATCATATTTTTATTAACTATACTAAAAAAAAAATTGATTTTTATAATTTTAGAAAAACTAATTACACTAAAATTAACAAACAAGTAAGTAAATAAATAAAAATAAGGCTTACAGTAAAAATCTTGAGAAGGGAGAGGGTTTCTACTCGCGGATTGAGGAGGAGGGCGGCATCCAGTGGCTCCCGGCGGCTGAGGAGGCCAGGGAGGCGCGCAGGACGGTCTCGGCAGTCGGAGGTGGCTTCAGTGGGTTGGAGCGACGATGTGCTTCGGTAGGGTTGGGTTCTTCGATGTCGGCGCGGGATTTGGGCGGATGGAGCTTTGTGGTTCGATCGAATGGAAAGAGGGGGGAGGAGAGAGGAGGGTGGCGGGACAAGGGGGTGCGGCGGTGGCGCGCGATGGCCTGAGGAGGGGGGAGAGCGATGACGAGATCCGTGGTTTTGCAGTTTTTCTTTTTTATTTTATTTTATTTCTACAATGAACGATGTTAAGGGAGAGAAAGGTACAGTGGGTTATATATATAAATATATTTTATTTTATTTTATTTTATTTCAAAAAGTAAGTTTTTCATTCGACCTCTGAATCGAGCCCAACGACTATCGCCCCTAGCCAATTACCCCTATTCCGAACACAATGGGATATGGCCCATTAGCCATGTCCATTATTTCGATCAGTTTTCGTCAAAATCAAAATATAAATCTATACATTGAATTTGAACGCACATTTCAATATACCAGGGCCACATACTAATGCTAAAAATTCTCGAAAAATTATTTCTAGCTTCGTATTGACAATACAATCCTAACAAAACTAATTTCATCGAATTTGAAGACCATTTAAAAAATGGCCATTTTCTGGCCGATCCAAATTGACTCAAACTGTCAAAACACGTTTTCTTTCGCCACGCTAACATATTGATTCAGAAAATTACGAATTTGGAATCTAGCAATAACTTGACATCCCGGATCCAACAAAAGTGGTTTCGTCGAAAACGAAGGTCGTTTGCAAAATTACCATTTTTAAGGGCCAAAATTCCACAGTGACTATTCTGAATTTTCAACTGGGCATAACATTTTATTCCCGTTATGAAATTTCAAATTTTCAGATTCGTTGGAAAGATATTTTCAATTAGATTCTAATATTTTTGGTTTCGCTAAAATCCGGTTTATTTTGAATCCTGTACATTCATTTGAAATTTGAAATCGAATTTTCGAACTACCGCGCCATTTTCAATTTCTTTTATAATCAAAATAAAATATTTATATTCTAACGACGATCTAAATAAATATATTCATTATAATTCTATTCAAAATAAATTTCTCGTCATTATTGTTTAAAATAAATCATTTTAAATATTTAAAATTCATCAAAATTTCGAAAATAAAAATTTTAAATTGGCTCGGATTTCCGGTTTATTACACCTTGGATCTTCAGGGCCGGTCCAGTCGATGTGGATTAAACTTAAACCCTAGACAATACGTCTCCCCGCCCTATGAGGCGTAAATGAGCCAAATGACTCCATCGGTCTCGGATCGACCGATATAATCGAGGCGCCTCGCAATCCATCATCCACATAAGTAAAATGTCCGGGCGTGTAAAACCCAAAACACCACTCCTAGCTAGAAGGAAACACATGCCCTCCCAGCAGTCCTCCCCTGTTTTTGGTTCACACCGGGGTGTGAGGCTAGCGAATTAACGCTACATAAAGCTACGCCACAAAGGCCGTGCTTTGATCATCAACCACAAGACTCTGCTTTTCAACAGAAGCCTTGATCATTTGCATCTCAGCATGCCACACAGGCAATCCACGCTATGCAACCGATATCAATCAAACATAATGAAATCCGATGTCAGACACACATCCATTTACAAGTTCATTCTGGGTCTGAACGTAACCGAAGGAACCTTATTCCTCGCATATCCATCGATCTCCAAGTACGTCTGGACGATCACCAACTAATTCCCTCCTCTTGGATATACAGCCCAATCAAGATCATAAGTAATTATCCAAACGATGTGAAGACCTCCGGTCTTCGACCACCGTCTTTATCCTCGACACATCGTCGAATCAGTTATTCAGAATGAAATAAACCCGGTCTTTCTGAATAACTCGCGTATATAATAAACAAGTGTTACACAAACACAACATACACCTCATTCCAATTCAGAATATTCCTTTTATTCAAATATTCTTATACTTTGGGAAAGGTTCCCATTAATTTTATCAAAGATAAATTCTTTAAATTTATTCTTTAATCTCCTTTTGAATATCAATTCAAACCAAATTATGGTTTATCCAAACTAGTAGGGATTAGCGAACCTTACCGTAGTAATCACTTGTTAAATTTCCCAAACCCAACCTATTCATCCCATGAAGTAAAACTGTTCATACTTCATATCTAACACCACGGTGTTATCGGTAAATTCAATTACCATTTCACGTTCAAATCTAATTAAAGATTTAACTATCGCCTGGAGCAAAACTGGTGATACCCCATTCTCGATCATTTCAATCTACTTAAAGATTCATTATTACTCCACTTGGTTTTAATCTTCCCAAAAATCAACATTAATGATTGTTTAACTTGGGAAATCATATCCTGTCTTTAACTGGGTTAAAGAACCAATGTCATTTAAAACACGGTTCACTATAAACCCAAAAATCACATTCCATTCCATCAGCCTTTAACCGTAAATTAGCAAGTGAACAATTCCCTAAGTATTAACCCTGATGTCCGAAACCAACATCAGATCAATACCCAGGAAACCATTCAACTTAACTAATCTTCAGTTAGTTTCTAATTTTCTTAACTCCGTTGGGTCTAAGAACAGTATTATTAACGATATCGTTCACGATAACCCAAAATCACATTCCATTTACAATGGAATCTTCATGGAAAACAAATCGATATATATAATCAATATAAACTTCCACATCCGACTAATAATATAAATAGAATAACGGCAAGGCCTTTTAAATTCCAGATATATTAGTTGTCTTCCTCCCTAGAAATTCACTTCGATCATTACCAAATCGAATTCCATTCCATTCCAATTTATTTTATTAAATTGGAAAACTTTACTATGGAAAATCTCCTTTAAATCTTAACAAAAGATTTATAAATTCCCAATCACATTTCACTGTAAATCGGGTTAAAGAACGAATGTCGTTAAAACACAATTCACGATAAACACAATTCACATTCCATTAATTATTGGGTTAAAGAACAAGTGTTATTTAAAACACCGTTCATGATAAACCCAAAAATCAATTCAAATTCAATTCCAATTAAACACCATTTAATTGGTATACTTCATTAAATCTAAATAAAAAATTTAATCTTTTTCTCAACTAGGTTTAAGAACAGTGTTAATGAAGACACCATTCACGACAAACCCAAATCCCATTTGATATCAAATACAAGGCTCGGAATAGAAAATATATTGGCTTATATTCAATATCAAATTCTACGACCAACAAATATCGTATTGGAAATAACGATATAAATATATCTTTCAAATTTCCATAACAATATCCGTATAATCACGAAATCCAACATCGAAATATTCCGAAGACAATTTCGATTCAAATCCATTCCAATTCAATTACTGGAAATTCTGGTTACTTTTAAAACCATTTCAAATCCAATTTATTTATTGAAAAAATAAATGGATTATAATTCTATCTCAAAACTAGTTCATTTCGATAAAAATCTATTTTTATCTTTTCAAATATAGAATTTTTCATCCCAATTCTTTCCAAACCATTTCTTATGATTTTACACAAATTATTACTATTTTTAATAATTTTATTAAGGCCCGTACAGTCGATTTCCATAAACGGCCATCGAACTGCACTTACAGCGACCTTTTCCAAATTAGATTTGGACATAATTCCAAATCCAACCGTTAGATTTCAAATCTCTAATATTCGTTAGAAAGCTCTTTTCGATACGAACCCAACGGTTCTGGTTTTAGGAGAATCCGACGGTTGGATCTCCCGTAATATCCATTCGAAGTCAATTGTCGAACTTCGCGAACTACCGCAGCGCGACGCTTTCTATTCAGGACATTATATATATATAATATATATTATATATATTTCGTCGATTTCCTTTCAAAACGTATTTTAAAAATCGTTTTAAATTCGTTTTCAAAACGATTTCAACTTCATATTCAATTTCAAATCAAAATTGAATATTCCATATCATCGATATATGAATGATAATATTTTCAAAATATTAGATTTTGAAATCAATTCATTTTCAATATTCATTGTAAAAATGAATAAAACCGATATAAATATCGTTCACGTCGAAATGACGTTAATCTAATCAACACGGCTTTATATATTTAAATATAATCGTGTCCATCCCAAATCGGACATCAAAATCACATTTTGATATATTACTAAATATTATTTTAAAATATTCGTTATTTTAAAATAATCGTTATTTTTAAAATATTCATTCTTTCTGAACTGGAACCAGACACAGTCAATTACCATACAATGTGATTTATATGGATTTCATACCCACACGTACACTACAACAATCAAACACAGTCAGCCATCACCCAAAGTGCATTCTACATTGCATAAGCATCAAATATAAATATTTAACGCTTATAACAGCCTGTCAATCAATCGATCGACATACAACTAATTATTGGGACTAGTGTATGGCCAATTTCATCCCAGCACCCGTGTGGGGTTTTCAAATAATCAAACACAGGTTTTATTTGTGTAGTCGGACGATGTGTAAAATTTATCGTCCCAATCCATATAAGTCAAATGTGTGTACATAAACAAATCGTCCGATTTATTTATAAATATTTATTTTATATACAGGTTAAAAATTATATTTTTAACTATAAAATATTTTCAACTATAAAATATTTCATTCTAATCCAATTCACACAATCAACTTTCACATTACATCAATTAAACAAACAAGTCATCCATGGTCTGTGGACGATAGGTGTCGGGTGCTGCTAAGCAACATCTGCATCCTAGTATATATTTCAACTAGAAAACAAATTAAAAGTGAGGAGTTCTCACCGAGGGTTCCACTTCTCCATTTCCTTTTTGAAATTCAGAATGGTCTGGATTTGCCCGTACTTCCAACGCAGTCGTCTCCACGCTGTTCATATTAAAATCACATTTTTAATATGATGTTTAATACATTAAAAATCATATTTTTAATACTCTACCAATATAAAAATCATATTTTTATTCTTTCTATAAAATAAAAATCATATTTTTATTCTTTCTATAATATAAAAATCATATTTTTATTCTTTCTATAATATAACAATCATATTTTTATTATCTTACATGTATAAAAATCATACCTTTACTTCGCTAATTAAAAAAAATTATATTTTTATCCTTGCTATGAACATATAAAAATTATATTTTTACTTCGCCATTTCAACAATGAAAATCGAATCTTTCCTCCGCTACTTCATATGTAAAAATCATATTTTTTCATAATGAAAAATCTCACCTTTCTTACATTAAAAATCCAATCTTCCTCATGTTAAAAATCATAACTTTATGTTAATCAAAATCATATCTTTCATATATTTAAAATCATTCCCTTTCTCTAATTAAAAACAGAACCTTTTCTTCGCTTAAAGACCATATTTTTAATTAAATAAAAATATAAACTTTCTTAAAAACAAAAATCAAACTTTTTCTACTTTAAAAATCCTACCTTTTATAACTTAAAGATCATATATTTAAGTGGAAAATCCTTTTGACTATAATAATTTAAAATCTGAAAATAAAAATCAAATTAAAATACTTACATTGGATCGAGCGAGGGAGCATCGGATTTGGGCTGGTGGTGACGGCGTGAGGCGCTGCAGGTGTCGCGGCGGGGTGTGGTCGGAGGTGGAGGGGGTGCTGCTTCCGGAGGTGGGTGTTTAAGGCGGCGGCGGTTTCCAGAAGGGGGGGGGGTCTCGATGTGGGGCTCGCTTGAGAAAGAGAAGGAGGATCGGAGGATAGAAGGAGGGCCGGAGGTCCGGCGTCGCGGTGGAAGGGGGGAGAGGGGTCACCGTCCTTGGTGGCTTAGGGCTTCGAGCAGTTTTTTTTTGATTTCCAGCTTGGAGTGAGAGAGAGAGAAAGGAGGGTTTATTTAATTATTTATTATTTCTATAAAGGTTGACTTTTTATTCTAACTCGAAATCCAACCCAACGACTGTCGCCCCTAGCTAATTACCCCTATTCCGAACACAATGGGATATTTATCATTGGCTGATTCGGCTGTTTCGATCAGTTTCCGTCAAAATCAAAATATAAATCTATATATTGAATTTGAACGCACATTTCAATTTACCGGGGCCACATACAGACTCTAAAAATTCCCGAAAAATATTTTCTAGCTTCGTATTGACGATACAGTCCTAATAAAACTAATTTCATCAAATTATGAGACCATTTGAAAAATGGTCATTTTCTGGTCGATCCAAATTGACTAAAACGGTCAAAACACGTTTTCTTTTGCCACGCTCACATATTGCTTTAAAAAATTACGAATTTTGGAATCTAGCAATAACTTGACATCCCGGATCCAACAAAAGTGGTTTCGTCGAACACAGAGGTCGTTTGCAAAATTTCCATTTTTAAGGGCCAAAATTCCATAACGACAATTTTCAATTTTCAATTGGACATAACTTTTTATCCCCGCTATGAAATTTCAATTTTTCGGATTCGTTGGAAAGATATTTTCAAATAGATTCCAATATTTTTGGTTTCGCTAAAATACGGTTTGAAATCAAATTTTCAAACTACCGCGCATTTTCAATTCCTTTTATAATTAAAAATAAGTATTTATATTCTAACGACGATTCAAATAAAAACATACGTTCTAATTCTATTCAAAACAAATTTCTCGACATTATTATTTAAAATAATTCATTTTAAATACTCAAAATTCGCTAAAATTCCCAAAATAAAAATTTAAAATTGGCTCGGATTTCCGGGTTATTACAATCTCCTCCACTTAAAACTTTTCGTCCCCGAAAAGGAATGAAGCTGAAAGTTGTTTTACAAACCAACTCAACTTTCATTATTTTCATTATGGCTTAAGTTCTTCAACTTTTAAGTTTCTAAGAACTTTTCAAATTCTTCAAAAATTTGGCTAACACCCTAAATTTTCGAAAAATTTCGCCATAACCTCCCCTGCATGGGAGCACCGAGAAAATCCCGAAATTGCCATACAGGCCTCTCCTATCCAAAAAGAAAAGGAAATAGCCAAGTGGCTAGCCAACCGGCTCATAAAATCATCAAAAACCCCAAGAAATACAATAAACATGTACCTATTTATCGGGCAAACAATTTTATTCCTCTGCTTAGCTTCCCTGCTATGACCTGTTCAATGGATACACATGTATATGCATGCAATTTCAAACAATTTTCAATTGAGTTCAATATTTGATCAATTTGGTTATATGGTTCAAATTTTAATTAATCAACGAATACTTAAACAACACAACCAGCAATCAATTTGTTGATTAGCTTTTCAAATTCATAACTTTAATACATAGTCCAAAAATCAGAATTTTGATGCCAAATCACAACAATAAGCCCTATCTAGCTTTGGTTCACACACCAGTCAATTGGAATCATATAGAAATCCCACTTTTGAAACACGAAAATAAATTCTGATGATGACGCGTCAATCATCAGAATCATGTCCGAGCGATTAGAGTGTGATTCTATATCTATCCAGTATATTAAAACTTCGAATACACGTGGATCAGACGTATACGCAAAATTTTATATACTGGATTGTCCAAATTCAATATAAAATAAATAATCAAATATGAATAATTGATTTAAATTTTCAAAACAAAAATTGTTTTCATTTTAAAAATATACTTTTCACACTCGTTCTAGGATACTACTGATCCCATCTCTAACGAGTCATTCCCATTGGATATTACTAATCCAATCTCTGATAAATTCTTTCGTATGGTTCTAATGTGTCTTGTTCTCGAGCTTTGTAAACCAAAGCTTTGATACCACATGAAACGACCCGAACTTCCCCATGAAGGAAAGCACGGATTGAATTGAGGACAAGCCACATCAAAACACAAACAGAAGAACATTACATTGCTTATTACAACAATTTCATCAGAATACAAGAATATTACAAAATATGAATGAATTGAATACAACAGAAAATATCAGAGATTTAAATACATTACTGCAGCGGAAAAATAATACAATACACAACTGAAAGAGATATACGGATACAGAGCTTTCCGGATATCGTTCCAGTCGTAAATCAGGATCCTGTGAATATAAATCTGCAAAACCAAAACTACTAGCTTCCCGTGTCAAAATAAGGGCACGCAGAGTTTAGGTTAAAACAATAAACTCCAGGTCAGTCATGTGACTGGTGTGAGAACTAAAACAGTTATTAATCTTTATTTTAAAGTTAGGTAAATTAAGGGACCACGCCGTATAACACGGAACAGGTTTCCTCCCAAGAATACCAGTGCATAAAACAACAACGCAATGCTAAATAAAGAACAGTGAAGCTATTATAAGACCCAGGTCCCATCACACAATGCAACACAAGCCGGAGGATAGGGTTTTACCTTATAATAGCCAAAGAATGCTTGATACGCTAAATTTCATCTTTTATTATTACTATAAGTGTATAGTGTCAAAACAATTTCAATCATAAGTATCAATCATAGGCGGCATAAGTGCCCCATACCACTATGTCGCCATACTAGGCTCTATAATCAAAACCGCAAAGTCACATATTGGAAGTTGGATTTACATCTGTGAACCGAGGCAAGGGATCATCCTTACCGCTTCGAGACAATCTAGCCCATATCTCAGGATCAGAACGCATCGACCCTTGGATCTTCAGGGCCGGTCCACTCAATGTGGATTAAAATTAAACCCTAGACAATACGTCTCCCCGCCCTATGGGGCGTAAATGAGCCAAATGACTCCATCGGTCCCGGACTGACCGATATAACCGAGGCGCCTCACAATCCATCATCCACATAAGTAAAATGCCCGGGCGTGTAAAACCTAAAACACCACTCCTAGCTAGAAGGAAACGCATGCCCTCCCTGCAGTCCTCTCTTGTTTCTGGTTCACACCGGGGTGTGAGGCTCGCGAATTAACGCTACACAAAGCTACGCCACAAAGGCCGTGCTTTGATCATTAACCACATGACTCTGCTTTTCAACAGAAGCCTTAATCATTTGCATCTCAGCATGCCACATAGGCAATTCACGCTATGCAACCGATATCAATCACACAGAATGAAATCCGATGTCAGACACACATCCATTTACAAGTTCATTCTGGGTCTGAATGAAACCGGAGGAACCTTATTCCTCGCATATCCATCGATCTCCAAGTACGTCTGGACGATCACCAACTAATTCCCTCCTCTTGGATGTACATCCCAATCAAGATCATTAGTAATTATCCAAACGATGTGAAGACCTCCGGTCTTTGACCACCGTCTTTATCCTCGACACATCGTCGAATCAATTATTCAGAATGGGATAAACCCGGTCTTTCTGAATAACTCGCGTATAATATAAACAAGTGTTACACAAACACAACATACGCCTCATTCCAATTCAGAATATTCCTTTTATTCAAATATTCTTATACTTTGGGAAAGGTTCCCATTAATTTTATCAAAGATAAATTCTTTAAATTTATTCTTTAATCTCCTTTTGAATATCAATTCAAACCAAATTATGGTTTATCCAAACTAGTAGGGATTAACGAACCTTACCGAAGTAATCACTTGTTAAATTTCCCAACCCCAACCTATTCATCCCATTAAGTAAAACTGGTCATACTTCATATCTAACACCATGGTGTTATCGGTAAATTCAATTGCCATTTCACGTTCAAATCTAATTAAAGATTTAACTATCGCCTGGAGCAAAACTGGTGATACCCCATTCTCGATCATTTCAATCTAATTAAAGATTCATTAAAACTCCACTTGGTTTTAATCTTCCCAAAAATCAATATTAATGATTGTTTAACTTGGGAAATCATATACTGTTTTTAACTGTGTTAAAGAATCAATGTCATTTAAAACACGGTTCACTATAAACCCAAAAATCACATTCCATTCCATCAGCCTTTAACCGTAAATTAGCAAGTGAACAATTCCCTAAGTATTAAACCCGAAGGCCGAAACCAACATCAGATCAATACCTAGGAAACCATTCAACTTAACTAATCTTCAGTTAGTTTCTAATTTTCTTAACTCTGTTGGGTCTAAGAACAGTATTATTAAAGATACCGTTCACGACAACCCAAAATCACATTCCATTTACAATGGAATCTTCATGGAAAACAAATCGATATATATAATCGATATAAACTTCCACATTCGACTAATAATATAAATGGAATAACGGCAAAGCCTTTTAAATTCCAGATATATTATTTGTCTTCCTCAACAGAAATTCACTTCGATCATTACCAAATCGAATTCCGTTCCATTCCAATTTATTTTATTAAATTGGAAAACTTTACTTTGGAAAATCTCCTTTAAATCTTAACAAAAGATTTATAAATTCCAAATCACATTTCATTGTAAATCGGGTTAAAGAACGAATGTCGTTAAAACACAATTCACGATAAACCCCATTCACATTCCATTAATTATCGGGTTAAAGAACAAGTGTTATTTAAAACACCGTTCACGATAAACCCAAAAATCAATTCAAATTCAATTCCAATTAAACACCATTTAATTGGTATACATCATTAAATCTAAATAAAAAGATTTAATCTTTTTCTCAACTGGGTTTAAGAACAATGTTAATGAAGACACCATTCACAAACCCAAATCCCATTTGATATTAAATACAAGGCTCTGAATAGAAAATATGTCGGCTTATATTCAATATCAAATTCTATGACCAACAAATATCGTATTGGAAATAACAATATAAATATATCTTTCAAATTTCCATAACAATATCTGTATAATCACGAAATCCAACATCAAAATATTCCAAAGACAATTTCGATTCAAATCCATTCTAATTCAATTATTGGAAATTCTGGTTACTTTTAAAACCCTTTCAAATCCAATTTATTTCAAAAATAAATGGATTATAATTCTAGTTCAAAACTAGTTCATTTCGATAAAAATCTATTTTTATCTTTTCAAATATGGAATTTTTCATCCCAATTCTTTCCAAACCATTTCTTATGATTTTACACAAATTATTACTATTTTTAATAATTTTATCAAGGCCCGTACAGTCGTTTTCAATAAACGACCATCGAACTCCACTTACAGAGACCTTTTCCAAATTTGATTTGGACATAATTCCAAATCCAACTGTTAGATTTCTAATCTCTAATATTCATTAGAAAACTCTTTTCGATACGAACCCAATGGTTCCGGTTTTAGGAGAATCCAATGGTCGGATCTCCCGTAAAATCCATTCGAAGTCAATGGTCGAAATTCGCGAACTGCTGCAGCGCGGCACGTTCTATTCAGGACATTATATATATATATATATATATATTATATATATTACGTCGATTTCCTTTCAAAACGTGTTTTAAAAATCGTTTTAAATTTGTTTTCAAAACGATTTCAACTTCATATTCAATTTCAAATTAAAATTGAATATTCCATATCATCGATATATGAATGTTAATATTTTCAAAATATTAGATTTTGAAATCAATTCCTTTTCGATATTCATTAGAAAAATGAATAAAACCGATATAAATATCGTTCACATCGAAATGGCGTTAATCTAATCAACACGGCTTTATATATTTAAATATAATCATGTCCATCCCAAATCGGACATCAAAATCACATTTTGATCTATTAATGAATATTATTTTAAAATATTCGTTATTTTAAAATAATCGTTATTTTTAAAATATTCATTCTTTCTGAACTGGAACCAGACATAGTCAATTACCATACAATGTGATTTATATGGATTTCATACCCACACGTACACAACAACAATCAAACATAGTCAACCATCACCCAAAGTGCATTCTACACTGCATAAGCATCAAATATAAATATTTAATGCTTATAACAGCCTGTCAATCAATCGATCGACATACAGCTAATTATTGGGACTAGTGTATGACCAATTTCATCCCAACACCCGTGTGGGGTTTTCAAACAATCAAACACAGGTTTTATTTGTGTAGTTGGGCGATGTGTAAAATTTATCGTCCCAATCCATATCAGTCAAATGTGTGTACATAAACAAATCGTCCGACTTGTTTATGAATATTTATTTTATATACACATTAAAAATTATATTTTTAACTATAAAATATTTTCAACTATAAAGTATTTCATTCCAATCCAATTCACACAATCAACTTTCACAACACATCAATTAAACAAACAAGTCATCCATGGTCTGTGGACGACGGGTGTCGGGTGTTGCTAAGCACCGTCTACATCCTAGTATATATTTCAACTAGAAAACAAATTAAAAGTGAGGAGTTCTCACCGAGGGTTCCACTTCTCCATTTCCTTTCTGAAATTCAGAACAGTCTGGATTTTCCCGTACTTCCAACGCCGTCGTCTCCACGCTGTTCATATTAAAATCACATTTTTAATATGATGTTTTATAGATTAAAAATCATATTTTTAATACTCTACCAATATAAAAATCATATTTTTATTCTTTCTATAATATAAAAATCATATTTTTATTATCATACATATATAAAAATCATACCTTTACTTCGCTACTTAAATAAAAATTATATTTTTTTCCTTGCTATGAACATATAAAAATTATATTTTTACTTCCCTATTTCAACAATAAAAATCGAATCCTTCCTCCGCTATTTCATATGTAAAAATCATATTTTTACATAATGAAAAATCTCACCTTTCTTACATTAAAAAAATCAAATCTTCCTCATGTTAAAAATCATAACTTTATGTTAATCAAAATCATATCTTTCATATATTTAAAATCATTCCCTTTCTCTAATTAAAAACCGAACCTTTTCTTCGCTTAAAGACCATATTTTTAATTAAATAAAAATCTAAACTTTCTTAAAAATAAAAATCAAACCTTTTCTACTTTAAAAATCCTACCTTTTATAACTTAAAGATCATATATTTAAGTGGAAAATCCTTTTGACTATAATAATTCAAAATCTGAAAATAAAAATCAAATTAAAATACTTACATTGGATCGAGCGAGGGAGCGTCAGATTTGGGCTGGGGGTGACGGCGTGAGGCGTTGCAGGTATCGCAGTGGGGTGTGGTCAGAGGTGGAGGGGGTGCTGCTTCCGGCGGTGGGTGTTTAAGGTGGCAGCGGTTTTCAGAAAGGGGGGGTCTTGATGTGGGGCTCGCATGAGAAGGAGAAGGAGGACCGGAGGATAGAGGGGGGGGGGGGGGGAGGGAAGAGGTCGGAGGTCAGGCGTCGCGGGGAAGGGGGGAGAGGTGTCGCCGTCGCTGGCGGTTTAGGGCTTCGAGCGGTTTTTTTATTTCCAGCGTGGAGTGAGAGAGAGAAAGGAGGATTGAGTTATATTATATATATATATTTAATTATATATTATTTCTATAAAGGTTGACTTTTTATCCTAACTCGAAATCCAACCCAGCGACTGTCACCCCTAGCTAATTACCCCTATTCCGAATACAATGGGATATGTATCGTAGGCTGATTCGGCTGTTTCAATCAGTTTCCGTCAAAATCAAAATATAAATCTATATATTGAATTTGAACGCACATTTTAATTTATCGAGGCCACATACGAACTCTAAAAATTCCCAAAAAATATTTTCTAGCTTCGTATTGACGATACGGTCCTAACAAAACAAATTTCATAAAATTCTGAGACCGTTTGAAAAATGGTCATTTTCTGGTCGATCCAAATTGACTAAAACTTTCAAAACACGTTTTCTTTTGCCACGCTCACATATTGCTTTCAAAAATTACAAATTTTGTAATCTAGAAATAACTTGACATCCCAGATCAAACAAAAGTGGTTTCGTCGAAAACAGAGGTCGTTTGCAAAATTTCCATTTTTAAGGGCCAAAATTCCATAACGACTATTTTGAATTTTCAATTGGACATAACTTTTTATCCCCGCTATGAAATTTCAACTTTTCGGATTCTTGGAAAGATATTTTAAAATAGATTCCAATATTTTTGGTTTCGCTAAAATCCAGTTTATTTTGAATCCTGTACATTCATTTGAAATTTGAAATCGAATTTTCAAACTACCGCACCATTTTCAATTCCTTTTATAATTAAAAATAATTATTTATATTCTAACGACGATTCAAATAAAAATATATGTTCTAATTCTATTCAAAATAAATTTCTCGTCGTTATTATTTAAAATAATTCATTTTAAATACTCAAAATTCGCTAAAATTGCCAAAATAAAAATTTTAAATTGGCTCGGATTTCCGGGTATTACAGTTAAATTCGAACCATTTAAAAATCCAAATAAATGTTTAAAGAAATTATTAAATATTAAATCAAAAGATTAAAAATCTAGGCCATTACAGGTATCTTGTGGTTCCCGAATTTCTTCGAGTTCTACTTTATTCCCATTGGCATTTTTAGAGACTAGTTCTCTTTCTAGAAAAATACCAGTTCGAGCAATAAATACTTTATTTTTAGAAGGTTTGTAGAAATAATATCTTTTTGTTTCTTTTGGATATCCCATAAAATAGCACTTATCTGATTTGGGTCCAAGCTTGTTAGAAGCGAGACTTTTTACAAACACCTCACTTCCCTAAATCTTCATAGAAGACACATTGGAACATTTCCCAGTCCATATCTCATATGGCGTCTATAGAACCATTTTAGTGGGAACACGATTAAGTATGAATGCATCTGTTTTAAGGGCATAACCCCAAAAACTTATTGGAAGATCAGTATGACTCATCATTGATCGTACCATATCTAATAAGGTGTGGTTTCTCCTTTTGGACATGTAATGGCCTGCAAATTCATACTATTAGAGTCTACTAAATACACCACACGTCCAACCCAAATTGCACATAAATACGGATCATTACGAATAAAGAAGGATAGAAGAATAGAAACAACAACATAGAGTCTCACATCGCAACAGTTTAAAATATAATATATATATATATATATATATATACATAACGACCTTTGATATACAAAATTTGTGCTTACATACATCATTATCATAGTACAACACTTACAATACATCGGAAATAACAATACATACCTAACACTGAAAACTCCTGCTCCAAGCTCCTCCAAGGGTGTCTGTAAATACCTGAACTACTTAACTGCCTGTACAAATTTAGGCACTCAAGAGTTTATGGTAAAACAAAACAAAATAAACTCTAGATCAGTCATGGAACTGGTGTGAGTAAACTCCAACCACTTGGTTTAACTTTTAAAAATCCTTTTAAAAGAAAGGATAATCATAAGACCAATGCACATAAACACGGATGATTTTTACTTTACGATAACCCAAAACATTTCTTTAAAATCAATACTATTATGATATTATAATAGTGTCTAAATCAAATAAATAGCAATCTAGTGGAATGCTTGCATCTCACTCTCCATATGCATAATATACAATCAAAACCGCGGGCGCTTATTGTGTAATGGATTTCCAACTATGACAAGGTATGGAACAACCTCCCGATAGTGTATCTCTAGAGGGGAATACAATAGGTTCAATAAGAACATCTTGCAACCAGGCCACTCATGATCGACCACTCATTTTGCTTGAGTGTGTCGAATGTATATCACCAACGGTTGGGATCAGCAACTGTTTCGCAAAAGGGACAACATTGATAGATTAAAGAAGGAAATGAATTTTCCCTAGATAGGTGATAATACACCCTAATTGGAAGCTACCCACTTAGCCATGTTGCCTACCCGATTTTTTCATTTCTCGTTTTTTGAGGATTAAGGTTATGATTACTTACCTTTCATTGATAGCAGAATCACTTTAAATGCAACATTGTCAGATCTATTAATCATTAATTGATTTGCAGAAATATATTCTGGATATTATGCTAAGTGGATGAATTCTCCACCACCATATGTATATTTGTACAGACCAACATATGCGTTCAATGGAAATACTCTGTTAAACATTCGTGACTTGTCTCGTCTCATCGACATGTAAAGTCCGTCATAAATGTCAAAACACTATTAATTCATCATACATAACTTGCCTCATCTCCTTGGCTGCTACAAATATCGTGAAAATTATTCCTAAACGTAAGTTCAAATTAGAGTTTCAACATCAAAATTGCCTCATTTCATCGGCAATCATAAAAATACATCTAAATTAATTCGTCATTGAGCATACTCAAAAAGGTAAGTTCTCAAACCAATAGTTTTCGCTAAAATTTGGCAACCACTAAAATATCTCAAAATATCACTTCAAATTGGTTTCGATCATACAAGTCCGATATTAAGCGATAAAGAAAAAACACATGTCCCGTACCACATATTTTTACTAAATCATTTAATTCTCATTATTATACTCCGAAATTCATAAAAATAAGATAAAATCTATGTATAATAGGAATACTTGGATTTGAAGCTTTTGAAATGCTTAAAGTTCCCTTGAAAATATATGAAGCAAGAAGAGGCTATTTAGGTCATTCTCGCTCCCCATTCAGCAAGACTGCCGACCTATTTCCAATCATCCCACTTCCTCATTTATTTCCATTTCAGATCTCCATCTTCTTCACGTACTCAATAACTGTTCCAAAAAATTTCGTAGCCTTCCTCATTCCCCATTTTCTTTAAATTTCGATCTCCTCCTTCATAATACTTGATTATTGAAATATCTTCCAGTCCCTATTGTAACCTACCGAGGCAACCGATTGGAAATTCTGATGAAGAGGAGCCTAACTGCTACATCCAAATGTAAGGGGAACATACTTAAGTTGATGTTTTGATAGTTCCATTGGTTAGGTTTTTTTGCCATAGGAAATCAAAATTTGTTGATATTCGACTACTCATAGCTTAGGGTTCGTTTCAATTTACTGGAGATTTACATATATTGAAGATAAAAATTGGTTACTACAAAAGTAAATTTGATAATTGTTTTGCATCTTCATGATGTAAAACAACCCATATGCATTACAGTCCACTGCGGTTCTTCTGTTGAATTTTTTTAGGGCTTACTGATTTCTCAAGTTTTACTGAGAATCTTGTTTCGAATTTGGTCATTGGAATTGGTTTATATGATATTGGTATATTTTACGTTACAGCGCTTTTAGATATTGAGATTGCTGGGTTTTGGGCATAATTACTCATGGTTTGGAAGCTGTTGATTTCTCATCCAAAAGTGATGCAATATTCACGATCATGGAAACTGTGTTGCCACTGGAGATGTATAAAAATTCTATGTTGTTTTATTTTAATTTACCGCTATTTTTTTTGCCTTTTCTTAACCAACTGATGTTTTGTTTACAGTTTTCGTGCTGTGTTCACATACATGGAAATTGTGTTGCTATGGGAGAGGTATAAAAATTCTATGTTGCTTTCTTTTAGTTTACTTCTAATTCTATTTTTATTTTAGGAATTATCTTCAATTTTCTACTATCAAATTCATTTCTTCAACATTATTTTACAATTATATTAATCCAAATGAACCTTCTTCTCTTTGAAATAAGTTGTATAAGATATGTCAATTCAAACCTAGAGAGTTGACTATATATTATTTGCACTTATCTTCAATCTAATATGCAACCTTCTTGATAAACTATTTCTCAAAATTTGTTGTGGCTACAGAAATTGTAACATGATGATAGTGAAGTGCTAGGTTCACTACTGCCAACAACTGCAAGAACATTATGTTCAAATGCCAGAGACTGACAACGTTGCATTCTAGGTTGAGATCAATTAGTGTTTGAGCTTGACCATTAACAGCTAACCTAATGTAAGTAATTGTTTGTTTTCCACTCATAGTTTTTACTGAATTCCATTTGAATGTTGTTTATACTAACAGAAAGTAAAGAGTTGATTATATAGAACTATCACTAGACTGAAGATATCAGTATAGTTATTGATTAGGTTATAAGGTCTAAGTGACACAATTATTCCTTGCCATTTTAGTATTTAATTCCTGAGAGGAATCATATATACAAGCTTTGACTGATTGTAAATTGGGTTGGAATGCATGTCCAGTTTATATTATATTTAACCAGGCTTTGGACAACACAAGATATGGAGGCTTAATAGACAAGAGTTCTTGATACATAGCCTGGGTTGTTTGTTAGAACTATGCTTGAAAAATAGATCAAAATCTAAAGCACTGTTAGTATACAAGAGTTTTGGTATGGTTTGTTTGACGAATTTTATTTGGATAAAGATGTCCTTCAGTTTGCAAGGGAGCTACAACTTTACACATTCAAAATAAAAAATACTAAAGCTTATTTGTTAACATATTGTTACTAAAGAATTCACTGGTTCTCTTTACCTTCTTCATAATATTTGCTTTAATCTTTCACAATTACGCTACAGCCTCCTCAACCTCTTTCAATGATAACATCGTGTCCTCCTCGGCTTTATATAGTTCATTGGGTTGCTTTCTTTACATTTTTATTGAGTTTCATAGTTATTTTGACCGAAACTCTCCTCTACTATTTGTCTATCATCTCCATGTATTTATGTCTCTCATTTCTGATTATTTTCCTTTTATTTGCTTCTGCTGCATATCTTTTGTTTGCTCCATAAAACTGTGAGGCCTGAGAAATTTCAATATATTTTGGGTAAAATAACTATGTAGTTAAGCCACCTTATAAGTAACATTACATTTTGGGTTTCAATGATTGTAACGGCCTATTTAAATTTTTCGTTACTTGTATGTTTTTTCTTTTCAAAGGTTTTTTGATCTATAATTGATTTTTTTTATTTGATTGCTTCCATTCTATCGAAGTGCAGAATTGCAAACAATCAGCATGGGAAACAAATCTGAAATTTTCTACAGCATACATCTCACAAAAAAATATTCGCTAAAGCTATATTTCAGCTCCACATAATGTTAAGTAAATTAAATTTTTTGATGAATAAAACTTCAAATATTGAGCTGATATGTTTCTTACTCGCTAATTTGCTATAACTGACTTTAAACTCAACATACTGTCTCCAAAATGTACGTAAGTGTAAATTCTCAATTCAGTATGTATTTATCATCATTTAAAATTATGATTTCTATTAAAAGATTACAATTCATAAAATATGTGAACTAAAAATAATGTTGCAGATTTCTCATTTTCCAATTCATTTTTAAACCCTATCTATTTTGCTGCACTTATCATGATTTTTATCTACACTATAGATTCATTGAAGTTCTATCATTTTCAGTATTTTATTTTTGGTTTTTGGTTATCAACAGTAATTCAATTCCACTCGATTTCTTTTTTTTAACAGCTGTATTTTCTAATCCGCATAATGATCAATATATGTTTCGTAATATATGGCCTGTGAATACTGTATATGATATTATATTACTTAGCAGCATGTATTAACAAAATAATTTCTCGTTGCCTCTATATTGTACTATTTCCTTATTTTTTTTCTTTCTCTTCTGTTTCAAACAGTACCCATTATTTCTTGCTGCCATGGCCTGTAGTGCAAAGTCGTCAGGTATGACTTAAATAAATGCGATTTACTATCTTATTTTCTTAAAGTTCGGTATTTTTTATGAAAACCAATTTAGAATTACCATATAATGAGATTCTCCTTTGATATCTATTAGCTTGATGTTATAAAATAGTTATGTTCTATCCGAAAATAGGATTGCATACGTGTAAAATTATGTCATTCTGATGTGAGCACCCGGCCTTTTTCGTAAATTTTGAAAAATCAATTGAATCATTATGTCCACGTGTGTGTATAATAATAATAATAATAATATTTCTTTAATTATAAATTTCGTTTAAATAGTGTATTACCATCATTTGGATGTGTAAGTTTGATTTAATTTTTTTCAGGCACTGAAAGATATTTTCAGCTATGAACTTTAGATGTTGTTTCCATATATTTTTATAGTTTTACAAAATTTGATGATATATTTACAAGTACGAATAATGTAGATTTGAAAGTCAACCACTAATTTTATTGATATATTTGGAAATACAACAACAGAGGACATAGTTATCCACATAAATAGTTGAATACGAGACAATGGATACATAGTTAAAACTAAAGATAAATAAAAAAATTATATGTAAAGGCCCGCAAGCAGTGGGTTAACCCTCCACTGTGACATACAGATGATCCCCCAAACACCTTGTTTTACGGCCAGCCTCTCGACTGCAATAATCAGCTGTAAAAAATAAGGGACATGTAGGGGTAAGAGCCCATTGTTCGCCACCAAACAACATGGTGAGAACCCCCCATCATGCGTAACCAGCTCCATAGCCAACAACAATATAAGAGTTTTGTCATTTAAGAAGAATGAGGAAAAAATGTTCACTTTTGTCAATTAAAAAGAATTAAGTAAAAATATTCATTTTTGTCATTTAAAAAGAAGGAAGCAAAAATATACATTTTTGTTCATTTAAAAGGATTAGACAAAAATATACATTTTTGTTAGTTAAAAAGGATTAAACAAAAATGTCGTTTTAATGTAAATGTATACAATAGAATTTATATACAAAAGAGGAAATATCATTTTAATGTAAATGCATACATTAGGATTTGTATGCATAATGAAAATATCTTTTTAATGTAAATGTATTCATTAGGATTTATGTTCAAAATGAAAAATATGAAGCCGAGTTAAGTAGAAACGCCATTTTTAACCCGAACGGGTTTATTGATCAGTTTTATTTATTTGATAATAAATATCGAAAAGAAGCAATTTTAAAATCCAATATTTTGAAATATTATTCTAATATGATAAAGATATAAAATATTCAATTTTGCATTAAAAATTGGAAATGAAGTTAAAATCATTTTAAAACGGATTTATAAATATTTTATAAATACGATTTAAATAGAAATCGACGATATATATATTATATATATTATATATCTATATAATGGCCTGAATAGAATGCGCCGCGCAGCGACCATTCGCGAATTTCGACCATTAACTTCAAATTGGCGTAACGGAAGATCCGACCGTCGGATTCTTCTAAAACTGGAACCGTTGGGTTCGTATCGAAAAGAGCTTTCCAATGAATATAATAGTTTTGAAATCTAACAATTGGATTTGGAATTATGTCCAAATAAAATTTGGAAAAGGTCGCTATGGATGCAGCTCGGTAGCCGTTATTGGAAACCGACTGTACGAGCGATAATAAAATTATTAAAAATATGGAAAAATTATGTAAAATCGTAATAAATGATTTGGAAAGAGTTGGATGAAAAATTCCATACTTGGGAAGATAAAAATATATTTGTATCGAATTGAACTAGTTATTAACTAGGATAAATCTTTAAAATAAGATTTAATGAAGTTTTCCAATTAATTGATATTTAATTGGAATTAAATAAGATAAATTGCATTTTTAGGTTTGTCGTGAATGATGTTTTAAATGACATTTGTTCTTAAACACCATAAGAAAAGATTAAATCTTTTAATTAAGATTATTAGAGTTTCTAATTATATTTACTAACTAGAATAAAATGAATTGTGAATTGGGTTTACCGTGAACTGTGTTTTAAATGACATTTGTTCTTTAACCCAATTAACAGTGGAAATATTATTTGGAATTTATAAATCTTTCTATTAAGATTTAATGGAAATTTTCCAAATGTAAAGTTTTCCAATTTAATATGTTAAATTGGAATTAAATGGAATTCGATTTAACAATAATCAAGATGAGATTCTGTAAAAGAAGACCATTATTATATATGGAATTCAAAAGGCTTTGCCGTTATTCCATTTATATTATTGGTCTGATACAGAAATTTATATCGATTATATATTGATTTGATTTATGTGAAAATTCCATATTTAATGGAAGATAATTTCGGGTTAATCGTGAACTTTGTTTTTAAATGACATTGGTTCTTTAACCCAGTTAAAGATAAGATTTATTTCTTAAAATTTGAATAATCATAGAGTAATGATTTTGGATATTAAAACCAAATTGGGGTTTTAATGAATCTTTAAAAGGGGGATTAAAGAATAAATTAAAGAATTTATCTTCTATAAAATTAATGGAAACTTTTTTCCAAATAATGTGAATATCTTATTAAAAGAATATTCTGAATTGGAATGTATCGTATGATGTGTTTTATAGCACTTGATTTTTATTACAAAATACGCGAGTTATTTGGAAAGACCAGGTTTAACCCATTTTGAACAATTACTACGACGATTAAAAGTCGAAGATTAGGATAATGGTTGACGACCGGCGATCTTCACATCAAATGGATGAGGACTACCAATGCCTTTGATTGGAGTTGCTGCCTTGAGAAGGTTCCAGTGGTAGTTGTCCGGACGTATTGTTGATTGTTCGGATATGCGAGGTATAAAGTGCCTCCGGTTTCGTTCAGACCTAGAGCGGACTTGTAAACGGATGGTATGTCTGACTTTGTATTCCTTTATGTTGTATTTGTTGATCTCTTCTAAATATATATTTGCGGTGGCGGAGAATTTATTCTCTTTCTTAACACCCTTCTCTGAGACGTACGAGCTTAGAGGTTATATATTGGCAGAAATCAATGGTATGGTATGGATTGTCAATGTGGCATGCCAAGATGCAAATGATCAAGGCTTTTGTTGAAAAGCAGGGCCTTGTGTTTGATGATCAAAGCACAGCTTTAAATAGTATAGCTTTGTGTATAGCGATACTTCGCGAGCCTCACACCCCGGTATGAACCAGAAATGGGAGTAAGGACTGCAGGGAGGACATACGTTTCTTTCTAGCTAGAAGTGGTGTCATGGTTTTTACTAGGCCTGACATTTTTACTAATGTCGATGATGGAATGAGGAGCCTCGGTTATTTGTGTCCCTAGTGGCTCTATTTACGCCCCATAGGGTGGGGAAACGTATTGTTCAGGCATAACTAATCCAACCATTGCACTTTGGTGGACCGACCCTGCAAGATCTAAGGGTCACTCGAGCTTTGATCTTGAGACATGGGCTGGATTGTCTCGAATTTGCTAAGGATTATCTCTTGCCTTGGTTCATGATGGAAATCCAACTTCCAATATGACCCATGTGTTTTTGATTGTATTACTAGTACGAAGACATAGTATTTGGTAGCTATGCCGTCTATGATTGATATTATGATTGAAATGTTTTAAAACATATATACTCTATAATAATATCAAATCCGTTTTATCGTATCAAGAATTTTTGACCATTATATGGTAAAACTCTATCCTCCGGTTTGCGTTGCATGGTGTGATGGGACTTGAGTCTTATAATGGTTTCATTTTTATAAAAAGCATTGCGTTGTTTTAACGATTTACTTTATTTATGCACTAGCAATCCAATGGAGTAAACCCGTTCCGCGTTAGTGGGGTGGTCCTGTGATTAGCCTTATTATTATTAGATAGCTTAAGTAAGATTTCTCATACCAGTCCCATGAATGACCTGTAGTTTGTTTCATTTGCAAACCCGAGTGCCCTCTTTTCCACATGGGCACTCAAGTAGCTTCCTTTGCAGATATTCATTTCTTAAGCAGGATTTTGGATCGAAGCTTAAAGCTGTGTCCAAAGCATTGGTAGTCTTCCACTGTATCAGTTTATTTATTCCGCTGCATTGTATTAAAATCATTGTAATTTATCTTCCGCTGTATTATTTATCTCGATGTACTCTGATATTCTGTACTCTGATGTAACATTATTATAATGTTTATAAAAGTCTGCTGTTATTTGTTCTAATGTGCTGTATGCCCAAAGTTAAAGTATTCGTGGATTTCCAACTTTTGGCCTGTGTGGTTTATGGTCGATTCAAAGGTCGGGGATTTTCGGGTCTTTATATTATATTTATGACACTGTTTCATCAAGTATTCATACATACAAAATCTTAAATAAATGATTACTAAATTTTGAAATTTTAGTTTTTTTTGCTCATGCTTTGGTTATTTCCAATTCGTAAAGTTTCATGTCAAACAAAATGTTCCTCATTTTACCACTTATTACATTTTTCTAAACAAGTCTTTTTTCTTTCCCGTTAAAGCTGTTTATATCTCAGTAGCAATATCTGTATATCTATATATAATGAGGATTCCCCTAAATGAAGCTTTTGAATTTACATTTGTGCCCTTCAATAATTCCATTGTTGATTCATTTTCGTTGTGTATATCAGATGATGGTATATTTGTTATTCTCATCTTCGTCGGGCACATGAATTAGTTCATCGCCACGTTTCCCACCAAACCCATACACACTAATAACCGCAGTACCCATGTATTCACAGTTTATTTCCCTACCCACAGAATCGTTTATCTTCCCCAAAAATCATCTCTCTTCCATATATAAAAAACAATATTGAAATAGAGAAATCACGAAACTACCAATGGTAGAGTAAAGGAAATTATCGAAATCATTTACCAGCTCAACTTCTTCCTCTTTTAGTAGGTATTTGCTGAAACCTAGATTTTACCATCATCAATCCCTTGACACTCTATGCTACCTTTTATGCTTGATTTCTCTTTGTTTTTAGGAATTGTTAGATTTGATTACATTATTATTTTATGGGAGTTTTTTAATAATATTATATATCATGCAGTTCTTTGGTTATGCAGTGGTTGTGTTGATTGTCATGGATGCACTCGTCACATGGATAAAAAAGGTCATTGGGTAAGCAGGAATTAATGACTACGCTTGATTTCCATTATGTGCTTTTGTATATGTTTTCCTTTGTTTTCATTACATGGTTGTCTTTACAGCCTAGATAAAATAATGGAACTAACAAAAAAATGTTTGACCTGCCTACTAGGTCCGCTGCTAATTATGCTAATATATTCATATGTCCACTCATCTTGGATGCGAATAATGCTAGAGTTTCAGCTCATGGGAGATTGGTTGACAAGAGCGTAGACACATATAAAAGTCAAATTTTATTTTCATTCGTATTATTAGTTTTTGTTTATTAATTGTTTTTTGCAGGTTATGTGTAGGATTCTGAACGTGGGAGATGTTACTGACAGGCAAGTAAGAGGAATTATCAGACTGGAAGGTTATTTAACCACCATTCAAGGTGAGATATTTTTTATGATCAAGTCAAATTAAATTTTCATGTAATAGGATATATTGATTATGGGTGATTCATCATGCTCAAATAATATGATATACGATCATACCATGTATCTATATCTAATGGGCATTGAAATAAACCACTTTCAAGCTAATGTTTTCAAGAAGTATATCTTTTGATGTATGTTTACCCTGACAAATTTGGTTTATTTTGACCGATTTTCAAAACGTGGTTTATTTAAGATCGAAGATGGTTGGTCTCACTTCATTTTAAGTTATTGATTTTCATCTATAGATATAATTATCTGTCTGTAAGTTCAGAGCTTTGCCATTATGATTTCTTTTGTATCCATGTGATGTTTATTGATAAAAGCTAGGTTTATCTATGGTTCATCCATCTTACAGTTATCTTTTATTGTTTATCTATATTACTTCGCATGATATTTTATTTGCTGCCTGAGCATTTTTATTATTTGAAAGTACTCTATGCATATTTCTAAATAAGCAAAATAAAATTTAGAGTTGAAAAGATTACAGATTACAACTAGGAAGACAAATGCTTGATAAAATGTAAAAGTTATCTGATTTGGTTACTTTGTTTATGCCGTCTTTCTTTTCTTTTAAGCTTTAGAGCTCATTTGGCCTATTTAGTACGTAATGTGTAATTTGGACTATTTTAAAATGTTAAAATCCCCTGCTGAGGATAAAATTTGTTCATTGGCAAGACCATGCAAAACCAGCTTTCCGGTGGTCCATATATATATATATACATATTATGGCTGGCAATTAGAACCGAAAACCCGAATCGACCCGACCTGAAAAGACCCGAACTAGACCCGAACCCGATGGATCTCGGATCGAGTCTAGTTGATGAAAAATACCATCAAGACCTGATCAAAGCCGACCCGCATAGACCCGACCCGAAAGACGCGACCAAAAAACATTGAAATGTATGTATTTTTAGTGTTATTATTCAATCGGACCCAAATCGACCCGACCCGAGCTTCAACCCGACCCAACCCGAACCGAAGCTCGAGTCGGGTCGGGTCTAGATTTCTGAAATGTATAGTTTAGACCCCAAAAAAACCGACCGGCCTAGAACCGAGACCTGCCGGGTTGGGTCCGAATTCATCGGGTCGAGTCTAATTGCCACCCCTGATATATATATATAAATATATATATATATATATATGTATGTATATATATATTGTAAAGTGGCTTCACAGGACATTATAAACTACATAAAGACGCACTCAATATTTGTTATGTTTTTTTTCCTTCTATGTAAAATCCAAAATCTTACACGATTACGATGCCTTTTTCGTTTTCTGCGTTCTGCAGGAAGATGCAGCAGGTTTATATTCAAAGGGCATATGGTGGGGTTAATGAAAAAAAGGATATATGTACATGTTGGAGAACGAAATTGTGCGCTAAGTTGATATATATATATACACACACACACACACATAGTTACAAATTTACTTTTGATTATTAATACTTAAAACTTATAAATATCTGTAATGTTGCATACAGGCACTCACCAATGGAGTGAAAATATTGTAGATTAACATTAACTACAATTGTGTGGCAAGGCAAAGTAAGAACTATCTATTCTTTTAACTTACACTTGCATGCATGAAAGGAACTGAAACACGTCCATTTTATGTGATGGCGTCATGTCCCATTTAGTTAAACTTTCACATATATTATATGCATATATTCTGTGCAAGATTTATTGCAAATCTTTAAATGTGGGTATGTATAATATTTTGTCTGCACATATTGAACAACCAGTGAAAGATGATATGTGAAATTATGCCGGAGGTTAAAGCATCCATATACGTTTTACCAACATATTGTGACAATGTCAAGTACAAAAATAAGAATATGGACATTACACCTTTTTGCAAGGTGAAGTAGTAAAACGTCTACAGTAAGAAAACATGGAAATATTAAAAAAAAGAAAAATGGAGATATGTGCACCCGAAGTGCACACCGTATTCACCCTCATGCACCAACGTGTAAAATCTCATTCGCTAAATATGCAGATACAAAAAAGGTAGAACACGCAATACCCTCGACGAAGCATTCCACGGAATGGAATATATGTGTCAAAGCATGAATTTAGTCAAGGACAACTATATGTTGCTTTTCACGAAGAAATTCATAAAAGCGACAAAGATTTCAGTCAAAAATGAAAAAATATAGCGGAAATAAGGTACTCCCACTAGAAAAACTATAATGCCCAATATTTTGTCTTCAATATTTACAAAAGCCTTTGTAACTAACCTAAAATAAATTTGGTAAGAATGCATGAAAGTTAAAGCAACAATAACCCAATTTTTATTGCCCAAGCTGATTCAAACAATTTTTATTGTCCAAGCCGATTTAAACAAAATATTTTTATTGCCCAAGCAGTTTCAAATAGAATGCATGAAGGTTTAGGTAGAAAACTGAGCAATTGTCACTGCTATGATAACACCGAAGAAGCGAAATTAGAAGAAGAGTCTTATTGCCCAAGGTGATTCAAACAAAAAATTTTTATTCCTATTTTCAACGACTGACACTTAACTCCTTTATTTTCCCGACTTGGCGTACTGCAGTGCAAGGTGAAAACTAATCAACAACCTGATCAACGTGAAAAAATAGGTTTGCTATTTATTTGCAATTAATCATTTTGTTTTCTCGTAGGAGAGTTGTAACGACCCGGAAAATCCGAACCAATTTAAAAAATTTAAATTGGCTATTTTAGTGGATTTTAAATAATTAAAATAAATATTTTAAATAATAACGATGAAAAGTAAGTTTGAATCGACATTTGAAAATTAATATAATTAATTCTAATTATAAACGAGGCCTGAAATGGCGCGGTAGTTTCAAAATTTGAATTCAAACTTTGACTAATGGTACCGGGTGCAAAACAAAACGGATTTGAGTGAAACAAAAAATATTTAAATCTGTTAGTGAATATCTTTCTAACGAATCTGAAAAATCGAAGTTTCATAGTAGGAAGCAAAAGTTATGGCCAAATGAATTTTCAGAAAGGTCGCTATAGAAATTATATAGCCCGTGAAAATGGCCATTTTGCAAACGACCTCGGAATTCGACGAAACCAATTTTGTTGGATCCGGGATGTTAAATTATTGCTAGGTTTCAAATTTCATAATTTTTGAAGCTAGTATGTGAGCGTGGCAAAGGAAAATGTGTTTTGGTCAATTACAGTTAAATTGGATCGACCAGAAAAGGGCCATTTTACAAATGGTCTCAGAATTCGACGAAACTAGTTTTGTTGGGACCGTATCATCAAAACATAGCTGGATTTATTTTTCGGGAATTTTTAGAATCAGTATATGGCCCCGACAAATTGAAATGTATGTTCAAATCGAATATTGAATGTTTTATATTTTAATTTGAAGAAAAACTAGTCGAAACATTCGAATGGGCCTTCGAAACATATCCCATTGTGTTAGGAATGGGGGTAAAACGCTAGGGACGACAATCGTTGGGGTTGGATTGGTGTTCGTGTGGAACAGGCGGTAATTTTGGATTTTTTAAAAATTAATAAATATAAAAAAATTCCCATTAGTCCACATCACCCCCTGACTTTCTCTCTCCCCGTAACTCGATCGAAGGCGGAAAACCGCTCCCCCTTTCCCGTTCATTTTCTGATCAATCCACGCAAAATTAGCCCCTCCTCTAGTTGAAGATTTTGAAGAGCTCCTCGAGATCTTCAAATCCATATAGGGATTGAATTTTTTCGTTGAGGGTAGTGAGAGAATCGACGATAGGAAGTCGACACCTTTCCATCGCCGCCGCGCCGCCTACAGGCCACCGAAGTGGGCCCCACTTCAGGCGCCAGCGCGCCACGCCTTCTTCTTCGCCGCTGCGAAGGCCGGTCGTCGAATCACTTCACCGTTTGCATGAAAAATTCAAACCTAGTTTTGAACAGGTTTGAAAAGGTACGGCCTATTTAATTTTAAACTATATTATAGCAGTTTAAAGCGCTACCATTTTTTATTTCACTGTAAAAATCATATCTTTTTCGTTTGTTGACGAAATTCAGTGAAACAAGAGACAATGGACTCGTGTGGATGTCTTCTACATTCTAGAAGAGACCGCATATTTTTCTGAGCCTTCTGCTATTTTTGTTGGAGTGGAACCCAATGTGAGATTTTTAAATTATAAACGATATGGAAAACGACGATGTATAAATTATATAGTCGATGTATGACTCATATAGGCGTTGTACACCTCATGTATAAGCGTTGTATAGGTCGTACGTTCGATATATAAGTTATATAGGCATTGTAAAAATTATATATGTGCTGAAATAGAAGTGAAATGCTTATATAATATATATATATATATATATATATACGCCCCTCGTCCACAAACCATGGACGATATTTATTGGTTGTGATTGATGTGAAAATTGGTTAATGTCGAATGGTTGATTAGAATTGTTTGTGGTTGAAATTGATTGATATTGGTTGAAAAATACCCGTTTGTGGTTGAGAATTATTTGGTTGAAACCACATAGGATTAGTTTATGGAAATGAAAAATATATACATGCCGCCTGCGTGTGAACTAGATGCATGAAATCCCCATTGTCAAAAGCTGCGAGACTTTAAGGTAGAGCGAGGAGCCGTACTAGGGACGGCCCCGGTTTTAACTACCCTGCCGTTATGCTGCCGAAATTTTGAATAATATTCATGTGTTAGAATTATTTTCATGTGTTGGAACTATATTCTTGTGTTGAATAGAAATTCATCTATTGAACGACATTCATGTTTTGAAAATAAATTGTTTTGCAATATAAAAATAACCTTTTTATCTATATATATAAACTATAGAAAACCTTCATGTGTTGAATAGAAATTCATTCGTTGAATAGAAATTCATATGTTGAATGGTATTCGTGTTTTAAATATAAAAATCACATTTTTTATCTATATATATAAACTATAGAAAACCTTCATGTGTTGAATAGAAATTCATTCGTTGAATGGAAATTCATGTGTTGAATGGAAATTCATGTGTTGAATGGAAATTCATGTGTTGAATGGTATTCGTGTTTTAAATATAAAAATCACCTTTTTTATCTATATATATAAACTTTAGAAAACCTTCATGTGTTGAATAGAAATTCATTCGTTGAATAGAAATTCATGTGTTGAATGGTATTCATGTTTTAAATATAAAAATCACCTTTTTTATCTATATATATAAACTATAGAAAACCATCATGTGTTGAATAGAAATTCATTCGTTGAATGGAAATTCATGTGTTGAATGGTATTCATGTTTTGAAATAAATTGTTTTATAATAAAAATCATATTTTTATCATCTATATGAACTATATAAAATAGTCGTGTTTTGAAATAAATTGTTTTATAATAAAAATCATATTTTTACCATCTATATGAACTATATAAAATAGTCGTGTTTTGAAATAAATTGTTTAACAATAAAAATCATATTTTTATTATATACATGAATTGTTAAAAATAGTGAAGTGGAAATAGAAGTTAGTTTGATAAAAATATCAGTTTTATCAAAGGTTTGAAATGAAATTGGTTTTGAAATCGAAGAATCGATTATATATATATATATATATATAATTAAAATATATCGAATAACGAAGCTACAGTTCGTGTTTTGAAACCGTGATTTCAAACGATTAGTGCGGGAGATCCGACCATCGGATTTTCCCGAAACCGAAACCGTTGGGTTCGCTTTGGAAATATCTTTCCAACGACACGAACTTTGTAAAGATCCAACGGTTGGATTGTCTGGAATGTTAAATTCAAATCTGAAGAAAAACAGCGCCAGAATCGATTATATATATATATATAATTAAATTAAATCGAATAACGACGCTACAGTTCGTATTTTGAAATTGAAACTTCAAACGATAGTACCGGGAGATCCGACGTTCGGATTTTCCCAAAACTGGAACCGTTGGATTCGTTTTGAAAAGATCTTTCTAATGACATAAATTTTGTGATGATCCAACGGTTAGATTTTCAGATATGTGTAAATCAAATCTGAAGAAAAACAGCGCCATGGCCGCGTTATGGCCTGAAGCGTCGTTTAAATAAATTGGCTATTTTTAAATAAATAAAAATAGCGATAAATCGTTATAAAATATTATAAACGATATGGAACATGAAATTTAGAAACTAACTGAAGGTTTGCTGAGTCGAATGATTTTCTGGGTTTTAATCTAATGTTGGTTTCGACCTTCAGGGTTAATATTTGGGAAATCGTTCTCTTACTGATTGACGGTTAGTGACTAATGAATTAGAATGAAGCGTATGTATGTTTGTGTAGCACTTGTTTATTATATACGCAAGCTGCTCAGAAAGACCAGGTTTATCCCATTCTGAATAACTGAATAGACGATAACAAATCGAAGATGACGACGGTGGTTGAAGACTGGAGATCTTCATCTCGTTTGGATGGTAACTGATGTCCTGATTAGGAGGCATCACGAAATATGGATAATTAGTGGTGATCGTCCAGATGTACATGGAGATCGATGGGTTTGCGAGGTATATAGTGCCTCCGGTTTCGTTCAGACCCAGAACGGACTAGCAAATGGACTGTGTGTCTGACATTGGAATTCATTTTGTGTGATTGATAGCCATCAGTTACATGGCGTGAATTGCCTGTGTGGCATGCTAAGATGCAGTGATCAGGGCTTCTGTTGAAAAGTAAAGTCTTGTGGTTGATGATCAAAGCCCCGCCTGTGTGGCGTACCTTTGTGTATAACGTGAATTCGCGAGCCTCACACCCCGGTATGAACCAGAAATGGGAGAAGGACCTCAGGGAGGGCAAGCGTTTCCTTCTAGCTAGAGGTGGTGTCGGTGCTTAAACTGGCTGACATTTATATTATTTTCACCTATGTGGTTGTTGCTGTTGCGAGGTGCCTCGGGAATATCGGTCGATCCGGGACCGATGGAGTGGTCATTCGTTGGCTTACTCGCGCCCCAAAGGGCGGGGAAACGCAGTGTTCAGGAATTTTAATCCACATCGGTGGACCGGCCCTGATGATCCAAAGGCTTGACTGAGTACTTGCCTGAGGGGTGGGCTAGAGCGTCTCGAATTCGGTAAGGACTATCTTTTGCCTTGGTTCATGATGGAAATCCAATTTCCAAATACGACACTGTGCGGTTTTGATTGTAAATATATATGGCGACATGATATATGGTACCCATGCCGTCTATGATTGATATTTATGATTGTGTATGAAATTAGAAACTAACTGAAAACGAGCTAAGATGGGTGGTTTCCTGGGTATCGGCCTGATGTTGGTTTCGGCCTTCGAGGTTAATACCTATGGAATCGTTCTCTTACTATTTTACAGTTGGAGTCTGATTATCAAATGCTTTTGTTTTATTCGTATCAAGCATATTTTGGTCGATATAAGGTAAAACTCTATCCTCCGATTTGCGTTGCATTGTGTGATGGGACTTGAGTCTTATATCGGCTTCATTTTTATAAAAAGCATTGCGATGTTTAAAAGAATTATTTGTTTTAAAGCACTGGCAATCCAATGGAGTAAACCCGTTCCGCGAAAGTGGCGTGGTCCTGAGATTAGCCATAGTATAAAATGTGTTAAGTAGATTTCTCATACCAGTCCCATGACTGACTCGTAGTTTGTTTCACTTGCAAACTCGGGTGCCCCTTTTTCAACATGGGCAGCCTTATATTCAGGTATTAGTAGACTCTTTCTGGATAGCTGGAGCTGAAGATGGATTCTACCATTTATCTCTTTTTATGCTGTTCAGCTCCTATTGTACATTATGTTTTGTTTTCCGCTGTAGACATTTATGTATAGC
Source organism: Allium sativum (assembly GCA_030737875.1). Classification (NCBI taxonomy): domain Eukaryota; kingdom Viridiplantae; phylum Streptophyta; class Magnoliopsida; order Asparagales; family Amaryllidaceae; genus Allium; species Allium sativum. The sequence continues at coordinate 855,025,557 of CM060920.1, read as the reverse complement.
TGAACTGTATTTGTACTAAGTATGATCCTGTATACTGTGTAACTCTGATGATTATGTTTATCCAGTGTGTTATTTGTTCATTATCTGGTGTATTTATTTATTTCTGTTCTGCTATTATCTGTTTATGTGTTATATTCCAAAGATTACCCTTGACACCGTGGTACGGGGTTTTGGGGTTGTCACAAGAGTGACCAAAGTGGATATAGAGATAAAATGATATTATGTAGTTGGTGTATTTGAGTAGCAGTCATGTTGTAATATTGTGATATCGGTTAGTAAATATTTGGTTTGGTTTACATGAATAAAATTGTGAAGTTTCCGTCTTTTTTGCACATGTCCAACGGACATGCCTAATGTATTGGTATATATATAAAATAATTTTATAGAGAAAATAGGATTTTTAAACAATTTTAGAAATTTTTATAATAGCTTTTTTAAGGAAAAACTTGTTATTTAAATAGATTATCTATTTATAGCATACTTTAAAAAATATATTTAATCAAACATCTTTTAAAAACATTTATTTTCTAAATCATGATTTTTAAGAAAAAATTTCAAAAATTATTTGAGATCAAAACAATTAAATCCATCAAATTCTCCAAATATCGATATTTACCGATATTTGAATTAAGTAGAATTTAAATAAAATTTAAATTCCAAATTTCTTCAAAACTGATAAAATCCATTATTAGATATCATAGCTTCAAAATCCATCATCAAAATTTTCAATACTAACATCGATTAACTCAAAATCAACAGCGAAAATTAATAAAGAATGATGCAAATCGAAAATATTGTTTTTGGCCAACTTTGTCAGTATGTTTCAAGCATGAAAACTACCCATAATTGAATGGAAATCTGAAGAAATAAACTTTAACATATAGACAACAACATAATAAAATTTGATAGCATTTTAGTGTCAAATTAGGGAGATACCAATTTTCAAATATGGCATTTTTCAGGCATAAAATGAACTAAGCTGAAAATCTCGTTTTTGTCCAACTTTGAAGATATGTTAGAAACATTGAAACTACCCCGAATCGAACAAAAATTTGTACTGATAAACTTCAGTATATGTAGAATGACATAATAAAATTTGATAGCATTTTGCTGCGAAACGAAGAAGATACACATTTTCAAAGATGACACTTTTCAGTCATAAAATGAACTCAGCTGAAAATATATTTTGTTTAACTTCGACAACTGATTTGCACCATCTAAGAAGCTCAAATTGAAATGAAATCTCGCAGCACGAAATATTGACATAAGAACTGAAACTTACAAAAATTTGGAAGTAGTTCGCTGCAAAATGAAGGAGAGAACATTTTTCAAAGATGATCATTTTCAACCATAAAATGAACTCAGCTGAAAATCATATTTTGTCTAACTTCAACAATTGATTTGCAGCATCTAAGAAAATCATATTCAAATGAAGTCTTGTAGTATTAAATACTGACATAAGAACTGAAACATACTAAAATTTTGAAGTATTTCCTTGCAAAATGAAGGAGATAACATTTTCCAAAGATGACCATTTTCAGCCATAAAATGAACTTAGCTGAAAATCATAATTTTCTAACTTCGACAACTGATTTTCAGTATCTAAGAAATTCAGATTCAAATGAAATTTTGTAGTATCAACTGTTGGCATAAGAAATAAAACATACTAAAATTTGGAAGTATTTTGCTGCAAAATGAAGGAGATACCATTTTTCAAAGATGACCATTTTCAAACAAAAATGAACTCAGCTGGAAATCAAATTTTGTCTAACTTTGACAACTTATTTGCAGCATCTAAGCAACTCATATTCAAATGAAATTTTGCTGGACCAAACGTTGATGTAATAACTGAAAAAAAATAGAATTTGGCAATATTTTGCTGCTAAACGAACGAGATACGATTTTTCAAAGATGACACATTTTCAGCAATAAAATTTACACAAATACCATAGTTTTTTAGCAACAAAACATACAGATTATCATCAAATACAACTATAATTTACTGTAAGCTAAAAGCTTACCTTTCTAACTAACGATGTAGGCAAATCTAAGCAGCAAAAGATGAGCTTTGATAGGCAAATGCCTCTAGAAACCTGTAAGAAGTGATAAAAGCGGCATGCAAGCAATAAAATAGCAAAATTAGGGATAACTGAAAATAAAATTTGGATTTTTGATGGATTCAGGGATTTAATAGGATTTATATTACCTCTTGCTCTTATTTTAAATAGGAATCAACTTAATTTGTGGAGGAATTGTTAGGAAATTGATTTAGAAGATGTGGCCATTATAGGGTTTTTAAGCTTTGAGAAGCTTCTGATTTTTGCTTTTATTTTGGGAAGAAACTAACATGAGTAGCCATACCAAACATTTTGAATCTTTCAGAGGTGGCTAATGGTTTAAAGGGTGTGGACTTTCTTTCCCTAAAGCCCATTAGTATACTTAAACTTACTTTAGCTAAGTATATATGTTGTTTTACAATAAATTATTCATAACTTTCATATAAAAAGTCCAATTCACATGAAACGAATTGCATTATTCCTTTTTTTAATGAATGGAATCTATTAGTAATGCAAAAATTTAAAATTTTGAAATAAAGAATATTATTTACACAATTTAATACCAATTATTTACTAATGTTCACAATTTACGGTGGAAATTCACTATTTTCATCATTTTCCACCAACAAAATTAATTTTTCATCAGTTATAGTGTAAAAAAAATGTTTTCAGCATTTTTATACTTTTAAAACATTATTTCAAACTTAATTATAAAGAAAAAAATTATAATCTTCTTGCTTTCCCCTTATTACAACAATATTTTCCAATATTGTTATTTTAAGGACATATATTTCAAATTTAACATATTAGTAAATAATTGGTATTAAACTGTGTAAATAATATTTTTGTTTCAAAATTTTAAAATTTTGCATTACTAATAGATTCCATACATTAAAAAAATGATTAATGGAATTTGTTTCATTCGAATTGAATTTTTATATGAAAGTTATGAATAATTTAGTGCAAAACAACATATATACTTAGCTAAAGTAATTTTAATCATAAAAAGGTCACAAATCTATCTTGATAGCACCCAAAAAGGGTTCAAAGCATCATATTCGAAATCACTATAAAACATTATGTAAATTTAGCCTTCTTCATGCTCACGGCCTTATTCAAACATCATCATCAAAAAGGTGAATTCAAAACATCATAGAAAACTACGCGTGCTTAACTACTTGACTAATACTACATCTTGATACCATCCGTCGTGGTGACTAGGGCCATAAACATCATAAATATCTTAATGACTACAGCCGAAACATCGTGATGCCCTTGGTCATAAAATCCGAGTAATAACATCGTGGGGATTAGAGTCACAAACATTGTGATCATCGTGATAGCTATAGTCAAAATCATCATGATGACTCCATTCGTGTACTTGGTGATAGTACTATTAACATCTTGAATGTGTCTCAACTTTTCAAATAAGAACCCAATAGGCGTTAACATACATCCCATACCATACGTTCGCACCTATTGATTTACTAATTGTAACGACCTGCATTCTACGCATCGAATGATCATAGAATATTTATTTCTCTCACATACGGAGTCGTATGGTCATGTAACTTTGGGAGACGACTATTGGAGTCATTTCCCATGTTCATGATTTTTGTTGATTTTTAAATGACCATTTTACCCCTAGCTGGTACTGTTTTGACTATAACTTTTGACTGGAAAGGAATTTTGACCTGAAACCACTTCCATTAGATTCGTTTGATGGTTTACAATTCCATAGAGTGGTTACATTAGCCAAACGGACTCACCGTTTGAGAGATATGGCTGAAACAAGTTTCAGATAGTGAAAAACAGCTTAATTGGGCTTAACCGGATGATCAACAGCTTGGCCCAGTGGGGGATTTCGGGATTAGGGGTATTTGAGGGCTGCTAGGGTTAGGATTTCGGTTTTTCACTCATTTTCCAGCCGCCACAAACTCTCTCTTCAACCTAACAATGGCCTCCAACATCTAAATACACCTCTAATCATCTCTTAATCAAGTTTTGGCTTAAACTACATCAAATTAAGGCGGATTGGCACGAGAATCGAGGTAGAGCTGTTGTGTGAGATTGGGAACAGCGCCAAATCGAAAAATATTTCAGTTTTGGCGTTTTATTTGTGGCTAAGGTGAGTGATTTGCATAGTTTTGCACTAATTACAGTTAACTAAGGGTAATTAGTGAAGATTAGCGAATTTATACACTAATAAATTCTCGAAAAATACTTATAAATTCTTAAATGATGTTTTAGACCTCTGTTAGAAATTTCGTTTAATTTGATTAAGCTTTGCTAATCATATCATTAGTTTTGCCAAAACAAGCTTAAGGGAAAATAAGGGATTTTGGGTACGTTTGATCCATTTTACATGATAAGATTATTGTTTTGGTATTTGAGGTCACTTCTATTTGTTGCTATGACTGTTTGGAATGATTTGTGGTTGTTTAGAAATGTTAGATTGGTCGAAAACATTGTCGAATGGCATAAACAAGTCGCTGGAAAAAGTTGCAGAAAGTTGTGCAGGGTTTCAGATCGGATCGGGTTAAGGGCTCGGATCGGATAGGAGAGCTGGGCAAGGAACCCGAACCGAACCGAAGTCTGGCACAAATGAAGTTTGGCAAGATGGAAGGCCATTGCTTAGAGTTGGAGTTGGACAGAGGATCGGATCGGAGCTAAGGAACGGGATCGGATCGGAGTGGGCAAGCGAGTTGGATCGGATCGGAGCAGGCAAGCTGGAGCGGGAGGGACGAACCGAATGGAGCATGGCATCCGAACCGAATGGAGCATGGCATCCGAACCGAACCGAATGGAGCGTGGCACCCGAACCAAACCGAATGGGAAGCCTGGAGATGATTTATCCGAACCGAACCGACTGAAGCAGATTAGACCAAACCGAATTGAACTTCCATCTCTTCTACGCGACGACTCTTTTGAAGACCAACTCCAATTCGACCAAAACCTAAGATGCAAAGGAAGTCCAAATGAGGAGCTTTGACTCAGGATCCAGTTGGGAACCAATGAGTGAGCTTCATGATTGGGCTTTGCTGCGGGACGTGTGCTAAGGGGTTGTCGATGTCTGTAACTTGGAATCACTATGTGTAGGGAGTACGTGAACGGATTCAGGGCCACAGTGGCCTAGGTACGACTAAAGTGATAATAGACCAATGAAGTGGGGTCATTTGTAAAGATTTGGTCATGACTCCATGTGGTAAGCTTGGTAGTAGCAGTAGTTGTACAAGTCGAACTCCGTCACTACTTCGATGGGTCTAGTGATTGACAGTGGTGGACATCGTATGCCTTACGCACTGAGTGAGAGATGTGAGGATGGTTGTTATGGTTGACTTGTTTGCCATCATCATGATATGCACACCCCCACCCCCGTTATCTTTACACCATCTGTTCAGTGGCACCTTAGAGTATTGTACGGTATGTAGTGCTAACTCTTTGGTTGCAGGTCCAGGTTCAGGTATGGTTTAGTATACCTGTTATTATTTTGTTTAGCTGCTTATCGCTCATACCAGACTTTTTGTCTGACCCAAAGTTTTATGTCTCTTCTTATTACTTTGGGTGCTCTCACGAGAAGACTAGAGACAGGTTAGCTGGGTATGCACGAGTAGCTGATCCGGAGACGAGCAGGAGGCTTCCACGTATGGTACATATAGATATTCTCCCTGTGTTGTTGAAGATCACTGCTTGGGCATTAGTAGTGCATCTTCTACTTTAGCTTTCTTTTGCTTTAGAGACAGTTTAAAGTTGTAATAATGATGCTGGGTCATAAGCTGTATTTGGATTTTCGCTGCTATGTTGGTTTAGTTTTCAGCTTATGCACTGTCTCGCCTGTTTTATGTCAAGATTATGTTATTATTATATTTTGTTCCATGCGCTGTGAGACATTCTACAGGTTCCTTGTTAGTTCATTCTCTTCTTTCCTTTCTTTGGCGACCGTTCCGTGCTAGTCGGGCATGTGTACAGCGCACCTTCGGAGGAAATGCAGGCTGGTGCGAGGCGGGCCATCACACTTGGTATCAGAGCGAGGTTGCGTAGTTAACCTAGGAAAGTCATCAGGGGGAGATAGTATACGTATATGAGAGCGCGTATTTGTGATTATGTTGGTTTTCAAAAGCTATATATATACTATTAGTATAGCTAAGGATGAAGTCGCACTGCACTAGCATCGATATGGAGATGGTTAATCATTTTCTCTTTACAGATTGAACGATGAGCCGATACGTAAGAGGTGCCGGTATAAGAGCCAATAATGGGAATGCTGCTGACATGACGACGATGTTTACTGACCTCATGAAAGAGGTGCTTAGGGATGTGCAGAGGGCAGCTCCCAATGTTAGTAATGGTGGTGGTCCAATAGTGCAGGCGCCTAGGGTCGATTTCGCCAAGCTGGATAAGGATTATACTAGTCTTGGTGGGAAGCCGTTCCACGGAACGGAGTCGGCTACGGATGTGCAGGATTGGTTGGATAGCTGTGAGCGTATCTTCTCAGACTTGGGCATCGAGGATGCAATGAAGAGAAGGCTAGCATCCCGTCAGCTGCAAGGACGGGCAATGAATTGGTGGAATGCTATAAAGGCAGCTACTCCCGAGGATGAGATTACTTGGGATCAGTTTAAGGCTCGCTTTAGCGAGAAGTTCATTCCAGCTGCTCAGAAGTCAGTGTTGTTTAAGAAATTCTTGGAGCTCAGGCAGAATGGAAGAGCTGTCTCGGAGTATATTGCCGAATTCGACACTTTGTCGAAGTATGGGTTATCTCTTATTGATACTGCCGAGAAGAAGAACGAGAAGTTCATAACTGGCTTGGATCAGTACTTGGAGGAGAGGCTTATTAACCACATCGATGAGACGTTTGAATCGATTTTGGGGAAAGCATTGAGGTCAGAGAGTCTTTATCCTAAGTCGAAGACTGAGGTTGCATCTACAAAGGAGCCAAAGCCGCAAGCAAGTGGTGGAGGAAAGGGTGGTTCTCAGAATAAGAGGAAGTAGAACCAGAATAAGGATGGCTAGAAAAAGAATAAGAAAGACGTTGAGTGCTTCAGCTGTGGTAAGAAGGGCCATTATGCTAGTAATTGTCGGGCAAGGCTAGCGGATAGGAAGTGCTTCAACTGTGGCCAAGTGGGACATCACAAGGACAAGTGTCCACAACCCCCTAAAGAAAAGCGGATGGTGAAAGCATATGCCCTTAATGTTGTTCCTTCTTTGTCGAATGCCCCAACTGCAGCGGAGAAGGGAAAGAATGTCGTTATTCAAGGTATGCTTTCCGTCTAAGATGTTCCTGTTAGAGTTTTGTTTGATACCGGAGCTTCCAGTTCTTTCATATCTAGTGACCTGGTAGATAGGTTGGGATTGGAGCCCGAGATTGTCGATAGACCTTTAGTAGTGACGAACCCAATTGGTGGTTCAACTAACCTTAACATAATTTGTCGTAATGTGGTCTTATCGAGTCATGGATGCATGTTTGTTTGTGATTGCTTTGTTTTGGGCTTTACTGGGTTTGGCATTATTTTGGGAGTAGATTGGCTCCAAAGATACGGGGTGGTGATACACTGTGAGGGCTTTTTGGTGACAGCTAGAGTGGACGATGGGCAGAGGGTAGTGTTTGGTGGTCTACCCAGTGAGGGGGTAATGGCTAGTTTTCCAAATTCCCTCGACATCCCGCATAGTGAGTTGTCAGGTTTTCACGTGGTTGGCCAGTATCCAGATGTCTTCGAGGAAGTGAACGGGCTTCCACCACATCGAGAGATTGAGTTCCGTATTGACTTGGTGAAAGATGCCAGAACTATAGTGATGCCACTTCGTCGTATGGCACCAAGGGAGCAGCGAGAGCTCGGGGTGCAAGTCAGCGATCTTTTGAAGAATGGATTTATCAGAAGGAGTGTTTCTGAATGGGGAGCACCAGTTGTGTTTGCTACCAAGGCGGATGGTTCCCTTCGTTTGTGTGTAGACTACCGCGAGTTGAATAAAGTGACGAGGAAGAACAAGTATCCTCTACCGCGGATAGATGATTTGTTTGATCAGTTGAGTGGTGCGAGAGTATTCTCTCAGTTGGATGTAGCGAGAGGTTTTCATCAGCTTAGAGTGGAAGCTGAGAGTATAGCTAAAACGGCGTTTCGGACGCCGTCTGGATTTTATGAGTGGTTGGTCATGCCATTCGGGCTGACCAATGCCCCAGCATATTTTTTGGATCTTATGAATAGGGTATTCAGAGATCAGTTGAATAAGTTTGTCTTTGTGTTCGTGGATGATATTTTGGTCTACTCGAGGACAGAGGAAGAACACAAGGAACATTTAAGAATAGTGATGGAGGTGTTAAGAAAACACCAATTGAAAGCAAAGTTTTCTAAGTGTCACTTCTGGAGAAGGGAAGTGAGATTCTTGGGCCATGTTGTTTCAGAGAATGGTATTGCCGTGGATCCTGCGAAGGTGGCTACGGTACAGGATTGGTCTACGCCCAAGAATGCAACGGACATAAGAAGTTTCTTGGGGTTAGATGGATATTATCGTAAGTTTATCCAAGACTTTTCCAAGATAGAAGCACCATTGACTCAGTTGACCAAGAAGAATCAAGCTTTTTCCTGGGACGAAAAGTGCGAAAATGCATTCAAAAGTCTAAAGGAAAAGTTGACGCGCACACCAGTGTTAGTCATTCCTAAGGGGAATGAAGAGATGACAGTATACACGGATGCCTGTGGTACCGGACTAGGTGCTGTATTGATGCAAGGCGGTAGGGTTGTAGCTTATGCAAGTCGGCAATTGAAACCGCACGAGAGAAGATACCCTACCCATGATTTGGAATTGGCAGCGATCGTGTTCGCATTGAAGATGTGGAGACATTATCTCTTGGGAGAAAGATTCGAGTTGTTTACCAATCATAAATCGTTAAAGTATCTTTTCTCTCAAAAGGATCTAAATCTCCGACAGCAAAGATGGTTAGAATTCTTAGCTTCCTATGATTTCGACATCGCATATACACCAGGAAAGGGCAATGCGGTGGCTGATGCATTGAGTAGAAGACATGCCAGTTTAGGGGCTATGTTTCTAGAATGGAAGCAACTAGAGTACATTGCTGGGTATTATTTCAGACCAAAGTGCGAATTGGATCCAGAAATGTTAGCAAGTTTGACGATCAGACCCACTTTGATTGAGCGGATTGGTTCCAGTCAGAGGAACGATCCTAACCTATTGGAAATCATCTCAAAGTTAGAGATGGGAATCGGCGGAGAGATGAACAAGTATGGGCTTGATCGAGATGGATGGCTTAGAAAGAATGGAAGGCTAGCCGTACCCAATGTTAATGGATTGAGAGATGAAGTTCTTAGAGAATGTCATCACTCAAAACTGACTATACATCCCGGTGGTAACAAAATGTATCGAGACATGAAGCAGACCTACTACTGGGAAGGGATGAAAAGAGACATTGGGAAGTTTATATCCAAATCCATGAATTGCCAGCTAGTTAAAGCTGAGCAAAAGAAGCCTAGTGGTTTGCTACAACCATTAGAAATTCTAGAATGGAAATGGAAACAAGTGCCAATGGATTTCATTGATGGGTTACCAAGGACTAGGTCGGGCCATGATCGCATTTGGGTGATTGTGGACCGATTGACCAAAAGTGCAAGATTTATACCCGTCAAGTCAAACACGACGGCAGCTAAATCAGCGGAACTGTATGTAAAGTGGGTAGTGAGATTCCATGGAATACCTAAGGGCATTGTGAGTGACCGAGATCTGTTGTTCACTAGTGGATTTTGGAAGAGCTTACAAGAGGCGTTAGGATCAGAATTACATCTCAGTACCGCGTATCATCCTCAAACCGACGGTCAAACAGAGAGGGAGAATCGTATATTAGAAGACCTCTTGAGAGCCTGTGTATTGGATTTTGGTGGAACATGGGATGACCATTTGCATCTAGTAGAGTTTGCATATAATAATAGTTACCAATCCAGTATTGGCATGGCTCCATTTGATGCTTTGTATGGAAGACCGTGCAACTCACCGTCATGTTGGTTAGAAACTGGTGAGAAGTTTGTGCTTGGACCGGATGTGATAAGAGAAACTTCAGATAAGATCAAGATCATTGAACAGTGAATGAAGGCTTCCCAAGATAGGCAGAAGAGTTATGCTGATAAGAGGAGAAGAGAATTAACGTTCTCCATTGGCGACTTGGTGTTTGTCAAGATATCTCCGTTGAAGAACGTGATACGATTTGGCAGGAAAGGTAAGTTAGCACCAAGATTTGTTGGTCCATTCCCAGTTCTTGAGCAAATTGGGAATTTGGCATATAAAGTTGAATCACCAGAGAAGATGGCAGGAGTTCATAACATATTTCTTGTTTCCCGGTTAAGGAAATTCGTGCACGACCCAGATGTGACTATTTCTCCTGATCAGTTGGATGATATCGAAGTTGAACCCGAGGCGGTTGGGAACCGTAGGCCTATGCATATTGTTGGGAACGATACGAAGTAGCTTCGAAGCAAGGCGGTGAAATTAGTCAAAGTCCAGTGGGGCGAGAATGAGAATGACTGTACTTGGGAGACAGAGGAGAGCATTAGGAAGACGTATCTAGAACTCTTTGCCTGGTAAGATTTCAGTTTCGATTTAGCCTTTCCACACGCTAGGATAGGTTGTTTTGTTTGTTTTGCATGTTTGATTGTTGTATATGATTGGTAGGCATGCCGGATCCTTTGTATGTTTTGGGTTAAGGAATTTCGGGGACGAAATTTCTTAAGGGGGGAAGAGTGTAACGACCCGCATTCTACGCATCGAATGATCGTAGAATATTTATTTCTCTCATATACGGAGTCGTATGGTCATATAACTTTGGGAGACGACTATTGGAGTCATTTCCCATGTTCATGATTTTTGTCGATTTTTAAATTACCATTTTGCCCCTAGCTGGTACTGTTTTGGCTATAACTTTTGACTAGAAAGGAATTTTGACCTGAAACTACTTCCATTAGATTCGTTTGATGGTTTACAATTCCGTAGAGTGGTCACATTAGCCAAACGGACTCACTGTTTGGGAGATATAGCTGAAACAAGTTTCAGATAGTGAAAACAGCTTAATTGGGCTTAACCGGGTGATTAACAGCTAGGCCCAATGGGGGATTTCGGGATTAGAGGTATTTTAGGGCTGCTAGGGTTAGGATTTCGGTTTTTCACTCATTTTCCAGCCGCACAAACTCTCTCTTCAACCTAACAATGGACTCCAACATCTAAATACACCTCTAATCACCTCTTAATCAAGTTTTGGCTTAAACTACATCAAATTAAGGCGGATTGGCACAAGAATCGAGGTAGAGCTGCTGTGTGAGATTGGGAACAACGCCAAATCGGAAAATATTTCAGTTTTGGGGTTTTATTTGTGGCTAAGGTGGGTGATTTGCATAGTTTTGCACTAATTATGGTTAATTAAGGGTAATTAGTGAAGATTAGCGAATTTATACGCTAATAAATTCTGAAAAAATATTTATAAATTCTTAAATGATGTTTTAGACCTCTGTTAGAAATTTGGTTTAATTTGATTAAGCTTTGCTAATCATATCATTAGTTTTGCCTAAATATGTTTAAGGGAAAATAAGGGATTTTGGGTACGTTTGATCCATTTTACATGATAAGATTGTTGTTTTGGTGTTTGAGGTCACTTCTATTTGTTGCTATGACTGTTGGAATGATTTTTGGTTGTTTATAAAAGTTAGATTGGGGTCGTCGAATGGCGTAAACAAGTCGCTGAAAAAAGTTGCAGAAAGTTGTCCAGGGTTTCGGATCGGATCGGGTTAGGGGCTCGGATCGGATAGGAGAGCTGGGCAAGGAACCCGAACCGAACTGAAGTCTGGCACAAAGGAAGTTTGGCAAGAAGGAAGGCCATTGCTTAGAGTTGGAGTTGGACAGAGGATCGGATCGGAGCTAGGGAGCGGGATCGGAGCGGGCAAGTGAGCAGGATCGGATCGGAGCAGGCAAGCTGGAGCAGGAGGGACGAACCGAATGGAGCATGGCATCCGAACCAAACCGAATGGAGCATGGCATCCGAACCGAACCGAATGGAGCGTGGCACCCGAACCGAACCGAATGGTAAGCCTGGAGATGATTTATCCGAACCGAACCGACTGAAGCAGATTGGACCAAACCGAATTGAACTTCCATGTCTTCTACGCGACGACTCTTTTGAAGACCAACTCCAATTCGATCAAAACCCGAGATGCAAAAGAAGTCCAAATCAGGAGCTTTGACTTAGGATCCAGTTGGGAACCAATAAGTGAGCTTCATGATTGGGCTTTGCTGCGGGACGTGTGCTAAGGGGTTGTCGATGTCTGTAACTTGGAATCACTATGTGTAGGGAGTACGTGAACGGATTCAGGGCCACAGTGGCCTAGGTACGACTAAAGAGCTAATAGACCAATGAAGTGGGGTCATTTGTAAAGATTTGGTTATGACTCCATGTGGTAAGCTTGGTAGTAGCAGTAGTTGTACAAGTCGAACTCCGTCACTACTTCGATGGGTCTAGTGATTGACAGTGGTGGACATCGTATGCCTTATGCACTGAGTGAGAGATGTGAGGATGGTTGTTATGGTTGACTTGTTTGCCATCATCATGACATGCACACCCCCACCCCCGTTATCTTTACACCATCTGTTCAGTGGCACCTTAGAGTATTGTACGGTATGTAGTGCTAACTCTTTGGTTGCAGGTCCAGGTATGGTTTAATATACATGTTATTGCTCTGTTTAGCTGCTTCAGACTTGTTGTCTGACCCAGAGTTTTATGTCTCTTCTTATTACTCTGGGTGCTCTCACGAGCAGACTAGAGACAGGTTAGCTGGGTATGCACGAGTAGCTGATCCGGAGACGAGCTGGATGCTTCCACGTATGATACATATAGATATTCTCCCTGTGTTGTTGAAGATCACTTCTTGGGCATTAGTATTGCATCTTCTACTTTAGCTTTCTTTTGCTTTAGAGACAGTTTAAAGTTGTAATAATGATGCTGGGTCATAAGCTGTATTTGGATTTTCGCTGCTATGTTGGTTTAGTTTTCAGCTTATGCACTGTCTCGCCTGTTTTATGTCAAGAATATGTTATTATTATATTTTGTTCCATGCGCTGTGAGACATTCTACAGGTTCCTTGTTAGTTCATTCTCTTCTTTCCTTTCTTTGGTGACCGTTCCGTGCTAGTCGGGCATGTGTACAGCGCACCTTCGGAGGAAATGCAGGCTGGTGCGGGGCGGGCCATCACACTAATCGTTAGCCGATGACACATTATAAAAAAACTATCATAAAATATCGTCAAATAACACTACCTTATATCATTGGCGAGTGTAGAGATGCCCAACTCGTCTCATCTCTCTCTCTCTTGATGAGTAATAAATGACATCGTGACTTGTATCATCTCATCGACAAGTAAAATCCGTCATAAATGTCAAAACACTATTAATTCATCATACATAACTTGCCTAATCTCCTTGGCAAGTACGAATATCGTGAAGGTTATTCCTAAACATAAGTTCAAATTAGAGTTTCAACATCAAAATTGCCCCATTTCATCGGCAATCATAAAAATACATCTAAATTGATTCATCTTCGAGCATACTCAAAAAGATAAGTTCTCAAACCAATAGTTTTTGCTGAAATTTGGCAATCTCTTAAACTTCTCAAAACATTACTTCAAATTGGTTTCGATGGTACAAGTCCGATATTAAGCGATAAAGCAAAAACACATGTCTCATACCATAAATTTTTACTAAATCGTTTAATTATCATTATTATACACCGAAATTAATAAAAATAAGCTAAAATATATGTAATATAATTTTATAGAGAAAATAGGATTTTTAAACAATTTTAGAAATTTTTATAGTAGCTTTTTAAGGAAAACTCATTATTTAAATAAATTATTAATTTATAGCAAAATTTAAAAATAATAAATAATTAATCAAACATCTTTTAAAATGTCTTAAAAACATTTATTCTTCAACTCATGATTTTAAAGAAAATTTTCCAAAAATTATTTGTGATCAAAACAATTAAAATCATCAAATTCTCCAAATATCGATATTTACCGATATTTAAATTTAAATAAAATGGAATTCCAAATTTCTTCAAAACTGATAAAATCCATTATCAGATATCGTAGCTTCAAAATCCGTCATCAAACTTTTCAATACTATCATCAATTAACTCAAAATCAACAGCGAAAACTAATAAAGAATGATGCAAATTGAAAATCTTGATTTTGGCCAACTTTGTCCATATGTTTCAAGCATGAAAACTTCCATAATTGAATGACAATTGCAGAAATAAACTTAACATATAGAAAACAACATAATAAAATTTGACAACATTTTGCTGTAAAACGAAGGACTTACAAATTTTCAAATATTGCACTTTTCAGGCACAAAATGAACTAAGCTGAAATTCTCATTTTTGTCCAACTTTGAAGATACGTTACAAACATTGAAACTACCCAGAATTGAATGAAAATTTGTGTTTATCAAACTTTAGTATATGTAGAATGACATAATAAAATTTGATAGCATTTCGCTGCAAAACGAAGAAGATACGCATTTTCAAAGATGACACTTTTCAGTCATAAAATGAACTCAGCTGAAAATCATATTTTGTCTAATTTCGACAAATAATTTACAACATCTAACAAACTCATATTCAAATGAAATTTTGTAGCATCAAATATTGACTTGATAATTTAAACACATTAAAATTTGGAAATTTTTTGCTGCAAAATGAAGGAGATTACATTTTTCAAAGATGACCATTTTCGGCCATAAAATGTACTCAGCTGAAAATCATATTTTGTCTAACGTCGACAATTGATTTGCAGCATCTACACAGCTCATATTCAAATGAAATTTTGCAGTATTAAATACTGACGTAAGAAATGAAACATACTAAAATGGGGAAGTATTTAGCTGCAAACTGAAGGAGATAACATTTTCCAAAGATGACCATTTTCAGCCATAAAATGAACTCAATTGAAAATCATATTTTGTCTAACTTCAACAACTTATTTGCAGCAACGAAGAAACTCAGAATCAAAAGAAATTTTGCAGCATCAAATATTGACATAAGAAATGAAACATATTAAAATTTGGAAGTATTTTGCTGTAAAATGAAGGAGATAACATTTTTCAAAGATGACTATTTTCTACCATAAAATGAACTCAGCTGAAAAACACATTTTGTCTAATTTCGGCAACTGATTTGCAGCATCTAAGCAACTCAGATTCAAATGGAATTTTGCAGGACTAAACACTTATGTAATAAATGTAACAAATTAGAATTTGGCAGTATTTCGCTACTAAACGAAAGAGATACGGTTTTTCAAAGACGACACATTTTTAGTAATAAAATGATCACAAATGTCGTAGTTTTTTTAGCAACAAAACATACAGATTATCATCAAAACTTGCAAATACAACTATAATTTGCTATAAGCTAAAAGCTTACCTTTCTAACCAATGACGTAGCCAAATCTAAGCAGAAAAAGATGAGCTTTGATAGGCAAATGCCTCTAGAAACCTGTAAGAAGTGATAAAAGCGGCATGCAAACAATAAAGTAGCTAAATTAGGGATTATAGAAACAAAATTTGGATTTTTGTTGGATTCGGGGATTTAATAGGAAGGAGATTACCTCTTGCTCTTATTTTAAACGGGAATGAACTTAATTTGTGGAAGAATTGTTTGGAAATTAATTTATAAGAGGTGGCCATTATAGGGTTTATGAGCTTTGAGAAGCTTCTGCTTTTTTTTTTGGAAGAAACTAATTAACATGAATAGCCATACAAAACATTCTGAATCTTTCAAAGGTGGCTAACGGGTTAAAGGGTGCGGACATTCTTTCCCTAAAGCCCATTTGTATACTTAAAATTACTTTAGCTAAGTACATATGTTGTTTTACAATAAATTATTCATAACTTTCATATAAAAAGTCCAATTCACATGAAACGAACTGCATTATTCATTTTTTTAATGAATGGAATCAATTAGTAGGGCAAAAATTTAAAATTTTGAAATAAAAATATTATTTACACAATTATTTACTAATATTCACAATTTACGGTGGAAATTCACTATTTTCATCATTTTCTACAAAAAAATTAACTGTTCATCACTTGAAGTGCATAAAAATGTTTTCAACATTTTTATACCTTTAAAAAATTGTTTCAAACTTAATTATAAAGCAAAAATAATTTTCTTCTTGTTTTCCCCTTATTACAACAATATTTGTCAATGTTGTTATTTAAGTACATATATTTCAAATTTGACTTATTTCACCAAATTAACTATTATTCATCACTCCTAACAATTATATAAAAGTGTTTAACACTTTTAAAGTACTAAAACAACATTTCCAACAATATTTCATCTATAGAAGTTTAAATTCTTCATGTTTATCCTTTTATTTTGGGATAAAAATGGCTAATATTAGGGTAAAATCCATTTATCATAAATTTTTAACCCAACAATTTATTTCCATTGCTGATTTTCATTATATAATCCATAATAACCTTGTCATACACTTCATTTCCATTATTTTACAACAAACCCAAATTTTTAACCAACATACATCGTTTACTTTTAAATAAAATATATTATCATCAATTTATTCCATCCATTAATTCTTAATCTCATATTAAATCATAATTTATATTATAATTTAATATTCTGGTAATCTCCAAAATCTTGGGTTGTTATAGACTCCCCTCCTTAACAAAATTGCGTCCTCGCAATTCTCAGAGGAAAGATCGTGAGCAACTCAACAAACGCATCAAAGAATGGAAAGAATAAACGCTTAAGATAAGGAATTCTCACCAGCACTATGAGAAGAAAGAAAATGTTGCTAGGAGAGCTCAATAAATTCTCTAGTTTATTAAATTCAATTGTTGGACTTATTAAACCATGAAAACTTAACGATGGATACGTTCTTGCTTCGAAGGCGCCTCACCTCCGCACCTAGAACATATATAGGCTACTGCATGACAGATAGGTTTGAAAAGATTTCAAGCTCAAGCTATTCGAAAGAGTCCATAAAAGAGTTGGATTAATGAAGGTACTTCGAAGTTGAGATACACGAAGGATATCATGAGTACTCAAAAGATAATGTGGAAAAGATATTTAATTAACATCTGAGACTAGGTGCTTAGTAAATGGAAATGGTCTTATATAGTTGGATGCCAACTTCCTTGATAATAAAATACATAGTAATCTTTCTCATCATTTATTTTGAGATTCAAGCTTCACCATTATTACTTTATAAATTAAATTACTAAACATTTATAAAATCTTCTTCTCAAAATTTTATTGCAGCTCAAATACTTCCTTAATTCTTCACAATCTTAGAATCATTCACTAGAAAGTTATAAAAATCATTATTTCAATGTTAAATTTTATACTGGTTATTTCCCATGTCAACAATGTCTAATCTATTGTTTTGGAACCCCTATCGACCCAAGGCATCCCTTTTTCCTAGACCATAATATCAAGAACAACAGCAAGGTAAATTCCGAAGAAAATCACCAATGGGCCTAACACCCATAGACTCAGAATATATAATGCCATCAAACCGAAAGATAGAATCACATATAAAATAACAATAAAGGTATAGTTTTATAGGAATTCAATGGAATATCAAACAAATTTTCCATTCCTAGACGTATTCCTTCTATCTATCACGAAGGAATCGAAAAGGGCTATAAATAAAAACAAGGACAATATAAAGGCCATGGTTAAAGATGATGTGCAAAAATGCATTATATTTGATGTATGGTACCTCGTTTGTTGCTCTGTATCTACCACAGTATAATCTGAAACCATGCACTAATATCAAGCTGTAACGCCCCCCTCCCCCCCCCCTCCGAGACCTTCATCAGTAAAGAGAATTACTAGGTCATGTTGTCTACTAATGCAGAGAATAGGGCTGATTAAGGGAGACCATCGTAGCAATACGTTGGTTAAGAGCTAAGCATGTTAATCATGTCCTGATTTTTTTTTACTTGTTACCTCATAAGTGGTAGACACACTTAGTCCCTAACTAATGTACTCTATGGTGGTTTCAGACTGTTTTAGAAATAACGTTATATACATGCAGATAGAAGACATCAATCACAGAACAACAAACCCAGATCAGAGTATATACAAGTACATGCATCACCGTACATCTCTATAATAATACATCATACATAAGTAGCAAGGGCTACTGAATCACATATACACCCATCCCAGAAAGATATACGTCTTGATAAAATAAGAGTCTGAAAAGTCGATGTGTATGACTTAAGCAGGATCTATATGGATATAGCGGAAATATAAATGATATACTAACTTAATATACAATAGTTATGCAGGTAAAAGCTAAGCTATAGAAATATATCAAAAGTAAATGCATTAAGAGGCGACACTAGGAATTTTATGCTGGTTCGGACTTCCGGCCCTACGTCCAGTCCCGGAGCTCCTATTTGGAATTCACTATCTCGCTCTCTCTTAACCCGGAGGAATAGGTCAGTACACCCGAGCCCCAACAAGGATGCCTATCGCCTGAGCAACTATACAGGACTTCAACAAGTGTTTTGACTTCTGCTTTGTGTTCTTGAATCAACAGGATAGTCAATGGTTTAAGTACATCCTTCCTATAATCTCATCCTCGGGTATTTGAAATGAATGTGAAGATTTAAAGGAAGTCAGTTGCTTGTCGAATCAATATATGAGAAATGTTATCAAGGATTCAACAAGTAACTTAAATTTGGGAGAGCTTTTGTTTGCAAAGTATATAGAAGTTTAAATCATAAAATATAGAGAATATAATCAAAATTGGTGATTTGGAAAACACGTTTGAAGTGCTTATATAATAGTAGAAAGGTAACAATTCTTCATGAAGAGTTTTAACCAAAAGAAGTTTCCATTTCCTTTCTGAAATGAAGAGATTTCTCTTCATGAATAGAGGCAACCTTTCAGAAAAATATTTGCTATTTCGAATCAGTCGACTGGTTAAAAATCATCAGTTGATTGGTTGAATTAAACTTTAAATCGTTTGGATAATATTTTTTTCAAAACTAGCCATCATGTACAAAAACTTTGACCAGTCACTGGTCGTTTATCTACCAGTCGATTGGTAGAGCTGACTTTGTACATTTCTGGCTTTTTAAAGCCAAATATGTATATATACTTTGATTTGAATATTCGTGTTATACTTGAGGATAGATTTTAACATAATTCTAACATGACTCAATGTGTACATATATATAAAATCTTATCTTTATAACATGATTTCCATTGCTACTTCTTTTGTTGGCATTAATCAAAATCTTGTTTTCAACATTCTCCCTCTTTCTGATTGACGACAACATATCTGATTTTCTCCCCCTAAGTATTTGCTCCCTCTGAATTTCTACAACATTTTGTTAGTTCAATAAAGTTATAATCTTACCTTTTTTATTCCTGCAACAAAATGTTAGCACATATATTCTCAACAAATAAATTCATTATTAAGAGCATAGAATATATAGGATACATATAATCATAGGATAGAAATATTTCTCCCCTTTGTCATCGATTAAAAAGCATATAAACATAATTAGCACAAAGTAATCGAATAACTTTTTAGAGATCTTTGAAAATACACTTCCTAGTTCTCGTAAGGGGTTTAGTAAAGATATCAGCAATTTGATTTTCTGAGTTTTCAAACTCTAAATTAATCGTTTGTTTTTCAGTATTGTCTCTCAAGAAATGATGTCTGATATCAATGTGTTTAGTTGTGGAATGATTTATTGGATTTTTAGATAAATTTATTGCGCTTGTATTGTCGCAATAAATTGTGGAATTAGACAAATT
Organism: Allium sativum; assembly: GCA_030737875.1. Classification (NCBI taxonomy): domain Eukaryota; kingdom Viridiplantae; phylum Streptophyta; class Magnoliopsida; order Asparagales; family Amaryllidaceae; genus Allium; species Allium sativum. Next base: position 855,005,652 of record CM060920.1, on the reverse strand, counting down.
TACGTTAAAATCTTTTAGTGTTTGCTGCGAATATATTACTTGAGAACAGGCTAGTGCAGCGGATATGTATTCAACTTTACATGTTGACAGTGAAACACAATTTTGTTTCTTGCTGAACCAAGATATAAGTGATTTACCGATAAAGTGACATGTTCCACTTGTACTTTTACAACCCGTTCATGATCCTCTAAAATCAGCATCACTATATGAAACTAATTCAAAGAAACAGTCTTTCGGATAGAAAAGTCTAAAATCTTTTGTACTACTAAGATAATGTAATATACGTTTAACTACTCTCAAATGTGATTCTTTTGGATAAGCTTGAAAATGAGCTCATAAGCAAACACTCATCATAGTATCCGGCCCAATTGCAGTTAAATACGTAAGTGAACCTATCTTGCTTCAATATGCTTTTCATCAATACTTTTACCATTTTCATCTTTATGTAAATGTGTCGTCATACCCATTGCTGTAGGTTTACTTGACGTGTTTTCCATTCCTAAACATTTTATTAAATTAGTACAATATTTTTCTTGATTGATAAAAATTCCATCTGATTATTACTTAATTTGCAAATCCTGAAAGTAAGATAGTTCTCCCGTGTGTGAAATTTCAAATTTATTGGTCATTATTTTTGAAAATTCTTGACATAATTGATCATTCGTTGATCCAAAGATAATGTCATCTACATATATTTGCACTATTAGAATATCTTTATTATCTTTCTTGATAAAAAGTGTTTGATCAACCTTTTCAATTTGAAATCCTGAATCTAATAAATAAGTTTTGAGATGTTCATACCAAGCACGATGTGCTTGTTTCACACTATATAATGCCTTTTTCAGTTTAAAAAAATGATCAGGATATTTCTCTTGAGAAAATAGTGGAGATTGTTCAACGTATACTCGTTCGTTAATATAACCATTTAAGAAAGTGCTTTTAACGTCCATCTGATATAGTTTAAAGTTATGATGACAAGCGTATGCTAATAGAATTCGAATTGCTTCTAGTCGTGCGATTGGAGAAAAAGTTTCTTCATAATCTATGCCTTCTTCCGGATTGTAACCTTGTGCAACAAGTCAAGCTTTATTTCTAGTGATATTACCCAATTCATCTGCTTTATTTTTGTAAGCCCATTTTGTTCCAATAATAGTTTGATCATTTGGTATTGGAACTAATTCCTAGACTTCATTACGTTCAAACTGGTATAATTCTTTTTGCATGGCAATTATCCAATTTTCATCTGCAGATGCTTCTTTGGATTTTTGGATTCGATATTTGATAAGAAAGCTACATTACTTACTAAATAAGTTGACTTAATGTTCTTACGTTTGAAGTTATTTCTCCAATAATATTTTGAGTTGGATGGTCTTTTAATATTCTTGATGGAGATCTAACTTCACTAATAGGAGGATTTTGATTATTGATATCATCTTGAGTTTCTGTAGTATTATTCTCTATGTTATCATGAATAATGTTTTCATCTTCTCTATATATATCAATATCATCGTCATGTGAAGAATTATTTTTCATAATATCTGAATTAAATGAATTTTGAATAATATTTTTGTCAAACGAAACGTGAAGTGATTATTTGATTTTACCAGTTCTCTTATTGAAAATACGATAAGCCTTGCTACGCTCAGAATATCCTAAGAATATTCGTTCGATAGATTTCGGCGGTGTGTCATTTTTTTTTCATTTTTTGTTTTCCGATTTAGTAAAAAGTGGGGAACTATTAATTTCGGCGGTGGGTTGCTGTACTTTAAATTCTTGTTCGACGAATTTATGTCGAGATGAACAGTTTTGTTTCGGCGGTTGGTTTTTTTCTTTTTTCTTTGATAATTTTTGGTTAGGGTTTGATTTCTCCACAACTGGCGGTGTTGATTAACCATAAAAAATTATATCAATGAACATAAAAGTGAAATTAAGTCTAAATGGGAAATAATGTAAAATTACCTTTATTTCTTAAGGGGCTACTTTCCTCATAAGTACTCCCCTTAACAAAAAAATTTAAAAAAAATTGGCCTCCTCTTAGCAATATTTGGAGTGTCAATAACAATGCCCTTTATATATGTATCTAAAAAAACTTATTAAATGAATTTTAGATGTCAATTTATGAGTTATATTGCAGCCATTCAAGGGAGTAATATAAAATCAGGGGAGTGATGGCTAAATCATTGAGTCAAGAAAATTTATTTTCATTAATCATGCATTTTAATTCACTGTCTAACAGAGTATATGTTCAATCAAAACATTTATATTAAAACACATACTTAGATTGAACAAATAATCCATATTTCAAGGTTTAACAAGTAAAAACTAAAATTTAAATACACATGACATAATTAATATCAAATATTAATTCATGATTCATTTCAGACAACAAAACCAAATTTTTGTTTATAATGAAACTATTACATTTTAGAATCGAATCCATACTACATCCCATTTCTCACTTGCATCAGCGTTCATAAAACTATTTAACCATTACAATAACATATACAAACAAATAAAATACACAGCTAACCCGATAATTTGAATTAGCAAAATCCCCAAGCTCCGATACCATTGTCAGGTTTTATACAATCCAATTGACATTAAATTTCAAAATTTTAACTACCCTAATAATCAGATCTATGCGATATTAAAAAATAGGGTAATCTGTGTATCATTTGCCTACAAATCACGAATTCGTACAAATCTGGATCTGTTTGAATCGATTTGAGCACTTCTGGTAATGGCGGCGCCTTACAAAAGTCCACAAACGTTTGTCTTGAGATCATTGAACGATGTCGAAGGAAAGAGGAAGAAATCGGTACTAGCCGAATCGTGAATTTCGTTTTCATCCTCTTTGAATTCTTTGAACTCGTATTTCTGTGTGTACCGAAATAGAAAATGGGTCAACACCCTTTTATAAACGAGACTCAAAAGGAAATCACAAAATATACAGTTATACCATTTCAAACGTAAAAAATTACCAATGATTTGACATCTTATTTTGTTAAGAATGGTTCTCCCCTTTTTAAACGTTTTATTGTGTGACCCTATAGGTTACCATAATATTGGCAATATTTTAAATAATATTTAAATTATAAACAGTAAGCGGCATCTAGTAATACATCATTGTTACCAAAGTTATTATAAAATCAATGATTTGATACAACCTTTTCTATGCCAGTATTTCAATGTAATTTAATCATTTAATCAATATATCCAAGATTAAACTCAAGGCACGGAACATATCATCCTCTATCTTGATCAATGAGTAGATTATATAAAACAAATCAATATTTGAGCACGGTCATGCATTTTATAATCATACTCAATCAAGAGACCCATGGATATCTCTACTTACATTGTAGGGTTAAATTCCATCTTGATCATTCATATTATCTAATGGATGCGAGATGTATCTGATAATCACCTTAATCGTCTACTCAGTTAAAAGCAACTTTTGATGATATCAAAACACAAATATCCTCGAATAAAATATATAATGATTTCAGGTCTGAGGACCATTATATTACTGTCACTATGAGAATTACTTACGAGACTATTAATTATGCTCCATGATGTTTTCTCCAGTTGGGTTAGTCAGTCAACATGCTAGTCTCAATAATTCATTGTTGTCCTGTATACAATAAAACTTAACTAAGGACAATTAAGAATTATAATACTTATTATATTATATAATCTCACGTTCAAGTCACTTACTTGAAACTATATAATTATGTATTATTATTCTAAGGACTTCTATTATGTTGATATTTATATTACGCAGTAAATATAACATAACATAATATATATATTTTTGAATAAAAGGGCATTTATATTACACAAGAAAAGTTACAAAGAGAGGGATAGAGTTGGTAATAAATTACAACACACAAAAGAAAAAATACTATACAATAGTAAAACAAAACCAGCTCACACCCTTAGATACAACAGTTACAAGCAAATAAAATAACAAAACAAGTTGCCATGAACTCCAAACAAAAACACAAGCAAAAGCACCACACAATAGACAAAAGACCAACGATCAAGAAAAGCTACTCCAAAATCATCTGGACCAAAACACTATAACTCCCCACAAGCAAAACTAAAGCACCATTCCCACATCAAAACTAGAAAAGCCCAGCAATTAAGCAATATCACCATAAGCCCACAAACAACCACTAAATCACCACTACAGTACTACACCACCATGAAACTAGGAAAGACTCCAAAAAAAAAAAAAAAAAAACTAAAACACAACATAGAAAAACATATTCTCCAAAAACCAACATGAAGTTTGCTAGAAAATCAAGGAATGAACTCCAGCAGCAAGAGAAACCATAGAACTTTAAACCAAAATAGAAACAACCATACCTATCTTAAGAGAAAACACAAGGAAGAAAAATATAAACTTACTTTTTGAATTCTCCTTCATTTATAACTCCTCCAGGGTTGCCTCCATCTTCCTTAACCTTCTTTGATTTAGATCGAGTTTGAATGTTAGAGATGAGTTTAACCTACTTAGGGTTAGTTTCCACTAAGGGTTCATCAGTAACCATCTTATTTCCTTTTTTAAACTTGAGTAATTTGGGCTAAGATCTTCTCCTTTTGAAGCTACATGAAGAACTAAAGGAACTGTCAGATTCATTCATAAGCTTATCTTTACTTGAAGAATCCTCATAGTTTTGAACAACACCACGGTCTCCAATGCTAATCCCTCTATCCTGATTTGCAGCAATATCTCAAATTTGCATTCTATTATAATCCTCATTCATTCCTATACAATCAACCTTATTTTGCATGTTATCATCTTTTGTATCTTTATTAATCTCATTACACTGAACCACCTCCTTATCAATTCCATTCCCATTGTTCAAATTACTAGCATCATAACTATCCAATAATTTGAAAGGATTAGCATTTACACCTATATTAATCATGGCAGTACCATCTACAGAACCTAAGGACCTTTTCCCTGCATTTCTTAGATGCAACTTTCAAACTATCCATATGCATGTTATTGACTCCACAATCACCCTATTTATAACCTAAGTTTTATCATAATTATTTATATCCATCCAACTTACTAAGTTTAAGTTATTCTTGGGGGATCGAACTTTAATAGATTTACAAGTTACGGTAGAATGCTTAAAGACCTTGCAATTTGAACATAAAGAAGAGATCCATTCATAGACAACCTTCTGCCAAACTATATCACCATTACAACACTGAATAGGACTTGAATCAGGGAACTTAAAATCAGATTTAACCTCAACCAAAGTTCTAACATACGGGATTCTACCTAAACATTCAGTGACATTATCCAATTTTAATGGGTTACCCAATAAAGAAGCAATTCTACTAATTGACTCAACAGACTAAAAATCTAATTATAGGTTTGGCAAATGAACCCACAAAGGAATGGCCTATAAGAATTCTCTATTCAACTTCAATCCAGGTTGCCATTTTCTCATGAAGACCAATCTTTTATTATAACAGTAAGGCCCCGATTCTAAAACTTTATCACAATCACTAGCATTTTGGCATTTCAGAATGAAAATACAATTTTCCCTAGAAAATAGTTTGTAACTCCTTTTCAAGCCCCAATTTCAATCTATATGGTCTTTTAGGAAGTTAAAATATGGTCTACTGCCAAGGACATAAAAGACTACAGAATTACACCACCTCTCTTTAGCCTTATTTATGAAATCCTCCTTAATAACCGCAACCTCAATATTACCCTTAATCACTAGTTTGTAGTAACTAAGTTGGATAGTATTTTGGTGATAATTATTCTCAGTAATAACGTCTATCCATGCTTTAGATTGAAAACTATTTGTCTTAGAATATAAATATTATTCCTTTGAAATCAGATCAGGGAAATCCCTCCTAGAATTAAGATCTAGAAAAAATTCCGTACGTTGAATAGAAGACATCCTTCACTCTACATGTTGTTAATTAAAATTGTTATCTGGAGGAATTGCAGGGCAGTGGTCTGAATTAGAGAAAAGGGCAGATTTTGATGGAGAATTAGATAAACGAGAAGTACTAGTCGCCATTTTTTCTATCTAAAACTCTCTTTGACAAAACCTAACTTAACAGAATATTTTATGCAAAATAAAACATAACATCAACAACGTTATTTAATCACATCAAACAGATAATAGCATGTCTTCTACTCAAAGCATCTGCAACAACATTACCATTTCCAAGGGTGTAATGGATATCGAAATAAAGCGAAGCCTTATACTTCATCCACCTCTGCCGACTAAGATTCAAGTCACGCTGGAAAACAAATATTTAAGATCTGTAAAAATCTCGAACTTTCCCTTAAGAGATAATGTCTCTATATCTTAAGGGCAAACACCATAGTTGCAAGATTCAAGTCGTGCACAGGGTATCTCTTTTCATGATCCTTAGATGTTTACTTATGTAGGTGCTGACGTGGGGAATTTTCAACGCAATCCAACATGATGAGATGGGTTATGAAATAAATCCTATCACAATCCAGACGTGGAAATGTAGAAAAGTAAATAATACCAAGTTTATAGTGGTTCGACGCTAACACCTACGTCCACTTCATATAAACTATTAATAATCATTGTTACAATTACAAAATTAATCCATGTCCAAACACTTTGAGTTTACAATGCCATAAATGGATAGCCGCAAAGTACTTGCCCACTTACTATGAGGCCCAAGTAGCCATTAAAATCCTTCTATGTCCAAAAATACCAAATATGCTCCAATAACCAAAAAACAAGCCAAGATCCAATACAAATGCCAATATTTACTGAGTTAACTTCTAATTGAAGTTTACAGGTCCAAAAGACCTTTCCAAGCCATATAAATCAAGAAAGAAGCCATTAAAATACTCTAGAAGAAGCTTTCCGCGTGTAGAGCCAAATAGCGAAAAGATCCCAAAATATGGAAAGTCCAGGGGTATTTATAGGTGTGGGATATGAGATTTCATTTCCTCTATATTTGTATCTCGGGATCGGTGCCAATCCTGGGATCGGCTCATGTCTCGGGTACTTAACCAAAATAAACAGCTTCCCTTTCGAAGCTCTAATTCATGCCAATACGAAGTTCTCTTCGCATCCCTGGTGGTGATACGAAATGTTCTTTTCGTATCCCAGAACCTGAAGAACCATCCAAACAAGCCATGTCTCCTTCGTATTATGTAATATGAAACAAAATCTCATATCCCATAGAGTCAAGGAAATCAAGCCATTCGAGTATGCCACTTCGTATCCTAAAGCGGATGCGAAAAAACCAGAACAAGACCAAATACATAATGATCATTTTTATCCCCATCCTTATGCATATCCACACTAAGCTAAGCCACTTCGTTTCACTTGGTAGGATACGATTATCCCCAGAAAACCACGATGCAAAATGATTATTTTTTATTACCAAACCAGATGAAGACCATTCCATGCCTTCATATCCCCAAGCAGGATACAAAATCCCAGAATTTGCATCCCTGAGTGGTACACGAATTCGTATCTCCAATGCGTGATACGAAATATAACTTCATATCACGTGCCTTGCCGTAACTTCATATCCCTGGGCCGGATACGAATTCCTGAGAAGAAACTAAGGATACGAAAATCGTATTCGTATCTCATGCCTTAGAGTTTTTCGGAGTGCTCGATTTCGTATAGCGATAGGATACAAAAGCTTCCAATGGTGAGTGGGATACAAAATCCTTGAGTCCAAGAATGCTGATCTAGTGTTTTAGCCATATTTCCAAGGATTCGAATACTTTGCGAATTTGACCAAATCGCCTTTTGTATTCATGAGTCTGTACTCGAGTTTCGAGTACTTAGAAACCGTAAATTGATCATGTGACTTCCTTGTCAAAAGGCAGGTCAACACTTAACCCTCGAAACATGTCTTTATTGAAAAAGGAATTCGTGTTTTGAATTATCCAAAATCCGAGATTTTAGAAGTTGCAAACCGAAAGAAGTTCGCTTAGAAATCCAATAGCCAAGAACCAAAAAAAAAAAATCAAAACCCGCAATTATGTTGGATCGTATTAATGAAAAACCAAAGATATAGAAAACAAAGAAAATCAATGATTACTTCGGATCGTGCTAATTAGAAGACCAAAACCACAAAGACCCTACGATCTCTCTGGATCCTATTTCGAGAGATAACCAAGATAAACAAAGTAACCGAGAGCTGTGAAGCCGAAGTGACCTAAAATCCAGAAAACCAGAGTAGCCGATAATTAAATGACCAGATGATCGGACGAATCCGAAAGCCGGAATAACCAAAGCTAAGTAATCAGATGAGTCCATGACAACCTTATTATAACCTGACCAGACGACAAATGGAAAGAAAGAACATTCCAAGACGCCCTTTCCAGAGTGTGACAAGAGGAACAAGGATAAGCCAAAAGAGTCCATGACGCCCCTGCTAGAGTGTGATAAGAGGATCATGGATAAGCCAAAAGATTCCAAGGCGCACTTGCCAGAGTGTAACAAGCGGACCAAGGATATGTCAAACAGGTAGGCCCTACCCGCCGCTAGGTAGAACAACCTTGCTAAGTCCTGACAAGGCAACTCCTTCCTTCCCTAGCAAAATCCTTACTTGGAAACCAGATTTTTATACTGTGTGAGCAAAGTTCTTACTATGCCAAGTCCTTACAACTTGAAATTCAGATTCCAGATTTTTTTACCTCGCAAACAATGTCCTGACGAGAAAAGTAATTATTATTAATGTTTTCAAGAGTTGGAGTTTTAATAAAACCAAATAAAACATAAAAGTTTATTATCGAGCAGAGAGAACGCCTAGGTGTTAAGGCCTAACACCAAAAGTGAGTGAGTCGAATTCGTCGCTTTTGATTTCTAGTTCATTGAGTTTCGTTAAGTTTGAAGGGGATGAAGTAGCGTTGGGTACAGAGCATGCCTAGGGGTCACATCGGTCCCCGTACATGAGTAGCCTAACGTAGTCATCCTTAAGCCAAAAAAATGAAAAATAAATGAAGGACGTTGGATGGTTTATCACCCGTATAGAGCATGCCTATGGATTAAGATCTAATCCCATAAATGGGTAGGCAGTCTTAGCCCTACAAACTCTTGAGCCAGGTAACCAGAAATTAGTGTAGGAAATCGGAGAGTTTATTGTTTATAAAGAGCATGCCTAGGGATTAAAGACCTAATCCCATACATGGGTAGGAAGACTTAGCCCTCGAGCATCCTAAGCCAAAGAACCGAAGGTGATAGATCGAGATCATACGGTTTCTCGTCTATAAACGACATCCCTAGGGATTAAAACCTAATCTCATACATGAGTTGGAAGACTTAGGCACTCCGTAGTCCAAAGCTAGATATCCAAAGATGAAAGTAGGAGATTGGATGGTTTCTCATCCATAAAGAGGATGCCTAGGTATTAAGACCTAATCTCATACATGGGTAGGTTAATTGTGACGTTAGTTAATTGGGTAGGAGATTGGACTTAAGCCCTCCATAATCCTATAATCAGGAAAACCATGGAGGTTAGTTAATTGTGAGGTGGGTAGTTTATAGCTGGGTACATAGCATGCCTAAGGGTTAAGAACTAATCTCTTATGTGTGTGGTCCGACTCCGAACCATCCAAAATTGGAAAACTGGAGATATAATATCTTGAAGCATAATATACAGGAGGCCGAAGCCAGTATAAATAGAATCCGGAGACAGAAAACTAGATTTTTAATCACCAAATAGCCAAAATACATGAGCTAGAAGACCATGGAAAACATAGGGTCATATCTATAAGCCAGATGACCAAACAACCACACCCATAATCCAAAAGACCAGAATGCCAAAAAATAAAAAGTATAATCACTAGAATACGAAAGATGGAACACCAAAAGATCATAATCCACAAAGCCAAAATCTAATGTATGGGGACATAAAGAGTCGATAAACCAAGAAGCCAGAAAACCAAAAACCAAGAAATCCAAAATCCATGAGCTGCAAAACCAGAGAATCGAGAAAACCACATCAATCGATGACCAAGCCGCTGGGAGCAGGTCCCGGCCCATTACTATTCTGAGCCAGGGTGGACAATTGTGCTTATCCCGGTACTACAGCTCGATTCTGAAATATTCAGCCAGCTCACCACGAAAATGAGCTCTTCAATTATATCCCTAAGATGTCTGCAATCATTAGTATCATGACCGCCTAGGCCATGAAATAAGCAATGCCTAACAAAATCCTTCTTTCTGAGTCGATTCCCTTGTAGCAGGCTTCCTAAATGGAGCAACTAGATGAACTTCTAGACATATCTCCATGAGAGGAGGAGTAAGCTCGACGTATGAAGGGAATTCAGGCCTATTCCACTGATACAAATTCTGATTATTCACGGAAGCAGCCTTTCCTATGCCTTTACAAGAATTGGGCAATCCTTCACCCTGAACGAAATTAGCCTCAAGAACTTTCTTATCGGTTCTCGCATCCTCTTCCCTAAAAAACTGATATGCCTCAAAATAAATTCACCAAGATCCCTCGATGGATCTTTTTGAAGTGAGATCTTGAAATCCATCTTCTCCAAGACACCAGAAACTACAGCCATCAAAATCATATAAGGATCCGGCTGATCGCCGAAGCCACAACAACATTGAACCTTTCCAAAAGCTTGTGCAAAGTCTCTCTAGTCCTTTGCTTAACCACTGTAATAGTCATAACGTTCTTGTGTCGAGCAATGTGAACCCTAAATTGTTTGATGAACTTTTGGACCAAGACATTCCAAGAATTAAACGACTCGTTTTCCTACTGCCTAAACCACATAGCAGCAATGCCTGTAAGATAAAAAGGAAATCACTTCTCCATAACATTCCCCGAACTCTGAAGTACTTCCAGTGGCGCATATAGCACATCAAGTGAACCATAGGATCCTTCCTACCATCAAAAGCCTCCAACATCGGTAATTTGAAATCTGATGGGTATCGAGAATTCTGAATATCTTGAATGAATGGACTACGAGTAACGCAACCCATATCCAAGAGAAAGACCCTACCTCGAGTGTATTGTCAAATAATATCAGTGATCTGACTGCCATTACCATTATCATTCAGACGATTCCAGTCATTCAACCCAATACGGTGCTCCCGGTATCAAGTCCTACTTTAGAGAACTGTTGAGCCCCAACAAAGATATCTAGCTTATCAATAGCCTGAGGTGCTTCGAATGGCATAAACCTAGCTTCTGGAACTACGGGAGTTCTTACGTCCAAAGCTGCACGCATCGGCGCTTGAGTGACATTACCAACACCAAAGTCTGAAACCCGACCAATCAAAACCCGAGCTAAACCTTCCACAGGATTGGGCGTGCCCACGAGTCTAGAGGATCCGGTAACGATATGCGGATTGGTGTCAAAACAAGGTTGTTCTTTAGGAATTGCCCCCAAGTCACGAGCTAAACCTTGAGGAACACTGGCACTTGTACCCACAATATTACCTAGGCTTGATGGCCTTCCGAAACCTTTGAGTCTAGCGAGAAGAGTATTCATAGTAGCTCCATGTCTTCATAAATGCTCTTATTATTGTTCCAATTGAGAAGATAGATCCTTGGTTAAACCCTTAACCACCTATAAGATATTCTCATGGGTAACATATTTCGACAGTGTCCTATAGAGGATACTTCCTGACTTTCCTCTACTCCTGCTCCTTCCAAACGAGCTAAGCAAATTTGTTTCCTTTTAACCATAGCCAAATCCCAGAGATATTCGAGTATGTTTCCTTAACAATCCAAAATCCAAAGGCAATTCAATCCCCCTTCTGGCAAGCCAAAATGTTGACATCGAGAATTGGTCAACGCACACCAAAACCCGATGAAATGGGTTATGCAATAAATCCTATCAAAGTCCAGATGCAGAAATGTAGAAAAGTAAATAACACCAAGTTTATAGTGGTTCGGCACTAACAACTACGTCCACTTCATAGTAACTATTCATCATCATTGTTACAATTACAAGATTAATCCAAGTCCAAACATTTTTAGTTTACAAAGTTATGAATGGAAAGTGGCAAAGTCCTTGCCCACTTCCTACAAGGCCCAAGTAGCCATTAAAGTACTTTTATGTCCAAAAAGCTCCAAATATGCTCCAATAACCAAAAAGAAAGCCAAGATCCAATCCAAATGCAAAAATGTAGTGTGATGACTTCTAATTGAAGCTTATAGGTCCGAGAGACCTTCTAAAGCAATAAAAACCAAGAAAGAAGCTATTAAAATACTCTAGGAAGAAGCTTCCTACGTGTAGAGACAAACATCAAAAGATCTCAAAATAAGGCAAGTCCAGGGGTATTCATAAGAGCGGGGATACTAGATTTTGTATCATCCATAGTTCATATCCCGGGATCGGCCCGTATCCTAAATACTTAATCAAAATAAACAGCTTCCCTTTCGAAGCTCCGATCCATGCCAATACAAAGTCACTACTTTCGCATCCCTGACGGTGATACAAAATGTTCTTTTTGTATCCCAAAACCTGGAGGATCATCCAAAAAAGCCAAGCCTCTTTCGTATTACGTTATATGAAACATGATCCCATATTCCAGAGAGTCCAGGAAATCGAGCCATCCGAGTATGCCATTTCATATTCCGAAGCGGATACGGAAAATCAAAATAAGACCAAATATGAAATGATCATTTGTATCCCTATCTTATGTTGGAGAATGGAGTTTTGATGACAACAACCTTATTTCAATCATCATTATTAATTGATTATAAAATATATACTAACATCTCTATCTAGAATCACTACGATATAGATTGTATACCGCAACGCCAAAGAAGTAATGCAGGAAGTTCCAAAAAATGTTGCTATAGGCCAAAAATGATCTGTGGCAACACTTTCTTGGTGTTGCATTTTGCCGCGTTGCCTTAGAATCAAAGGCAACATCTTTGCGGCCCTAAGGCAACATCTGTACATGTGTTTCTACAAATACTAAATTTACAAAAATATGGGGCCCACTAAAATCTGTAGCCCGGGTTCACGGAATCCTGTTGTGGGGTCCACATGCATTAATCTATGGCAACACTTTTACCATCCAATGGCAACACTATATCATAGCTATGGCAACATTTAACATCACATACTGCAACATTATATCATAGCTATGGCAACATTATATAACATGCTGCAACCTAACGACAATTAACATCACCCTGAAATTAACAAAAAAACTTTTTATTTCGAATTAACCAGCAACACAATTGCTACTTAGTCAACTACAAAATAACAAAACATAGCCACTAAATTAAATTTTATAGACATTTCAGTTACAAAAACAGCCAGTACTAAATTTATGTTTACATCAAACTAAAATAGTTTCAAAATATAGCACGAGCCTCTAGTGCGTTTAGTGCCTCTACTGCCTCGAGTACCTCTAGTGCCTTCAATAACAAGTTCTCAAACAACCTCATCACTTCCTCCTTCACCTGCATGCCTCAGTTACATTTCAGTTGCATAACTGAGTTTCATTTGCATTTAAGCACAAACTGAGTTTCATTTGCATTTCAGTTGCATTATTGAGTTTCATTTGCATTTCATTTGTATAACTGAGTTGCATTTCATTTGCATAACTGAGTTTCATTTGCATTTCAGCACAAAGACATTTTAGTTGCATACTTCAGTTTATGGCCTGCATGCCTCAGTTGCAAATTGATGCAATGACTCAATTTGTTCAAAGCACAAACGATACCGAGTAAACAATTAGACATTTACAATGTGGATAAAATTATCACTAATCAACACTTTAGGTTTAATGGGCAATGTAACAAAAATTATCACTAATCTACAATGTGGCAAAAATTATAACTTATCTACAATATGACAAAACTTAAAATTATACCTGAAAAACTGTCCACGCATGCTATTTAATGTTACTTCACTGCACTACTTTGCCATAACAACACAATAAAGAACTCCAAACATGATCCAGGGCATAGCTAAAGCTATTGCAAAGAATTTTTCTCCTTTCTCGTGTTTTCCACATTTAATGCGCATTAGGGCCAACTCTTCCTTCATATCTGCCACAAATTCATCGGCTTTTGCCCTCTTTTGCTTTTGCTTTTGCTTTTGCTTCAGCAACTTTTCTTCAATTGTCTTCCTTTCCATGAGCAATTGCGATATAGTCTTTTCTTTTTCCCTCAATTTAACAGTAGTATCATCCAATTTCGCATTAGTATTGATTTCATACACTTCGTCATGCCACATAAAATTCCCGCAATCGCCATTCTGCACATGTCTTAAATTCTCAACTAAAACATCACTGAAAGATACGGTAATTGACAAAGCAACCAAAAAAAACCTAATTTATACTTGCCGACCACATAGAGCAACCAAAAAACTTCTTCCCCACATTCGACCCTACCTTCACAGTCCTCATCTTCGCTGGGATTTTGTGGTGGCAGTTCTTTCTTGCAGCCCTGTTGATGAATTTGATGTAGAAATTGATTGAGCGTTCATTGAACTCGAATTGAAGGAAGAATTGAAGTGATATCACAAACTGCAAATCATTTCAGTAATATCACAAACTGCAAATGATTATGTATATATTCCATATCATAAATTTCATGCAGTAGGCTTTCAGGCATGTAATTCATGCATTTTGTGCTTGTGTGCATAACCAAAAAAAAAACATGCGTATATTTATTAGAAAACTTGTACACATACACCAAAACAAAGCCCACATTAAATTTTAGAAGCATACATCATGAAGAAACAATCATCCATTAGCAGTTTATTGGTCCATATGTGCAGATATATCATTGTATGGCCTTTGAAGCATATAAAAGCATTACTTAAAACAATGCTTGGTTAACTGGCATACAATGATGTTAATGCTGATGTACACATCAATGTACAGTAGGTGCAAACATTCATAGATGAAGTGAATTTGCACATAATTTCTAACTATGTATACAAAACTTATCTGACTGGGAACTAGGTGAAAAATCAAGCATATGACAAACATGAAAATACTTAAGAAATGAATAGTATCATGCATATGTAAGCATCCTTATGAAACCATTTTCATAAACCACTGTATATCTTATAAAAAAGCTAGCAGTATCATGTCTAAATCATCACTGACAACAACAACCTAGGAAACCCGAGTACTTGTTTAGAACATGCAGCTCATATAAGGTCAATGGTCTAATTGTTCACAACCACAATTCACTGAGAAAGTTCTGTGTTATTAAATTGATTAAAAAGCCAATAGCTTCTTAAAGAACATTTCATCGAATCAACATACAAAAGAACCACAAATAACAGAAACTAGTTGTATACAACTTCAAACTGAAAAAAGAATGGATTCATTGAAAAATAACATATAAGAATTGTTAATCACCTAACACTAATTATACTCATGGTGATAATAATTTCAATTTCTCAAGAGGCAAATTAATAGCAGTGATTAAAAAAGCAACAGAAATGTACATGAGAAACGCAGGATAAAATGCTAGCACCTTTCTTCTTGGATTGATTGCCATTTGATAACGGAGAAGGGGTTTGGAGTTGGAATCAAGGACTAGCTGGAATAAGCGGAAGACACAGAGAGGGTTGGAGTGTAAGAAGTAGGTTAATGAAAATTAGGGATTGGAATTGGAAATTTGGGGGTGAGAACGAACATATCTGAGAAGTTGAGAAAGAGGAATGGAATGAGTAACGTAAGTTGATTTCCTATTGGTGGTGGGGGATTTTAACGGATTAGTAAGGTGTCAACTACATATATTGTTTTTAAAAGGTAAATTGACAGACAAATATGCTTCTTTTTATGGATGCAAATTGATGACATGGAAAATTAAACTTATAAGTTTATAACTATAACTACTGCAACACAATTTGATATCTATGCTAACACATTGAAGAGTGCGTTGCAATAAACAAAAATCAGCATAGCTGTTGCAACATTTTAGTTGCCAACACCTTGGATTTTCATTGTAGTAAGCTATCTATGGCGCAGTGAATATATATACATATATACGTGTAACACCCCACCTCCGTTAAGGTCACTCACAAAGGGAATGCCTTAACTTTGGTGGAGCATTTTAGTAAACAGAACAGAAACTTAGAAGACAGATAAAACAGTACTTGGAAAATTTTAACTTTATTACAGCGGAAACAGAAATTAATATGGTTACATCCTTTCAAATTTCAGAATTCAAGTACAAAATATCAGTCTTGTACAAAAGCCTTCAAAATGCATGGTTTAAAATCATAATCCCCATGGAACGGAAGCTATACAGAGCCAATCCATACTTTAAGCACTTCAAGCAAAGAGAAATCCGGATCAAGCTAAAGTATTCCCTCCTTGGATAACCTGGGGGGGGGGGGGGAAACGGAAGAAAGGAGGCGAAACAACAAGGGTCAGACAAAAAGTCTGGCAAGTCCAGTGACTTTCAGCATATGAACAGATAATAATAATATGATATGAACATAAAACTGGATGTGAGATAACTGTAACAGGTGTAGCAGATATAACAGAAAAACAGAATGACATAAACTATTGTTTTACACTTCTCTGCACTAATACTAGTATAGCAGAATTAGGTGTCACCCTAATGTCTAAATTGAAGCAGGAACGGGTACAAAATACTTTAACAGAAACAGAATGCTAATAATGGGCCTTTACTACCCGATCAGAAACAGACAGAAGCAGAAACAGATTTATCCCTACGGAAACAGAATGTAGAATTAGGTGTACACTAGTAATGGGCCTTTACCACCCGAACAGACGGTACCACACAGAAACAGACAGGTGTTACCACCCAACAGAAACAGACGGTACCAACAGAAACAGACAGAACTAAGCGTTCCCTAAAACCCTACCCCAAGCGATCGGCTCCCTAATACATAAATATCCTGTGTCGGCCCCACAGTAGGGTGTATCTCTCCCTAAAGTGACAACCAATTGGCACAGACCTATTTACAGATGTCACGTCGTCTTACATCCTCAGAGGCAGACCGGGATCCATGCACGCACATGACCCGGTTGGAACGCACCATCAACACCCCTCGCCATTATCAGAATGAACCACTTATAATTAGTTCAGTAAGCGTGCCCGGACCTTACCTACTGTTGGGTCAAAGTTTTGATACCAGAAAGGGTTACTGACTAATATGGGTCCCAAACAACAGATGACACAAGTAATTCCCCTCCTAACCTTGTGTCCCCAGACTAACAGATCTCAGATTAACTTGTTTACAAGTTCAGACATACAGAATTCAGATTTACTAGTTCACAAGTTTTCAGACTAACAGATCAGATGTACAGATTTTTCAGATTTGTCTAACTTTGTATTGGGCCTACAGATTCATGGACGGGTTTACTACACCTATTAATCCAGTTGGTTTAACCCTATTTTCCCCCAATACGTTTTAGACGTCATTCTTATCTTAGATTTGCATTAATTAATTATTAATGCCCAGACCTCTCACATTAGGTCGCTAGCTTGTGGCCGCTGGATGGGCCGGGCGGTTCCGGGCAGACTTCTGCCACAAGCCAGACCTAACCTCGTGTCTTAAGCAGGTTATGACTAACTTCTCACATTAGAACCTATTGTTTGCGGCCACTGGATGTGCCGGGCGGTTCCGGGCAGAGTTACGCCGCAAACTCATTCTAACCTCGAGTTAGTCACGTTTATCTTTGCGGCCAATTAATTAATAATTTACCGTTTATGCGCACGCCCAATATATATGCCAATTCAGATTATATCAATAACAGGATGATTATATCAACACAGCAGATAACAGATTTTAGCAGATAACAGATTTTATATGACTTAACGGATTTAACAGATTTAGCAACTTAGCAGATTTTGGCATATAACAGGTTAGGCATTTCAACTGACAAATTTAACAGATTAGGCATTTCAATCTAATTAGCAGTCTAGGCAATATAACAAAACTAGCAGTTTAGGCAACTTGGCAAATTAGCATATTTAGCAAATTTAATATTTCTAAAGGTTCTATTTACATGCCTTGCCTAATCATAAATTGGCCTAAATTCATATGCCTACATAATTGTCATGATTCACAACATATACTCCATGTTTGCATAAGCGCAGAATATGGACATAATTTGCCATATAACATATGTTCCAATTTTTGTTAAACTAGCATTTTACAGCAGATTCACATATAAATTATACCAAATATAACCATTAATTTCAATGCATGCCATATATCCAAAAATCCCTATTTAGGTGTAATCACAATAATAGATATCCTAAAATAATGTAAATCTTTACACCTAAGTTTCCATATCTTCTTCTTTTTAAGTCATGAATCATTATGCAAACTATACCCAACAATCTGAATCTTTAAATCATATCTTCTAAAAATCAGATCTTGACTTTTATATGCATTTTGTCCAAAGTCTCAAATCATATGTAATCTTACAGTGGTTCCTCTTCTTCTTTTATCACAGAATATGCATAGGTCTAAAACTAGTTTATAACATATGCTTATTTTTCTAATTAATTACAGATCTAAATAACATATGTTCATTTCTCTAATTAGTTACAGATCGAGATTACAACGTACACTATGCATACAACATATATAAATTATATGTTTACAGTCAAATTCATGCATCCAATCCCAAGTCATATGTCAATATATTTTATGCCTCAGATCTTAAGTCATATGTTCAATTCAGTCTCGTCAAATTTCGCATCATTCATTATTTATCCCAAAATTTGCGTTCATACGTTAATCTCTTATGAGATTAGGCACAGGCTCGTGGTAGCCTGGCTATAGAAACAGAAAGGAAGCAGAAAGGGATACAGAACAGTCACAGAAAAACAGATCTGACAGATATACAATCTCAGATTCAGATTTAAAAGCATATCAGAATTATAATTAATGTTTATAGCAGAAAATAACTATACTTGCCTTGATTGGATTAAAGAAAGAACTTTAGTTGTTACAGAATTGTTGCAGAAGCTTTTATCTCAAATTTGAATTTAGGATGATGTTGATTGACTTCTAGTTTTGATTCTAGCTGAGTAGCGACGCCATTTTTATTTTTAATTAGAAGAAGAGAGCAATGGAGGCTAGAGAATTGTGTTAGAGACTTAGGTTTAGGTTAGGGATGTATTTATAGGAGGATAGGGTGATTTAGAGCCTTCAGATCAGTCCAGAAGTCATCAGAATCGCACAGCTCGAATACACATCATCCAGCCACTCAAAAGAAGACACATCACCTCAGAACACTCCAGAATTCGGTGCTGGATTTGTATGGGCGCACTTGGCAGGTGCGCCAGTGTATTTTTGTACTGGCGCACTTCACAAGTGCGCCAGTGTATTTTTGTACTGGCGCACTTCACAAGTGCGCCAGTGTATTCTGGCCTGTTTCTGGTTTTTCTGCCTAACTTCGTTCGTCCATATCTTCTTCATACGGACTCCGATTTACGCAAATTCGGACTCTATTTCGCGTATTTTTCCGAGACGAACACAATGGCGCAACCCGTTTCCCTTATTTCTTCTCCTAAAAATTAATTATACCTTGATTTTTAACTCTTATGTTTACAGAAAATACGGGGTGTTACATTCTCCCCTCCTTAGAGGATTTCGTCCCCGAAATCTTCAAGTTAAGAAGAATGTGTCCTACCATCCAATCACCCATCTACTCAACCATCATCCACAAGCATCCATTGTCCTTAGAAAACTTCTAATGTTGTATGAACATATGCAAAAGTCTGTGTATATGTTCCTTATCTAATGCAAAGATCAGGCGGTCTACTGATTCAGTTGACCTCCTTAATGCGAATTATGTCAGTGCCATGAGTCCAACATGTATGCAAAAGAATTCTAATGATACATATTATTTCTATATGAGTGCACAATCATTCACTCAAATGCAACATCCATGTACTTAATCAATCATTTTGCATCCACAAGAATTGAAAAATGCTCACCCATCCATATGCAGTATGAGAGTGTTTTCGAGCCGATCTAGTGCCTAGTGTGTGTATATGCATCCACGGGCAACCACTAGCAACCACTTGCATCCACTTGCAACCATCAAACATAACATGTCTCAAACACATGTTTACACCCATTAGTTTCTACCTAAAGTTCGAATATTCGATCAATAGGATACAGTCGAATGATGGAAGCGAGTACAGATAGAACGAAAATTTGGTTCCCATTAGACATGGGTCCTAAGTATCGGCCCCAAAGACCGAAACCAACATCAAATTGACACTCAGAGGATTACCTTCTTTAGACAATGTCAAAACTGGAAATCCTATCAAAAGTATTTAGATATTTACAGACTACTGGTGCAGATCAGGTTCCCTAATGATTCTTAGGAAGCTAAGCATGATAAAATCATACCCCACGAAAACTCAGAATGTATGCGTCATACTTGACGCCTAACACAGATATCCCTCAAACCCCAATCTCAAACAGATGATCCATAACCCTTATGGGTCTGAGTCTACAGCGGAATTCAGAAATAATACTAGTATTAAAGTGCAGAGTATCGATTACAAAATCAAAATATCAGAATCAAAAAAAGTCTTAACTCCATAATCAGATAAAGAAATTAAACCTACTATAGAAATTTTCCTATTTCTATCCTAGCCACTAGCCTCAAGAGTGTTCACCTGCCCTCCTTGTCCTCGTCTCTTCGGGCAGTCCCTAGTGAAGTGTCCCATCTCCCCACAGTTGAAGCAAGCGCCCTTCCTTTTTCTGCAATCCTTGTTCAGATGAGTCGAGCTCCCACAAGTAAAGCACTTTTTCCCCTTCTTATCTTCAGACTTCTCATCCTTCTTTTGTGTTTCCTTTTTGGGCCCCGCTTTCTTATTCTGTGGTTCTTCCTTCTTTGTCTCTTTCGGGCCCTTGTCTTCCTCGTGCAGTAGTGCCATATCCACCAATTTCTCGTAAGTTGCTCCCATGGGTACATGGGTCATGGCTAGGCTGTGCAGTGGCTCATTCAATCCTTTTACAAAGCGGAGAGCCTTTTTATGCTGAGTGTTGACTAAATCCAATCCGAATCTTGCTAGTTGGTTGAACTGGTTGACGTATTCCTTGACCGTCATACTTCCTTGCTTAAGAGATAAGAACTTTTCCAATTGTAAACTTCGTTCAGCTTGCGAGAGGAATTTTGTCTCAAACCTTGTTCTGAAATCCATCCATGTCTCAACCGGCCTCTCGGCGTTAGTGACTTCCCACCAGTAGGAAGCTTCGTCTTTGAGCAGCCATACTGCCAACTGTACCTTCTGCCTATCGTCCACCTCGAAGATAACGAATAGATCCTCAGTTTCTTTGAGCCAATTCCTTGCTTCTACGAATGATTCAGTTCCTTTGAAATCCTTCCCACCCATGGCCCTAAAATCTCTACAGATCTTTGAGAAAGCAATTGCACGAGGAGGGGGTGGAGGAGGGGGATCATTTGCTGGACCTGCAGCGGCGGTCCTAGCCTCAAGATATTGACGAAACCAACCGGGTACATGAACACCCTCTGGTATCTCAGATGCTTCAGACATGCTGGAACGAAAAAGGAAATGTTCAATACAAAAAGGACTGAAAGAAAGATATATGGCTCTTGGGGATCATGTTTTTCAAAATAAGCTTTATTTTTGAAAATACTTCCTTCCAAAACCTTTTTGAAAACAGTTTTCAAAAACTTTACCCAATCTGGTAACCTTCAGCTCTGATACCAAGTGTAACACCCCACCTCCGTTAAGGTCACTCACAAAGGGAATGCCTTAACTTTGGTGGAGCATTTTAGTAAACAGAACAGAAACTTACAAGACAGATAAAATAGTACTTGGAAAATTTTAACTTTATTACAGAGGAAACAGAAATTAATATGGTTACATCCTTTCAAATTTCAGAATTCAAGTACAAAATATCAGTCTTCTACAAAAGCCTTCAAAATGCATGGTTTAAAATCATAATCCCCATGGAACGGAAGCTATACAGAGCCAAGCCATACTTTAAGCACTTCAAGCAAAGAGAAATCCGGATCAAGCTAAAGTATTCCCTCCTTGGATAACCTGGGGGGGGAACGGAAGAAAGGAGGCGAAACAACAAGGATCAGACAAAAAGTCTGGCAAGTCCAGTGACTTTCAGCATATGAACAGATAATAATAATATGATATGAAAATAAAACTGGATGTGAGATAACTGTAACAGGTGTAGCAGATATAACAGAAAAACAGAATGACATAAACTATTGTTTTACACTTCTCTGCACTAATACTAGTATAGCAGAATTAGGTGTCACCCTAATGTCTAAATTGAAGCAGGAACGGGTACAAAATACTTTAACAGAAACAGAATGCTAATAATGGGCCTTTACTACCCGATCAGAAACAGACAGAAGCAGAAACAGATTTATCCCTACGGAAACAGAATGTAGAATTAGGTGTACACTAGTAATGGGCCTTTATCACCCGAACAGACGGTACCACACAGAAACAGACAGGTGTTACCACCCAATAGAAACAGACGGTACCAACAGAAACAGACAGAACTAAGCGTACCCTAAAACCCTACCCCAAGCGATCGGCTCCCTAATACATAAATATCCTGTGTCGGCCCCACAGTAGGGTGTATCACTCCCTAAAGTGACAACCAATTGGCACAGACCTATTTACAGATGTCACGGCGTCTTACATCCTCAGAGGCAGACCGGGATCCATGCACGCACATGACCCGGTTGGAACGCACCATCAACACCCCTCGCCATTATCAGAATGAACCACTTATAATTAGTTCAGTAAGCGTGCCCGGACCCTACCTACTGTTGGGTCAAAGTTTTGATACCAGAAAGGGTTACTGACTAATATGGGTCCCAAACAACAGATGACACAAGTAATTCCCCTCCTAACCTTGTGTCCCCAGACTAACAGATCTCAGATTAACTTGTTTACAAGTTCAGACATACAGAATTCAGATTTACTAGTTCACAAGTTTTCAGACTAACAGATCAGATGTACAGATTTTTCAGATTTGTCTAACTTTGTATTGGGCCTACAGATTCATGGACGGGTTTACTACACCTATTAATCCAGTTGGTTTAACCCTATTTTCCCCTAATACATTTTAGACGTCATTCTTATCTTAGATTTGCATTAATTAATTATTAATGCCCAGACCTCTCACATTAGGTCGCTAGCTTGTGGCCGCTGGATGGGCCGGGCGGTTCCGGGCAAACTTCTGCCACAAGCCAGACCTAACCTCGTGTCTTAAGCAGGTTATGACTAACTTCTCACATTAGAACCTATTGTTTGCGGCCACTGGATGTGCCGGGCGGTTCCGGGCAGAGTTACGCCGCAAACTCATTCTAACCTCGAGTTAGTCACGTTTATCTTTGCGGCCAATTAATTAATAATTTACCGTTTATGCGCACGCCCAATATATATGCCAATTCAGATTATATCAATAACAGGATGATTATATCAACACAGCAGATAACAGATTTTAGCAGATAACAGATTTTATATGACTTAATGGATTTAACAGATTTAGCAACTTAGCAGATTTTGGCATATAACAGGTTAGGCATTTCAACTGACAAATTTAACAGATTAGGCATTTCAATCTAATTAGCAGTCTAGGCAATATAACAAAACTAGCAGTTTAGGCAACTTGGCAAATTAGCATATTTAGCAAATTTAATATTTCTAAAGGTTCTATTTACATGCCTTGCCTAATCATAAATAGGCCTAAATTCATATGCCTACATAATTGTCATGATTCACAACATATACTCCATGTTTGCATAAGCGCAGAATATGGACATAATTTGCCATATAACATATGTTCCAATTTTTGTTAAACTAGCATTTTACAGCAGATTCACATATAAATTATACCAAATATAACCATTAATTTCAATGCATGCCATATATCCAAAAATCCCTATTTAGGTGTAATCACAATAATAGATATCCTAAAATAATGTAAATCTTTACACCTAAGTTTCCATATCTTCTTCTTTTTAAGTCATGAATCATTATGCAAACTATACCCAACAATCTAAATCTTTAAATCATATCTTCTAAAAATCAGATCTTGACTTTTATATGCATTTTGTCCAAAGTCTCAAATCATATGTAATCTTACAGTGGTTTCTCTTCTTCTTTTATCACAGAATATGCATAGGTCTAAAACTAGTTTATAACATATGCTTATTTTTCTAATTAATTACAGATCTAAATAACATATGTTCATTTCTCTAATTAGTTACAGATCGAGATTACAACGTACACTATGCATACAACATATATAAATTATATGTTTACAGTCAAATTCATGCATCCAATCCCAAGTCATATGTCAATATATTTTATGCCTCAGATCTAAAGTCATATGTTCAATTCAGTCTTGTCAAATTTCGCATCATTCATTATTTATCCCAAAATTTGCGTTCATACGTTAATCTCTTATGAGATTAGGCACAGGCTCGTGGTAGCCTGGCTATAGAAACAGAAAGGAAGCAGAAAGGGATACAGAACAGTCACAGAAAAACAGATCTGACAGATATACAATCTCAGATTCAGATTTAAAAGCATATCAGAATTATAATTAATGTTTATAGCAGAAAATAACTGTACTTGCCTTGATTGGATTAAAGAAAGAACTTTAGTTGTTACAGAATTGTTGCAGAAGCTTTTATCTCAAATTTGAATTTAGGATGATGTTGATTGACTTCTAGTTTTGATTCTAGCAGAGTAGCGACACCATTTTTATTTTAAATTAGAAGAAGAGAGCAATGGAGGCTAGAGAATTATGTTAGAGACTTAGGTTTAGGTTAGGGATGTATTTATAGGAGGATAGGGTGATTTAGAGCCTTCAGATCAGTCCAGAAGTCATCAGAATTGCACAGCTCGAATACACATCATCCAGCCACTCAAAAGAAGACACATCACCTCAGAACACTCCAGAATTCGGTGCTGGATTTGTATGGGCGCACTTGGCAGGTTCGCCAGTGTATTTTTGTACTGGCGCACTTCACAAGTGCGCCAGTGTATTTTTGTACTGGCGCACTTCACAAGTGCGCCAGTGTATTCTGGCCTGTTTCCGGTTTTTCTGCCTAACTTCGTTCATCCATATCTTCTTTATACGGACTCCGATTTACGCAAATTCGGACTCTATTTCGCGTATTTTTCCGAGACGAACACAATGGCGCAACCCTTTTCCCTTATTTCTTCTCCTAAAAATTAATTATACCTTGATTTTTAACTCTTATGTTTACAGAAAATACTGGGTGTTACAATACGCAGGATTTGTATACATGACTTAAATACTGAAAATTGTGCAGTTTTAGAGTTTCAAGAGATTCAGGATTCAGAAGAGATTCAAGATCATGAGTTATCAAGTTATTAAGGTATCAAGATTTCAAGAGTTGAAGAAAAATATAGTAATAGAGTCTAGTTTATTTGTAAGACTCTGAAAAGCATTCCAGGTTCAATTTTTTTTTTTTTTCAAATTGTGATTTTCAGTTTTTGTTTTCAAAATTCAAATACTGATTTCAAATTAATTTTCTAAATGATTTCATACTATTATCTTACTTATGACTCCAAACATATATGTTTATACAGTTTTAAATATATATAAGTTTATATATAGTTGTAGTCTTATAATTTTAAACCTTATAACTTTGTTTAGATAATATACTATTATGATTTCATATGATTTTACACTTTAGAATATTCATTTATATCACTAAGATTTGATTCAAGAATTTATATATGTTTAAACACTTGAAAAATAGTTCAAAAATCAAATTTCAACATACATATGTCGACATACATAATTGGCTATGTCGACATACAACTATCATTTTTTACTTTTCAAAGGAAGTGTCTTTTCACTATTTGTAACGTTTCTGAAATGTTGTAACCATTCAAATCTTATAAATAGGGGCTGATTTTGAATTTTTTTATAGTTCCTCTTCTTCATCTTCACCCCTCTTCATAATACCATTAATATTTCATATTTTATTGAATTCTACACTTTTACTTTGCCGATTTCTACTCTAATCACATTAAACTTCATCTTTTCTCAATCTCTATAAACTACTCTCTGAATTGAAGTGCTATTGAAGAGTTATAGGGATGTTATAATCATGTAGGAATTGTTTGGGAAAGGGTGTGTTCCTTGTAGCCCCGAAATCAAGGAAAGGGAGCAGTGTTAGCCTTGTAGCCGTGAAATCAAGAGTCTTTGGAGTAGTGTTAACCTTGTAGCTGTGAAATCAAGGGTGTTTAGAGCGGTGTTAACCTTGTAGCCATGAAATCAAGGGTGGTGGAATCATTGTTAACCTTGTAGCCATGAAATCAAGGGCATTGTACTTGGATATTGATAAGAATAAAACTCTGCGCAATCCAACATTGCGTATGACTGGACGTAGGAGTAATCCGAACTAGTACAAAATACGATGTGTTCTTTCCTTTTTCTGCATTTTGTATTTATACGTTTCTTTGTTTTTGTTTGATTCTGTAACATCCCGTATTTTCTGGCCAATTATTTGTGTAACGGCCCGCAAATCCGTACTATCTGAGTTGGCTACATACACCGTACATCCAACCCAAATTTGCACAGAAATACGAATCATTAATAGAAAGAAGTTAGAGGATGAGAAATAGAAAGATAGAAACCTAGAATAGAAGAAGAAGAACAGAAACACAACGCAGAATCTCACATCGCAGCGGAACAAAATATAATATATAACAACTTTTGAAATACAAAATTTGACTGTATATACATAACATTTTCATTAGACTACAACACTTACAATACAACGAAAATAACACTAGATAACTAACGTTGAAGCCTCTTGCTCCAAGCTCCTCCAAATATCTGTAAACACCTGAACTATTTGACTGCCCGTACAAATTTAGGCACCCAAGAGGTTTATGTAAAACAAAACAAAATAAACTCCGGGTTAGTCATGGGACTGGTATGAGTAAACAGTTTAAATCAGCTTGAACAAGTAAACGATATCTCATAAGACCACGCCGTATAACGGAACGGGTTTTTCCCTTATGAGAATCCAAAATATCTTTATATCAAAAACCTTTTGATATTATAATAACGCCCATCAACCACAATATAATAATCATCTAGCAGAAACGCTTTCATCTCACGTTCTACATATATAGTATACAATCAAAACCGCAAGAACGTATTGGGTAATGGATTTCCAACTATGACAAGGTATGGAACCACCTGCCACTGGTGTATCTCTAGAGGAGAATACACCGAGTTCAACAGGAACATCTTGCAACTCAGCCACACATGACCGACCACTCATTTCGCTTGAGTGTATCGAATGTATATCACCAACGGTTGGGATCAACAACCGTTTCCCGAATGGGACAGCATTGACAATATATTTTTAGAAGCAAATGAAACTCTAGATCAGGTGATTATACACCATAATAGGTGCGACCTACATAGCCATGCTGCCTGCCCGATTTTTGTCATTTCCTGGTTGTTGAGGCCAGAGGCTACGATTTCTTTCCATTCATTGATAACACGATCACTTTGAATGCCACATATCAAATCCGTTAATCATTAATTGGTCTGCACAAATATGCTAGATATTATGCTAAGGGAATAAATCTGTTGCAACCATATATATTTATACAGACCAACCCATTCGACCATTGGAAATATTCTGTCAGACATTCGTCCATATACGTTCGTTCTGGGACCGAACGAAACCGAAGGCACTATTCAGTACATCCATCCTAGGCAATCTCTACCTAGGACTTACACAACAGCCCTTGCACTTTACTCTATCTTCAATTTCTTTGGCATATATGATTCGCAACGCTTATGCCAATACGGAGTGGTTCTTTGGATAAGAATCCAACCGGTCTCTCCATATTAACAATGTTAAAATGGTCAAAACTTTGATAGTCGGTGATTTAACTATCAAATAAAAAATGTCCGTGTACACACAACGATCTTATTTCCAAATGGAATTATCGATCAAATCATCAAACATATATATATATATTCATATTTTCTTATTTTCTATATTAAGAAAATATATGTTATTAACTCTGGAAAACATTTCCATCTCTCATTCACGCATTACTACCATTCCACAACTATTAGTCCCTAACTGTAAACTAGTAAGGTAACAATTCTCTAAGTATAAACCCCGAAGGCCGAAACCAGCATCAGATCAATACTCAAAAAGTCGTTCAACTCAACTAATTTCCAATTAGTTTCTAAGTCTGCTTAACTCTATTTCTTTAACTCCATTGATTAACTTCTTATCAACACGATCAATTTAAATCTGCAAATCATTTGCTTTTAAATCATCGTTCACTTTAAAACGTATATCTCCCAGGATTTTATTTATAAAATTCCTTTTCGTTATAATATTCTATTTTAAGTTCGTTTAATTATCGAATTCAAGTTTATCCAATCTATCGATTTCTAGTTTATCCAATTTTCTTAAAAATATTCTAACTCCTTAAATTCCCGGAAAAATTCGCCATAACCTCCTTTGTACCGGGAGCATCGTGAAAATCCCAAAACTGCCACACAGGCCTCTCTATTCAAAAAGAAAAAGGAAAAGCCAAGCGGCTTGCCGAAACGGTGCATAAAATCTCATATTCAAATTAAATACGTACCTTTTTGTAGAGCACTCTATTTATATCTCTTCTAATACTTTATTCCAAACCCGTCTCATGTATATTCATACATTTCTAATTCATTTCAACTTAATCCAATCGTTTTAACATAATTCGTTAATTGATTTGCTAATTAAGTGGTTTTCCTATTTCACCTTTTTATTTGAATATAATATGTTCAAATATATTCTTAACTTGCTTGTCAACTAATTTAATTCTAGTTTCATTTCAAGTTTCATATTTGATTTCAATTATAAATTTACAAATCCCATTTTCTTATCTTACTAAATTTATAAACCCTTTTATAGATTAACTTCCTTGTTTTCAAATTTTACAACAAGTTTCATTTCAAAAATCTATTGGCACTCAATTCATTTTACATTATGAATTCCAGAATAAAAAAATTATTCCCTTTTTGAAATAATTCAAATTCTATTTTAGATCCATACTTGGATTCAAAATACTACATTTATCTCATGATAATTCATTTACGGTATTTATAACTCTTGTTTATAAATTTACTTGTTTTATATAATAAAACAAGTTCTATTCAAATCTATTTGAAATAAATCTTTTCTACTTTGGAAAAATACGTTTCCCTTTTGCAAATTCACACTTGTATTTATTTTCCTGAATTATCCAATGCTAAATCATTTTGCTTCATTGATAAACTTCGTTTATAAATGAACTATTTATAAACTTCATTTATAAAGGAACTACTTTTTTTATTTTTCAAAAAAAGTTAATATTTTTATTCTATTAGAATTTCAAATTCTATTTAGAAAAAAATAGAATTTCCCTTTAAAATCTCAAATATCCTTTCCATGATATTTTATAAATCAACCCTCAGGCCCAGTGATATTTAAACACCAAACAACCTATTATTTATTTCAGGGTTTCTAACACATCATATATGATAGTATATATGCAAACAAATAAACAAACAGATAATATATTTTTGAGGAATCCAGTTGGATTCCTCCAACCTGTTTTCCTGCATTCACAGACGTTAGCACATAAATAATACCATCCTGCTTCGAGGCAGGATATTGCAGTATGAAGGTCTTCCACTAATATATATTTGTGGGGCGCATAGGGAAATCATCCGCTAATGGTACCGCGGGCATCCGCTAATGAGACTGCGGGGGTAATCCATCCACCAAACCAATATATATTATAATAGTCAATCCTAAATAACTAATATATTTTTTTAATAGGCACAGTAATATTTTCAATGCATCTAACAAGCAACACACAATTATTTTTCACTGATAAAAATAATTCTAAATGAAGGTGATTGAGATTTACTCACCTTATTTCCATTGTCGAACTAGCGATTTATTTTCCATTAAATTAAACCGATGTTTAATTTAACCGAAATATCCAACTTCCTTCAAACTACTTTTAATAATCCCATAGCGAAGTATTTGTCCACACCAATTCAACGGACTTCATTTTTCTCTGATTTTGATTTTGTAGGACATAGATATTAGTTTTAAAATTTTACAAACTATTATAAATAATTAAAATTTGTTAATAATACCATTTCATTCCTAATAAATTTTATTAACTAAATTTCTTACCTTAACACACTGTAAGACCTTTCTTCTTCCCTGTATTCAAAACAGCAGCTTGCACTAGCCTTCCACCATAACCGTGACTTCTTGAAACGCCAATACATGCTCCACTCAACCCCGATTGCATCATGGACGCTTCATTTTTCTACGACAAACTCCACCATATAGATCGCCCCACACTGTCTCTTCTTGAATCGACAAAGAGCCACAAACCCTAAGCCTTTCTACCCAAAATCGATTAACACCCTGCCTTACAACTCGAGCCCTCCAGCTATGTCGAGCTTCTGTTTTAATCGCGATAACCATTCGCTCTTTCTTGGTTCGAACAGCACTTCAATAGCTACAATAGGCAACGGATACATTATCACCGAAGTCCACCTGCTCGATGGCGCTGCCAACCCTAAATCCCACTGACCAAAAATCGCGATCCCTCCCACTATCGTATCCTTCCAGAACCCCAGAACAAAAATCACGACACCTAAATAAGGACGAGACTCGCCTACAATACAAGCTATCAAAGAGCCTTGCCACAATGATCACGACTATGCCATCGATTTACCTTTCGTCTCCTTTAAATGATATCGCCTTGTTGTCGAATCCAGAACAGTTGCGGTCTTCGATGAAAACGAGTTTTCAGGAACCGCGATTTCCATTTGCAATTTCGATCTACTGGGAAAAGAAACAAATGAAAGGGATCTAGAATTTGTCTTCGTGATTTCGTTTTAATAGAGGCGTTGGTGTTTGCGGTTTTATAAAGAGGAAGGGATGGAAAAGAGAGGCCCACGTTTGCTTTCGATTGAAGAGGAGAAAAGGCCATGGGTTCCTTTTGTTTTGGGGTTTTGAATTTTACAGCGAGGTCTATTTATTTTGCCTTGTTGCTTTACTAATTAATGTCCACTAGGTTTATTTTATAATTATTATTATTCTAATTTAAAACTGGTGTCCTTAAATTAAAAATACTCCTTGACTGTGAACTCCTTTCTGAACCCAACAACCGACATTCTTAGGATAATACCACTATTCTGAACCCACTGGGATAAGTATCGAAGTCCAGTTCGATCATCCGGAACAGATATTTAATTTAAATTAATATAAATCAAATTTCAAACCATTTAAATTCTTCGATATTAATTTAATATTATTATTCTAAATCAAATAAAAGTTTGTATTGATTATCTGAACTGTTTTCAAATCAGTTTTAACTTCGAATTTAGTTATTCACTGATTCCTTATTTTGATAATTTAATATATACGATATTGAATCAAAATCGATATTCAAATCGATAATCATAAATATAAAAATTCATTTATATTATCAACTAAATATTTAAATCCATAATAAATTTTTTTAATTAACTCGACGGAAATCTGGGTCATTACAATCTTCCCCTCTTAAAAGAATTTCGTCCCCGAAATTACCAAGTTAGGAAAAATCCTTCAAACTTAAGCTATATTGTTTTAATATACTTCATAAAATATTTTCTAACTTCCCAGGATTTTAAATTCCACATTCTGGTTTGGATTAAATTTTAATTCAACTCCTTTGTATATACTTCATTCACATACAAGTTCTATTCGATTATATATAACCATTCCCATTTTATAATCTAATTTGATTATAATACCAACAACCAACTCATCCATATATAATAATTTCAGAAAATTATTCCTTTTCTATTAAAATAAAATTTTGGATAAAATTATTTCATCTACCCATTTAAAACAATATCATGTCTAATTCTCTGTTCAAGTGTTCATAAATTCCTATCGACTTCGTGGGGTCCCACGATTCGACCAAAATTTATAATCCACTCAACAGACTAGCCAACAAAATATAAATCATTTGTTTCAATCAATTAACAAATACGCGCTCTCGTATATATATATACACTCAACTCATTCTAGGGTACTACTGACCCTATCTCTAATGATCACATCCCACCAAAGCCTAGGTACTCGCTCAACCTAAGCTCTGATACCAACTGTAACGGCTCGGAAATTCGGTTCAAGTAGGCTTTGCGACCATCCTCTCCCCCAATCCCCAAAGCAGCAAGGTAATACCCCACTGTGGCTTACATTGGTACCCCACTCCATATTTTATAGCCAGCCTTTCGACTTCACAACCAACCCTCATTTTCGGGACATGTAGGGGCAAGAGTCTCCCGTTCGCCACCTAACAAAAAGCGAGAACCCCCTATCATGCACACATGCACTAAGCACGCAACATGGACTGGTATGAGTAAACAGTTTAAATCAGCTTGAACAAGTAAACGATATCTCATAAGACCACGCCGTATAAAGGAACGAGTTTTTCCCTTATGAGAATCCAAAATATCTTTAAAACCTTTTGATATTATAATAATGCCTATCAACCACAATATAATAATCATCTAGCAGAAACGCTTTCATCTCACGATCTACATATATAGGATACAATCAAAACCTCAAGCATGTATTGGGTAATGGATTTCCAACTATGACAAGGTATGGAACCACCTGTCGCTGGTGTATCTCTAGAGGAGAATACACCAAGTTCAACAAGAACATCTTGCAACTCAGCCACACATGACTGACCACTCATTTCGCTTGAGTGTATCGAATGTATATCACCAACAGTTGGAATCGGCAACTGTTTCCCGAATGGAACAGCATCGACAATAGATTTTTAGAAGTAAATGAAACTCTAGATCAGGTGATTATACACCCTAATAGGTGTGACCTACATAGCCATGCCGCCTGCCCGATTTTTGTCATTTCCCGGTTGTTGAGGCCAGAGGCTACGATTTCTTTCCATTCATTGATAACACGATTGCTTTGAATGCCACATTATCAGATCCGTTAATCATTAATTGGTCTGCACAAATATTCTGGATATTATGCTAAGGGAATAAATCCATTGCAACCATATATATTTATACAGACCAACCCATTCGACCATTGGAAATATTCTGTCAGACATTCGTCCATATACGTTCGTTCTGGGACTGAACGAAACCGAAGGCACTATTCAGTACATCCATTCTAGGCAATTTCTACCTAGGACTTATACAACAACCCTTGCACTTTACTCCGTCTTCAATTTCTTTGGCATATATGATTCGCAATGCTTATGCCAATACAGAGTGGTTCTTTGGATAAGAATCCAACCGGTCTCTCCATATTAACAACGTTAAAATGGTCAAAACTTTGATAGTCGGTGATTTAACTATCAAATGAAAAATGTCCGTGTACACATAACGATCTTATTTCCAAATGAAATTATCGATCAAATCATCAAACATATATATATATATATATATATATATTCATATTTTCTTATTTTCTATATTAAGAAAATATATGTTATTAACTCTGGAAAACATTTCCATCTCTCATTCACGCATTACTACCATTCTACAACTGTTAGTCCCTAACTGCAAACTAGTAAGAGAACAATTCTCTAAGTATAAACCCCAAAGGCCGAAACCAACATCAGATCGATACTCAAAAAGTCGTTCAACTCAACTAATTTCCAGTCAGTTTCTAATTCTTCTTAACTCTATTTCTTTAACTCCATTGATTAAATTCTTATCAACACGATCAATTTAAATCTGCAATTCATTTGCTTTTAAATCATCATTCACTTTAAAACGTATATCTCCCAGGATTTTATTTATAAAATTCTTTTTCGTTATAATATTCTATTTTAAGTTTGTTTCATTATCGAATTCTAGTTTATCCAATCTATCGATTTCTAGTTTATCCAATCTTCTTAAAAATACTCTAACTCCTTAAATTCCCGGAATAATTTTCCATAACCTCCTTCGTACCAAGAGCATCGGGAAAATCCCCAAACTGCCACACATGCCTTTCTATTCAAAAAGAAAAAGGAAAAGCCAAGCGGCTTGCCGATACGGTGCATAAAATCTCATATTGAAATTAAATAGGTACCTTTTTGTAGAGCACTCTATTTATATCTCTTCTAATACTTTATTCCAAACCTGTCTCATGTATATTCATACATTTCTAATTCATTTCAACTTAATCCAATCGTTTTAACTTAATTCGTTAATTGATTTGCTAATTAACTGGTTTGCCTATTTGACCTTTTTATTTGAATATAACATGTTCAAATATATTCCTAACTTGCTTGTCAACTAATTTAATTCTAGTTTCATTTCAAGTTTCATATTTGATTTCAATTATAAATTTACAAATCCCATTTTCTTATCTTACTAAATTTATAAACCCTTTTATAAATTAACTTCCTTGTTTTCAAATTTTACAACAAGTTTCATTTCAAAAATCTATTGGCACTCAATTCATTTTACATTATGAATTCCAGAATAAAAACAGTTATTCCCTTTTTGAAATGATTCAAATTCTATTTTAAATCCATACTTGGATTCAAAAATACTATATTTATCTCATGATAATTCATTTACGGTATTTATAACTCTTATTTATAAATTTACTTGTTTTATATAATAAAACAAGTTCTATTCAAATCTATTTGAAATAAATCTTTTCTACTTTGGAAAAATACATTTCCCTTTTGCAAATTCACACTTGTATTTATTTTCTGGAATTATCCAATGCTAATTCATTTTACTTCATTGATAAACTTCGTTTATAAATGAACTATTTATAAACTTAGTTTATAAAGGAACCACTTGTTTTATTTTTCAAAACAAGTTAATATTTTTATTCTATTCAAATTTCAAATTCTATTTAGAAAAAAAAAATAGAATTTCCCTTTAAAATCTCAAATATCCTTTCCATGATATTTTATAAATCAACCCTCAGGTCCAGTGATATTTAAACACCAAACAACCAATTATTTATTTCAGGGTTTCTAACACATCATATATGACAGTATATATGCAAAAAAATAAACAAACAGATAATATATTTTTGAGGAATCCAGTTGGATTCCTCCAACCTATTTTCCTGCATCCACAGACGTTAGCACATAAATAATACCATCCTGCTTCGAGGCAGGATATCGCTGTATGAAGGTCATTCACTAATATATATTTGTGGGGCGCATAGGGAAATCATCCGCTAATGGTACCGCGGGCATCCGCTAATGAGACTGCGGGAATAATCCATCCACCAAACCAATATATATTATAATAGTCAATCCTAAATAACTAATATATATTTTAACAGGCACAGTAATATTTTCAATGCATCTAACAAGCAACAAACAATTATTTTTAACTGATAAAAATAATTCTAAATGAAGGTGAGTGAGATTTACTCACCTTATTTCCATTGTCGAACTAGCGATTTATTTTCGATTAAATTAAACCGATGTTTAATTTAACCGAAATATCCAACTTCCTTCAAACTACTTTTAATAATCCCATAGCAAAGTATTTGTCCACACCAATTCAACGGACTTCATTTTTCTCTGATTTTGATTTTGTAGGACATAGATATTAGTTTTAAAATTTTACAAACTATTATAAATAATTCAA
Organism: Allium sativum; assembly: GCA_030737875.1. Classification (NCBI taxonomy): domain Eukaryota; kingdom Viridiplantae; phylum Streptophyta; class Magnoliopsida; order Asparagales; family Amaryllidaceae; genus Allium; species Allium sativum. The sequence goes on along the minus strand of CM060920.1, from coordinate 854,970,008 downwards.
ATTTGTTAATAATACCATTTCATTCCTAATAAATTTTATTAACTAAATTTCTTACCTTAACACACTGTAAGACCTTTCTTCTTCCCTATATTCAAAACAGCAGCTTGCACTAGCCTTCCACCATAACCGTGACTTCTTGAAACGCCAATACATGCTCCGATTGCATCATGGACGCTTCATTTTTCTACGGCAAACTCCACCATATAGATCGCCCCCCACTGTCTCTTCTTGAATCGAGAAAGAGCCACAAACCCTAAGCCTTTCTACCCAAAATCGACTAACACCCTGCCTTACAATTCGAGCCCTCCAGCTATGTCGAGCTTCCGTTTTAATCGCGATAACAATTCGCTCTTTCTTGGTTCGAACAACACTTCGATAGCTACAGTAGGCAACAGATACATTATCACCGAAATCCACCTGCTCGATGGCGCTGCCAACCTTAAATCCCACTGACCAAAAATCGCGATCCCTCCCACTGTCGTATCCTTCCAGAACCCCTGAACAAAAATCACGACACCCAAATAAGTACGAGACTCGCCTACAATACAAGCTATCGAAGCGCCTTGCCACAATGACCACGACTATGCCATCGATTTACCTTCCATCTCCATTAAATGATATCGCATTGTTGTCGAATCCAGAACAGTTGCGGTCTTCGATGAAAACGAGTTTTCAGAAACCGCGATTCCATTTACAATTTCGATCTACTGGGAAAAGAAACAAATGAAAGGGATCTAGAATTTGTCTTCGTGATTTCGTTTTAACAGAGGCGTTAGTCTTTGCGGTTTTATAAAGAGGAAGGGATGGAAAAGAGAGGCCCACGTTTGCTTTCGATTGAAGAGGAGAAAAGGACATGGGTTCCTTTTGTTTTGGGGTTTTGAATTTTACAGCGAGGTCTATTTATTTTGCCTTGTTGCTATGATAATTAATGTCCATTAGGTTTATTTTATAATTATTATTATTCTAATTTAAAACTGGTTTCCTTAAATTAAAAATACTCCTTGACTGTGAACTCCTTTCTGAACCCAACAACCGACATTCTTAGGGTAATACCACTATTCTGAACCCACTGGGATAAGTATCGAAGTCCAGTTCGATCATCCGGAACAGATATTTAATTTAAATTGATATAAATTAAATTTCAAACCATTTAAATTCTTCGATAATAATTTAATATTATTATTCTAATTCAAACAAAAGTTTGTATTGATTATCTGAACTGTTTTCAAATCAGTTTTAACTTCGAATTCAGTTATTCACTGATTCCTTATTTTGATAATTTCATATATAAGATATTAAATCGAAATCGATATTCAAATCAATAATCATAAATATAAAAATTCATTTATATTATCAACAAAATATTTAAATCCATATTAAATATTTTAAAATTAACTCGACGGAAATCTTGGTCATTACAATTTGAATTATTTTTATTTATTTAAAATATTTGTTTGAATTTAAATAATTGATCTTAACCATTTTCTTTGAATATTTATTTATATTAATTATATAATAATATTTTAATTCCAAAATATTTGGAAAATGTAGAATTTGCAGTATAATGTGATCGGGCAATTTAAAATTGGTTTATATTGTTTATATTGAGATTATAGTGACGATTTCATTTATAAAACGACGATTGAATATTTAAATTATAATTTAATTACAAAACGAGCTGTAGCGGCGCGGCAGTTCGTAATATAGCATTTTGAACTTTAAACAACTGTACAGGATCCAAAATTAGTCGGATTTTCTCCAAACTAGAATGTCTGAATTTGTTTGATAATATTTTTCTAATGGAAGAGAAAAACCCAATTTTCATAGCGTGGATTTTGTTTTATGTCCAGATCAAATTTTAAAATAGTCTCTATGGAATTCCTTTATATATTATAGCGATTTATTTATATAAAACAAAGGGTTTTCATTTTTCTGAATATCGATTTGGCTTGGAATTTAACCCAAGATATTTTATTTTGGTAGTGTATGAAATTCTACTCGTGTATGGCCAATAACAGTATTTTATTTATATTATGTTGAGGTATTTTAAAATTGGTTTATTTTAATTTGAATTGGGTAGTTATAAAAGGGCCATTATTCAAACGACCTCCGTTTTTTACGAAACAAATTGTTGGGACCGCAACAGCAAATTATTGCTAGATTTCAAACTGCACGAAAATTGGAGTTATTCTGTGAGTGTGGCAAAATAAAATTCAAATAAAACGATTATTTGGATGTGAACGAGCGTCGTTTGAGCAAACAGACTCAGAGTTCGACGAAACAAGTTTCATTAGGACCGTAACGTCAAATTATATTATGACATCCATTCTCATAGCGAACAGAGCTTGTATGTGATCGCAGCAATGAATAAACATTAGATTTAATTGACGATAGACATAACGAATATTTTGATCAAATAAAATCAAATAAAATATTATTAAACATAAAATCCCTCATCTATATAAGCCTAAACCCTCAAACCCTAAATCCCCAAACTGAAACCATCAACCAATTTTTGCAAATAAGTCCTCGTCACATTCCAATTTATTTCTTCAATTCGGTGGTCAATTTGTGGGGCGACCAAAGGGAAATTCATGGGGGATGTCGAGGGGAAGCTTCATCAAAAACTTGGGGACCTACTGTGGACTGTGGCGACTAGAATCGGTCAAAAACTAAAACTGTACAGTTTCGTTATAATGGGTTTTGCAGCAATTGGGTGAAGAAATTGATGTTGGTGTCTAAGGGGTTTTGTAGAGGAGATCGTGGGCTTCAATTTTGCCTTTGGTTGGAAGAGCTAATTTGGCCTGTTGTGGCGTGTAAAGGGAAATGATCGGAGGTGTCAATTTAGGGTGTTTTTGTTTGAAGTGGCGATGGGTTTTGGTGAAAATCACGGTGATTGATGGTGTATTAGGTGGTGGTGACTGAAGGGTGATGGAAGGGGGTCGAGTGAGGGTCAGTTTGGCGGTGGTGCGGTCGCTGATCGTGGACGGTGGCGGTAGCAGTTTGGGTTTGAACGGATTCTGGTTCAAGGCAAAATCTAGCGACGTCACTGAGGATTGGGGAAAGGGGGTTCTGGCATGGCAGCTGCTCGCTGGCGTGGTGTTGGTGGATGGGTTGGGGTCGGTCACAGTGGTCCTGGGTGGCGCCGGAGTTGAAGTTTAGGAATGGTGTATGGGTGAAAAGGAGGAAACGATGGAGTTTGGTTCACAGTATTAGGCTTCAGCAAATTGATCGGGGAAGACGCGTTTTACAGATACGACGATGACGTGGACTGACTTAAGGGTAATTAAGTTTTTATAATTAAATAATTAGTTATTTAATAACCATTTAAATTGTTATAAACTTGAAATCGTGATAACTTTCACATACATTAACGAAATCACGCGAAACAGGATCCGTTGGGATCGCAGGGACGAGGCCTAGACGATAGTGTTGACCGGAAACTGATTGGAGCTGTTTGGAATTTCAGATAATTTTGAACGATCGATTAAAATTAAATGGAACAAACATGTCAACCGCCAACCGAAATAAAATCTGGTGAGTTAATTCTCACACCTTCTGGAATCCTATGAAGTGTTAAATTCATGAAAAAAAAATATAATTTACTATTAACAGTATAAATTGGTTGATTGGATGCGATGGATGCAAATTGGTTATTTATTGTTTGATTGGTTGCAGTTATTTATATTTCGTCATTTTGTTACTGAAATTAAATTCGTATATTATCATCAAACTGTTATCTGTGATGCAGAGAAGTACAGGTCGGAAGGATCCGACCAGATTCCTCAAATAAACTGTATATTATTTGTTGTGCATATTATTCATAAACTGTTCACCCTGAATGATATTAAAACCCATTTGAATGTTGACGGGTGAATATATATTCATCATTGTTGTAATTAAAATCAATCGATGGTTTTGATTGGGTAACTAGCAGTGAATGGCCTAAAATATATTGTTTTAAACATCAGTCTACTGTCAACTGGATTGACATAGTTTAAAGTTATAAATTAATTTATAATTGATTGAAGTTTTTCAATTATTCTATATAAATAATTAAATTAGAAATTTATAAATAAATATTTTAAATCGAGTTTATAAGATAAATTATTGAAATGGTTTATGCAAGTTAAAAACAGAAACCCAAAGAATTTACTTACGGGTTGGTAAAATGAAATAATCATTTTTAAAAAATTAAATAGTGTTTTTAAATTAATTAAGTTATTTAATTAATTTAAAAAGGGGGAAATGACAATGAAATTCAGTTAATAGTTAACTGATATGTATGGTTGAAAAAATCAACCATGTTTAAATGATTATGGGACTAAATTGATAATGAAATTAAATTGATAACGGAATCAATTGGATTTTCTGAAGATTCATTAAATTTAACGAATAATGTAAAATACTTGTTAATCCCTGTTTAACTTCAAATTAAGGAAATTTTGAATTGGTTAGCATCAATTATTAATTAATCCCCGATTAACTACAAATTAAGGAAATTATTGAATTGTTTGTGTAAAATATTAGTTAATCTTTGATTAACTATAATTCAAAGTAATTATCAAATTGGTTAGTGTTAATAAAATAAATTATTATTTAATTAGCTTTTAAAAGTGATAATTATCCTATTTTTATTTAATAGCAAAGTTAGCTATTTTTAATATAGTTAATGTTAAAGTTAATCATTATTTTAATTAATAATAATTAAAGAAGTGACCTTTAATTGGAATTCCATTAGAAGTGATCGGGAGTCGATAAGTTCGATCAAAGTTGAATTAGGGTGTTAAAAAAGTGGTTTATAACCCTAGTGTGCAAACGAGATTGGAAAATGGAATTGGAAAGTAATAGTCAAGATTTAAATAAGATTTCACTTAATTAAATAAAGTGAATTCAATTGGAATGAAATGTTTAGGAGAGATGATAAATATATTAGTAATAGACTGGAATATGGTAATGGTAAGGGTTTTAAAATAAAATATAAGAAGTTGTTAAATTTTCTTAACAGATCATTATAAGTGATTTGGAAGAAATCCAAACAAGGTTTTAAAAGGGGTTTTAACCAAAAGGATGACCTTAAGGGTTAAACCATTGAATTGGGTAAAACGTTGTAATTGAAATAAGGATTTCAAATGTAAGGGAAAATATATACAATTGGGTTGGTTTAAATATTGGTAAATGGATATTTGGAAATGAAATCCCAGTTAGAAAGGTTTTATTTTAAAGTAGGTGTAAGCAGATTTTAGTTGTAAAATCCAAGGTAAAAGTTTTATTTTAAGAATGCCTGAATAAATGGAAGTAGATTATTGGACGTGGGATTTCATTAAAATCCAAGGGTTATAAATGAATTGATGATTAAGTTAAAAGTTGTGTTTTAAATGAAGATTTACTTAATTAAAGGAATTAAGTAAAAAGATTTTGGAATGAGGATTTCAAATATAAGAGACGGCTTATAAAACCAGATTTGAAATCAAAGGGGAAAATGACATTTTAATATCAGTGGTTAAGTGACAAACTAACATTATTCTAAGATAAGAAGTTGTTAATCAAGGTCTGAGAGGTAACTAAAATACCCAACTTGAACGAATTCACTATTATCGAGGAATGGTATTAGTTTGGAATGAGTGAAGGTGTTGGAATTGGTTTTATCCTATAAGAAGAATATTGGACACTAATGCGAGTTTTTGGAATATAAAGAATACTACAATATTAGCTGCAATGTAAATAAAAATATTTGGTTCAAATTATATAAGCCGACATTTGCTTTGTCATATCAGAATTGGTAATTTTATTTATACCATTGGATAATATATATATATATATATATATATATATATATAAATATATATCATGATGCCAAAATTCAAGGAAATGGGATAAGGGTTTTGAAGAATATAACGATATTTCCAAGGGTAAAGGAAATAGAAAGTTAGGTGTATATATATACATGTCCTAAAGCATATAAAATAGTTTTTTTTTTGAAAATCCTGTTATATATAAAATAAGAAATAAGTATAACGTTTGAATATATATGAAGGATTAGAAGTTTTATCAATCAATTTGTTAAATATGTTTTAAATAGGCCAAGTAATGCCAAGTACTGAATCAATAAACTCATTTTATATACACGATTGTTATTTGATAGTTAAATCACCGACTGTAAAACCTGACCAATATGATTGTTGGTATGGAAAGACCGGGATCGAAATTATATTCGAAAACCATTATGAACCAACAAATACGTGAAGATGGTAATTGAAGATGGAGCAATTGAAGACCGTGGATCTTTGTAACAACCCGAAAATCTGGGCCAGTTTAAAAATTTTATTTTGGCAATTTTAGCGAGTTTTGACTATTTAAAATGAATTATTTTAAATAATATCGACGAGAAATTTATTTTGAATATAATTCAAACGTATATAGTTATATAGTTCGTCGTTAGAATATAAATAATTATATATAATTATAAATAGAATTGAAAATGGCGCGGTAGTTTGATAATTCGATTTCAAACTTCAATTGGATGTACCGGGTGCAAAACAATCCGGATTATAGTGAAACCAAAAATATTAGGATCTAATTGATAATATCTTTCCAGCGAATCCGAAAAATCAAAATTTCATAGCGGGGATAAAAAGATATGTCCAGTTGAAATTTCAGAATAGTCGCTATGGAATTTCGGCCTTTGAAAATAGCCGTTTTGCAAACAACCTCGGATTTCGACGAAACCAATTTTGTTGGATCCGCGATGTCAAGTTATTGCTAGATTCCAAATCTCATAATTTTTCGAATCAATATGTGAGCGTGGCAAAGGAAAACGCGATTGACCAGTTTTAGTTGATTTTAATCGACTGGAAATTGGCCATTTTTCAAACGGTCTCAGAATTCGATGAAACTAGTTTTGTTAGGACCGTATCGTCAATACGAAGCTAGAAAATATTTTTCGGGAATTTTTAGAGTCCGTATGTGACCCTAGTAAATTGAAATGCGCGTTCAAATTCAATATATAGAGTTATATGTTGATTTTGACGAAAGCTGGTCGAAATGATCGAATTAGCTTACGATACATATCCCATTGTGTTCGGAATGGGGGTAATTAGCTAATAGGCAGTGGGTTTCGTTTCGAGTTCAAAATAAAAAGTTGCCTTTTTGAAGGTTAAAAAAATTAAAAATATATAAATACTCAATCCTATTGGTCAAAACCTTTCTTTTATTTTTCTCCTGGTCAAAGCCGCCGGCCTCACTCGATGAAAGGCAAATATCACTCTATTCTTTTTTTTTTCAATTTTTCCTTCCAATCCACGAAACATTTTCAGAAATCTCTAATATAAAATGAAAGAGAATCGAATGGGCTTTACATCCATCCTAGATTGCTAATTTATCATGGATCAGCGAGGAAGATTCTGCCGCTCAAAGTCCCACCGATCGACGTCAAGTTTCAGCCAGGTGCCGCCATCGAGTGGGGGCCCACTCACGGCGTGGGGGAAGTCGACTACGGCCGACAAGGTGACACCCTCTGATCAGATTCCGGTCGGCTAGAAGAGGAGGAAATGGGAACCCTAATTGCGAACTAGGTGAAAGGACATCGACCTGAAACAGAATAGAGGAGAAGGTTCAATACTTTTCTGGTTTTTTTTACTTAATTAATTTAGTTAATAAAATGGTTAGATATTTTTTTTATGTATATTTGGAATAAAATATGTTTTGAAATATGAAATGCATTTATTTTAAAAAAATCAGAAATTTATTTAAACTAGTATCGTTATTAAAATCTTATTAGCATTGTTCTTATAAAATAAAATTATCATTGTTTTAAAATCTAAAAATATAAATTAGCTTTGTTTAAAAGTATAAATATATGTTGTTTTAAAAAAATATAGAAATATATTTGAAAATAGAATAGCATTCATCTTGTAAAATAAAATAGCATTCTTATGGTAAAATAAAATTTGCACTTGTTTAGAAAATATTAAATTACTTGTTTATAAAATATAAAATCAGTTTGATTAGAAAATATAAAATGGCATTGTTTTAACAGAATAAAAATTCGATTTTTATATATTGAATAGCAAAGTAAAAATTCGATTTTTATATATTGAATAGCAAAGTAAAAATTCGATTTTTATATATTGAATAGCAAAGTAAAAATTCGATTTTTATATATTGAATAGCGAAGTAAAAATGTGATTTTTACATATGTAGAGAATACGGGCAAAGAAAGTGACAAAGGGTGAGTGGCGAAGATTTTCTACAAAGAAGCATCGAGGCGTTGGATTTAGCTTTAGGTGAGAATTTCTCACCTTTCAATTTAAATTTTCTAGTTATATATATATACTAGGATGCAGACGGTGCTTAGTAGCACCCGACACAATCGTCCACAGACCATGGACTTGTTTGTTTGATTGCAAAATTAGTTAGATCATTTGGTTGTTTGGTGAATATGATTGATGTGTGAATGGCGTGGGCCTTCACTAGACCGGGGATAAGGCTAGGCCTCGTCCCGTTTCTAGTATCGTGTCGTTATGCCGCCGAAATTTTCTACAATAAGTTAGAAAAATAAAAATATCATTTTATTTAAAGAATGAACCGGATAGAAATTCAAGTGTTGAAATAAAATATTTTATCGTTAAAAATATAATTTTTAACGTGAAGTGAATAAAATAAAATATTCATTTACAAACCGGACGGTTTGTTTATGTACACTGATTTGACTGATATTGATTGGGTCGATAAATTTTACACATCGCCCAACTGCACAAATAAAATCTGTGTTTGATTGTTTTGAAACCCCACACGGGTGTTGGGATGAAACTTGAAGTTCACTCATCCTGATTGATTAAATATGTCGATCGATTGATTGACAGGCTGCTATGAGCGTTAAATGTTTATATTTGATGCTTATACAGTGTAGTGCACTTTGGTTGATGGTTGATTATTTTTCAATGCTATTATATACATGTGTTGTATGAAAATCCATATAATTAACATTATATGGTGATTGATTGGGCCTCATTCCAATTTAGAAAATAAAGAATAATATAAAATAAAAGTTCATGTGTTGACAGTACTCATCCATTGAGATTGGTCATGTGTTGAACGAAATATTTTAGTAATAACAACTATTTTGAAAAAGAAATATTTGAAATAGAATATTTGAAAATAGAAATTTATGAAGCCGTGTTGATTAGATTGACGCCATTTTGATGTGAACGATATTTATATCGATTTTAAAACGATTTCGAAATGAATTGAATTGAAAACGATTTCGAAATGAATTGAATTGAAAACGATTTCGAAATGAATTGAATATATAACGATTTCGAAATGAATTGAATTGAAAACGATTTCGAAATGAAATGAATTGGAAACGATTTCGAAATGAATTGAATATATAACGATTTCGAAATGAATTGAATTTAAAACGATTTCGAAATGAATTGAATATAAAACGATTTCGAAATGAATTGAATTGAAAACGATTTCGAAATGAATTGAATTGAAAACGATTTCGAAATGAATTGAATTGAAAACGATTTCGAAATGAATTGAAAACAAATTCAAATTGAATTGAAAGCAAATTGAAAACGAATTCAAATTGAATTGAAATTTGAATTGAATAGAAATGAATTTTAAAACGAATTTATAAAGAAGAATTCAATTTTGATTTGAATTGAAATGGAAGTTGAAGTTGCTTTTGAAACGAATTTTAAAACTATTTATATAATTCGTTTTAAATAGAAATCGACGAAATATATATAATATATATAATATAATGGCCTGAATAGAACGCGCCGCGCCGCGGCAGTTCGCGAATTTCGACCATTTATTTCAAACGGACATTACGGGAGATCCGACCGTCGGATTCTCCTAAAACCGGAACCGTTGGGTTCGTATCGAAAAGAGCTTTCTAACGAATATTAGAAATTAGAAATCTAACGGTTGGATTTGGAATTATGTCCAAATCAAATTTGAAAAAGGTCGCAATACGTGCAGTTCGATGGCCATTGGTGGAAATCGACAGTACGGGCCTTGATAAAATTATTAAAAATATTAATAATTTGTGTAAAATCATAGGAAATGATTTAGAAAGAATTGGGATGAAAAACTCTATATTTGAAAAGATAAAAATAGATTTTTATCGAAATGAACTAGTTTTGAACTAGGATTATAATTCTATTTATTTTTAAATAAATAAATTGAATTTGAAAAGGGTTTTAAAAATAACCAGAATCTCCAATGATTGCATTGGAGTGAATTTGAATCGAAATTGTCTTCGGAATATTTCGATGTTGGAATTCGTGATTATACGGATGTTGTTATGGAAATTTGAAAGATATATGTTTATATCGTTATTTCCAATACGACATTTGTTAATCGTAGAATGTGATATTGAATATAAGCCGATATATTTTCTATTCAGAGCCTTGTATTGAATATCAAAAGTGATTTGGGTTTGTCGTGAATGGTGTCTTCACTAACACTGTTCTTGAACCCAGTTGAGAAAAGATTAAATCTTTTTATTTAGATTTAATGAAGTGTACCAATTAAATAATATTTAATTGAAATTGAATTGATATTGATTTTTGGGTTTATCGTGGACAGTGTTTTAAATAACACTTGTTCTTTAACCCGATAATTAATGAATGTGATTTTGGGTTTATCGTGAACTGTGTTTTAAATGACACTGATTCTTTAACCCAGTTAAAGATTAAAACTAAGTGGAGTTTTAATGAATCTTTAATTAGATTGAAAAGATCGAAAATGGAGTACCACCAGTTTTGCTCCAGGCGATAGTTAAATCTTTAATTAGATTTGAACGTGAAATGGTAATTGAATTGACCGATAACACTGTGGTGTTAGAGATGAAGTATTACCAGTTTTACTTCATGGAATAAATAGGTTGGGATTGGGAAATTAAAACAAATGATTACTTCGGTAAGTTTCGTTAATCCCGACTAGTTGAATTGTAATAACCCTAAAATCTGGGCCAGTTTAAAATTTTTATTTTGGCAATTTTTGCGAATTTTGATTATTTAAAATGAATTATTTTAAATAATATCGACGGAAAATTTATTTTGAATATAATTAGAACGTATATATTATATACGTCGTCGTTGGAATATAAATAATTATATATAATTATAAAAGGAATTGAAAATGGCGCGGTAGTTCGATAATTCGATTTCAAACTTCAATTGAATGTAGCGGGTGCAAAACAATCCGGATTTTAATGAAACCAAAAATAATGGAATCTAATTGATAATATCTTTCCAACGAATCCGAAAAATTAAAAGTTAGTAGCGGGAATCAAAAGATATGTCCAGTTGAAAATTCTGAATAGTCGCTATGGAATTCAGGCCCTTAAAAATGGACATTTTGCAAACGACCTCGGATTTCGATGAAACCAGTTTTGTTGGGTCCGGGATGTAAAGTTATTGCTAGGTTTCAAATTTCATAATTTTTCGAATCAATATGCGAGCGTGGCGAAGGAAAACGCGTTTGACCAGTTTCAGTTGATTTTAATCGACTGGAAATTGGCCATTTTTCTAACGGTCTCAGAATTCGACGAAACTAGTTTTGTTAGGACCGTATCGTCAATATGAAGCTAGAAAATATTTTTCAGGAATTTTTCTAGTTAGTATGTGACCCCGGTAATTTGAAATGTACGTTTAAAATTCAATATAGTGATTTAAATGTAAATTCAAAGGAAACTGATCGAAACAGTCGAATCAACTTACGATACATATCCCATTGTGTTCGGAATGGGGGTAATACGCTATGGACGACAGGCGGTGGACCTCGTTTCGAGGTCGTATGTAAAAGTACCTTTTTGAAAATTAAATAATTAAAATTAAAAATTTCTTCTCCCTCCTCCCTTTATCTTTCTGGCCCCCCCCCCCGTTCGTTTCATTTCAGAATCAAAAAAAAAAAAAAAAAAAAAACGAAGAACGAAAGAGGAGCAGGCGCCCCCCCCTTCCACTGGCGATCAATCGCCTCTCTCCCCCCCCCCCCCCCCCAGCGAAGGCGGCGCCGCCCCAGTCCCTCTCCCCTCCTCTGGCAAACCGCGAAGTTGGAGCCCCCCCCCCCCCCCCCCGTTTTCACCTGCCGCAAACCCCCCCCTCGCGCTGAGCGCGAAAACCCTAACCCCGAGCCCCCCCTCGCAGCAGCGGCCGCCGGCCTTACAGGCCCCCCTCTGTAAGTTTTTATTTTTTTAATTTATTTATTTTATTTTTTATTTTGTATAAACAGAAAAGAAAACTGATTTTTTTTGGATTTTTAAAACTGATTTTTATAAATTTAGATTAGAAAGAAAATACGATTTTAATTGAATATAAAGTTATAGATTTTATTTACATAAAGGATTAGAGTTTTTAACATGTAAAGATTTGATTTTTGAACTAATAAAAACATGATTTTTATATTTTTAAAGGATTAAAAATATGATTTTTATATTTTTAAAGTACTAAAAATACAATCTTTACTATATAGAAGTGGTAGAAATATGATTTTTGTTTAGGTAGAGAACTAAAAATATAATTTTTACATGATAGGAACATTAAAAATATCATCTTTATATGTGTAGAAAAATAAAAATGAGATTTTTATAAAGATGAAATCTTTAAATTTGAAAAGGTGAAGTCTATGTTTTTATAAAGGTGAAATCTTTATTTTAGAAAAGGCGAAATCTTTATATGGAAAATAGCGTGATAAAAATATAATTTTTATCTATATAACATAGTAGTAAAAATTCGATTTTTATATATTGAATAGCGAACTAAAAATTCGATTTTTATATATTGAATAGCGAACTAAAAATTCGATTTTTCTATATTGAATAGCAAAGTAAAAATTCGATTTTTTTATCTATATTGAATAGCAAAGAAAAAATTCGATTTTTATATATTGAATAGGGAAGTAAAATTCGATTTTTACATATGTAGTGAAAGCGGACAACGTAAGCGACAAAAGGCGAGTTGGCGAAGATTTCCTGCATTAGAAGTGCCGTGGAGCTAGGATAGCTATCGGTGAGAATTTCTCACCTTTCAATTTCTTTTTTTTAGTTATATATATATATATATACTAGGATGCAGACGGTGCTTAGTAGCACCCGACACAATCGTCCACAGACCATGGACTTATTTGTTTGGCTGTGTTGTTAGTTAGATTGTTTGAGTTGATTTGAATTGTTTGGTGAAATGAAATTGATATGATTGATGTATGAATGGCGTGGGCCTTCACTAGACCGGGGATAAGGCTAGGCCTCGTCCCGTTTCTAGTATCGTGCCGTTATACCGCCGAAATTTTCTAAAATGTGTTAGAAAAATAAAAATATCATTTTATTTAAAGAATGAACTTAATAGAAATTCATATGTTGGAATAAAATGTTTTATCGTTAAAAATATAATTTTTAACGTGAATGTGAATAAATAAATATTCATTTACAAACCAGACGGTTTGTTTATGTACACCTATTTGAAGGACATTGATTGGGTCGATAAATTTTACACATCGCCCAACTGCACGAATAAAATATTTGTTTGATTGTTTGAAACCCCACACGGGTGTTGGGATGAAATATGAAGTTCACTCATCCTGATTGATTAAATATGTCGATCGATTGATTGACAGGCTGTTATAAGCGTTAGATATCTATATTTGATGCTTATACAGTGTAGTGCACTTTGGTTGATGGTTGATTATTTTTCAATGCTATTATATACATGTGTTGTATGAAAATCCATATAATTAACATTATATGGTGATTGATTGGGCCTCATTCCAATTTAGAAAATAAAGAATATTATAAAATAAAAGTTCATGTGTTGACAGTACTCATCCATTGAGATTGGTCATGTGTTGAACGAAATATTTTAGTAATAAAGTTTACATCTTTATCAATATAAAATAAAAGTTCATGTGTTGACAGTACTCATCCATTGAGATTGGTCATGTGTTGAACGAAATATTTTAGTAATAAAGTTTACATCTTTATCAATATAAAATAACGGTTCATGTGTTGACAGTACTCATCCATTGAGATTGGTCATGTGTTGAACGAAATATTTTGATAATAAAATTCACATCTTTATCAATATAAAATAACGGTTCATGTGTTGACAGTACTCATCCTTTGAGATTGGTCATGTGTTGAACGAAATATTTTGATAATAACAACTATTTTGAAAAAGAAATATTTGAAATAAAATATTTGAAATAGAAATCTATGAAGCCGTGTTGATTAGATTGACGCCATTTTGACGTAAACGATATTTATATCGATTTTATTCATTTTGAAATGAATTGAATATATAACGATTTCGAAATGAATTGAATATATAACGATTTCGAAATGAATTGAATTGAAAACGATTTCGAAATGAATTGAATTGAAAACGATTTCGAAAGGAATTGAATTGAAAACGATTTCGAAATGAATTGAATTGAAAACGATTTCGAAATGAATTGAATATATAACGATTTCGAAATGAATTGAATTGAAAACGATTTCGAAATGAATTGAATTGAAAACGATTTCGAAATGAATTGAATTGAAAACGATTTCGAAATGAATTGAATTGAAAACGATTTTGAAATGAATTGAATTGAAAACGATTTCGAAATGAATTGAATTGAAAACGATTTCGAAATGAATTGAATTGAAAACGATTTCGAAATGAATTGAATTGAAAACGATTTCGAAATGAATTGAATATATAACGATTTCGAAATGAATTGAATTGAAAACGATTTCGAAATGAATTGAATTGAAAACGATTTCGAAATGAATTGAATTGAAAACGATTTCGAAATGAAATGAACTGAAAACGAATTCAAATTGAATTGAAAGCGAATTGAAATGAATTCAAATTGAATTGAAATTTGAATTGAAAAGAAATGAATTTTAAAACGAATTTATAAAGAAGAATTCAATTTTGATTTGAATTGAAATGGAAGTTGAAATTGCTTTTGAAACGAATTTTAAAACTATTTATATAATTCGTTTTAAATAGAAATCGACGAAATATATATTATATATATATTATATATATAATATAATGGCCTGAATAGAACGCGCCGCGCCGCGGCAGTTCGTGAATTTCGACCATTTATTTCAAACGGACATTACGGGAGATCCGACCGTCGGATTCTCCTAAAACCGGAACCGTTGGGTTCGAATCGAAAAGAGCTTTCTAACGAATACTAGAAATTAGAAATCTAACGGTTGGATTTGGAATTATGTCCAAATCAAATTTGAAAAAGGTCGTTGTAAGTGCAGTTCGATCGCCGTTGATGGAAATCGACTGTACGGGCCTTGATAAAATTATTAAAAATAGTAATAATTTGTGTAAAATCATAAGAAATGATTTAGAAAGAATTGGGATGAAAAACTCCATATTTGAAAAGATAAAAATAGATTTTGCTCGAAATGAACTAGTTTTGAACTAGAATTATAATTCTATTTATTTTTAAATAAATAAATTGAATTCGAAAAGGGTTTTAAAAATAACCAAAATTTCCAATGATTGCATTGGAGTGGATTTGAATCGAAATTGTCTTCGGGATATTTCGATGTTGGAATTCGGGATTGTACAGATGTTGTTATGGAAATTTGAAAGATGTAGATATTTATATCGTTATTTCCAATACGACATTTGTTAATCGTAGAATTTGATATTGAATATAAGCCGATATATTTTCTATTCAGAGCCTTATATTGAATATCAAATGTGATTTGGGTTTGTCGTGAATGGTGTCTTCACTAACACTGTTCTTGAACCCAGTTGAGAAAAGATTAAATCTTTTTATTTAGATTTAATGAAGTGTACCAATTAAATAATATTTAATTGGAACTGAATTGATATTGATTTTTGGGTTTATCGTGAACAGTGTTTTAAATAACACTCGTTCTTTAACCCGATAATTAATGAATGTGATTTTGGGTTTATCGTGAACCGTGTTTTAAATGACACTGATTCTTTAACCCAGTCGAAGATTAAAACTAAGTGGAGTTTTAATGAATCTTTAATTAGATTGAAATAATCGAGAATGGAGTATCACCAGTTTTGCTCCAGGCGATAGTTAAATCTTTAATTAGATTTGAACGTGAAATGGTAATTGAATTTACCGATAACACCGTGGTGTTAGATATGAAGTATAACCAGTTTTACTTCATGGGATGAATAGGTTGGGATTGGGGAAATTAAAACAAATGATTACTTCGGTAAGTTTCGTTAATCCCGACTAGTTTGAATTGATATTCAAAAATAGAATAAAGAATAAATTCAAGGAATTTATCTTGGATAAAATTAATGGGAACCTTTCCCTATGAATGTGAAATTTAGAAACTAACTGTCGGTTAGCCAAGCAGAATGGTTTTCTGAATATTGATCTGATGTTGGTTTCGGCCTTCGGGGTTAATATTTGGGGAATTATTCTCTTGATTAATTTACGGTTAGTGACTAATGAACTGGAATGAGGCATATGTTGTATTTGTGTAACACTTATTTAAAATATACGCGAGTTATTCGGAAAGACCGGGTTTATCCCATTCTGAATAACTGATACGACGATAAGTCGAAGATGAAGACGATGGTCGAAGACCGGAGGTCTTCACGTCGTTTGGGTAATTACTGATGATCTTGATTGGGCTGTACACCCAAGAAGATGGAAACAGTTAGTGGTCGTCCAGACGTACTTGGAGATCGATGGATATGCGGGGTACTAGGTGCCTCCGGTTTCGTTCAGACCCAGAACGGACTTGTAAATGGACTGTGTGTCTGACATTGGATTTTAGTCCGTGTGATTGATCTCTATTAAATATATATCTATTTGGCGGCGGAGAATTTATTCTCTTGCTTAACGCCCTTCTCTGAGACGTACGAGCTCAGGGGTTATATATTGATGGATATCAAACGCATGGAGTGAATTGCCTGTGTGGCATGCCTAAGTGGCAATAGATCGAGGCTTCTGTTGAAAAGCAAAGTCTTGTGGTGATGATCAAAGCACAGTCTGTGTGGCACAGCTTTGTGTAACGTGAATTCGCGAGTTTCACACCCGGTATGAACCAGAAACGGGAGACGGACCTCAGGGAGGGCATGCGTTTCCTTCTAGCTAAAAAGTGGCGTCAGTGGTTTTACACGCCCTGACGAGTTTGACTTATGTGGTTGTTGCTGTTGCGAGGCGCCTCGGATTGATCGGTCGTTCTCGAACCGATGGAGTCATTTAGTTGGCTCATTTACGCCCCAAAGGGCGGGGAAACGTAGTGTTCAGGCATTTTAATCCACATCGGTGGACCGGCCCTGTCGCTCCAAGGGTCACTCGAGCTCTGATCCTGAGACATGGGCTAGATTGTCTCGAATCGGTAGAGGACTATCTTTTGCCTCGGTTCATAGACGGAAATCCAATTTGCAAATACGTGACATTTGCGGTTTTAATTGTAGAACTAGTATGGCGACATGATATATGGTACCCATGCCGCCTATGATTGATACTTATGATTTGAAGTTGTTTTATACACTATGCACTTATAATAGTATCAAATGATTTGTTTTAAACGTATCAAGCATTCTTTGGCTGTTATAAGGGAAAACCCTATCCCCCGGCTTGCGTTGCATTGTGTGATAGGACCTGGGTCTTATAACAGCTTCATTTTTCTTTATTTAGCATTGCGCTGTTGTTTTATGCACTGGTATTCTTGGGAGGAAACCCGTTCCGTGTTATACGGCGTGGTCCCTTGATTTACCTAGCTTTAAAAATAAAGATTAACTGTTTTAGTTCTCACACCAGTCACATGACTGACCTGGAGTTTATTGTTTTAACCTAAACTCTGGGTGCCCCTATTTTGACACGGGCAGCTAGTAGTTTTGGTTTTGCAGATTTATATTCACAGGATCCTGGTTTACAGCTGGAACGATACCCGGAAAGCTTTGTATCCGTATATCTTCTTCTAGTTGTGTATTGTATTATTTTCCGCTGCGATGTATTTAAATGTAATTTAAATCTCTGATATTTCTGTGTAATATTCATTTATACTCTGTATATTCTTGTAATCTGATGCATTGTTGTAATATACAATGAAATGTTCTTCTGTATGTGTTCTGTTGTGGTTTGTTCTCGAACTATCCGTCGCTTTCCTTTACGGGGAAGTTACGGGTTTTCACAGTTGGTATCAGAGCTTTGGTTTACAAAGCCAGAGAACAAGGCACATTAGAACCATACGAAAGAATTCATCAGATATTGGGTTAGTAATATCCAATGGGAATGACTCGTTAGCGATGGGATCAGTAGTATCCTAGAACGAGTGTGAAGAGTAAATTTTTAAAATAAAAGTGAAAACAAATCTTGTTTTGAAATATAAATCAATTATTCGTAACTGGTTATTTATTTATATGAATTTGGGCAATCCGGTATATATAAATTTTGCGTATACGTCTGATCCGCGTGTATTTGAAGTTTTAATATACTGGATAGATATAGATTCACACTCTATTCGCCCGGAGATGATTCTGATGATTGTAGCTACATCATCAGAATTAGAGTTCGTGTGTCGAAGGTGTGATATTTATATATTTCCTATTGACTGGTGTGAGAACCAAAATTAGATAGGGCTTATTGTTATGATTTGGCACCAAAAATCTTATTTTTGACTATATATCAAAGTTATGCATTTGAAAAGCTAATCAACTAATTGATTGATGGTTGTGTTGTTTGATTACTGTTTTGATTAATTGAAACTTTGAACCATTACGCCTAATTGAATCAAATATTGACTTATATTGAAAATTGGTCGCATTTGCTTGCATACTTGTACTTACATTGAACAGGTCATAGTAAGGAGGCTAGAGCCGAAGAATAAAATTTGTTTGCTCGACAAATAGGTACATGTTTACTACATAATTTACTGTTTGTTTGGGTGATGATGATTTTGTGAGCCTATTGGCTAGCCGCTTGGCTTTTTCTTTTTCTTTTTGAGATCTGAAGGACCGGGGAAGCTATTTGAAATTCCCCGATGCTCCCGGTGCAGGGGAGGTTATGGCGAAATTTTTCAAAAATTTAGGGTGTTAGCCAAATTTTTGAAATTTTTGAAAAATTCTCAGAAACTGAAAAGTTGGAGAATGGAAGCCAGATCGAACGTAGAGTTGAATTATCAAACCACTTTCGACTTTGTTCCTTTTCGGGGACGAAAAGTTTTAAGTGGGGGAGATTGTAATAACCCGAAAATCTGGGCCAGTTTAAAATTTTTATTTTGGCAATTTTTGCAAATTTTGATTATTTAAAATGAATTATTTTAAATAATATCGACGGAAAATTTATTTTAAATATAATTAGAACGTATATATTATATACGTCGTCGTTGGAATATAAATAATTATATATAATTATAAAAGGAATTTAAAATGGCGCGGTAGTTCGATAATTCGATTTCAAACTTCAATTGAATGTAGCGGGTGCAAAACAATCCGGATTTTAATGAAACCAAAAATAATGGAATTTAATTGATAATATCTTTCCAACGAATCCGAAAAATTAAAAGTTAGTAGCGGGAATCAAAAGATATGTCCAGTTGAAAATTCTGAATAGTCGCTATGGAATTTAGGCCCTTAAAAATGGACATTTTGCAAACGACCTCGGATTTCGATGAAACCAGTTTTGTTGGGTCCGGGATGTAAAGTTATTGCTAGGTTTCAAATTTCATAATTTTTCGAATCAATATGCGAGCGTGGCGAAGGAAAACGCGTTTGACCAGTTTTAGTTGATTTTAATCGACTGGAAATTGGCCATTTTTCTAACGGTCTCAGAATTCGACGAAACTAGTTTTGTTAGGACCGTATCGTCAATACGAAGCTAGAAAATATTTTTTAGGAATTTTTCTAGTTAGTATGTGACCCCGGTAATTTGAAATGTACGTTTAAAATTCAATATAGTGATTTAAATGTAAATTCAAAGGAAACTGATCGAAACAGTCGAATCAGCTTACGATACATATCCCATTGTGTTCGGAATGGGGGTAATACGCTATGGACGACAGGCGGTGGACCTCGTTTCGAGGTCGTATGTAAAAGTACCTTTTTGAAAATTAAATAATTAAATAATTAAAATTAAAAATTTCTTCTCCCTCCTCCCTTTATCTTTCTGGCCCCCCCCCCCGTTCGTTTCATTTCAGAATCAAAATAAAAAAGAAAAAAAAAGAAAACGAAGAACGAAGGAGGAGCAGGCGCCCCCCCTTCCACTGGCGATCAATCGCCTCTCCCCCCCCCCCCCCCAGCGAAGGTGGCGCCGCCCCAGTCCCTCTCCCCTCCTCTGGCAAACCGCGAAGTTGGAGCGCCCCCCCACCCCCCTCGTTTTCACCTGCCGCAAAACCCCCCCCTCGCGCTGAGCGCGAAAACCCTAACCCCGAGCCCCCCCTCGCAGCAGCGGCCGCCGGCCTGACAGGCCCCCCTCTGTAAGTTTTTATTTTTTTAATTTATTTATTTTATTTTTTATTTTGTATAAACAGAAAAGAAAACTGATTTTTTTTGGATTTTTAAAACTGATTTTTATAAATTTAGATTAGAAAGAAAATACGATTTTAATTGAATATAAAGTTATAGATTTTATTTACATAAAGGATTAGAGTTTTTAACATGTAAAGATTTGATTTTTGAACTAATAAAAACATGATTTTTATATTTTTAAAGGATTAAAAATATGATTTTTATATTTTTAAAGTACTAAAAATATAATCTTTACTATATAGAAGTGGTAGAAATATGATTTTTGTTTAGGTAGAGAACTAGAAATATAATTTTTACATGATAGGAACATTAAAAATATCATCTTTATATGTGTAGAAAAATAAAAATGAGATTTTTATAAAGATGAAATCTTTAAATTTGAAAAGGTGAAGTCTATGTTTTTATAAAGGTGAAATCTTTATTTTAGAAAAGGCGAAATCTTTATATGGAAAATAGCGTGATAAAAATATAATTTTTATCTATATAACATAGTAGTAAAAATTCGATTTTTATATATTGAATAGCGAACTAAAAATTCGATTTTTATATATTGAATAGCGAACTAAAAATTCGATTTTTCTATATTGAATAGCAAAGTAAAAGTTCGATTTTTTATCTATATTGAATAGAAAAGAAAAAATTCTATTTTTATATATTGAATAGCGAAGTAAAATTCGATTTTTACATATGTAGTGAAAGCGGACAACGTAAGCGACAAAAGGCGAGTTGGCGAAGATTTCCTGCATTAGAAGTGCCGTGGAGCTAGGATAGCTATCGGTGAGAATTTCTCACCTTTCAATTTCTTTTTTTTAGTTATATATATATATATACTAGGATGCAGACGGTGCTTAGTAGCACCCGACACAATCGTCCACAGACCATGGACTTGTTTGTTTGGCTGTGTTGTTAGTTAGATTGTTTGAGTTGATTTGAATTGTTTGGTGAAATGAAATTGATATGATTGATGTGTGAATGGCGTGGGCCTTCACTAGACCGGGGATAAGGCTAGGCCTCGTCCCGTTTCTAGTATCGTGCCGTTATACCGCCGAAATTTTCTAAAATGTGTTAGAAAAATAAAAATATCATTTTATTTAAAGAATGAACTTAATAGAAATTCATATGTTGGAATAAAATGTTTTATCGTTAAAAATATAATTTTTAACGTGAATGTGAATAAATAAATATTCATTTACAAACCAGACGGTTTGTTTATGTACACCTATTTGAAGGACATTGACTGGGTCGATAAATTTTACACATCGCTCAACTGCACGAATAAAATATTTGTTTGATTGTTTGAAACCCCACACGGGTGTTGGGATGAAATATGAAGTTCACTCATCCTGATTGATTAAATATGTCGATCGATTGATTGACAGGCTGTTATAAGCGTTAGATATCTATATTTGATGCTTATACAGTGTAGTGCACTTTGGTTGATGGTTGATTATTTTTCAATGCTATTATATACATGTGTTGTATGAAAATCCATATAATTAACATTATATGGTGATTGATTGGGCCTCATTCCAATTTAGAAAATAAAGAATATTATAAAATAAAAGTTCATGTGTTGACAGTACTCATCCATTGAGATTGGTCATGTATTGAACGAAATATTTTAGTAATAAAGTTTACATCTTTATCAATATAAAATAAAAGTTCATGTGTTGACAGTACTCATCCATTGAGATTGGTCATGTGTTGAACGAAATATTTTAGTAATAAAGTTTACATCTTTATCAATATAAAATAACGGTTCATGTGTTGACAGTACTCATCCATTGAGATTGGTCATGTGTTGAACGAAATATTTTGATAATAAAATTCACATCTTTATCAATATAAAATAACGGTTCATGTGTTGACAGTACTCATCCTTTGAGATTGGTCATGTGTTGAACGAAATATTTTGATAATAACAACTATTTTGAAAAAGAAATATTTGAAATAAAATATTTGAAATAGAAATCTATGAAGCCGTGTTGATTAGATTGACGCCATTTTGACGTAAACGATATTTATATCGATTTTATTCATTTTGAAATGAATTGAATATATAACGATTTCGAAATGAATTGAATATATAACGATTTCGAAATGAATTGAATTGAAAACGATTTCGAAATGAATTGAATTGAAAACGATTTCGAAATGAATTGAATTGAAAACGATTTCGAAATGAATTGAATTGAAAACGATTTCGAAATGAATTGAATATATAACGATTTCGAAATGAATTGAATTGAAAACGATTTCGAAATGAATTGAATTGAAAACGATTTCGAAATGAATTGAATTGAAAACAATTTCGAAATGAATTGAATTGAAAACGATTTCGAAATGAATTGAATTGAAAACGATTTCGAAATGAATTGAATATATAACGATTTCGAAATGAATTGAATTGAAAACGATTTCGAAATGAATTGAATTGAAAACGATTTCGAAATGAATTGAATTGAAAACGATTTCGAAATGAAATGAACTGAAAACGAATTCAAATTGAATTGAAAGCGAATTGAAATGAATTCAAATTGAATTGAAATTTGAATTGAAAAGAAATGAATTTTAAAACGAATTTATAAAGAAGAATTCAATTTTGATTTGAATTGAAATGGAAGTTGAAATTGCTTTTGAAACGAATTTTAAAACTATTTATATAATTCGTTTTAAATAGAAATCGACGAAATATATATTATATATATAATATAATGGCCTGAATAGAACGCGCCGCGCCGCGGCAGTTCGTGAATTTCGACCATTTATTTCAAACGGACATTACGGGAGATCCGACCATCGGATTCTCCTAAAACCGGAACCGTTGGGTTCGTATCGAAAAGAGCTTTCTAACGAATACTAGAAATTAGAAATCTAATGGTTGGATTTGGAATTATGTCCAAATCAAATTTGAAAAAGGTCGCTGTAAGTGCAGTTCGATCGCCGTTGATGGAAATCGACTGTACGGGCCTTGATAAAATTATTAAAAATAGTAATAATTTGTGTAAAATCATAAGAAATGATTTAGAAAGAATTGGGATGAAAAACTCCATATTTGAAAAGATAAAAATAGATTTTTATCGAAATGAACTAGTTTTGAACTAGAATTATAATTCTATTTATTTTTAAATAAATAAATTGAATTCGAAAAGGGTTTTAAAAATAACCAAAATTTCCAATGATTTCATTGGAGTGGATTTGAATCGAAATTGTCTTCGGGATATTTCGATGTTGGAATTCGGGATTGTACAGATGTTGTTATGGAAATTTGAAAGATGTAGATATTTATATCGTTGTTTCCAATACGACATTTGTTAATCGTAGAATTTGATATTGAATATAAGCCGATATATTTTCTATTCAGAGCCTTATATTGAATATCAAATGTGATTTGGGTTTGTCGTGAATGGTGTCTTCACTAACACTGTTCTTGAACCCAGTTGAGAAAAGATTAAATCTTTTTATTTAGATTTAATGAAGTGTACCAATTAAATAATATTTAATTGGAACTGAATTGATATTGATTTTTGGGTTTATCGTGAACAGTGTTTTAAATAACACTCGTTCTTTAACCCGATAATTAATGAATGTGATTTTGGGTTTATCGTGAACCGTGTTTTAAATGACACTGATTCTTTAACCCAGTCGAAGATTAAAACTAAGTGGAGTTTTAATGAATCTTTAATTAGATTGAAATAATCGAGAATGGAGTATCACCAGTTTTGCTCGAGGCGATAGTTAAATCTTTAATTAGATTTGAACGTGAAATGGTAATTGAATTTACCGATAACACCGTGGTGTTAGATATGAAGTATAACCAGTTTTACTTCATGGGATGAATAGGTTGGGATTGGGGAAATTAAAACAAATGATTACTTCGGTAAGTTTCGTTAATCCCGACTAGTTTGAATTGATATTCAAAAATAGAATAAAGAATAAATTCAAGGAATTTATCTTGGATAAAATTAATGGGAACCTTTCCCTATGAATGTGAAATTTAGAAACTAACTGTCGGTTAGCCAAGCAGAATGGTTTTCTGAATATTGATCTGATGTTGGTTTCGGCCTTCGGGGTTAATATTTGGGGAATTATTCTCTTGATTAATTTACGGTTAGTGACTAATGAACTGGAATGAGGCATATGTTGTATTTGTGTAACACTTATTTAAAATATACGCGAGTTATTCGGAAAGACCGGGTTTATCCCATTCTGAATAACTGATACGACGATAAGTCGAAGATGAAGACGATGGTCGAAGACCGGAGGTCTTCACGTCGTTTGGGTAATTACTGATGATCTTGATTGGGCTGTACACCCAAGAAGATGGAAACAGTTAGTGATCGTCCAGACGTACTTGGAGATCGATGGATATGCGGGGTACTAGGTGCCTCCGGTTTCGTTCAGACCCAGAACGGACTTGTAAATGGACTGTGTGTCTGACATTGGATTTTAGTCCGTGTGATTGATCTCTATTAAATATATATCTGTTTGGCGGCGGAGAATTTATTCTCTTGCTTAACGCCCTTCTCTGAGACGTACGAGCTCAGGGGTTATATATTGATGAATATCAAACGCATGGAGTGAATTGCCTGTGTGGCATGCCTAAGTGGCAATAGATCGAGGCTTCTGTTGAAAAGCAAAGTCTTGTGGTGATGATCAAAGCACAGTCTGTGTGGCACAGCTTTGTGTAACGTGAATTCGCGAGTTTCACACCCGGTATGAACCAGAAACGGGAGACGGACCTCAGGGAGGGCATGCGTTTCCTTCTAGCTAAAAAGTGGCGTCAGTGGTTTTACACGCCCTGACGAGTTTGACTTATGTGGTTGTTGCTGTTGCGAGGCGCCTCGGATTGATCGGTCGTTCTCGAACCGATGGTGTCATTTAGTTGGCTCATTTATGCCCCAAAGGGCGGGGAAACGTAGTGTTCAGGCATTTTAATCCACATCGGTGGACCGGCCCCGTCGCTCCAAGGGTCACTCGAGCTCTGATCCTGAGACATGGGCTAGATTGTCTCGAATCGGTAGAGGACTATCTTTTGCCTCGGTTCATAGACGGAAATCCAATTTGCAAATACGTGACATTTGCGGTTTTAATTGTAGAACTAGTATGGCGACATGATATATGGTACCCATGCCGCCTATGATTGATACTTATGATTTGAAGTTGTTTTATACACTATGCACTTATAATAGTATCAAATGATTTGTTTTAAACGTATCAAGCATTCTTTGGCTGTTATAAGGGAAAACCCTATCCCCCGGCTTGCGTTGCATTGTGTGATAGGACCTGGGTCTTATAACAGCTTCATTTTTCTTTATTTAGCATTGCGCTGTTGTTTTATGCACTGGTATTCTTGGGAGGAAACCCGTTCCGTGTTATACGGCGTGGTCCCTTGATTTACCTAGCTTTAAAAATAAAGATTAACTGTTTTAGTTCTCACACCAGTCACATGACTGACCTGGAGTTTATTGTTTTAACCTAAACTCTGGGTGCCCCTATTTTGACACGGGCAGCTAGTAGTTTTGGTTTTGCAGATTTATATTCACAGGATCCTGGTTTACAGCTGGAACGATATCCGGAATGCTTTGTATCCGTATATCTTCTTCTAGTTGTGTATTGTATTATTTTCCGCTGCGATGTATTTAAATGTAATTTAAATCTCTGATATTTCTGTGTAATACTCATTTATACTCTGTATATTCTTGTAATCTGATGCATTGTTGTAATATACAATGAAATGTTCTTCTGTATGTGTTCTGTTGTGGTTTGTTCTCGAACTATCCGTCGCTTTCCTTTACGGGGAAGTTACGGGTTTTCACATGAATCGAAATTCAAAAGTAGATTAAAGAATAAATTCAAGGAATTTATCTTTGATAAAATTTATGGGAACCTTTCCCTATGAACGTGAAATTTAGAAACTAACTGTCGGTTAGCCAAGCAGAATGGTTTTCTGGATATTGATCTGATGTTGGTTTCGGCCTTCGGGGTTAATATTTGGGAAATTATTCTCTTGATTAATTTACGGTTAGTGACTGATGAATTGGAATGAGGCGTATGTTGTGTTTGTGTAACACTTATTTAAAATATACGCGAGTTATTCGGAAAGACCGGGTTTATCCCATTCTGAATAACTGATACGACGATAAGTCGAAGATGAAGACGGTGGTCGAAGACCAGAAGTCTTCACGTCGTTTGGGTGATTGCTGATGATCTTGATTGGGCTGTACATCCAAGAAGATGGAAACAGTTGGTGATCGTCCAGACGTGCTTGGAGATCGATGGATATGCGGGGTACTAGGTGCCCCCGGTTTCGTTCAGACCCAGAACGGACTTGTAAATGGACTGTGTGTGTCTGACATTGGATTTTAGTCCGTGCGATTGATCTCTATTAAATATATATCTGTTTGGCGGCGGAGAATTTATTCTCTTGCTTAACGCCCTTCTCTGAGACGTACGAGCTCAGGGGTTATATATTGATGGATATCAAACGCATGGAGTGAATTGCCTGTGTGGCATGCCTAAGTGGCAATTGATCGAGGCTTCTGTTGAAAAGCAAAGTCTTGTGGTGATGATCAAAGCACGGCCTTTGTGGCGTAGCTTTGTGTAACGTTTACTTCGCGAGTTTCACACCTGGTATGAACCAAAAACGGGAGACGGACCTCAGGGAGGGCCTGCGTTTCCTCCTAGCTAGAAGTGGCGTCAGTGGTTTTACATGCCCTGACGAGTTTGATTTATGTGGTTGTTGCTGGTGCGAGGCGCTTCGGTTAGATCGGACGATCCGGGTCCGATGGAGTCATTCGTTGGCTCGCTTACGCCCCAAAGGGCGGCGAAACGCAGTGTTCAGGATTTAAGTTTAATCCACATCGGTGGACCGGCCCTGACGATCCAAGGGTCGATGCGTTCTGATCCTGAGACTCGGGCTAGGCAGTCTCGAATCGGTAGAGGACTATCTTTTGCCTCGGTTCATAGACGGAAATCCAATTTCCAAATACGTGACATTTGCGGTTTTATTTGTAGAGCCTAGTATGGCGACATAGTGGGATGGGGCGCTCATGCCGCCTATGATTGATACTTATGATTTGAAGTTGTTTTATACACTATGCACTTATAATAGTATCAAACGATTTGTTTTAACCGTATCAAGCATTCTTTGGCTGTTATAAGGGAAAACCCTATCCTCGGCTGCGTTGCATTGTGTGATGGGACCTGGGTCTTATAACAGCTTCACTTTTCTTTATTTAGCATTGCGCTGTTTGTTTTATGCACTGGTATTCTTGGGAGGAAACCCGTTCCGTGTTATACGGCGTGGTCCCTTGATTTACCTAACTTTTAAAATAAAGAATAATAACAGTTTTAGTTCTCACACCAGTCACATGACTGACCTAGAGTTTATTGTTTTAACCTAAACTCTGGGTGCCCCTATTTTGACACGGGCAGCTAGTAGTTTTGGTTTTGCAGATTTATATTCACAGGATCCTGGTTTACAGCTGGAATGATATCCGGAAAGCTTTGTATCCTTATATCTCTTCTAGTTGTGTATTGTATTATTTTCCGCTGCGATGTATTTAAATGTAATTTAAATCTCTGTTATTTCTGTGTAATATTCATTTATACTTTGTATATTCTTGTAATCTGATGCATTGTTGTAATATACAGTGAAATGTTCTTTTATATGCGTTCTGTTGTGGCTTGTTCTCGAACTATCCGGCACTTTCCTTTACGGGGAAGTTGCGGGTTTTCACAGTTGGTATCAGAGCTTTGGTTTACAAAGCTAGAGAACAAGACACATTAGAACCGTACGAAAGAATTCATCAGATATTGGATTAGTAATATCCAATGGAACGACTCGTTAGAGATGGGATCAGTAGTATCCTAGAACGAGTGTGAAGAGTATATTTTTGAAAATGAAAACAAATTTTGTTTTGAAAATTTAAATCAACTATTCGTATTTGATTAGTTATTATGTTTGAATTTGGACAGTCCAGTATATATAGACTTTGCGTATACGTCTGATCCACGTGTGTTTGAAGTTTTAATATATTGGATAGATATAGAGTCACACTCTAGTCGCCCGGACACGATTCTGATGATAGTCTAGACATCATCAGAATTGGTATTCGAGTTTCGAAGGTGTGATTTTCTATATATTTCCATTAGACTGGTGTGAGAACCAAAAACTAATATAGCTAGAATACATTGTTTTGATTTGGCATCAAAACATGATTTTCTGTATATGTATCAAAATTATGAATTTGAAACTCTAATTCACTAGTTGATTGATGTTTGTGTTGTTTGTTCATTTGTTTGCAAATTTTGAACCATTTAGCCTAATTGAATCAAATATTGAATTGTATTGAAAATTGGTCGCATTCGCTTGCATATACCTATACTTACATTGAACAGGTCATAGCAAGGAGGCTAGAGCAGAGAATAAAATTTGTTTGCCCGACAAATAGGTACATGTTTACTACATAATTTACTGTTTTGTTTGGGTGATGATGATTTTATGAGCCTATTGGCTAGCCGCTTGGCTTTTTCTTTTTCTTTTTGAGATCTGAAGGGCCGGGGAAGCTATTTGAAATTCCCCGATGCTCCCGGTGCAGGGGAGGTTATGGCGAAATTTTTCGAAAATTTAGGGTGTTAGCCAAATTTTTGAAAATTTGAAAATTCTCATAAACTGAAAAGTTGGAGAATGAAAGCCAGATCGAACGTAACGTTGATTAATCAAACCACTTTCGACTTTGTTCCTTTTCGGGGACGAAATGTTTTAAGTGGGGGAGATTGTAACAACCCGAAAATCTAGGCCAGTTTAAATTTTTTATTTTGGCAATTTTAGCGAGTTTTGACTATTTAAAATGAATTATTTTAAATAATATCAACGAGAAATTTATTTTGAATATAATTCAAACGTATATAGTTATATAGTTCGTCGTTAGAATATAAATAATTATATATAATTATAAATAGAATTGAAAATGGCGCGGTAGTTCGATAATTCGATTTCAAACTTCAATTGGATGTACCGGGTGCAAAACAATCCGGATTATAGTGAAACCAAAAATATTAGGATCTAATTGATAATATCTTTCCAGCGAATCCGAAAAATCAAAATTTCATAGCGGGGATAAAAAGATATGTCCAGTTGAAATTTCAGAATAGTCGCTATGGAATTTCGGCCTTTGAAAATAGCCGTTTTGCAAACAACCTCGGATTTCGACGAAACCACTTTTGTTGGATCCGCGATGTCAAGTTATTGCTAGATTCCAAATCTCATAATTTTTCGAATCAATATGTGAGCGTGGCAAAGGAAAACGCGATTGACCAGTTTTAGTTGATTTTAATCGACTGGAAATTGGCCATTTTTCAAACGGTCTCAGAATTCGATGAAACTAGTTTTGTTAGGACCGTATCGTCAATACGAAGCTAGAAAATATTTTTCGGGAATTTTTAGAGTCCGTATGTGACCCTAGTAAATTGAATGCGCGTTCAAATTCAATATATAGAGTTATATGTTGATTTTGACGAAAGCTGGTCGAAATGATCGAATCAGCTTACGATACATATCCCATTGTGTTCGGAATGGGGGTAATTAGCTATGGACGACAGGCAGTGGGTTTCGTTTCGAGTTCAAAATAAAAAGTTGCCATTTTGAAGGTTAAAAAAATTAAAAATATATAAATACTCAATCCTATTGGTCAAAACCTTTCTTTTATTTTTCTCCTGGTCAAAGCCGCCGTCCTCACTCGATGAAGGGCAAATATCACTCTATTCTTTTTTTTTTTTTCAATTTTTCCTTCCAATCCACGAAACATTTTCAGAAATCTCTAATATAAAATGAAAGAGAATCAATGGGCTTTACATCCATCCTAGATTGCTAATTTATCATGGATCGGCGAGGAAGATTCTACCGCTCAAAGTCCCACCGATCGACGTCAAGTTTCAGCCAGGTGCCGCCACCGAGTGGGGGCCCACTCACGGCGTGGGGGAAGTCGACTACGGCCGACAAGGTGACACCCTCTGATCAGATTCCGGTCGGCTAGAAGAGGAGGAAATGGGAACCCTAATTGCGAACTAGGTGAAAGGACATCGACCTGAAACAGAATAGAGGAGAAGGTTCAATACTTTTCTGGTTTTTTTTACTTAATTAATTTAGTTAATAAAATGGTTTGATATTTTTTTATGTATATTTGGAATAAAATATGGTTTGAAATATGAAATGCATTTATTTTAAAAAAATCAGAAATTTATTTAAACTAGTATCGTTATTAAAATCTTATTAGCATTGTTCTTATAAAATAAAATTATCATTGTTTTAAAATCTAAAAATATAAATTAGCTTTGTTTAAAAGTATAAATATATGTTGTTTTAAAAAAAATATAGAAATATATTTGAAAATAGAATAGCATTCATCTTGTAAAATAAAATAGCATTCTTATGGTAAAATAAAATTTGCACTTGTTTAGAAAATATTAAATTACATGTTTAGAAAATATAAAATCAGTTTGATTAGAAAATATAAAATGGCATTGTTTTAACAGAATAAAAATTCGATTTTTATATATTGAATAGCAAAGTAAAAATTCGATTTTTATATATTGAATAGCAAAGTAAAAATTCGATTTTTATATATTGAATAGCAAAGTAAAAATTCGATTTTTATATATTGAATAGCAAAGTAAAAATTCGATTTTTATATATTGAATAGCAAAGTAAAAATTCGATTTTTATATATTGAATAGCGAAGTAAAAATGTGATTTTTACATATGTAGAGAATACGGGCAAAGAAAGTGACAAAGGGTGAGTGGCGAAGATTTTCTACAAAGAAGCATCGAGGCGTTGGATTTAGCTTTAGGTGAGAATTTCTCACCTTTCAATTTAAATTTTCTAGTTATATATATATACTAGGATGCAGACGGTGCTTAGTAGCACCCGACACAATCGTCCATAGACCATGGACTTGTTTGTTTGATTGCAAAATTAGTTAGATCATTTGGTTGTTTGGTGAATATGATTGATGTGTGAATGGCGTGGGCCTTCACTAGACCGGGGATAAGGCTAGGCCTAGTCCCGTTTCTAGTATCGTGCCGTTATGCCGCCGAAATTTTCTAAAATAAGTTAGAAAAATAAAAATATCATTTTATTTAAAGAATGAACCGGATAGAAATTCAAGTGTTGAAATAAAATATTTTATCGTTAAAAATATAATTTTTAACGTGAAGTGAATAAAATAAAATATTCATTAACAAACCGGACGGTTTGTTTATGTACACTGATTTGACTGATATTGATTGGGTCGATAAATTTTACACATCGCCCAACTGCACAAATAAAATCTGTGTTTGATTGTTTTGAAACCCCACACGGGTGTTGGGATGAAACTTGAAGTTCACTCATCCTGATTGATTAAATATGTCGATCGATTGATTGACAGGCTGCTATGAGCGTTAAATGTTTATATTTGATGCTTATACAGTGTAGTGCACTTTGGTTGATGGTTGATTATTTTTCAATGCTATTATATACATGTGTTGTATGAAAATCCATATAATTAACATTATATGGTGATTGATTGGGCCTCATTCCAATTTAGAAAATAAAGAATAATATAAAATAAAAGTTCATGTGTTGACAGTACTCATCCATTGAGATTGGTCATGTGTTGAACGAAATATTTTAGTAATAACAACTATTTTGAAAAAGAAATATTTGAAATAGAATATTTGAAAATAGAAATTTATGAAGCCGTGTTGATTAGATTGACGCCATTTTGACGTGAACGATATTTATATCGATTTTAAAACGATTTCGAAATGAATTGAATTGAAAACGATTTTGAAATGAATTGAATTGAAAACGATTTCGAAATGAATTGAATATATAACGATTTCGAAATGAATTGAATTGAAAACGATTTCGAAATGAATTGAATTGAAAACGATTTCGAAATGAATTGAATATATAACGATTTCGAAATGAATTGAATTTAAAACGATTTCGAAATGAATTGAATATAAAACGATTTCGAAATGAATTGAATTGAAAACGATTTCGAAATGAATTGAATTGAAAACGATTTCGAAATGAATTGAATTGAAAACGATTTCGAAATGAATTGAAAATGAATTCAAATTGAATTGAAAGCAAATTGAAAATGAATTCAAATTGAATTGAAATTTGAATTGAATAGAAATGAATTTTAAAACGAATTTATAAAGAAGAATTCAATTTTGATTTGAATTGAAATGGAAGTTGAAGTTGCTTTTGAAACGAATTTTAAAACTATTTATATAATTCGTTTTAAATAGAAATCGACGAAATATATAAAATATATATAATATAATGGCCTGAATAGAACGCGCCGCGCCGCGGCAGTTCGCGAATTTCGACCATTTATTTCAAACGGACATTACGGGAGATCCGACCGTCGGATTCTCCTAAAACCGGAACCGTTGGGTTCGTATCGAAAAGAGCTTTCTAACGAATATTAGAAATTAGAAATCTAACGGTTGGATTTGGAATTATGTCCAAATCAAATTTGAAAAATGTCGCTATACGTGCAGTTCGATGGCCATTGGTGGAAATCGACTGTACGGGCCTTGATAAAATTATTAAAAATAGTAATAATTTGTGTAAAATCATAGGAAATGATTTAGAAAGAATTGGGATGAAAAACTCCATATTTGAAAAGATAAAAATAGATTTTTATCGAAATGAACTAGTTTTGAACTAGGATTATAATTCTATTTATTTTTAAATAAATAAATTGAATTTGAAAAGGTTTTAAAAATAACCAGAATCTCCAATGATTGCATTGGAGTGAATTTGAATCGAAATTGTCTTCGGAATATTTCGATGTTGGAATTCGTGATTATACGGATGTTGTTATGGAAATTTGAAAGATATATGTTTATATCGTTATTTCCAATACGACATTTGTTAATCGTAGAATGTGATATTGAATATAAGCTGATATATTTTCTATTCAGAGCCTTGTATTGAATATCAAATGTGATTTGGGTTTGTCGTGAATGGTGTCTTCACTAACACTGTTCTTGAACCCAGTTGAGAAAAGATTAAATCTTTTTATTTAGATTTAATGAAGTGTACCAATTAAATAATATTTAATTGAAATTGAATTGATATTGATTTTTGGGTTTATCGTGGACAGTGTTTTAAATAACACTTGTTCTTTAACCCGATAATTAATGAATGTGATTTTGGGTTTATCGTGAACTGTGTTTTAAATGACACTGATTCTTTAACCCAGTTAAAGATTAAAACTAAGTGGAGTTTTAATGAATCTTTAATTAGATTGAAAAGATCGAAAATGGAGTACCACCAGTTTTTCTCCAGGCGATAGTTAAATCTTTAATTAGATTTGAACGTGAAATGGTAATTGAATTGACCGATAACACTGTGGTGTTAGAGATGAAGTATTACCAACTTTACTTCATGGGATAAATAGGTTGGGATTGGGAAATTAAAACAAATGATTACTTCGGTAAGTTTCGTTAGTCCCGACTAGTTGAATCGAAATTCAAAAGTAGATTAAAGAATAAATTCAAGGAATTTATCTTTGATAAAATATATGGGAACCTTTCCCTATGAACGTGAAATTTAGAAACTAACTGTCGGTTAGCCAAGCAGAATGGTTTTCTGGATATTGATCTGATGTTTGTTTCAGCCTTCGGGGTTAATATTTGGGAAATTATTCTCTTGATTAATTTACGGTTAGTGACTGATGAATTGGAATGAGGCGTATGTTGTGTTTGTGTAACACTTATTTAAAATATACGCGAGTTATTCGGAAAGACCGGGTTTATCCCATTCTGAATAACTGATACGACGATAAGTCGAAGATGAAGACGGTGGTCGAAGACCAGAAGTCTTCACGTCGTTTGGGTGATTGCTGATGATCTTGATTGGGATGTACACCCAAGAAGATGGAAACAGTTG
Source organism: Allium sativum (assembly GCA_030737875.1). Taxonomy (NCBI): domain Eukaryota; kingdom Viridiplantae; phylum Streptophyta; class Magnoliopsida; order Asparagales; family Amaryllidaceae; genus Allium; species Allium sativum. The sequence continues at coordinate 854,935,555 of CM060920.1, read as the reverse complement.
GTGATCGTCCAGACGTGCTTGGAGATCGATGGATATGCGGGGTACTAGGTGCCCCCGGTTTCGTTCAGACCCAGAACGGACTTGTAAATGGACTGTGTGTCTGACATTGGATTTTAGTCCGTGTGATTGATCTCTATTAAATATATATCTGTTTGGCGGCGGAGAATTTATTCTCTTGCTTAACGCCCTTCTCTGAGACGTACGAGCTCAGGGGTTATATATTGATGGATATCAAACGCATGGAGTGAATTGCCTTTGTGGCATGCCTAAGTGGCAATTGATCGAGGCTTCTTTTGAAAAGCAAAGTCTTGTGGTGATGATCAAAGCACGGCCTTTGTGGCGTAGCTTTGTGTAACATTTACTTCGCGAGTTTCACACCCGGTATGAACCAAAAACGGGAGACGGACCTCAGGGAGGGCCTGCGTTTCCTCCTAGCTAGAAGTGGCGTCAGTGGTTTTACACGCCCTGACGAGTTTGACTTATGTGGTTGTTGCTGTTGCGAGGCGCCTCGGTTAGATCGGACGATCCGGGTCCGATGGAGTCATTCGTTGGCTCGCTTACGCCCCAAAGGGCGGCGAAACGCAGTGTTCAGGATTTAAGTTTAATCCACATCGGTGGACCGGCCCTGACGATCCAAGGGTCGATGCGTTCTGATCCTGAGACTCGGGCTAGGCAGTCTCGAATCGGTAGAGGACTATCTTTTGCCTCGGTTCATAGACGGAAATCCAATTTCCAAATACGTGACATTTGCGGTTTTATTTGTAGAGCCTAGTATGGCGACATAGTGGGATGGGGCGCTCATGCCGCCTATGATTGATACTTATGATTTGAAGTTGTTTTATACACTATGCACTTATAATAGTATCAAACGATTTGTTTTAACCGTATCAAGCATTCTTTGGATGTTATAAGGGAAAACCCTATCCTCGGCTGCGTTGCATTGTGTGATGGGACCTGGGTCTTATAACAGCTTCACTTTTCTTTATTTAGCATTGCGCTGTTTGTTTTATGCATTGGTATTCTTGGGAGGAAACCCGTTCCGTGTTATACGGCGTGGTCCCTTGATTTACCTAACTTTTAAAATAAAGAATAATAACTGTTTTAGTTCTCACACCAGTCACATGACTGACCTGGAGTTTATTGTTTTAACCTAAACTCTGGGTGCCCCTATTTTGACACGGGCAGCTAGTAGTTTTGGTTTTGCAGATTTATATTCACAGGATCCTGGTTTACAGCTGGAATGATATCCGGAAAGCTTTGTATCCGTATATCTCTTCTAGTTGTGTATTGTATTATTTTCCGCTGCGATGTATTTAAATGTAATTTAAATCTCTGTTATTTCTGTGTAATATTCATTTATACTATGTATATTCTTGTAATCTGATGCATTGTTGTAATATACAGTGAAATGTTCTTTTATATGCGTTCTGTTGTGGCTTGTTCTCGAACTATCCGGCACTTTCCTTTACGGGGAAGTTGCGGGTTTTCACAATCTTCATAAGCGGAAGGACTACTTGTTGAATTTCTCTGGCTTGCAACCAAAGTTATTTGATTTGTGATTCTATCGTGTTTGAAATCTACGGATTGCAAGGACTACCGGCTACTGATCCATGGGGTGATTCCTATAATGGATGCAGTAGGAGGGTGCCTTCGCTTCATCCTGTTCCTGGATGACTTGTATGGACGAATGTCTGACAGAGTATTTCTTAAGAATCACGTACATTGATTTTTACAAATGTATTTCTGTTAGTGGCGGAGAGGGGCACCTCTCTTAGCTTAACAACCAGAATATTTTTGTGGACGTCAATTAGTGATTTGGCGGATCTGACAATGTGGCATTCAAAGTGCATGATGACCAGATGTGTTCTGACCTCAAGCCTCATCAACCGGGAAATGACAAAAATCGGGCAGGCAACATGGCTATGTGGGTCGCTCCCATTAGGGTGTATAATCACCTATCTAGAGAAATTCCATTTGCCTCTTTAATCTATTTCGATGCTGTCCCTTTTTCGGGAGACGGTTGCTGGTCCCAACCGTCGGTGATATACATTCGATGCACTCAAGCGAAATGAGTGGTCGGTCATATGTGGGTCGGTTTGCAAGACGTTTGTAACAACCCGGAAAATCCGAGCCAATTTAAAATTTTTATTTTGGCAATTTCAATGAATTTTGAATATCTAAAATGATATATTTTAAATAATAATGACGAGAAATTTATTTTGAATAGAATTGGAATGTATATATTTATTTAAATTGAAGTTAGAATATAAATATTTATTTTAATTATAAAAGGAATTGAAAATGACACGGTAGTTTGGAAATTTGATTTCAAATTTCAAATGAATGTACAGGATTCAAAATAAACCGGATTTTAGCAAAACCAAAAATATTAGAATCTATATGAGAATATCTTTCCAATGAATCCGAAAAATTGAAATTTGATAGCGGGAATAAAAAGTTATGCCCAATTGAAAATTCAGAATAGTCGCTATGGGAATATGACCCTTAAAAATAGCCATTTTGCAAAGGACCTCCGTTTTCGACGAAATCACTTTTGTTGGACTTGGGATGTCAAATTATTGCTAGATTCCAATCTTCATAATTTTGGGGATCAGTATGTGAGTGTGGCACAAGAAAACGTGTTTTGACAGTTTCAATCAATTTGGATCGACCAGAAAGTAACCATTTTTCAAACGGTCTTCAAATTTGATGAAATTAGTTTTGTTAGGACCGTATCTTCAATACGAAGCTAGAAATATATTTTTCTGAAATTTTTAAAATCTGTATGTGACCCTAGTAAATTAAATTGTCCGTTTAAATTAAATATATACTGATTTATATTTTAGTTTTGATCAAAACTGATCGTAACAGCCAAATCAGATTTCGAAACATATCCCATTGTGTTCGGAATGAGGGTAATTAGCTAGGGGCGATAATCATTGGGTTTTGTTTGGGATTCAAAAGAAAAGTCAACTTTTTATTGAAAATTAAATAAATTAATTATATAAACACCCCCTTTTTTATCTTCTCTCTCTCCTCCTTTATCAGATCGATTTCGATCTAAAAGAAAGAAAAAAAACAAAAAAAAAAAACAAAAAAGCGAGCTCTACCGCGGGATGGCCATCGCCTCTGCCGGCGTCGCCCTCTGTCAACGCGCAACACCACCAATCCTCTCTCCTCGCGTCGCTCTCCCTCTCCAAACCCTTAAAGTCGCCGCCACCCAAACCCCTCTACATCGTACCAGAGCAACGCCGCCACCCCCGGCGCGAGCACACCCTCCCCTTCGATAGCAACACCCCTCTGACCAAGCCTTCCTTACTCCGACCTTCGAGCAAGAAGAAACAGTGAGCTTTTATTTAATTTCTTTTCAGTTTTATATAGATAAATAATAGAAAAAAATCTGATCTTTAGTAATGTATAAAGTAGGATATTATAGAAATAAATTTTTTATCTTTTCACATAGGATTAGAAATAAAAATGTGATTTTTATTTAGATGAATAACAAGAAAAATATAATCTTTGTTTAGATAAAAATATAATCTTTGTTTAGATAAAAATATAGTCTTTATTTAGATAAAAATATAGCCGTTGTTTAGATAATAATATAATCTTTTTATATGAAGTAGAGATTATAAAAATATGATTTTTATATAGTAGAGATTATAAAAATATGATTTTTTATAGTAGAGATTATAAGAATATGATTTTTATAAAGTAGAGATATAAAAATATAATTTGTAGATAGAAAGAAGAGTTGTAAAAATATATGATTTTTATCAACATGAAAGGTATGATTTTTATCAACAATTAGAGGTACGATTTTTATTAACAATTAAAGGTATGATGTTTATTTATGCAGAGTAATAAAAATATAATTTTTATATATATAATGAGGTAAAAATATAATTTCTATGTATGTAAAGAAGTAAAAATATAATTTTTATTATATTACTAGCAAGATAAAAATATAATTTTTATCATGGAAGTAGCGGTGTAAAGGAGTGATTTTTACATATTTAGTACAGATATAAAAATACAATCTTTATATATAAAAATGTGATTTTATATAGAGAATGGCGAGAGAAAAAAATATGATTTTTATTATATGAACATCAATATAAAAATACGATTTTTATATATATGAAGTAGCGATAAAAATTTGATTTTTATATATATGAATTAGAAATAAAAATATGATTTTTATGTACATGTAGTGATAATAAAAATGTGATTTTTACTATGAACAGCGTGTAAAGAATTGCGTTGAATTTCGGGCAAATCCAAGCCATTCAGAAATTCAAAAATGAAACGGCGGAGTGGATCCCAAAGGTGAGAACTTCTCACATTGATTTTATTTCTAGTAAAAATATATACTAGGATGCAGACGGTGCTTAGCAGCACCCGACACCCGTCGTTCACAGACCATGGATGACTTGTTTGTTTGTTTGACTGTGTTGTGAAAATTGATTGTGTGATGTGGAATGGAATAAAATATTTTGTAGTTAAAAAATAATTTTTAACGTGTATATGAATAAAATAAATATTTATAAACAAATTGGACGATTTGTTTATGTACACATATTTGACTGATATTGATTGAGACGATAAATTTTACACATCGCCCAACTTCACAAATAAAACCTGTGTTTGATTGACTTAAACCCCACATGGGTATTGGGATGAGATATGACATACACTAGTCCCAATAATTAGTTTTATGCCAATCGATTGGTTGACAAGCTGTGTAAGCGTTGAATATTTGTATTTAATGCTTATGCAGTGTAGAATTCACTCTGGATGATGGTTGATTGTTTATTATGGTTGTTATACGCATTTGATGTGTGAAATCCATATAATCAAATTATATGGTAATTGACAATGTCTGATTCCAGTTCAGAAAGAATGAATATTTTAAAATAACGAATGTTTTAAAATAATGAATGTTTTAAAATAATATTCAGTAATAGATCAAAATCTGATTTTGATGTCCGATTTGGGATGGACACGATTATATTTAAAAATATAAAGCCTTGATGATTAGATTAACGCCATTTTCACGTGAACGTTATTTATATCGATTTTATTCATTTTTATAATGAATATCGAAAAGGAATTGATTTCAAAATATAATTTTTTGAAAATACTATCATTTATATATCGACGATATGGAATATTCAATTTTGGTTTGAAATTGAATATGAAGTTAAAATCGTTTTGAAAACGAATTTAAAATGATTTATAAAATAAGTTTTAAATGGAAATCGATGAAATATATAATATATATATATAATGGCCTGGATAGAACGCGCCGCGCTGCGGCAGTTCTCGACTTTCGACCATTGATTTCAAATGGACATTACGGGAGAACCGACCGTCGGATTCTCCCAAAACCGGAACCATTGCGTTCGTATCAAAAAGTGCTTTCTACAAGAAGTTTGAAATCTAATGGTTGGATTTGGAATTATGTCCAAATCAAATTTGGAAAAGTTCGCTGTAAGTGCAATTCGATGGCCGTTTATGGAAATCGACTGTACGGGCCTTGATAAAATTATTAAAAGTATTAATAATTTATGTAAAATCATAATAAATGATTTGGAAAGAATTGGGCTGAAAAATTCCATATTTGAAAAGATAAAAATAGATTTTTATCGAAATGTACTAGTTTTGAACTAGAATTATAATCCAATTATTTTTAAAAATAAATAAATTGGATTTGAAATGGTTTTATAAATAACCGGAATTTCCAATATATGAATTGGAATGGATTGGAATCGAAATTATCTTCGGAATATTTCGATATTGGATCTCGTGATTGTAATGACCCGGATTTTGTCGACTTTAGCTATCGACGTAAACATGATGACGACTAACCAAACATCGAAAAAATCTCGGTAATTAATGAAAGAAATTAGAGGGTGAGGAAAGATAAGATAGAAACTTAGAATGGAAGAAGAAGAGGAACACAACATCAAAGTAACACGAATCTCACAGCGGAACGAATAACATATAATAGATAACATATCTTTGAAATAAAGGTTTTACTTGAATATACATATCATTTTCAAGTACATCACTTACAACATAGTGGAAATAAACAATAGCTATATGATCCCGAGGCCTCCTGCTCCAGCTCTTCAAGTATCTGTAAATCCCGACTACTTGACTGCCCGTACAAAATTGGGCACCAAAGAGTTTAGGGAAAACAAAACAAAATAAAGTCCGGGTCAGTCATGGAACTGGTATAAGTAAAATAATTTAAAACGGTTTGAACAAGTAAATGATATCTCATAAGACCACGCCGTATAACGGAATGGGTTTTCCCATATGAGAATCCAAAATATCTTTATATCAAAAACTATTTGATATTATAATAATGTCTATCAACCCAATATAATAATCATCTAGCAGAAACGCTTTCTCTCACGTTCTACATATATATATTATACAATCAAAACCGCAAGCACATATTGGGTAATGGATTTCCAACCATGACAAGGTATGGAACCACCTTTCGCTAGTGTACCTCTAGAAAGGAATACACTGGGTTCAACAAGATCATCTTGCAACCCGGCCACACATGACCGACCACTCATTTCGCTTGAGTGTATCGAATGTATATCACCAATGGTTGGGATCAGCAACCGTTTCCCGAATGGGACATTATCGACAATAGATTTTTAGAAATAAATGAAACTCTAGATCAGGTGATTATACACCCTAATAGGTGCGACCTACATAGCCATGCTGCTTGCCTGATTTCTTTCATTTACCGGTTGATGAGGCTTGAGGTTACGCTTCATCATCACATCAGATTCACTTCGAATGCCACATTGTCAGATCCATCGAAAATCACTAATTGACGTCTACAACAGTACAATACGTGTTAGCTAAAGAAGTTTCCTTCTCTGCTTTCACTCTTGGTACGGTTGAAGAAATCAATGTACGTGACCTTTCTGGAAATACTCTGTCAGACATTCATCCATACAAGTCATCCAGGAACGGGATGAACTGAAGGTACTATTCAGTATATCCATCTTAGGCAATGTTATCTAAGACTTATACAATAGCCCTTGCACTTTACTCCATCTTCAATTTTCTTTGGCATATATGATTCGCAACGCTTATGCCAATACAGAGTGGTTCTTTGGATAATAATCCAACCGGTCTCTCTATATTAACAACGTTAAAATGGTCAAAACTTCGATAGTCTGTGAGTTAACTATCAAAGAAAAACACGTGTGCAAACAACGATATCATTTCCAAAGGGAAATTATATTGATCAAACATCATTTAACATTTATCTCCTTAGTTCATTTTTCATCTCCTGTTTCCCTATATTCAACATTTCTTATTTTCTAAATTTAGAAAAAATATATGTCATTACTATTGGAAAACATTTCCATTTCTTATTTTCTATATCAGAAAACATTTCTGGTTCTTATTTGGAAAACATTTCCAAAATTCCTTTACTTGGATTTAAACAGATGTTTAAATCAACATTTGTGACGACAACTCAAACCACTTTACTTATTTTCTAAATTCACTTAACCACTTTCACTCTTGAACCTTAACCATTTCTAAATTTAAAACGAAGTCAATCAAGTTGGGGTATAACTACCTCTCAGACCTTAACTGAACAACATTTCAAATCTCGAAATAGGGTAAGTTCATCCTTTAACTCTTTAACACTTCCTTATGTAACTTCCAAATATAATTTACGAGTCCACCTCCTTTACAGAATCATTTGATTATAACAGTGGTGTTATAATTTCCTTCTTCTGAAATATAATAACCTTAATCTAACTCTTATTTCCTAACTCGAATAAATAACGAACAACTAATTTATCAAATCCTATTTGGTTAACTCTTATTCTATAACTCTTATTCGAATAATTCCAATCAAATAAGTCTTATTCGATTTATTCTAACTCTATTTAACTCTTACTGGATTAACTCTTATTCGAATAACTTACATCCGAATAACTTATATTTGATAATCTCTCTTCTTCGAATAAACTATATTTGATTTAACTCCTGTCGAATAACAAGATTCGATTAACTCCCTTCGAATATCTCTGATTCGATTAACTCCTTTCGATTAAACTAACATCGATTAACTCCTTTTAACTCGATTCGAATAACTAATATTCGATAACTCCTTATTCGACTAACTCTAATCGATTTATTCTAATTAGATTAACTCTATTTAATTACTCTATTGGTTAACTCTACTTTAACAGGTTAACTCTAACTGATAACTCTAACTGGTAAACTCTAACTGATCAACCCTAATTGATTAACTCTAACTGGTTAACTCTAACTCATACTCTGTTCGATTAACTCCAATCGAACACCTAATATTCGATTAACTCATTTCGATTAACTCTTTTGAATTAACTCCTTTAATTTATTCCTTTTTTATTTGTTTACTTAACAAATAACTATTCCATTTTCAATTCTATTTATTAACATATTTATTTTCTATAAATATTTCCTTTATCTTTTCTATTTGTAAATGGTTTACAAATATTTCCTTTTCGATTCTATTTATTTAACAAATAAATATCTCCTTTTATATTCTATTCTATTTATTTTAACAAATAAATATTTCCTTTTTTATAACCTATCCTTTGATTTTATAAATATTTTCTTTTAAAAAAATCCTTTTCCTTTTCTATATAAAATCCATCGATTTTATATAAATAATTCATTTTCAAAATACACTTTGAAAATCCCCTTTCCCACATCAAGTATTTCTTATGGTATTTAACATACCATATAACAACGATAAATATCGTCCAAACAAACATAATCAACAACATATTGTATATCACATCATATATCACAATATATGAATCACAGTAAAATAAATGTTCAGGAATCCAATTGGATTCCTCCAACCTGTTTCCCTGCATCACAGATGTTAAACAATATAGATAACATCACTTTCAGTTCCATATGATATATTCTGTTTAACAGAATCAATATAGAAATTCAACTAACTGACTAGCAGTTAAATCAAACAGTCAACACACAGTCAATCAGCCAATATTTAACAGTTCTAAAAATACAATATGAAATTATAAACTGTTCAGAGTTAGTGAGATTTACTCACATTGGCAGTTCATCGTTAAAGAACGATAAATTGTTGTTTGATTTGAATCAAACAGTTTATTTTGCCATAAATTCATACGAGCCCCAATCCATTTCCAATCAGCTTTATTGTGAAGATCTCGTCCATACAGTCCCAATGGATCCGACGGTTTGAAATTCTGATATCGTATGGCATAGATACAGCATTTAGAAGTTTATACATTGTTTTTAAATTAAAACAAAACTATTTTATTTTTGAACGGGCCTCACCCCTTATATTTTTCTCTTGGCCCAATACGTGGATACCCAAACCGCCTTATACCTCACTTCTTCTTCCACGATGTTAACGCGAGCTGCAGGAAATCAATTCCACAACCATAGCCAACTTTAACACCACCAGGACTCCCTCTCTGAACCACCAATCTCAACAAGAATACCACCACACTTCATCACTTCGCACCCACTATGATGTCATCACAACCATCTGAAGCTCGTGCTCCCAGAAACAAACTCCGACGTCGACAGGTACTCAAACCGCACAGTGAATCATCAACACCAACTCGAACAAAATTCCACAAAATCATCACAACTGAAGCCAAATACACCCACAAACTCAAATCCACCCACCAAAACGTGAATCAAAGCCTCACGGTTCCAAACCCATTAACCCTAGAACTCGCTGAGAACAACCACGAACCCACAACTGACGTCGAATTCAACATAGGGCATACCAAATCAAAGCGAATATGATGGTGATTACAAATACACAAAATTTCTAATTTATAAATTTTCTTTTGATTTTCATTTTGATTTTTCCTTATTGCGGTTTTCATTGAAGAAATTTGGTGGCTAGAGAAAAACAATGCGTCGACTTTAGATTAGGTTTAGGAACGTTTGAAGGGGGTATTTATAGAAGGTATAAATATCTAGATATTTTTTTAGATATTTTTATTTATCTTTTTATATACGTTTTCACCTTCTAAAAATTCGTGTGCTCACACACGATATTCAAAAATTACCAAACTGGACATGTAGCTAGAGTTCGACATTACGGTCCCAACGAAACTAGTTTCGTCGAATTCCGACTCTGTTTGCTCACACAGCGTATTTTTAACCATCAAAATACTGATTGTTTCTCACTCGAAAAATCCGTACGGCCACACAGTGACTCTAAAAATCACGGAACTTGGAATCTATCAATAATTTGATATTGCGGATCCAATAAAATTAGTTTCGTCGAATTCCGAGGTCGTTTGCAAAACTGGCTATTTTTAAAGCTCTGAGTGACCCATTTAAATATATAAATATAATTAAATATAATTAAATTAAATATAAATAAATTTATATTATCATATATATTCACAGTGGAACAACATACAGCTCCAGGGTAATTATATATTCGATATTCCAAGTCCAGGTTAAATCGAATTTCTATTTATAATGAAATTCCCTTTTATAACATATATAAATTGTTGCAAATTATAAAAGAATTCCTCAGCGACTTTTCTAAAATTTGATTTGGACGTAAATCAAAATCTACACGACGAAATCCCAATTTTTCTCTTCCACTAGAAAGATATACTCCACCAGGTCCACACGTTTCTTGTTTCATAGAAATCCGGCTTAAAACGAATCCTGTACATTCAGTTGAAGTTCAAATCGCCAAATTACAAACTGCAGCGCCATTTCAAGCTCGATTTTAATTATAATATAATTATACGTTCAAACTGTTGTTTATATAATATGTTCGTTATTCAAATTCAATTCAAAGCTGAATTAAATATCACAGATGATCCGGTTCACACCATATCGTCATTTTAGCCAATTCTGATTATTTCAGAATTAAATATATTATTTAATTTATTATTTTAATTAAATATTCATCATTATTTAATTCCACGGCCATTTAATTCACTATATCACTATTTATATAATTAAATAAATTAATTATAATACCTCTGCAAATGCGGGTCATTACATTCTTCCCCACTTAAAATAATTTCGTCCTCGAAATTGCTAAGGTAGAGAACGACCCTATCGACTGGTTAGAACATATTTGTTCACTTCTTAACTTTTGTTTCAACAGAACCAATTTTCGAAAAATTTCGCCAACACCTCCTTTGTACTGGTTAATAGCTCAAACTCCAACTTGCCTCTCTGGGCCATATTATAACGACCCGAACTTCCTCGGTAAAGAAAGGCCGGATTGAGATGAGAACAACACACATCGGAATGCGAACAGAAGAACATTTCATTGTTTATTACAACAATTCCATCAGAATACAAGAATATACAGAGTATGAATCAATATTATACAACAGAAAAATATCAGAGATTACAATAAATTACATAGCAGCGGAAAAACAATACAAAAACACAACTAGAAGTAATGTACGGATACAGAGCTTTCCGAGCATCGTTCCAGTCGTAAATCAGGATCCTGTGAATATAAATCTGCAAAACCAAAACTACTAGCTACCCGTGTGGAAAATAGGGGCACCCAGAGTTTAGGTTAAAACAATAAACTCCAGGCCAGTCATGGGACTGGTGTGAGAACTAAAACAGTTATAAATCTTTATTTTAAAGAGAGTAATTCAAGGGACCACGCCGTATAACACGGAACGGGTTTCCTCCCAAGAACACTAGTGCATATAACAAACAACGCAATGCATTTTGGAAAAATGAAGCTATTATAAGACCCGGGTCCCATCACACAATGCAACGCAAGCCGGAGGATAGGGTTTTTCCTTATAATAGCCAAACATGCTTGGTACGTTCAAAACAAATCATTTGATATTACTATAAGTGTATAGATTCAAAACAATTTCAATCATAAATATCAATCATAGACGGCATGGGTACCATATATCATGTCGCCATACTAGTTCAACAAATAAAACCGCAATATCACGTATTGGAAATTGGATTTCCATCATGAGCCAAGGCAAGGGGCAAGCTCCTCTCCATTCAAGACACTCTAGCAAATGTCCCAGGACCGCACACAACAATCCTTGGATCTTCAGGGCCGGTCCTCTCTTACTTTTGAGGATTGGCAATTCCTGAGCACATGTTTCTCGATCCTAACAGACCTATATCTGAGGCGCCTCGTATCCAACAACCACACAGGTGAAAAGTATATAAATGTCAGCCAGTTTAAGCACTGACACCACCCATAGCTAGAAAGAATCGTCGTGCTCTCCCTACAGTCACTATCCCATTTTTGACTCATACCGAGGTGTGAGGCTTGCGAATTCACGCTATACACAAAGCTGCGCCACACAGGCCGTGCTTTGATCATCAACCACAAGACTTTGCTTTTCAACAGAAGCCTTGATCAATTACCACTTACGCGTGCCACACTGGCAATTCACTCCCTGCGACTGATGTCCATCGATATACAACCTCTGAGCTCGTACATCTCAGAGAAGGGCGTTAAGCAAGAGAATAAATTTTCCGCCACCAAACAGATGTATATTTAATCGAGATCAATCAACATAGAATAAAATCCAATGTCAGACACACAGTCCATTTACAAGTTCGCTCTGGGTCTGAACGAAACCGGAGGCACTTTCCTCGCATATCCATCGATCTCCAAGGACGTCTGGACGATCACCAACTGATTCCCTCCTCTTGGGTGTACAGCCCAATAAAGATCATCAGTAATCACCCAAACGATGTGAAGACTTCCGGTCTTCAACCACCGTCTTCATCTTCGACTTATCGCCGAATCGGTTATTCAGAATGGGTATAAACCCAGCCTTTCTGAATAACCCACGTATATAATAAACAAATGTTACACAACCACAACAAATGCCCCATTCCAATTCAGAATATTCTTTTATTCACAAAATCACTTTCTTAGGGAAAGGTTCCCATTAATTTTATCAAAGATAAATTCTTCTAAATTTATTCTTTAGTCTTCCTTTGGATATCATTTCAAACTAGTCGGGATTAGCGAACCACACCGAAGTAATTATTTATTTTATTTCCCAATCCCAACCTATATATCCCATGGAGCAAAACTGGTAATACTCCATATCTAACACCACGGTGTTATCGGTAATATTAATTACCATTTCACGTTCAAATCTAATTAAAGATTTAACTATCGCTTTGGAGCAAAACTAGTGGTACTCCACTCTCGATCACCTTTCAGATTTGATAATTTAAATTATCAATTCACATTTCAATCTAATTAAAGACTCATTAAAACTCATAATTTGAATTATCAATTCACATTTCAATCTATTTAAAAATTCATTAAAACTCCACTTAGTTTTAATCTTTTCAAAAATCAATATCCTGTCTTTAACTGGGTTAAAGAACCAATGTCATCTAAAACACGGTTCACGACAAACCCAAAGTCATATTCAAATTCAATTCCAATTAAATATCATTTAATTGGTACACTTCATTAAATCTAAATAGAGAGATTCAATTTTTTTCTCATTTGGGCTTAAGAACGGTGTTAATGAAGACACCATCCACGACAAACCCAAATCACGTTTGATTTTAAATACAAGGCTCTGAATAGAAAATATAATGGCTTATATTCAGCATCAAATTCTGAAACCAACAAATATCGTATTGGAAATAACGATATAAAATATATCTTTCAAATTCCCATAACAATATCTGTATAGTCACGAAATCCAACATCGAAAAATTCCGAAGATAATTTCGATTCAAATCTATTTCCACTTCACGTATATTGGAAATTCTGATTATTTTTAAAACCACTTTCAATTTCAATTTATTTCAAAAATAAATTGATTTTAATTCTAGTTCAAAATTAGTTCATTTCGATAAAAATCTATTTTTATATTTTCAAATGTGGAGTTTTTCATCCCAGTTCTTTCCAAATTACATATTATGATTTTACACAAATTATTGATATTTTTAATAATTTTATCAAGGCCCGTACAGTCGATTTCCATCAACTGCCATCGAACTGCACTTACAACGACCTTTTCCAAATTTGATTTGGACATAATTCCAAATCCAACCGTTAGATTTCAAATTTCTAATATTCATTCGAAAGCTCTTTTCGATACGAACCCAACGGTTCCGGTTTTAGGAGAATCCAACGGTCGGATCTCCCGTAACGTCAATTCAAAGCCAATGGTCGAAATTCACGAACTGCCGCAGCGCGGCGCGTTCTATTCAGGCCATTATATATATATATATATATATATTATATATTTCATCGATTTCCTTTTAAAACGTATTTTATAAATTGTTTTAAATTCGTTTTCGAAATGATTTCAACTCTATATTCAATTTGAGATCAAAATTGAATATTTCATATCATCGATATACAAATGATAATATTTTCAAAACGTTATATTTTGAAATCACTTCTTTTTCAATATTCATTATAAAAACGAATATAAACGATATAAATATCGCTCACGTCAAAATGGCGCAACTCTAATCAACACGGCTTTATATATTTCGATAAATTTGTTCTCCTATTCAACAAATGAATATTTATTCTATTCAACACATGAATATATATTTCTTTCAACACATGAATATTCTCTACACATGAGCACTGTCAACACATGACTATTTTTGTTATTTAATATATTTTATAAAATTATGGTATCTATCGTTTGATTTTCAAATCAGACTCCAACTGTAAAGTAGTAAGAGAATGATTCCCTAAATATTAACGCCGAAGGCCGAAACCAATATCAGATCAATACCCAGGAAACCGCTCATCTTATCTATTTTCCAGTTAGTTTCTAACTTTAAATATGATAAAGATGTAAATTTTATTTTTAAAATATTTCTTTCAACACATGATAATTTTCAACGCATGATAATTTTCAACACATGATAATCGTCAACACATGACTATTTTTGTTATTCTATTCTCTATTTTCCCAATTGGAATGAGGCCCAATCAATTACCATATAATATTAATTATATGGTTTCCATACAACACATGTATATAATAGCAACGACAAATAATAAACCATCATCCAAAGTGCATCACATAACTGCATAAGCATTAAATATAAATAATTAACGCTCACACAGTCTGTCGACCAATCGATCGACATACAATGAAATAATTGGGATTAGTGTATGCCAAATATCGTCCCAATACCCATGTGGGGTTTCAAATTAACAAACACAATTTTTTATTCATTCACATATCCGTTAAAAATTATATCTTTGACGATAAAATATTTTTAACTGTATAAATATTTTATTTCATTTCACATCACACAATCAATTTTCATCACAACAAACAATCAAAAATACAAGCCATCCATGGTCTGTGGACAACTGGTGTCGGGTGCTGCTAAGCACCGTTTGCATCCTAGTATATATTTTTAACTAGAAAACAAGATTTAAAGTGAGAAGTTCTCACCGACTAGCTAATCCAAACGCCTCGACTCTTCTTATATAGAAGATCTTGTCGTTCCCGCCTATTTGTCACTTTCGTTGTCCGTAGCCACTACATATATGAAAATCACATTTTTATAATCACGCTATATGGATAAAAATTCCATTTTTAAACCGCTACTATATAGATAAAAAATCCATTTTTACACCGCTACTATATAGATAAAAATATTCTATTTTTACACCGCTACTATATAGATAAAAATTCTATTTTTATAACGGTGTTCATATAATAAAGATTATATTTTTATCACGCTACTCTCTATATAAAGATTTCGCGTTTTCAAAAATAAAGATCTCGCCTTTTCATTCTATCACTATAAAAATCACATTTTTATTTCAACATATATATAATAAAAATCAGATTTTTATTTCGCTACATATATAAAGATAATGTTTTTACTATCTATATAATATAAAAATCGTATTCTTATACTATAAAAATAATATCTTTACATTGCTACTACTATAAAGATCACATTTTTATTACTCTATATTATATAAAATCATATTTTTATTCTTCTAAAAATATAAAAATCATATTTTTAAATCTTCACATCTAATAAAAATATCGCCTTTCTATTTTAAAATATAATCTCTTTGTCAATAAAAATCTAATGTAACGACCCAGATTTTTGAATAATTTATTTTAAATATTTAATATTGTTTTAAATATTTAGTTGATAATATAAATGATATTTTATATTGAATTATCAATTTAATATGGCCGTTTATATTTACATTCGAATTTAAATTTCAATATCAGATCACAGAGTTCAAAATAACGTTGTAACATTGAAACGATGGTCGGTACGTTAAAATAGCGGTTCATGGTTTAAATTAATGAACCCAAAATATCTGATTTTTGGATAGGATCAAAATCAAATCGATATCGGTTTAAATAAACTAAAATCTCTTTATATCACATCGTATTAAATTGAATGTACTCCACGCACTGTAAACTCCTTCAGCTCCAAGTATTATCGTCTATAAAATCGCGTTCACCTTCTCTTCTCCATTTCATTCTTCACAGACAGGGAAACAAAACAAAAGCCTCAAATTTAATGGCCGAACTCCTTTGTACCAGAATTCGAACCAACCCCTTCTCATTCCAAAATCGAAATCACCTTCTCTGTTAAAACGAAAGCTTTCAAAGAAAATAAAGGGGCGATCCTTTTCCTCACAGCCAATGCTCCTCCAGGCTACGCCTTTCCTATAAATTCCTCAAATCGAATTCGCTCGAACCTTGGTGGAGTCTAGGGGGTTGCGAAGTCGCGTTCGAATCAAGGAAGCCTATCGCGAAAAGGGGTCATCGATCTCGTCACGTGTTAGTTGAAGCTCGCGATTTGGGTGTTCGAATTCGGTCTTGTCAAACGGAATAAGGTCGCGATAGGTGCTTGGGGTCAGTACGATGCTAGTCTTCGAGGTAAGGAGGAGCTTCTACTGGGCATTGGTAACCGATTTGGGGGTTCCGTGAGGTTGCGATGGGGTTGTGAGGCTGTTCGATGTGTACTGGAGGGGTGGAGTTCAATCTGATTGATGATGGGTTCTGGTGGGTGATGTTAGAGGATGCGCTCACGGAATTGGGGGTGACAGCAGACTGATGGGTGCGCAGCATCATCTTGGTAGCACTGGGGGTTGGAGCAGCAACCTAAGGTTGCGATTAGGAGAAGTTAGGGCTCAGTTCTTCTGCTCGATGGTGAGGTAGAGTTTCAGATTTCAGAACTGAACGGTGATCATTAGAACTATAAGAAGAAAAGAGGGAGTGCGGTGCAGTTGTTCGGTAAAATGCCAGAAAATGGATGAAACAGTTTTGATCTATTTTCTGAAACCTGAAGTCGAAATTTCAGAGTGTGGTTAGAGCCTGATTAGCTTAAGCCAATTTAAGCAATTAAGGTAATTTAAAACTTGTTATTTATTTATTTTAAGTAAATGAAAAATATACATATATGGTTAAATGTTTATGAAGTGAATAATGAGGTTAGAATTTTATTTAGAAAAGGTTAGAATTTTATTTAGAAAAGGTTAGAATTTAATTAATATATGGATTAGAATTAAATCAGCATACTAGTTAGAATTAAATTAGTATGTCAGTTAGAATTAAATTAATTTAATCCAAATGCATAAAATTTTACTAACTAAGGAATATTTCATTTAACATATACATGATATCAGATTTCGAGTGGAAAACCGGTTGCGTTGAATCATATCGGTGTAGGCCGCGAAATGGAATTTGAAATGGAAATCAGAATAGATCGGATTAAAGGAATATCACGGTGAGTAAATCTCACTCACCTTTTATTTATAATTAATTTTATTTCGTTAAAAATAATTGTTGTTGCTCGTTTGGATTTTTCTGCTTGCTTTATATATATTAGTTATTTAGGCTATTATATATATATATATTGGGTTGATTGGTTGGATTCCCGCAGTCTCATTAGCGGATGCCCGCAGTTTCATAGCGGATGATTACCCTATACGCCCCACGCTATGATTAGTGGATGACCTTCTATACCGCGATATTCTGCCACGAAGCAGAATGGGTATTATTTATGTGCTAACATCTGTGGATGCAGGAAAACAGGTTGGAGGGATCCAACTGGATTCCTCAAAAATATATTATCTGTTTGTTGTTTGCTGATTTCATATATTCATATATGATGTGTTAAAAATAAAATGATTGAAAATTGGGTGATTTGATTGTTTCAAATATCACTGGGCTAAGTGTTAATTTATTTAAAATATCATGGAAGGATATTTGAGATTTAAAAGGGAAAATTCTATTTTTAAATAGAATTTGAATTTTTAATGGAATAAAAATATAAACTTGTTTTTGAAAAATAAAACAAGTAATAAATAGTTCTTTTATAACGAAGTTTATAAATAATTCTTTTATAACGAAGTTATAAATGAAGTGAAAAGAATTATCATTTGATAATTCAGAAATAGAAATACAAGTGTGAAATTGGAATGGGAAATCTATCTTCAAAAGGAATAAAAATAGAATTTGAATTCAAAGGGATAAAAATAGAATTTGAATTCGAAGGAATTCAAATAAAGAAAATTCAAATAGAGATTTGGATATAGAATTCGAATGAAATTCAAATATAGAAATTTGAATATGGAAGTTCAAATGGAATTTTAAATATAGAGTTTGAATAAGAGATTCAAACAACATTTGAATAAGAGAGTTCAAAATGGAATTTGAATAAGAGAATTGAAATAGAATTTGAATAAAGAAATTCAAATAGGGATTTGAATTTAGAATTTCAAAATAGAATTTGAAATAAACTTTGAAAATAGGATTTCAAAGTAGAATAGGAAATCCAAATGGTTTGAAATGGAATTTGAATTCAAGGGAATTCAAATGGATTTGAGTGAAGAAATTCAAATGGGATTTAAATAATGGGTTTTAAATAAAGAGGATTCAAATATAAGAATTCAAATAGTATTAGAATGGAGTTTTGGATATTTGAATTTAAAAATAGAAATTCAAAATGGAGTTTGATTATTTAAATTCAAGTATGAAATTTCAAATATAACAATTTAAAAGGGAGTTGATTATTGAAATTAATGTGGTATTTAAATTCAAGGAGATTAAAATGTGGTATTTGAAATCAAGGAAATAAAATATGGTATGTGAATTCAAGAGAATTAAATTTGAATATTAAAATTCAAATGGAGATGGCAAATGAAATTTGAATATAGGAGATTCAAATTGAATTCAAATAGAATTTAAACTATGGGATTTGAATATTGAATTCAAATGGAATTGAAACTATGGATTTGAATATATTAAAATATATCAGAATGGAGTTGGATTCATTTTAACGAAAGTTTAAAAGTTTATATATATAAATTATAAATAAAACGAACTCGCCGTAGGGCTGCAGTTCGTAAATTGGCGATTTGAACTTCAATTGAATATACAGAACTCAATTGAAGTCGAAATTCTTTGAAACAAGAAACGTCAGGACCGATTTGATAATAGCTTTCTAATGAAGGAGAAAAATCTGGATTTCATCGAATAGATTTTGAGTTATGTCAAAAATCAAATTTTTAGAAAAGCAGCGCCAGAACCATTATAAAACCATAACGGTTTGTTTAAATAAACTAAAGGATTTTTAAAGAAAAAAAATCCGAATTTGCCATGAGAAAAATCCAGACTTGAGTTGTAAATTAAATACGAACTCAAGTGGTGTAAATGAGATGATTGTTGAAACAAAAATCAGATTTTTGATTATTGATTAGAATTGACTAATTTAAAGAAAATTAGTTAATGGAATTTTAGAATCGAAATTTTGGGCTTTGCATCAGACAAGGGGTGTGTAAATTCATATTCGAAATCGAATATGAAACTTGAATTAGAAATGACATTCGATTGTTGTATCAACAAATTAATATATATTTGAACGTGATATGTTCAAATAACAAGTGAAATAGGCTAAGAAGCTAATTAAAGAATAAATGGGCGGAACTGAATTCAAACGATTGGTTCGAGTTGAATTGAATTGCAAACAGGTGAACATGTGTAAGAAGGTTTGATATGAAGTATATGAAGATTTAAATTTATGTGCCCGACAAAAAGGTACATGTTTAATTCATATATGAGATTTTATGCGCCGTATCGGCAAGCCGCTTGGCTTTTTCTTTTTCTTTTTGAGATTAGAAGGATCGGGGAAGCTATTTGAAATTTCCCGATGCTCCCGATACAGGGGAGGTTATGGCAAAAAATTTCCGGAAATTTAAGGAGTTAGAATATTTTTAAGATATTTTGATAGTTAGAAATCATTGTATCGACGTATAGAATTCGATAGGTAAATGAATATAAAAATCGAATATTGTAAACAAAAAGGGAAATCTATAAATTAGAAATAGAAAGCGAACTTTATACATGTTTTAAAAATGAACAATTGGATTGTATAGTGTGTTTATTCGAGGTAAGTGGTTTCGCCGTTTTGAAGTTGAGGATGTTTTTCAGTTAAGGTCTGAGAGGTAATAATACCCCAACTTGATTGATTTCATTTTTAATGGATAAATAGCAAGATCCAGTCTTGAAGAGAAGTGTTTGAAAAAGAGTTAGTTGAATAAAATATTTTGGGTTGTTGTAACGATGTTTTACACAACATTCGTTTTAAACCCAAGTAATGGAATTTTGGAAATATAACAAGTAAATATTTCCTGAGTATAATTAAAATAGTCGGGATAGAGATAAGTGATTGGAATTGTTTCCAATTGCAAATAGAGATATTTTCTAATATGTAGAAAATAAAAGAAGTTGATATTGGAAAATGCTTTCCAAAGAGCGTAAAGGGCCAATATGGTTATTGAAAATATTTGGTTAACAAATATTGATAAGGAAATGGAGAAGAGATTTGATTAATGAAATATTAATTAAAGAGCCCAGTGATTTGTTTGATATGTTTGGATGAACACTTGTTTTTATTCGATAGTTAAATCACAGACTATCGAAGTTTTTGACCATCGTTGTCAATATGGAGAGACCGGTTGGATTATTATCCGAAGAACCACTCCGTATCGGCATAAGCGTTGCGAACCAAGTATGCTGATTATATTGAAGACGGAGTAAAGTGCAAGGGCTTTTCTATTAAGTAGAAATAGTGCCTTCGGTTTCGTTCAATCCCAGAACGAACGTAAATGGACGAATGTCTGACAGAGTATTTCCAATGATCAAATGGGTTGGTCTGTATGAATATATATGGTTGCAACGGATTTATCCCTTAGCATAATATCCAGAATATTTGTGCAAACTCAACTAGTGATTAACGGATCTGACAATGTTGCATTCAAAGTGATTGTGCTATCAATGAATGGTAAGTATTCGTAGCCTCAGGCCTCAACAACCGGGAAAGGGCAAAAATCGGGCAGGCAGCATGGCTATGTGGGTCGCACCCATTAGGATGTATAATCACCTATCTAGAGGTTCATTTAATTTCTTATTCTATTCGATGCTGTCCCAGTCAGGAGGCGGTTGCTGATCCTAACCGTTGGTGATATACATTCGATACACTCAAGCGAAATGAGTGGTCGGTCATGTGTGGGCCGGGTTATAAGATGTTCTTGTTGAACCCAGTGTATTCCTCTCTAGAGATACACTAGCGGAAGGTGGTTCCATACCTTGTCCTGTTGGAAATCCAATCTCCAATAAGCGCTATGCGGTTTTTGATTTTATACTATATATGTGGAGCGTGAGATGCAAGCGTTCTGCTATTTTGTTATTTATTTGATGTAGACATTATTATAATATCATTGGATTTGATATCAAAATGTTTTGGGTTATAGTAAGGTAAAAAAACCGTCCATGTTTATGTGTGGGCTGGTCTTACTATTATCTTTTCTTTCGAAAAGGGTTTTTAAAGTTAAACAAGTGGTTGGAGTTTACTCACACCAGTCCCATGACTGACCCAGAGTTTATTTTGTTTTGTTTTCCCTAAACTCTTGGGTGCCCAAATTTGTACGGGCAGTCAAGTAGTCGGGATTTCACAGATTCAATTGGAGGAGCTGGAAGCAGGAGGCTTCACCAGTTAGTTGTAGATTATCGTATTTCCGCTGTGTAATATGTTGTATCTGGGAACAGGTGTTTATAACTGTTCCAGAGATGACTGTTGTGCTCTGATGATGGTATGTATATAAAGTTACTGATTTGTATTTCAAAAGTTATGTTATATAATATATTTTATTCGTTCCGCTGTGAGATTCGTGTTTACTTTGATTATGCTCAGTTGTGTTCTTCTTCTTCTATTCTATTAGTTCTATCTTTTCTATCTCACCCTCTAATTTCTTCTATTAATGATACGGTATTTTCGATGTCTGAACAGTCGACGCTGGGTTTTGTGTCAAATTTTCGGAGTCGAAAACCTCGTGGTCGTTACATCTAATCTTTTGCCATGTTAATATATATATATATATATATATATAAATCTAATTTTTTATTTACATACATAAAGGTCAAATTTTTATAAACTAAAACCCATAACTTTTCCACTTAAAAATCACGACTTTACTTTCATACAAATCTACTCTTTTTATTTATAAAAACCCATATAAAACTGATTTTAAAAGAATATATATTTTTAACATATAAAAACTGTTTAAAATTAAAAGTAAAAACTTATAGTGTTGTTGAATGGAGGGGGGGGGGGAATCTCGCTGGCCAGTGGCAGGAGGGAGGGGGGTCGTCGGTTGATCAGAGAAGGGAGGAGGAGGGCGCGGAGGAGAGAAGGGGGGGTTTGGGTGCTGGAGCATCGGATTTAAGAGGAGGGAGGAGAAGAAGAAGGGGAGGGGGAAGGAAGTGCGGTGGCGGTTTTCACAGTGGAGGAGAGAGAATCGAGAGGGTAGGGGGGCTGGGGATCTTCGGAGAGGGTCGAAGGGGGTGCGCGCCACCTGGGCAGGCGCGATGATGAGGGGCGGCGCATCCAAGGAGGGCGACGATGATTTTTTTTTGAATGAAGAGTAAAGGGGAGGGGGTTAAGTATAAATATAATTTAATTATATTATTATTTTAATTCCAAAAAGTTGACTTTTTATTTCGACCTCGAAACGAGGCCCACCGCCTGTCATTCATAGCTAATTACCCCCATTCCGAACACAATGGGATATGTATCGTAGGCTGATTCGATCGTTTTTCGTCAAAATCAACATATAACTCTATATATTGAATTTGAACGCGCATTTCAATTTACCGGGGCCACATACTAACTAGAAAAAATCCCGAAAAATATTTCCTAGCTTCATATTGATGATACAGTCCTAACAAAACTAATTTCGTCGAATTCTAAGACCGTTGGAAAAATGGCCATTTTCCAGTCGATTAAAATCAACTAAAACTGGTCAAACACGTTTTCCTTTGCCACGCTCACGTATTGATTCGAAAAATTATGAAATTTGAAACCTAGCAATAATTTGACATTGCGGATCCAACAAAAGTGGTTTCATTGAAATTTGAGGTCGTTTGCAGAATGGCTATTTTCAAGGGCCGAAATTCCATAGCGACAATTCTGAATTTTCAACTGGACATATCTTTTGATTCCCACTATGAAATTTTGATTTTTCGGATTCGTTGGAAAGATATTCTTAATTAGATTCTAATATTTTTTGTTTTTCTAAAACCCGGTTTATTTTGAATCCTGTACATTCATTTGAAGTTTGAAATCGAATTATCGAACTACCGCGCCATTTTCAATTCCTTTTATAATTAAAATAAAATATTTATATTCTAACGACGATCTATATAATATATACGTTCATTTCTATTCAAAATAAATTTTCGTCGATATTATTTAAAATAACTCATTTTAAATATTCAAAATTCGCTAAAATTGCCAAAATAAAAATCTTAAACTGGCTCAGAATTTCCGGGTTGTTACAATCTCCCCCACTTAAAACTTTTCGTCCCCGAAAAGGAACGAAGCCGAAAGTTGTTTAACTAATTAACTCAACTTCCATTGTTTTTCGTTACGGCTTAAGTTCTTCAAATTTTCAGTTTCTAAGAACTTTTCAAATTTTTCAAAAATTTGGCTAACACCCTAAATTTCCGAAAAAATTCGCCATAACCTCCCCTGCACCGGGGACTTCGGGATATTTCATATAGCCTCCCATGGCCTTCTTCAATCCAAAAGAAAATGAAAAAGCCAATCAGCTCATAAAATCATCATCACCCAAACAAAACAGTAAATTATGGTAAACATGTACCTATTTGTCGGGCAAACAAATTTTATTCTTCTGCTCTAGCCTCCTTGCTATGACCTGTTCAATGTAAGTACATGTATATGCAAGCAAATGCGACTAATTTTCAATACAATTCAATATTTGATTCTATTAGGCTAAACGGTTCAAATTTCAAACAAATAGACAAACAACCCAACCAGCAATCAATTAGTGAATTAACGTTTAATTCATAATTTGATATATATATATACAGAAAATCTTGTTTTTGATACCAAATCACAACAAATAATCCTAAGTAAATTTTGGTTCTCACACCAGTCTAATGGAAATATATAGATATCACACCTTCGAAACACGAATATGAATACTGATGATGATGCACCATCATCAGAATCATCCCCGGGTGTCTAGAATATGATTCTATATCTATCTAGTATATTAAAACTTCGAATATACGTTCATGACGCGTATATGCAAAACCTTTATATACTCGATTATCCAAATTCAATACAAATAAAATATTCAAATGCGTGTAAAACGATTTAAATTTCAAAACAAAATTGTTTTCATTTGAAAAATATAATCTTCACACTCGTTCTAGGACTCTACTGATCCCATCTCTAACGAGTCATTCCAATTGGATATTACTAATCCAATATCTGATGAATTCTTTCGTTCGGTTCTAATATGTCTTGTTCTCGAGCTCTGTAAACCAAAGCTCTGATACCACTCTATAACGACCCGAACTTCCCCGGTAAGGAAAGCCCGGATTGAGATGAGAACAACACACATCGGAACGCGAACAGAAGGACATTTCATTGTTTATTACAACAATTCCATCAGAATACAAGAATATACATAGTATGAATCGATATTATACAACAGAAAAATATCAGAGATTACAATAAATTACATAGCAGCGAAAAAACAATACAAAAACACAACTAGAAGTAATGCACGGATACAGAGCTTTCCGAGCATCGTTCCAGCTGTAAATCAGGATCCTGTGAATATAAATCTGCAAAACCAAAACTACTAGCTGCCCGTCTGGAAAATAGGGGCACCCAGAGTTTAGGTTAAAACAATAAACTCCAGGTCAGTCATGGGACTGGTGTGAGAACTAAAATAGTTATAAATCTTTATTTTAAAGAGAGTAATTCAAGGGACCACACCGTATAACACGGAACGGGTTTCCTCCCAAGAACACTAGTGCATATAACAAACAACGCAATGCTTTTTGGAAAAATGAAGCTATTATAAGACCCAGGTCCCATCATACAATGCAATGCAAGCCGGAGGATAGGGATTTCCCTTATAATAGCCAAACATGCTTGGTACGTTTAAAACAAATCATTTGATATTACTATAAGTGTATAGATTCAAAACAATTTCAATCATAAATATCAATCATAGACGGCATGGGTACCATATATCATGTCGCCATATAGATCTACAAATAAAACCGCAATATCACGTATTGGAAATTGGATTTCCGTCATGAGCCGAGGCAAGGGGCAAGCTCCTCTCCATTCGAGACACTCTAGCAAATGTCCTAGGACCGCACATAGCAATCCTTGGATCTTCAGGGCCGGTCGGCCTCTCTTACTTTTGAGGATTGGCAATTCCTAAGCACACGTTCCCGGTCCTAACAGACCTATATCCGAGGCGCCTCGTATCCAACAACCACATAGGTGAAAAGTATATAAATGGCAGCCAGTTTAAGCACTGACACCACCCATAGCTAGAAAGAAACATCGTTCTCTCCCTGCAGTCACTATCCCGTTTTTGACTCATACCGAGGTGTGAGGCTCGTGAATTCACGCTATACACAAAGCTGCGCCACACAGGCTGTGCTTTGATCATCAACCACAAGACTTTGCTTTTCAATAGAACCCTTGATCAATTGCCACTTACGCGAGCCACATTGGCAATTCACTCCCTGCGACTGATGTCCATCGATATACAAGGACGTCTGGACGATCGCCAACTGATTCCCTCCTCTTGGGTGTACAGCCCAATCAAGATCATCAGTAATCACCCAAATGATGTGAAGACTTCCGGTTTTCAACCACCGTCTTCATCTTCGACTTATCGCCGAATCGGTTATTCAGAATGGGTATAAACCCGGCCTTTCTGAATAACCCACGTATATAATAAACAAATGTTACACAACCACAACAAACGCCTCATTCCAATTTAGAATATTCTTTTATTCACAAAATCACATTCTTAGGGAAAGGTTCCCATTAATTTTATCAAAGATAAATTCTTCTAAATTTATTCTTTAATCCTCCTTTGGATATCATTTCAAACTAGTCGGGATTAGCGAACCACACCGAAGTAATTATTCATTTTATTTCCCAATCCCAACCTATATATCACATGGAACAAAACTGGTAATACTCCATATCTAACACCACGGTGTTATCAGTAATATTAATTACCATTTCACGTTCAAATCTAATTAAAGATTTAACTATCGCTTTGGAGCAAAACTGGTGGTACTCCACTCTCGATCATCTTTCAGATTTGATAATTTAAATTATCAATTCACATTTCAATCTAATTAAAGACTCATTAAAACTCATAATTTGAATTATCAATTCACATTTAATCTATTTAAAAATTCATTAAAAATCCACTTAGTTTTAATCTTTTCAAAAATCAATATCTTGTCTTTAACTGGGTTAAAGAACCAATGTCATCTAAAACACGGTTCACGACAATCCCAAAGTCATATTCAAATTCAATTCCAATTAAATATCATTTAATTGGTACACTTCATTAAATCTAAATAGAGAGATTCAATTTTTTTATCAACTGGGCTTAAGAACGGTGTTAATGAAGACACCATCCACGACAAACCCAAATCACGTTTGATATTAAATACAAGGCTCTGAATAGAAAATATAATGGCTTATATTCAGTATCAAATTCTGAAACCAACAAATATCGTATTGGAAATAACGATATAAAATATATCTTTCAAATTCCCATAACAATATCTGTATAGTCACGAAATCCAACATCGAAAAATTCCGAAGATAATTTCGATTCAAATCTATTTCCACTTCACGTATATTGGAAATTCTGATTATTTTTAAAACCACTTTCAATTTCTATTTATTTCAAAAATAAATTGATTTTAATTCCAGTTCATTTCGATAAAAATGTATTTTTATCTTTTCAAATGTGGAGTTTTTCATCCCAGTTCTTTCCAATTCACATATTATGATTTTACACAAATTATTGATAATTTTAATAATTTTATCAAGGCCCGTACAGTCGATTTCCATCAACGGCCATCGAAATGCACTTACATCGACCTTTTCCAAATTTGATTTGGACATAATTCCAAATCCAACCATTAGATTTCAATTTTCTAATATTCGTTCGAAAGCTCTTTTCGATACGAACCCAACGGTTCCGGTTTTAGGAGAATCCGACGGACGGATCTCCCGTAACGTCAATTCAAAGCCAATGGTCGAAATTCACGAACTGCCGTAGCGCGTTCTATTCAGGCCATTATATATATAATATATATAAATATATTATATATTTCGTCGATTTCCTTTTAAAACGTATTTTATAAATCGTTTTAAATTCGTTTTCGAAACGATTTCAACTCTATATTCAATTTCAGATCAAAATTGAATATTTCATATCATCGATATACAAATGATAATATTTTCAAAACGTTATATTTTGAAATCACTTCTTTTTCTATATTCATTATAAAAACGAATATAATCGATATAATTATCGCTCACGTCAAAATGGCGCAACTCTAATCAACACGGCTTTATATATTTCGATAAATTCATTCTTCTATTCAACAAATGAATATTTATTCTATTCAACACATGAATATATATTTCTTTCAACACATGAATATTCTCAACACATGAGCACTGTTAACACATGACTATTTTTGTTATTTAATATATTTTATAAAATTATGGTATCTATCGTTTGATTTTCAAATCAGACTCCAACTGTAAAGTAGTAAGAGAATGATTCCCTAAATATTAACGCCGAAGGCGGAAACCAATATCAGATCAATACCCAGGAAACCGCTCATCTTATCTATTTTCCAGTTAGTTTCTAACTTTAAATATGATAAAGATGTAAATTTTATTTTTAAAATATTTCTTTCAACACATGATAATTTTCAACACATGATAATTTTCAACACATGATAATCGTCAACACATGACTATTTTTGTTATTCTATTCTCTATTTTCCCAATTGGAATAAGGCCCAATCAATTACCGTATAATGTTAATTATATGGTTTCCATACAAAACATGTATATAATAGCAACGACAAATAATAAACCATCATCCAAAGTGCATCACACAACTGCATAAACATTAAATATAAATAATTAACGCTCACACAGTCTGTCGACCAATCGATCGACATACAATGAAATAATTGGGATTAGTGTATGCCAAATATCATCCATATACCCGTGTGGGGTTTCAAATCAACAAACACAGTTTTTTATTCATTCACATATCCGTTAAAAATTATATTTTTAACGATAAAATATTTTTAACTGTATAAATATTTTATTTCATTTCACATCACACAATCAATTTTCATCACAACAAACAATCAAACATACAAGCCATCCATGGTCTGTGAACGACGGGTGTCGGGTGCTGCTAAGCACCGTCTGCATCCTAGTATATATTTTTAACTAGAAAACAAGATTTAAAGTGAGAAGTTCTCACCGACTAGCTAATCCAAACCCCTCGACTCTTCTTATGTAGAAGATCTTGTCGTTCCCACCTACTTGTCACTTTCGTTGTCCGTAGCCACTACATATATAAAAATCTATTTGTCACTTTCGTTGTCCGTAGCCACTACATATATAAAAATCACATTTTTATAATCACGCTATATGGATAAAAATTCCATTTTTACACCGCTACTATATAGATAAAAATTCCATTTTTACACCGCTACTATATAGATAAAAATATTCTATTTTTACACCGCTACTATATAGATAAAAATTCTATTTTTATAACGGTGTTCATATAATAAAGATTATATTTTTATCACGCTACTCTCTATATAAAGATTTCGCGTTTTCAAAAATAAAGATCTCGCCTTTTCATTCTATCACTATAAAAATCACATTTTTATTTCAACATATATATAATAAAAATCAGATTTTTATTTCGCTACATATATAAAGATAATGTTTTTACTATCTATATAATATAAAAATCGTATTCTTATACTATAAAAATAATATCTTTACATTGCTACTACTATAAAGATCACATTTTTATTACTCTATATTATATAAAATCATATTTTTATTCTTCTAAAAATATAAAAATCATATTTTTAAATCTTCACATCTAATAAAAATATCGCCTTTCTATTTTAAAATATAATCTCTTTGTCAATAAAAATCTAATGTAACGACCCAGATTTTTGAATAATTTATTTTAAATATTTAATATTGTTTTAAATATTTAGTTGATAATATAAATGATATTTTATATTGAATTATCAATTTAATATGGCCGTTTATATTTACATTCGAATTTAAATTTCAATATCAGATCACAGAGTTCAAAATAACGTTGTAACATTGAAACGATGGTCGGTACGTTAAAATAGCGGTTCATGGTTTAAATTAATGAACCCAAAATATCTGATTTTTGGATAGGATCAAAATCAAATCGATATCGGTTTAAATAAACTAAAATCTCTTTATATCACATCGTATTAAATTGAATGTACTCCACGCACTGTAAACTCCTTCAGCTCCAAGTATTATCGTCTATAAAATCGCGTTCACCTTCTCTTCTCCATTTCATTCTTCACAGACAGGGAAACAAAACAAAAGCCTCAAATTTAATGGCCGAACTCCTTTGTACCAGAATTCGAACCAACCCCTTCTCATTCCAAAATCGAAATCACCTTCTCTGTTAAAACGAAAGCTTTCAAAGAAAATAAAGGGGCGATCCTTTTCCTCACAGCCAATGCTCCTCCAGGCTACGCCTTTCCTATAAATTCCTCAAATCGAATTCGCTCGAACCTTGGTGGAGTCTAGGGGGTTGCGAAGTCGCGTTCGAATCAAGGAAGCCTATCGCGAAAAGGGGTCATCGATCTCGTCACGTGTTAGTTGAAGCTCGCGATTTGGGTGTTCGAATTCGGTCTTGTCAAACGGAATAAGGTCGCGATAGGTGCTTGGGGTCAGTACGATGCTAGTCTTCGAGGTAAGGAGGAGCTTCTACTGGGCATTGGTAACCGATTTGGGGGTTCCGTGAGGTTGCGATGGGGTTGTGAGGCTGTTCGATGTGTACTGGAGGGGTGGAGTTCAATCTGATTGATGATGGGTTCTGGTGGGTGATGTTAGAGGATGCGCTCACGGAATTGGGGGTGACAGCAGACTGATGGGTGCGCAGCATCATCTTGGTAGCACTGGGGGTTGGAGCAGCAACCTAAGGTTGCGATTAGGAGAAGTTAGGGCTCAGTTCTTCTGCTCGATGGTGAGGTAGAGTTTCAGATTTCAGAACTGAACGGTGATCATTAGAACTATAAGAAGAAAAGAGGGAGTGCGGTGCAGTTGTTCGGTAAAATGCCAGAAAATGGATGAAACAGTTTTGATCTATTTTCTGAAACCTGAAGTCGAAATTTCAGAGTGTGGTTAGAGCCTGATTAGCTTAAGCCAATTTAAGCAATTAAGGTAATTTAAAACTTGTTATTTATTTATTTTAAGTAAATGAAAAATATACATATATGGTTAAATGTTTATGAAGTGAATAATGAGGTTAGAATTTTATTTAGAAAAGGTTAGAATTTTATTTAGAAAAGGTTAGAATTTAATTAATATATGGATTAGAATTAAATCAGCATACTAGTTAGAATTAAATTAGTATGTCAGTTAGAATTAAATTAATTTAATCCAAATGCATAAAATTTTACTAACTAAGGAATATTTCATTTAACATATA
The DNA here is from genome assembly GCA_030737875.1 of Allium sativum. Lineage (NCBI taxonomy): Eukaryota > Viridiplantae > Streptophyta > Magnoliopsida > Asparagales > Amaryllidaceae > Allium > Allium sativum. The sequence goes on along the minus strand of CM060920.1, from coordinate 854,904,372 downwards.
CATGATATCAGATTTCGAGTGGAAAACAGGTTGCGTTGAATCATATCGGTGTAGGCCGCGAAATGGAATTTGAAATGGAAATCAGAATAGATCGGATTAAAGGAATATCACGGTGAGTAAATCTCACTCACCTTTTATTTATAATTAATTTTATTTCGTTAAAAATAATTGTTGTTGCTCGTTTGGATTTTTCTGCTTGCTTTATATATATTAGTTATTTAGGCTATTATATATATATATATTGGGTTGATTGGTTGGATTCCCGCAGTCTCATTAGCGGATGCCCGCAGTTTCATAGCGGATGATTACCCTATACGCCCCACGCTATGATTAGTGGATGACCTTCTATACCGCGATATTCTGCCACGAAGCAGAATGGGTATTATTTATGTGCTAACATCTGTGGATGCAGGAAAACAGGTTGGAGGGATCCAACTGGATTCCTCAAAAATATATTATCTGTTTGTTGTTTGCTGATTTCATATATTCATATATGATGTGTTAAAAATAAAATGATTGAAAATTGGGTGATTTGATTGTTTCAAATATCACTGGGCTAAGTGTTAATTTATTTAAAATATCATGGAAGGATATTTGAGATTTAAAAGGGAAAATTCTATTTTTAAATAGAATTTGAATTTTTAATGGAATAAAAATATAAACTTGTTTTTGAAAAATAAAACAAGTAATAAATAGTTCTTTTATAACGAAGTTTATAAATAATTCTTTTATAACGAAGTTATAAATGAAGTGAAAAGAATTATCATTTGATAATTCAGAAATAGAAATACAAGTGTGAAATTGGAATGGGAAATCTATCTTCAAAAGGAATAAAAATAGAATTTGAATTCAAAGGGATAAAAATAGAATTTGAATTCGAAGGAATTCAAATAAAGAAAATTCAAATAGAGATTTGGATATAGAATTCGAATGAAATTCAAATATAGAAATTTGAATATGGAAGTTCAAATGGAATTTTAAATATAGAGTTTGAATAAGAGATTCAAACAACATTTGAATAAGAGAGTTCAAAATGGAATTTGAATAAGAGAATTGAAATAGAATTTGAATAAAGAAATTCAAATAGGGATTTGAATTTAGAATTTCAAAATAGAATTTGAAATAAACTTTGAAAATAGGATTTCAAAGTAGAATAGGAAATCCAAATGGTTTGAAATGGAATTTGAATTCAAGGGAATTCAAATGGATTTGAGTGAAGAAATTCAAATGGGATTTAAATAATGGGTTTTAAATAAAGAGGATTCAAATATAAGAATTCAAATAGTATTAGAATGGAGTTTTGGATATTTGAATTTAAAAATAGAAATTCAAAATGGAGTTTGATTATTTAAATTCAAGTATGAAATTTCAAATATAACAATTTAAAAGGGAGTTGATTATTGAAATTAATGTGGTATTTAAATTCAAGGAGATTAAAATGTGGTATTTGAAATCAAGGAAATAAAATATGGTATGTGAATTCAAGAGAATTAAATTTGAATATTAAAATTCAAATGGAGATGGCAAATGAAATTTGAATATAGGAGATTCAAATTGAATTCAAATAGAATTTAAACTATGGGATTTGAATATTGAATTCAAATGGAATTGAAACTATGGATTTGAATATATTAAAATATATCAGAATGGAGTTGGATTCATTTTAACGAAAGTTTAAAAGTTTATATATATAAATTATAAATAAAACGAACTCGCCGTAGTGCTGCAGTTCGTAAATTGGCGATTTGAACTTCAATTGAATATACAGAACTCAATTGAAGTCGAAATTCTTTGAAACAAGAAACGTCAGGACCGATTTGATAATAGCTTTCTAATGAAGGAGAAAAATCTGGATTTCATCGAATAGATTTTGAGTTATGTCAAAAATCAAATTTTTAGAAAAGCAGCGCCAGAACCATTATAAAACCATAACGGTTTGTTTAAATAAACTAAAGGATTTTTAAAGAAAAAAAATCCGAATTTGCCATGAGAAAAATCCAGACTTGAGTTGTAAATTAAATACGAACTCAAGTGGTGTAAATGAGATGATTGTTGAAACAAAAATCAGATTTTTGATTATTGATTAGAATTGACTAATTTAAAGAAAATTAGTTAATGGAATTTTAGAATCGAAATTTTGGGCTTTGCATCAGACAAGGGGTGTGTAAATTCATATTCGAAATCGAATATGAAACTTGAATTAGAAATGACATTCGATTGTTGTATCAACAAATTAATATATATTTGAACGTGATATGTTCAAATAACAAGTGAAATAGGCTAAGAAGCTAATTAAAGAATAAATGGGCGGAACTGAATTCAAACGATTGGTTCGAGTTGAATTGAATTGCAAACAGGTGAACATGTGTAAGAAGGTTTGATATGAAGTATATGAAGATTTAAATTTATGTGCCCGACAAAAAGGTACATGTTTAATTCATATATGAGATTTTATGCGCCGTATCGGCAAGCCGCTTGGCTTTTTCTTTTTCTTTTTGAGATTAGAAGGATCGGGGAAGCTATTTGAAATTTCCCGATGCTCCCGATACAGGGGAGGTTATGGCAAAAAATTTCCGGAAATTTAAGGAGTTAGAATATTTTTAAGATATTTTGATAGTTAGAAATCATTGTATCGACGTATAGAATTCGATAGGTAAATGAATATAAAAATCGAATATTGTAAACAAAAAGGGAAATCTATAAATTAGAAATAGAAAGCGAACTTTATACATGTTTTAAAAATGAACAATTGGATTGTATAGTGTGTTTATTCGAGGTAAGTGGTTTCGCCGTTTTGAAGTTGAGGATGTTTTTCAGTTAAGGTCTGAGAGGTAATAATACCCCAACTTGATTGATTTCATTTTTAATGGATAAATAGCAAGATCCAGTCTTGAAGAGAAGTGTTTGAAAAAGAGTTAGTTGAATAAAATATTTTGGGTTGTTGTAACGATGTTTTACACAACATTCGTTTTAAACCCAAGTAATGGAATTTTGGAAATATAACAAGTAAATATTTCCTGAGTATAATTAAAATAGTCGGGATAGAGATAAGTGATTGGAATTGTTTCCAATTGCAAATAGAGATATTTTCTAATATGTAGAAAATAAAAGAAGTTGATATTGGAAAATGCTTTCCAAAGAGCGTAAAGGGCCAATATGGTTATTGAAAATATTTGGTTAACAAATATTGATAAGGAAATGGAGAAGAGATTTGATTAATGAAATATTAATTAAAGAGCCCAGTGATTTGTTTGATATGTTTGGATGAACACTTGTTTTTATTCGATAGTTAAATCACAGACTATCGAAGTTTTTGACCATCGTTGTCAATATGGAGAGACCGGTTGGATTATTATCCGAAGAACCACTCCGTATCGGCATAAGCGTTGCGAACCAAGTATGCTGATTATATTGAAGACGGAGTAAAGTGCAAGGGCTTTTCTATTAAGTAGAAATAGTGCCTTCGGTTTCGTTCAATCCCAGAACGAACGTAAATGGACGAATGTCTGACAGAGTATTTCCAATGATCAAATGGGTTGGTCTGTATGAATATATATGGTTGCAACGGATTTATCCCTTAGCATAATATCCAGAATATTTGTGCAAACTCAACTAGTGATTAACGGATCTGACAATGTTGCATTCAAAGTGATTGTGCTATCAATGAATGGTAAGTATTCGTAGCCTCAGGCCTCAACAACCGGGAAAGGGCAAAAATCGGGCAGGCAGCATGGCTATGTGGGTCGCACCCATTAGGATGTATAATCACCTATCTAGAGGTTCATTTAATTTCTTATTCTATTCGATGCTGTCCCAGTCAGGAGGCGGTTGCTGATCCTAACCGTTGGTGATATACATTCGATACACTCAAGCGAAATGAGTGGTCGGTCATGTGTGGGCCGGGTTATAAGATGTTCTTGTTGAACCCAGTGTATTCCTCTCTAGAGATACACTAGCGGAAGGTGGTTCCATACCTTGTCCTGTTGGAAATCCAATCTCCAATAAGCGCTATGCGGTTTTTGATTTTATACTATATATGTGGAGCGTTAGATGCAAGCGTTCTGCTATTTTGTTATTTATTTGATGTAGACATTATTATAATATCATTGGATTTGATATCAAAATGTTTTGGGTTATAGTAAGGTAAAAAAACCGTCCATGTTTATGTGTGGGCTGGTCTTACTATTATCTTTTCTTTCGAAAAGGGTTTTTAAAGTTAAACAAGTGGTTGGAGTTTACTCACACCAGTCCCATGACTGACCCAGAGTTTATTTTGTTTTGTTTTCCCTAAACTCTTGGGTGCCCAAATTTGTACGGGCAGTCAAGTAGTCGGGATTTCACAGATTCAATTGGAGGAGCTGGAAGCAGGAGGCTTCACCAGTTAGCTGTAGATTATCGTATTTCCGCTGTGTAATATGTTGTATCTGGGAACAGGTGTTTATAACTGTTCCAGAGATGACTGTTGTGCTCTGATGATGGTATGTATATAAAGTTACTGATTTGTATTTCAAAAGTTATGTTATATAATATATTTTATTCGTTCCGCTGTGAGATTCGTGTTTACTTTGATTATGCTCAGTTGTGTTCTTCTTCTTCTATTCTATTAGTTCTATCTTTTCTATCTCACCCTCTAATTTCTTCTATTAATGATACGGTATTTTCGATGTCTGAACAGTCGACGCTGGGTTTTGTGTCAAATTTTCGGAGTCGAAAACCTCGTGGTCGTTACATCTAATCTTTTGCCATGTTAATATATATATATATATATATATATATATATATATAAATCTAATTTTTTATTTACATACATAAAGGTCAAATTTTTATAAACTAAAACCCATAACTTTTCCACTTAAAAATCACGACTTTACTTTCATACAAATCTACTCTTTTTATTTATAAAAACCCATATAAAACTGATTTTAAAAGAATATATATTTTTAACATATAAAAACTGTTTAAAATTAAAAGTAAAAACTTATAGTGTTGTTGAATGGAGGGGGGGGGGGGGAATCTCGCTGGCCAGTGGCAGGAGGGAGGGGGGTCGTCGGTTGATCAGAGAAGGGAGGAGGAGGGTGCGGAGGAGAGAAGGGGGGGTTTGGTTGCTGGAGCATCGGATTTAAGAGGAGGGAGGAGAAGAAGAAGGGGAGGGGGAAGGAAGTGCGGTGGCGGTTTTCACAGTGGAGGAGAGAGAATCGAGAGGGTAGGGGGGCTGGGGATCTTCGGAGAGGGTCGAAGGGGGTGCGCGCCACCTGGGCAGGCGCGATGATGAGGGGCGGCGCATCCAAGGAGGGCGACGATGATTTTTTTTTGAATGAAGAGTAAAGGGGAGGGGGTTAAGTATAAATATAATTTAATTATATTATTATTTTAATTCCAAAAAGTTGACTTTTTATTTCGACCTCGAAACGAGGCCCACCGCCTGTCGTTCATAGCTAATTACCCCCATTCCGAACACAATGGGATATGTATCGTAGGCTGATTCGATCGTTTTTCGTCAAAATCAACATATAACTCTATATATTGAATTTGAACGCGCATTTCAATTTACCGGGGCCACATACTAACTAGAAAAAATCCCGAAAAATATTTCCTAGCTTCATATTGATGATACAGTCCTAACAAAACTAATTTCGTCGAATTCTAAGACCGTTGGAAAAATGGCCATTTTCCAGTCGATTAAAATCAACTAAAACTGGTCAAACACGTTTTCCTTTGCCACGCTCACGTATTGATTCGAAAAATTATGAAATTTGAAACCTAGCAATAATTTGACATTGCGGATCCAACAAAAGTGGTTTCATTGAAATCCGAGGTCGTTTGCAGAATGGCTATTTTCAAGGGCCGAAATTCCATAGCGACAATTCTGAATTTTCAACTGGACATATCTTTTGATTCCCACTATGAAATTTTGATTTTTCGGATTCGTTGGAAAGATATTCTTAATTAGATTCTAATATTTTTTGTTTTTCTAAAACCCGGTTTATTTTGAATCCTGTACATTCATTTGAAGTTTGAAATCGAATTATCGAACTACCGCGCCATTTTCAATTCCTTTTATAATTAAAATAAAATATTTATATTCTAACGACGATCTATATAATATATACGTTCATTTCTATTCAAAATAAATTTTCGTCGATATTATTTAAAATAACTCATTTTAAATATTCAAAATTCGCTAAAATTGCCAAAATAAAAATCTTAAACTGGCTCAGAATTTCCGGGTTGTTACAATCTCCCCCACTTAAAACTTTTCGTCCCCGAAAAGGAACGAAGCCGAAAGTTGTTTAACTAATTAACTCAACTTCCATTGTTTTTCGTTACGGCTTAAGTTCTTCAAATTTTCAGTTTCTAAGAACTTTTCAAATTTTTCAAAAATTTGGCTAACACCCTAAATTTCCGAAAAAATTCGCCATAACCTCCCCTGCACCGGGGACTTCGGGATATTTCATATAGCCTCCCATGGCCTTCTTCAATCCAAAAGAAAATGAAAAAGCCAATCAGCTCATAAAATCATCATCACCCAAACAAAACAGTAAATTATGGTAAACATGTACCTATTTGTCGGGCAAACAAATTTTATTCTTCTGCTCTAGCCTCCTTGCTATGACCTGTTCAATGTAAGTACATGTATATGCAAGCAAATGCGACTAATTTTCAATACAATTCAATATTTGATTCTATTAGGCTAAACGGTTCAAATTTCAAACAAATAGACAAACAACCCAACCAGCAATCAATTAGTGAATTAACGTTTAATTCATAATTTGATATATATATATATACAGAAAATCTTGTTTTTGATACCAAATCACAACAAATAATCCTAAGTAAATTTTGGTTCTCACACCAGTCTAATGGAAATATATAGATATCACACCTTCGAAACACGAATATGAATACTGATGATGATGCACCATCATCAGAATCATCCCCGGGTGTCTAGAATATGATTCTATATCTATCTAGTATATTAAAACTTCGAATATACGTTCATGACGCGTATATGCAAAACCTTTATATACTCGATTATCCAAATTCAATACAAATAAAATATTCAAATGCGTGTAAAACGATTTAAATTTCAAAACAAAATTGTTTTCATTTGAAAAATATAATCTTCACACTCGTTCTAGGACTCTACTGATCCCATCTCTAACGAGTCATTCCAATTGGATATTACTAATCCAATATCTGATGAATTCTTTCGTTCGGTTCTAATATGTCTTGTTCTCGAGCTCTGTAAACCAAAGCTCTGATACCACTCTATAACGACCCGAACTTCCCCGGTAAGGAAAGCCCGGATTGAGATGAGAACAACACACATCGGAACGCGAACAGAAGGACATTTCATTGTTTATTACAACAATTCCATCAGAATACAAGAATATACAGAGTATGAATCGATATTATACAACAGAAAAATATCAGAGATTACAATAAATTACATAGCAGCGAAAAAACAATACAAAAACACAACTAGAAGTAATGCACGGATACAGAGCTTTCCGAGCATCGTTCCAGCTGTAAATCAGGATCCTGTGAATATAAATCTGCAAAACCAAAACTACTAGCTGCCCGTCTGGAAAATAGGGGCACCCCGAGTTTAGGTTAAAACAATAAACTCCAGGTCAGTCATGGGACTGGTGTGAGAACTAAAATAGTTATAAATCTTTATTTTAAAGAGAGTAATTCAAGGGACCACACCGTATAACACGGAACGGGTTTCCTCCCAAGAACACTAGTGCATATAACAAACAACGCAATGCTTTTTGGAAAAATGAAGCTATTATAAGACCCAGGTCCCATCATACAATGCAATGCAAGCCGGAGGATAGGGATTTCCCTTATAATAGCCAAACATGCTTGGTACGTTTAAAACAAATCATTTGATATTACTATAAGTGTATAGATTCAAAACAATTTCAATCATAAATATCAATCATAGACGGCATGGGTACCATATATCATGTCGCCATATAGATCTACAAATAAAACCGCAATATCACGTATTGGAAATTGGATTTCCGTCATGAGCCGAGGCAAGGGGCAAGCTCCTCTCCATTCGAGACACTCTAGCAAATGTCCCAGGACCGCACATAGCAATCCTTGGATCTTCAGGGCCGGTCGGCCTCTCTTACTTTTGAGGATTGGCAATTCCTAAGCACACGTTCCCGGTCCTAACAGACCTATATCCGAGGCGCCTCGTATCCAACAACCACATAGGTGAAAAGTATATAAATGGCAGCCAGTTTAAGCACTGACACCACCCATAGCTAGAAAGAAACATCGTTCTCTCCCTGCAGTCACTATCCCGTTTTTGACTCATACCGAGGTGTGAGGCTCGCGAATTCACGCTATACACAAAGCTGCGCCACACAGGCTGTGCTTTGATCATCAACCACAAGACTTTGCTTTTCAATAGAACCCTTGATCAATTGCCACTTACGTGAGCCACATTGGCAATTCACTCCCTGCGACTGATGTCCATCGATATACAAGGACGTCTGGACGATCGCCAACTGATTCCCTCCTCTTGGGTGTACAGCCCAATCAAGATCATCAGTAATCACCCAAATGATGTGAAGACTTCCGGTTTTCAACCACCGTCTTCATCTTCGACTTATCGCCGAATCGGTTATTCAGAATGGGTATAAACCCGGCCTTTCTGAATAACCCACGTATATAATAAACAAATGTTACACAACCACAACAAACGCCTCATTCCAATTCAGAATATTCTTTTATTCACAAAATCACATTCTTAGGGAAAGGTTCCCATTAATTTTATCAAAGATAAATTCTTCTAAATTTATTCTTTAATCCTCCTTTGGATATCATTTCAAACTAGTCGGGATTAGCGAACCACACCGAAGTAATTATTCATTTTATTTCCCAATCCCAACCTATATATCACATGGAACAAAACTGGTAATACTCCATATCTAACACCACGGTGTTATCAGTAATATTAATTACCATTTCACGTTCAAATCTAATTAAAGATTTAACTATCGCTTTGGAGCAAAACTGGTGGTACTCCACTCTCGATCATCTTTCAGATTTGATAATTTAAATTATCAATTCACATTTCAATCTAATTAAAGACTCATTAAAACTCATAATTTGAATTATCAATTCACATTTAATCTATTTAAAAATTCATTAAAAATCCACTTAGTTTTAATCTTTTCAAAAATCAATATCTTGTCTTTAACTGGGTTAAAGAACCAATGTCATCTAAAACACGGTTCACGACAATCCCAAAGTCATATTCAAATTCAATTCCAATTAAATATCATTTAATTGGTACACTTCATTAAATCTAAATAGAGAGATTCAATTTTTTTATCAACTGGGCTTAAGAACGGTGTTAATGAAGACACCATCCACGACAAACCCAAATCACGTTTTATATTAAATACAAGGCTCTGAATAGAAAATATAATGGCTTATATTCAGTATCAAATTCTGAAACCAACAAATATCGTATTGGAAATAACGATATAAAATATATCTTTCAAATTCCCATAACAATATCTGTATAGTCACGAAATCCAACATCGAAAAATTCCGAAGATAATTTCGATTCAAATCTATTTCCACTTCACGTATATTGGAAATTCTGATTATTTTTAAAACCACTTTCAATTTCTATTTATTTCAAAAATAAATTGATTTTAATTCCAGTTCATTTCGATAAAAATGTATTTTTATCTTTTCAAATGTGGAGTTTTTCATCCCAGTTCTTTCCAATTCACATATTATGATTTTACACAAATTATTGATAATTTTAATAATTTTATCAAGGCCCGTACAGTCGATTTCCATCAACGGCCATCGAAATGCACTTACATCGACCTTTTCCAAATTTGATTTGGACATAATTCCAAATCCAACCATTAGATTTCAATTTTCTAATATTCGTTCGAAAGCTCTTTTCGATACGAACCCAACGGTTCCGGTTTTAGGAGAATCCGACGGACGGATCTCCCGTAACGTCAATTCAAAGCCAATGGTCGAAATTCACGAACTGCCGTAGCGCGTTCTATTCAGACCATTATATATATAATATATATAAATATATTATATATTTCGTCGATTTCCTTTTAAAACGTATTTTATAAATCGTTTTAAATTCGTTTTCGAAACGATTTCAACTCTATATTCAATTTCAGATCAAAATTGAATATTTCATATCATCGATATACAAATGATAATATTTTCAAAACGTTATATTTTGAAATCACTTCTTTTTCTATATTCATTATAAAAACGAATATAATCGATATAATTATCGCTCACGTCAAAATGGCGCAACTCTAATCAACACGGCTTTATATATTTCGATAAATTCATTCTTCTATTCAACAAATGAATATTTATTCTATTCAACACATGAATATATATTTCTTTCAACACATGAATATTCTCAACACATGAGCACTGTTAACACATGACTATTTTTGTTATTTAATATATTTTATAAAATTATGGTATCTATCGTTTGATTTTCAAATCAGACTCCAACTGTAAAGTAGTAAGAGAATGATTCCCTAAATATTAACGCCGAAGGCGGAAACCAATATCAGATCAATACCCAGGAAACCGCTCATCTTATCTATTTTCCAGTTAGTTTCTAACTTTAAATATGATAAAGATGTAAATTTTATTTTTAAAATATTTCTTTCAACACATGATAATTTTCAACACATGATAATTTTCAACACATGATAATCGTCAACACATGACTATTTTTGTTATTCTATTCTCTATTTTCCCAATTGGAATAAGGCCCAATCAATTACCGTATAATGTTAATTATATGGTTTCCATACAAAACATGTATATAATAGCAACGACAAATAATAAACCATCATCCAAAGTGCATCACACAACTGCATAAACATTAAATATAAATAATTAACGCTCACACAGTCTGTCGACCAATCGATCGACATACAATGAAATAATTGGGATTAGTGTATGCCAAATATCATCCATATACCCGTGTGGGGTTTCAAATCAACAAACACAGTTTTTTATTCATTCACATATCCGTTAAAAATTATATTTTTAACGATAAAATATTTTTAACTGTATAAATATTTTATTTCATTTCACATCACACAATCAATTTTCATCACAACAAACAATCAAACATACAAGCCATCCATGGTCTGTGAACGACGGGTGTCGGGTGCTGCTAAGCACCGTCTGCATCCTAGTATATATTTTTAACTAGAAAACAAGATTTAAAGTGAGAAGTTCTCACCGACTAGCTAATCCAAACCCCTCGACTCTTCTTATGTAGAAGATCTTGTCGTTCCCACCTACTTGTCACTTTCGTTGTCCGTAGCCACTACATATATAAAAATCTATTTGTCACTTTCGTTGTCCGTAGCCACTACATATATAAAAATCACATTTTTATAATCACGCTATATGGATAAAAATTCCATTTTTACACCGCTACTATATAGATAAAAATTCCATTTTTACACCGCTACTATATAGATAAAAATATTCTATTTTTACACCGCTACTATATAGATAAAAATTCTATTTTTATAACGGTGTTCATATAATAAAGATTATATTTTTATCACGCTACTCTCTATATAAAGATTTCGCCTTTTCAAAAATAAAGATCTCGCCTTTTCATTCCATCACTATAAAAATCACATTTTTATTTCAACATATATATAATAAAAATCAGATTTTTATTTCGCTACATATATAAAGATAATGTTTTTACTATCTATATAATATAAAAATCGTATTCTTATACTATAAAAATCATATCTTTACATTGCTACTACTATAAAGATCACATCTTTATTACTCTATATTATATAAAATCATATTTTTATTCTTCTAAAAATATAAAAATCATATTTTTAAATCTTCACATCTAATAAAAATATCGCCTTTCTATTTTAAAATATAATCTCTTTGTCAATAAAAATCTAATCTTTTACCATGTTAATATATATATATATATAATCTAATTTTTTATTTACATACATAAAGGTCAAATTTTTATAAACTAAAACCCTTAACTTTTCCACTTAAAAATCACGACTTTACTTTCATACAAATCTACTCTTTTTATTTATAAAAACCCATATAAAACTGATTTTAAAAGAATATATATTTTAACATATAAAAACTGGATAAAATTAAAAGTAAAAACTTACAGTGTTGTTGAATGGAGGGGGGGGGGGGGAATCTCGCTGGCCAGTCGCAGGAGGGGGGGTCGTCGGTTGATCAGAGAAGGGAGGAGGAGGGCGTGGAGGAGAGAAGGGGGTTTGGGTGCTGGAGCGTCGGATTTAAGAGGAGGGAGGAGAAGAAGAAGGGGAGGGGGAAGGAAGTGCGGCGGCGGTTTTCACAGTGGAGGAGAGAGAATCGAGAGGGTAGGGGCCTGGGGATCTTCAGAGAGGGTCGATGGGGGTGCGCGCCACCTGGGGAGGTGCGATGATGAGGGGCGGTGCATCCAAGGAGGGCGACGATGATTTTTTCTTTTATTTTTTGAATGAAGAGTAAAGGGGGGTTAAGTATAAATATAATTTAATTATATTATTATTTTAATTCCAAAAAGTTGACTTTTTATTTCGACCTCGAAACGAGACCCACCAACCCCACCGCCTGTCGTCCATAGCTAATTACCCCCATTCCGAACACAATGGGATATGTATCGTAGGCTGATTCGATCGTTTTTCGTCAAAATCAACATATAACTCTATATATTGAATTTGAACGCACATTTCAATTTACCGGCGCCACATACTAACTAGAAAAATTCCCGAAAAATATTTCCAAGCTTCATATTGACGATACGGTCCTAACAAAATTAATTTCATCGAATTCTGAGACCGTTGGAAAAATGGCCATTTTCCAGTCGATTAAAATCAACTGAAACTGGTCAAACACGTTTTCCTTTGCCACGCTCACGTATTGATTCGAAAAATTATGAAATTTGAAACCTAGCAATAATTTGACATTGCGGATCCAACAAAAGTGGTTTCGTCGAAATCCGAGGTCGTTTGCAAAATGGCTATTTTCAAGGTCCGAAATTCCATAGCGACTATTCTGAATTTTCAACTGGACATATCTTTTGATTCCCGCTATGAAATTTTGATTTTTCGGATTCGTTGGAAAGATATTCTTAATTCGATTCTAATATTTTTGGTTTCGCTAAAATCCGGTTTATTTTGAATCCTGTACATTCATTTGAAGTTTGAAATCGAATTAACGAACTACCGCGCCATTTTCAATTCCTTTTATAATTAAAATAAAATATTTATATTCTAACGACGATCTATATAATATATACGTTCGATTCTATTCAAAATAAATTTTCATCGATATTATTTAAAATAATTCATTTTAAATATTCAAAATTCGCTAAAATTGCCAAAATAAAAATTTTAAACTGGCTCAGAATTTCTGGGTTGTTACAATCTCCAACCCAAAAGAAAATCAAACAGCCAAGCGGCTTGCCAATTCGGCTCATAAATCTTATATCCAATACAAATATAAACTTGTACCTTTTGTCGGCATATCAACTCTATCACTTCCATATGCTATCAACTCAGCATATACCAATGTTATCCCAATCAAATTCCAATCTTCTTTTATCCGCAACACCACCATTCGCTTATATCCGAGCCAAATATCATTTCATCTCGAGTTTCTTCTCGATTCCCAACTCTTAACTTGATTATCACATTACACTTCAAATTTGAATCTCACAATCCAATTTGTCTTGATATCATTCTAATTCAATCTCAATTACCACTTTACTCGCTTTACTTTAATTCAATTTTGCTTTCACAAATTTCTGTTAAATTTGTTTTTTTTAAAATTCAAACAGTCTTCACCTGGGATTTTTAAACAGTTTACTCTTTTCAAAAATCAAATTTTCCTTTTGAACATGTCACTGAGCCCTTAATTAATATTCCATTAGTTAAATCACTTCTCTATTTCTTTATCAATATTTGTTAACCAAATATATTCAATAACCATATTGGCCTTTTATGTTATTTGGAAAACATTTCTGAATATCGCCTTCCTTTATTTTCTAAACTTTAGAAAATATATGCTTTTATAATTGGAAAGTATTCCAATTACTTATCTCTTTTCCGATCTCATTTATTTCTATACTTAGGAAATATTCTTTATTATATTTCCAAGCTTACACTTATTTGGGTTAAAACGGATGTTGTGTAAAACATCGTTACGACAACCCAAATACTATATTCAACTAACTCTTATTCAACATTGATCTTCGAGCCTGAAATCTTACTATTTATTTGTTAATAATGAAATCAATCAAGTTGGGGAATAACTACCTCTCAGACCTTGACTGAATAACATTTATAACGTCAAAACATATGACTAATTACTCGAATAATCAATACCATACAACTACTTATTCACTTTTAAACACGTATACGCTTCCTCTTTCTATTCTTACTAGATTTTATTCTTAGTCTTCCTTTTTGATTTTACTATTCCATTTCTAAGTTTGTTTCCTTATCGACTTCTATATATATCGATACGTTGATTTCTAAATATCAAATTATCTTAAAAATATTCTAACTCCTTAAATTCCCGGAAAAATTCACAATAACCTCCTTTGTACCAGGAGCATTGGGATATTTCAAATAGCCTCCCATGGCCCTCACCAATCCAAGAAAAAGAAAAACCAAGCGGCTAGCCGATACGGCGCATAAAATCTCATATATGAATTAAATACATACCTTTTCGTCAAGCATTCTATTTATATACCTTCATACCTTATCCATACCTATCTCATGTATATTTATACCTGCCCAATCTATTTTAACTATACCTGATCGTTTTAACTCAATTCGTTAATTAATTTGTTAATTAACTCTTTAGTCTATTTCACTTTTATATTTGAACATGACATGTTCAAATATATTTTAACTTGCTTATTAACTAATTTGAATCCAAATTTCAAATTTAAGTTCTATATTCGATTTCGAATATCCATTTACAAATCCAATTCACCTTTCATAGTTCAATTTCAAATTCAAAACTCGATTAACTAATTCCTCTTCGACTTAGTTAATTCTATTCAATTTCTATTCAAATTTTATATCATTCTATTATTCAAATCTATATATCAAATTCTATTATTCAGATTCTATATATCAAATTCTATTCAAATTCTATATTATAAATCCCATTTGAATTTCTATATTCAAATTCTATATATCAAATTCTATATTATAAATCCCATTTTGAAATTCAACACAACTTGTCTTTCCCTAAATAAATTCAAAACAGTATCTCTGGTAGTAATTCGTCACTTACAACTCGAAAATGAATACTGATGATGCATCTGTCATCATCAGAATCTATTTTCCAGCGATCGAAGTGAGTTCAATACTATAAAACCATTTCTAAAATTCCACTTTGAAATTCATTTCAAAATATAATTCACACTGCTTGTAAAACAATTTAAAATCTCCCAGGATCTTAAATTTTCTTTATTTTTAATCCAAATCCATTTACAAACACTTATCCAATTTTTCCAGAATTTTAATTCAATTCCTGGTTTAAATTTTAGATTTAATTTAATTCATTCTACTTATCTGAATTCTGATTGGGTATTTACATAACCATTTAATTTATAACCTTACTCGATTATAATAACAACCAATATATCCACTATTTTTTTTTTGATATATATATATCTTCTCTATATCAAGATATACCTTGGGTAAACTTATTTTAATTTACCCTCTTTTCAAAACATATCGTGTCGACCCATCATATTCGAGTGTTTAGTAACTCCTACCGATATAGTGGATCAAACTGATCGACCAAAATCCATAAACAACTGAACCAATGAATCTCCATAATATAAAACAATTTTTATATCAATAACAAATACGCTCACTCGTATATATATATATACTCAACTCAATCTAGGGTATTACTAACCCTATCTCTACCGAGTCACGCCACAGAGCCAAGGTAATTCTTAACTTAAGCTCTGATACCAACTGTAATGACCCGGATTTTGTCGACTTTGGCTATCGACGTAAACATGATGACGACTAACCAAACATCGAAAAAAATCCCGGTAATTAATGAAAGAAATTAGAGGGTGAGGAAAGATAAGATACAAACTTAGAATAGAAGAAGAAGAAGAACACAACATCAGAGTAACACGAATCTCACAGCGGAACGAATAACATATAATAGATAACATATCTTTGAAATAAAGGTTTTACTTGAATATACATATCATTTTCATGTACATCACTTACAACACAGCGGAAATAAACAATAGCTATATGATCCTGAGGCCTCCTGCTCCAGTTCTTCAAGTATCTGTAAATCCCGACTACTTGACTGCCCGTACAAAATTGGGCACCCAAGAGTTTAGGGAAAACAAAACAAAATAAACTCCGGGTCAGTCATGGGACTGGTATGAGTAAAATAATTTAAAACGGTTTGAACAAGTAAACGATATCTCATAAGACCACGCCGTATAACGGAACGGGTTTTCCCTTATGAGAATCCAAAATATCTTTATATCAAAAACATTTTGATATTATAATAATGTCTATCAACCACAATATAATAATCATCTAGCAGAATGCTTTCATCTCACGTTCTGCATATATATTATACAATCAAAACTGCAAGCACATATTGGGTAATGGATTTCCAACTATGACAAGGTATGGATCCTGTAACACCCCATATCCGTTAGTGTCACTCACAAAGGGAATGCACTAAGTTCTGTGGAGCATTTAAGGTAAAAGATGCAGATAAATTACAAGACAGACAAAATTTAAAACAGCGGAAAATAGAACTTTACTTTATTGATAAAATAGTTTGTACAACAATTGTTTTCCAACATCAGAATATCTGTCTTACAAAATAAAGAAGCATAAAATAACAGTTTATATTCCCCAATGTAGCAAGAGCCAGCCACAGCAATGGAAAGGAGAATCCAAGCAAAACTTCGACTAATCTTCATCTTGGAAAGAGACTGAGCTTAAGTAGTAACATTCCCTCCCTGCGGACCTTGGGGGGGGGGAACGGAAGACAAGAAAGCGAAAGAAAACAGAGTCAGACATAAAGTCTGGTAAGTTCAGTAACTTTCAGCATGTGAACAGGGAAAAGCAACACGACATGAATTAACTGAATACAAGATAATACCATGATGATAGGGTCAACAAGATAACATAAGATTAACGCAAGATATGCTAAGACAAGATAAGATATGCTTCACTACTTCCTCTGCTTTGCTATTACCTTGTTATTCTGGTTTCTATATCTCTGCACCACCTAACTAGTGTCTCAACTAGTAATCTGTATAAAATGATAACGTGATCCCCATCCCAGTAATTGCGGTTGCCTTTAGGTGTACATCTATTATTTATTACCTAGATCTAATCTAGGGTTTTCTATCGAGCGCTTTCCAGATTTAACCAGGGTTTACACGACCTAGATCCAACTAGGGTTTATGTTACCTATTAAACGCTTCTCGGATTCAGGGTTTTTGCCACCTAGGTCCAACTAGGGATTATGCTACCTGTCGAACGATGCCCCTTAGTCTAGGACACACTACCTAGGACGGTATATGTTCCTAGACTTTCCCCACGTATGTGTCGCGAACCGTTATCGCTGTCTAGATGCACATGTCCTGTATATGTGCGGCCCGAGTCCCGTGGCAGGGCTGCTTTAGAAACACGGAACTCGGTCGGGATCTTTTCAGATATCTGCTGATGTAGATGCTAAGGTCTGTTTTTCTACCAGTGGTTATGGTCCCATGTGACCACTCCCTCAACTAATGAAAGGCAATCCAAGAAAATTAAGCGCGAGAACTGTACTTTTGCCACCCTATGTCCTACTTTCCTATTGGCCAGCCTCACCCATAACTAGATAACAAGTATATGGTCTGTTGGGAGTTCTCTGCCTTTCCGCATACGTACAACGATTGACTGAAGATGGTAGGTAGACGACGAGTTGCTATCACAGGCCTACTGGTCTCGCCGAATCACGCTGGTCCATCCTAGTCTTTAGGTTGCCTTGTGTTGCAACCAAGGCATACTCTTGGTTCTTCTACCACAGACCTTAACCTCTGTGTGCCCAGGAGGATCATCTGCCACCTCACAGAGAGATACCAAGAGTACCCTCACGTCCCCTCGAAGCCTCAGGCTTCGTAACCCAATTCGTTGGAGCCTTCTCTAAGATCAGATGGATGTTCAATCCTACTTGTGATATACTAAGGATCACTACTTAGTTTTCTAACTAAGGTTTACCACTTAGTTTGTTGAATCATCGTTTTCTTAACTAAGGTTTACAACTTAGTTCATACTAACTAAGGTTTACTACTTAGTTCTTGTTCTTGTCAAATTAGGTTGGTTAAGTGTCAATATTCAATTAGAGTCAACTTAACCCCTTTCGTTTGTCACATTAAACTGGTTAAGTGTTATCAGTAGTTCATGTTGACTTAACCCCTACCACAAACCGAGTTATATTGGTTAAGCATTTTCTTATTACTTAACCTTACCCATTCACCTTGTATTGGTTAAACGTTCCCTTTAACCTAACTTTGCCCACCTGTTTTAACTGTCATGGTATAGCGGTTAAGTGTTCCCTTAGCTAACTTAACCCTAACATCTGTTTAATTAACATGTTCTAATGGTTAAGTATTGTCCCTTCATGTTTTTAACTTAGCTCTGTTCATTTATCCTGCTATGATGGCTAAGTGTTCCAAGTTTACTTAACCCCACCTTCTAATTTTAGCTAACATGTTAAATTGGCTAAGTGTTTTTCTTGATTACTTAACCCTTACAAATCCTGTCTTGTTACCATGTTAAGTTGGTTAAGTATTCCTATGGACTTAACCCTCCCATTCTAGCTTAACTGTGTTAAGTTGGTTAAGTATTTTATTGAATGGACTTAACCCTATCAATTCTAGCTTAGCTTTAATTGTCCTATTAAAGCACCAACCACTCACATTAGACAGGTATTGTTGCGGTTACTGGACACCCGGTCGGTTCCGGGCAGGTTTACACCGCAACTCAGTCTAACCTCGGGTCATTATTGGGCTTAATGCCTTAACCTCCCACATTGGATAGGTATTGTTGTGACTACTGGAGAGCCGGGCGGGTCCGGGCAGGTTTACATCACAACTCAATCCAACCTCGGGTTAAGCATATTCGTATTGTCTAAATTTACATTTCTCACTTAGGACGAATTCTATAAGTAAATTATTCCTAATTTACTTATTCCAAAATTACTCTTTTAATGTACATTGTCAACGTTTGTTATTATGGCCCATTTCCCCCATAAATCAGTTGTACTTATACCATTTTTGCCCGAGCCTAATGTACATGTCAATTACTCACAATTATGACTAAATTCAAAATTGTGCTAGTATGCTCATTATGCCTAATTAACTTAATTTAGCTAGTCAAATTCTGATTCAATATTCTAATTGCAGTTCATGTCAAGACTAGACTTATTATTCTAGTTTACAGTTTATGTAAAAACTTGATTTACAAGCCAATACTAGATTCAAATTCCATATCCTATAAATCATGTCAGAATTACCCAATTTGAATTTTAATAGTCTTGCTATAACACATGTTCTAAATTATGCCAATTTCCAAGTTTAGTTAATTTCATGTTTTTTTCCCAAAACGTATTACCATCGTTCGTATAATAGTGATTCAACCTAGATTATATCTAGATTCGTGGATAAAAGGGAATGAACCAAAATGCCATGAAAAAAAATAGACATAATAACTGGCATAAGATTATAGTTCACAGGCATATAGATCTGGTAATATTATGACATGAAAAGGGTTGAATAGGATAGGTTCAAGAATGTGGGTAGACCTAACATAATAGGTAAATTCCCAAGATCAAGATCCAAGGATAACTAAGAATAAACTGAAATAGAAAGTCAAGCCTAGATCCAATATAATGCCAGTTTGGTGTACAACATGGTTTTGTAACTACAGTGTCATGGGCATAAATAATAATCTTATATCCATAGTCATAGGCAATAAATCCTCACAGTCAATGAATCACAGTCATAGGCGATGTTCATAGTCAAAGGAAAATAATTCTCACAGTTATGAGTCACAGTCATTGGCAATGTTCATAGTCAAGAAGGCATATGGTTTTAAGGTCCATAGTTTCATAGTCAAAGTCTTATTGGTCATCGAATCATAACAGTTCTTAATTAGGTCCAATGATATAAGCACTGATTCGAACAGAAAGATTTGGCATATTCTTTTATTCCTTTAATTTCATGTCACGAATAGACAAAACGTTCAAATCTAAAAAGTAACCGACTTACAGAGATTAGATTAGATTCGTAGAAAAACAGTCGTTGAAGTCGTTTGAATCTTCACTTGAATCCTAACTTGTTTTGAATCTCCTCTTGAAAGTCTTGAGCAGCATCTCCTCGTCTTGATTTATTTTATATATTATTTTATTTACTATTTAATTTTGAGGAGGAGAAGACGCCATGTCCACCAAGAATCTTTGCAGCATAAGGTTAGAGAAGAATTGTGTAAAGAGAAGGATACTAGGGGGCAGTTTATATAGGATTAGGCGGACGAATCTAGGCAGAAAACGAGACCAGATACATAAGAATGCACCCAGGCCCAAAACCAGGATCGGGGACCAGGTCGACCCCCAGGTCGAGTGCCAAGTCGACCTGGTCAGGGGGGTCGACTCCCCAGTCGACCTGGGTACTGGGCAGGAAATTTCCCGCCCAGTCTGTTCTGGGTTTTGAATTCGAAATTTGAATTCGAGCTGTTTTGAACTCTGAAAATTCCTGAAACTTTGGAGGGCCATAACTTGGTCATACGGACTCCAATTCTCGCAAACTCGGATTCGTTTCCAAGCAGAATTCCGAGACGAACGCAATGGCGCAACCCGTTTCCCTTAATTCTTTCATTTTGAATTATACCTTGATTTGTGAATCTTAGTATTACAGAATTACGGGGTGTTACATTCTCCCCCACTTAAAAGGATTTCGTCCCTGAAATCTTCAAGTTAGGAAGAATGTGTCCTACCATCCAATCACCCATTTACTCAACCATTCAATCACAGGCATTCACTGTCCTTAAAAAGGCTTCTAATGCTTTCATGTTCATATGCATAGTGTGTGTATATGTCCGTATCTAATGCAAAATCAGGCAGTCTACTGATTCAGTTGACCTCCTTAATGCGAATCATGTCAGTGCCATGTGTCCAATCATGTATGCAAGCATCCTTAGTTATGTAAATACTACATGTGTGCACAGCCATTCATTCATATGCAACATCCATATGATAACATATCAAGTTAAACCTGTTGAGCAAATACATATATGTAAATGCAATACTAAGGCGTCTGTGCTGATCTAGTGCCTAATACGTATGTATATGCATTCACGAGCAATCATTAGCAACCACTCGCAATCATCAACCATAACATGTTTCAAATACATGTTTACATCCAAAAGAGTTTCTACTTAAGGATCGAAGATACGACCTAGAGGATATACTTTGGAAAGAGAGAAACAATTATGCGTAATGCTCCTACAAAAAAAGAAATCAAGGATGTACCCTTAAGAAAAAGGGTATGATGCTAGTATCTAGTCTTCTTGAGCTTTACTCCACTGTACCTTAACTAATTTAACTTCACGATTTCGAAGTTTCTTGACCTCCATTTCCAAAATAAACAGATGTCAGCCATGATACCACGTGTATGTACTGGGATGATTTGAGGTCTCCCTCTTAACTTATCCATCATGCCATAACTATAAGGGTCAAAAGGTCACTACGTGCTTTTTAGAGCGCCTGCCACTACTATTCATCTGTCACGCAAACCATCCTAGTCGAACTCGACATTCCTCAAGTACAAGCCCCAAAGGCCTAAACCAATATCAGAGAAGCACCCAAGGAATACCTCCTCCGAATTTAGACGATCTACGTGGGATGATATAAACAAATTCGATAGCTATTCTCAAATCCCTACTAACCAAAATTAAACTGGTCGGACCACCAATTGGATTTGAGACTCTAGTGGGATCTTTCTACAATACAAGTACTATGGTGCAAAGACTCAACTATGGAAGCAGACATGAACAAATGCGAGGCGCTAAAACCAAAAGGAAGAGTTCGAACGGAAAGACTAGACTCCTCCAACAGAACTTTACTGCCTTTCTCTTAGGTACGCTTAGTGGTGAAAGCATGTACTTGCCCTTTTGAAAACCTTGTCCTTTGTCCTTAATTATATGCCCTATTATACCCTAGTAAAGATACTTCCTCTTGTCTTAGGTTTTATAATTCCTTCCTCCTTCGTGAGCTAAACCTACATCCATGAATTCCTCATCCTTGGGTTGTGCTCCTTAGCCAAACTCATCATCCCCTTCCGTGTGTAACCATGTTGACAAATCTCTCGAAAGCTGCCTCTATCGTACGGAAGACCCTATAAGCTTGAAAGAAAACTGGCCGCAAGTGAAACTACCACGGCTATGGATGGAAGCCGGGCACTACTTCGCCCTTCATTGAGGTTACCTCCCAGAAAGCCAGGAGCCCCAGAGACTCAAGCAAGAAGGAAACAAGGACTCAACAGAAAATCAAGAGATGGTGCATATGGCTTTGGGGAATATGCCTTTAAAACAAAAATTTTCTTTTGAAAATGCTTCTTTTAAAACCATTTTGAAAATAATTTTTCAAATCTTTTATCTGATCCGGTAACCTTCAGCTTTGATACCAAGTGTAACACCCCACATCCGTTAGTGTCACTCACAAAGGGAATGCACTAAGTTCTGTGGAGCATTTAAGGTAAAAGATACAGATAAATTACAAGACAGACAAAATTTAAAACAGCGAAAAATAGAACTTTACTTTATTGATAAAATAGTTTGTACAACAATTGTTTTCCAACATCAGAATATTTGTCTTACAAAATAAAGAAGCATAAAATAACAGTTTATATTCCCCAATGTAGCAAGAGCCAGCCATAGCAATGGAAAAGAGAATCCAAGCAAAACTTTGACTAATCTTCAGCTTGGAAAGAGACTGAGCTTAAGTAGTAACATTCCCTCCCTGCGGACCTGGGGGGGGGGGGGGAACGGAAGACAAGAAAGCGAAAGAAAACAGAGTCAGACATAAAGTCTGGTAAGTTCAGTAACTTTCAGCATGTGAACAGGGAAAAGCAACACGACATGAATTAACTGAATACAAGATAATATCATGATGATAGGGTCAACAAGATAACATAAGATTAACGCAAGATATGCTAAGACAAGATAAGATATGCTTCACTACTTCCTCTGCTTTGCTATTACCTTGTTATTCTGGTTTCTATATCTCTGCACCACCTAACTAGTGTCTCAACTAGTAATCTGTATAAAATGATAACGTGATCCCCATCCCAGTAATTGCGGTTGACTTTAGGTGTACATCTATTATTTATTACCTAGATCTAATCTAGGGTTTTCTATCGAGCGCTTTCCAGATTTAACCAGGGTTTACACGACCTAGATCCAACTAGGGTTTATGTTACCTATTAAATGCTTCTCGGATTCAGGGTTTATGCCACCTAGGTCCAACTAGGGATTATGCTACCTGTCGAACGATGCCCCTTAGTTTAGGACACACTACCTAGGACGGTACATGTTCCTAGACTTTCCCCACGTATGTGTCGCAAACCGTTATCGCTGTCTAGATGCACATGTCCTGTATATGTGTGGCCCGAGTCCCGTGGCAGGGCTGCTTTAGAAACACGGAACTCAGTCGGGAGCTTTGCAGATATCTGCCGATGCAGATGCTAAGTTCTGTTTTTCTACTAGTGGTTATGGTCCCACGTGACCCCTCCCTCAACTAATGAAAGGCAATCCAAGAAAATTAAGCGCGAGAACTGTACTTTTGCCACCCTATGCCCTACTTTCCTATTGGCCAGCCTCACCCATAACTAGATAGCAAGTATATGGTCTGTTGGGAGTTCTCTGCCTTTCCGCATACGTGCAACGATTGACTGAAGATGGTAGGTAGACGACGAGTTGCTATCACAGGGCTACTGGTCTCGCCGAATCACGTTGGTCCATCCTAGTCTTTAGGTTGCCTTGTATTGCAACCAAGGCATACTCTTGGTTTTTCTACCGCAGACCTTAACCTTTGTGAGCCCAGGAGGATCATCTGCCACCTCACAGAGGGATACCAAGAGTACCCTCACGTCCCCTCGAAGCCTCAGGCTTCGTAACCCAATTCGTTGGAGCCTTCTCTAAGATTAGATGGACGTTCGCTCCTACTTGTGATATACCTAGGATTACTACTTAGTTTTCTAACTAAGGTTTACCACTTAGTTTGTTGAATCATCGTTTTCTAAACTAAGGTTTACAACTTAGTTCATACTAACTAAGGTTTACTACTTAGTTCTTGTTGTTGTCAAGTTGGTTTGGTTGAGTGTCAATAGTCAATTAGAGTCAACTTAACCCCTTTCGTTTGTCACATTAAACTGGTTAAGCGTTATCAGCAGTTCATGTTGACTTAACCCCTACCACAAACCGAGTTATATTGGTTAAGCATTTTCTTATTACTTAACCTTACCCATTCACCTTGTATTGGTTAAACGTTCCCTTTAACCTAACCTTGCCCACCTGTTTTAACTGTCATGTTATAGAGGTTAAGTGTTCCTTTAGCTAACTTAACCGTAACATCTGTTTAATTAACATGTTCTAATGGTTAAGTATTGTCCCTTCATGTTTTTAACTTAGCTCTGTTCATTTATCCTGCTATGATGGCTAAGTGTTCCAAGTTTACTTAACCCCACCTTCTAATTTTAGCTAACATGTTAAATTGGCTAAGTGTTTTTCTTGGTTACTTAACCCTTACAAATCCTGTCTTGTTACCATGTTAAGTTGGTTAAGTATTCCTATGGACTAAACCCTCCCATTCTAGCTTAACTGTGTTAAGTTGGTTAAGTATTTTATTGAATGGACTTAACCCTATCAATTCTAGCTTAGCTTTAATTGTCTTATTAAAGCAGCAACCACTCACATTAGACAGGTATTGTTGCGGTTACTGGACAGCCGGTCGGTTCCGGGCAGGTTTACACCGCAGCTCAGTCTAACCTCGGGTCATTATTGGGCTTAATGCCTTAACCTCCCACATTGGATAGGTATTGTTGTGACTACTGGACAGCCAGGCGGGTCCGGCAGGTTTACATCACAACTCAATCCAACCTCAGGTTAAGCATATTCGTATTGTCTAAATTTACATTTCTCACTTAGGACGAATTCTATAAGTAAATTATTCCTAATTTACTTATTCCAAAATTACTCTTTTAATGTACATTGTCAATGTTTGTTATTATGGCCTATTTCCCCTATAAATCAGTTGTACTTATACCATTTTTTCCCAAGCCTAATGTACATGTCAATTACTCACAATTATGACTAAATTCAAAATTGTGCTAGTATGCTCATTATGCCTAATTAACTTAATTTAGCTAGTCCAATTCTGATTCAATATTCTAATTACAGTTCATGTCAAGACTAGACTTATTATTCTAGTTTACAGTTTATGTAAAAACTAGATTTACAAGCCAATACTAGATTCAAATTCCATATCCTATAATTCATGTCAGAATTACCCAATTTGCATTTTAATAGTCATGCTATAACACATGTTCTAAATTATGCCAATTTCCAAGTTTAGTTAATTTCATGTTTTTTTCCCAAAACGTATTCCCATCGTTCATATAATCGTGATTCAACCTAGATTATAAATAAATCTAGATTCGTGGATAAAAGGGAATGAACCAAAATTCCATGAAAAAAAATAGACATAATAACTGGCATAAGATGATAGTTCACAGGCATAAAGATCTGGTAATATTACGACATGAAAAGGGTTGAATAGTATAGGTTCAAGAACATGGGTAGACCTAACTTAATAGGTAAATTCCCAAGATCAAGATCCAAGGATAACTAAGAATAAACTGAAATAGAAAGTCAAGCCTAGATCCAATATAATGCCAGTTTGGCGTACAACATGGTTTTGTAACTACAGTGTCATGGGCATAAATATTAATCTTATATCCATAGTCATAGGCAATAAATCCTCACAGTGAATGAATCACAGTTATAGGCGATGTTCATAGTCAAAGGAAAATAATTCTCACAGTCATGAGTCACAGTCATAGGCAATGTTCATAGTCAAGAAGGCATATGGTTTTAAGGTCCATAGTTTCATAGTCACAGTCTTATTGGTCATCAAATCATAACAGTTCTTAATTAGGTCCAAAGATATAAGCACTGATTCGAACAGAAAGATTTGGCATATTCTTTTATTCCTTTAATTTCATGTCACGAATAGACAAAACGTTCAAATCTAAAAAGTAACCGACTTACAGAGATTAGATTAGATTCGTAGAAAAACAGTCGTTGAAGTCGTTTGAATCTTCACTTGAATCCTAACTTGTTTTGAATCTCCTCTTGAAAGTCTTGAGCAGCATCTCCTCGTCTTGATTTATTTTATATATTATTTTATTTACTATTTAATTTAGAGGAGGAGAAGAAGCCATGTCCACCAAGAATCTTTGCAGCATAAGTTTAGAGAAAAAAAGTGTAAAGAGAAGGAGACTAGGGGGCTGTTTATGTAGGATTAGGTGGACGAATCTAGGCAGAAACCAAGACCAGATACATAAGAATGCGCCCAGGCCCAAAACCAGGTTCGGGGACCAGGTCGACCCCCAGGTCGACTGCCCAATCGACCTGGTCAGGGGGGGTCGACTGCCCAGTCGACTCCCCAGTACTGGCGGGAAATTTCCCACCCAGTCTGTTCTGGGTTTTGAATTTGAAATTTGAATTCAAATTCGAGCTGTTTTGAACTCTGAAAATTCCTGAAACTTTGGAGGGCCATAACTTGGTCATACGGACTCCGATTCTCGCAAACTCGGACTTGTTTCCAAGTAGAATTCCGAGACGAACGCAATGGCGCAACCCATTTCGCTTAATTCTTTCGTTTTGAATTATACCTTGATTTGTGAATCTTAGTATTACAAAATTACGCGGTGTTCCCGAACCACCTTTCGCTAGTGTACCTCTAGAAAGGAATACACTGGGTTCAGCAAGAACATCTTGCAACCCAGCCACACATGACTGACCACTCATTTCGCTTGAGTGTATCGAATGTATATCACCAACGGTTGGGATTAGCAATCGTTTCCCGAATGGGACAGAATCGACAATAGATTTTTGGAAATAAATGAAACTCTAGATCAGGTGATTATACACCCTAATAGGTGCGACCTACATAGCCATGCTGCCTGCCCGATTTCTGTCATTTACCGGTTGATTAGGCTTGAGGTTACGCTTCATCATCACATCAAATTCACTTCGAATGCCACATTGTCAGATCCATTGAAAATCACTAATTGACGTCTACAACAGTACATTACGTGTTAGCTAAAGAAGTTTCCTTCTCCGCTTCCACTCTTGGTACGGTTGAAGAAATCAATGTACGTGACCTTTCTGGAAATACTCTGTCAGACATTCATCCATACAAGTCATCCAGGAACAGGATGAACCGAAGGTACTATTCAGTATATCCATCTTAGGCACTGTTATCTAAGACTTATACAATAGCCCCTGCACTTTACTCTGTCTTCAATTTTCTTTGGCACATATGATTCGCAATGCTTATGCCAATACAGAGTGGTTCTTTGGATAATAATCCAACTGGTCACTCCATATTAACAACGTTAAAATGGTCAAAACGTCGATAGTCTATGAGTTAACTATCAAATAAAAACACGTGTGCAAACAACGATATCAATTCCAAAGGGAAATTATATCGATCAAACATCATTTAACATTTATCTCCTTAGTTCATTTTTCATCTCCTATTTCCCTATATTCAACATTTCTTATTTTCTAAATTTAGAAAAAATATATGTTATTACCATTGGAAAACGTTTCCATTTCTTGTTTTCTATATTAGAAAACATTTCTGGTTCTTATTTGGAAAACATTTCCAAAATTCCTTTACTTGGATTTAAACAGATGTTTAAATCAACATTTGTGACGACAACTCAAACCACTTTACTTATTTACTAAATTCACTTAACCACTTTCACTCTCGAACCTTAACCATTTCTAAATTTAAAACAAAGTCAATCTTGTTGGGGTATAACTACCTCTCAGACCTTAACTGAACAACATTTCAAATCTCGAAATAGGGTAAGTTCATCCTTTAACTCTTTAACACTTCCTTACGTAATTTCCAGATATAATTTACGAGTCCACCTCCTTTACAGAATCATTTGATTATACCAGTGGTGTCATAATTTCCTGCTTCTGAAATATAACAACCTTAATCTAACTCTTGTTTCCTAACTCGAATAAATAATGAACAACTAATTTATCAAATCCTATTTGGTTAACTCTTATTCTATAACTCTTATTCGAATAATTCCAATCTAATAACACTTATTTGATTTATTCTAACTCTATTTAACTCTTACTGGATTAACTCTTATTCGAATAACTTACATCCGAATAACTTATATTTGATAATCTCTCTTCTTCGAATAAACTATATTTGATTTAACTCCTGTCGAATAACTAGATTCGATTAACTCCCTTCGAATATCTTTGATTCAATTAACTCCTTTCGATTAAACTAACATCGATTAACTCCTTTTAACTCGATTTGAATAACTAATATTTGATAACTCCTTATTCGAATAACTCTAATCGATTTATTCTAATTCGATTAACTCTGTTTAATTACTCTATTGGTTAACTCTACTTTAACTGGTTAACTCTAACTGATAACTCTAACTGATAAACTTTAACTGATCAACCCTAATTGATTAACTCTAACTGGTTAACTCTAACTCATACTCTATTCGATTAACTCCAATCGAACAACTAATATTCGATTAACTCATTTCGATTAACTCTTTTGAATTAACTCCTTTAATTTATTCCTTTTCTATTTGTTTACTTAACAAATAACTATTCCCTTTTCAATTCTATTTATTAACATATTTATTTCCTATAAATATTTCCTTTATCTTTTCTATTTATAAATGGTTTACAAATATTTCCTTTTCGATTCTATTTATTTAACAAATAAATATCTCCTTTTATATTCTATTCTATTTATTCTAACAAATAAATATTTCCTTTTTTATAACATATCCTTCGACTTTATAAATATTTTCTTTTATAAAAATCCTTTTCCTTTTCTATATAAAATCCATTGATTTTATATAAATAATTCATTTTCAAAATACACTTTGAAAAACCCCTTTCCCACATCCAGTATTTCTTATGGTATTTAACATACCATATAACAACGATAAATATCGTCCAAACACACATAATCAACAACAGATTATATATCACATCATATATCACAATATATGAATCACAGTAAAATAAATGTTAAGGAATCCAGTTGGATTCCTCCAACCTGTTTCCCTGCATCACAGATGTTAAACAATATAGATAACATCACTTTCAGTTCCATATGATATATTCTGTTAAACAAAATCAATATAGAAATTCAACTAACTGACTAGCAGTTAAATCAAACAGTCAACACACAGTCAATCAGCCAATATTTAACAGTTCTAAAAATACAACATAAAATTATAAACTGTTCAGAGTTGGTGAGATTTACTCACATTGGCAGTTCATCGTTAAAGAACGATAAACAGTTGTTTGATTGGAATCAAATAGTTTATTTCTCCATAAATTCATATGAGCCCTAATCCATTTCCAATCAGCTTCATTATGAAGAACTCGTCCATACGGTCCCAATGGATCCAACGGTTTGAAATTCTGATATCGTATGGCATAGATACAACATTTAGAAGTTTATACATTGTTTTTAAGTTAAAACAAAACTATTTAGTTTTTGAATGGGCCTCACCCCTTATATTTTTCTCTTGGCCCAATACGTGGATACCCAACACGACTCATACCTCACTTCTTCTTCCACAATGTTAACGCAAGCTCCAGGAAATCAATTCCACAACCATACGACCTTTACACTACCAGGACTCCCTCCTTAAACCGCCGATCTCAACAAGAATACCACTACACTTAATCACTTCGCACCCACTACGATGTCATCACAACCATCTGGAGCTCGTGCCCCCAGAAACCAATTCCGATGTCGACAGGTACTAAAACCGCACAGTGAATCATCGATACCAACTCGAACGAAATTCCACAAAATCATCAGAACTGAAGCCAAATACACCCACAAACTCAAATCCACCCACCAAAACGTGAATCAAAGCCTCACGGTTCCAAACCCTTTAACCCTAGAACTTGTTGAGAACAACCACGAACCCACAACTGATGTCGAATTCAAAATAGGGCATACCAAATCAAAGCGAATATGATGGTGATTACAAATACACAAAATTTCTAATTTATAAATTTTCTTTTGATTTTCATTTTGATTTTTCCTTATTGCGGTTTTCATTGAAGAAATTTGGTAGCTGGAGAAAAACAATGTGTGGACTTTAGATTAGGTTTAGGAATGTTTGAAGGGGGTATTTATAGAAGGTATAAATATCTAGATATTTATTTAGATAATTTTATTTATCTTTTTATATACATTTTCACCTTCTAAAATTTCGTGTGCTCATACACGATATTCAAAAATCACCAAACTAGAGATGTAGCTAAAGTTCGACATTACGGTCCCAACGAAACTAGTTTCGTCGAATTCCGACTCCGTTTGCTCACACAGCGTATTTTTAACCGTCAAAATACTGACTGTTTCTCACTCTAAAAATCCGTATGGCCACACAGTGACTCTAAAAATCACGGAACTTGGAATCTAACAATAATTTGATGTTGCGGATCCAATAAAATTAGTTTCGTCGAATTCCGAGGTCATTTGCAAAACTGGCTATTTTTAAAGCTCTGAATGACCCATTTAAGTATATAAATATATTTAAATATAATTAAATTAAATATAAATAAATTTATATTATCTTATATATTCACAGTGGAATACTATACAGCTCCAGGGTAATTATATATTCGATATTCCAAGTCCACGTTAAATCGAATTTTAATTTATATTGAAATTCCCTTTTATAACTTATTTAAAGCATTGCAAATTATAAAGGAATTCCGCAGCGACTTTTCTAAAATTTTATTTGGGCACAAATCAAAATCTACACGATGAAATCCCAATTTTTCTCTTCCACTAGAAAGATATACTCCACTAGCTCCACACGTTTCTTGTTTCGCAGAAATCCGGCTTAAAACAAATCCTGTACATTCAGTTGAAGTTCAAATCGCCAAATTACGAACTACAGCGCCATTTCAAGCTCGATTTTAATTATAATATAATTATACGTTCAAATTGTCGTATATATAATATGTTCGTTATTTAAATTCAATTCCAAGCTGAATTAAATATCATAGATGATCCGGTTCACACCATATCGTCATTTCAGCCAATTCTGATTATTTCAGAATTAAATATATTATTTAATTTATTATTTTAATTAAATATTCATCATTATTTAATTCCATGACCATTTAATTCAATATATCACTATTTATATAATTAAATAAATTAATTATAATACCTCTGCAAATGCGGGTCATTACAGTGATTATACAGATATTGGGGAGGAATTTAGAAGATATATATATCATTATTCCAATACAATATTTGTTGGTTTTAGAATTTGATATTGAATATAAGCCAATATATTTTCTACTCAGAGCCTTGTATTTAATATCAAATTGGATTTTGGGTTTGTCGTGAATGGTATCTCTAATAATACCATTCTTGAACCGAATGTAGTTAAGAAAATTAGAAACTGACTAGAGTTTAGTTAAGTGGAATGGTTTCCTAGGTATTGTCCTGATGTTTGTTTCGGCCTTCGGGGTTAATAATTAGGGAATTGTTCACTTACTAATTTACGGTTAGAGACTGATTGAATTTTGGGTTTGTTGTGAACTATGTTTTTAACGACATTCGTTCTTTAACCTAATTTGTAGTGAAATGAGATTTGGTACTTATAAATCTTTTTATTAAGATTTAACTTGAATTTTCCAAAGTAAAGATTTCCAATTTAATATATTTTATTGGAATTGAATTAAAATTGGTTTGGGTTTATCGCGAACGGTGTTTTAAATAACACTGGTTATTTAACCCGATTAACAATGGAGTTAAGAAAATCAGAAACTAACTGGAGATTAGTTAAGTTGAATGGTTTCCTGGGTATTGATCTGATGTTGGTTTCGGCCTTCGGGGTTAATACTTAGGGAATTGTTCACTTGCTAATTTACGGTTAAAGGCTGATTGAATGGAATGTGATTTTGGGTTTATTACGAACCGTGTTTTAAATGACATTGGTTCTTTAACCCAGTTAAAGACAGGATATGATTTCCCAAGTTAAACAATCGTTAATATTGATTTTTGGGAAGATTAAAACCAAGTGGAGTTTTAATGAATCTTTAATTAGATTGAAATGATATCCAAAGGAAGATTAAAGAATAAATTTTAAGAATTTATCTTTGATAAAATTAATGGGAACCTTTCCCAAAGTATAAGAATATTTGAATAAAGGAATATTCTAGATTGAAATGAGGCGTATGTTGTGTTTTTATAGCACTTGTTTATTATATACACGAGTTTTTCAGAAAAACCGGGTTTATCCCATTCTGAATAACTAATTCGACGATATGTCGAGGATGAAGACGGTGGTTGAAGACCAGAGGTCTTCACATCGTTTGGATGATTACTGATGTCTTGATTTGGGTCGTACACCCAAGACGAGGTAATAAGTGGTGATCGTCCAGACGTACTTGGAGATCGACGGATATGCGAGGGCCTCTCCCCTATATTGGACATATGGGGGAGGAATAAGGTGCCTCTCGTTTCGTTCAGGCCCAGAACGAATTTGTAAATGGATGTGTGTCTGAGATTGGATTTTATTCTGTGTTGATAGATTTCTATTAAATATATATCTTTTTGGCGGTGGAGAATTTATTTTCTTGCTTAACGCCCTTCTCTTAGACGTACGAGCTCAGAGGTTATATATAGATAGATATCAGTCGCATGGCATGAATTGCCTGTGTGGCATGCTGAGATGCAATTGATCAAGGCTTTTGTTGAAAAGCAAAGTATTGTGGTTGATGATCAAAGCACGGCTTTAATACAAAGTAGCTTTGTGTAGCGTTAATTCGCTAGCCTCACACCCCGGTATGAACCAGAAACGGGAGTGGACGGCAGGGAGAGCATTGCGTTTCCTTCTAGATAGGAGTGGTGTCAGCGTTTTACCAGCCCTGACATTTTACTCGTGTGGATGTTGCATATTTTGTTTATTACTTGATGGATAGCGAGGCACCTCGGTTATATCGGTCGATCCGGGGCCGACGGAGTCATTTGGCTCATTTACGCCCCATAGGGCGAGGAAACGCATGCTCAGGAATTATTAATTCACCATTGCACTTAGTGTGGACCGGCCCTGCATGTTTCCTAGGTACAGTTGCGGCTGAGTCCTAGGACATGGGATAGATTGTCTCGAAACGGTAGGATTGCGCCTTGCCTTGGTTCATGACGGGAATCCAATTTCCAATACGTGACATTTGCGGTTTTGATTGTAGAGCCTAGTATTGGTGACATGATATATGGTACCCATGCCGTCTAGGATTGATACATTTATATTTGAAGTTGTTTTATACACTATGCACTTATAATAGTATCAAATGATTTGTTTTAACGTACCAAGCATGTTTGGCTATTATAAGGGAAAACCCTATCCCCCGGCTTGCGTTGCATTGTGTGATAGGACCTGGGTCTTATAATAGCTTCATTTTTCCAAAAAGCATTGCGCTATTTTGTTATATGCACTGGTATTCTTGGGAGGAAACCCGTTCCGTGTTATACGGCGTGGTTCCTTGATATATCTGATTTAAAGTGAAGTTTTAAATAACTATTTTAATTCTCATACCAGTCACATGACTGAGCTGGAGTTTATTGTTTTAACCTAAACTCTGGGTGCCCCATTTTCTGCACGGGCAGCTAATAATTTTGGTTTTGTAGATTTATATTCACAGGATCCTGGTTTATAGCTGGAATGATATTCGAAAAACTCTGTATCCGTATATTCTTTTCAGTTGTGTTTTGTATTATTTTTCCGCTGCATTGTAATTTGTAAATCTCTGATATTTAGTAAATGTGTAATATGTAATTCATACTTTGTATATTCTTGTATTCTGATGAAATTGTTGTAATAAGCAACGAAATGTTCTTCTGTTTGTGTTCGGATTCGTCGTTTGCTCAATTCAATCCAGGCTTTCCTTCATGGGGAAGTTCGGGTCGTTGAAACATTCTTGTTGAACTCAGTGTATTCCCCTCTAGAGATACACTATCGGCAGGTGGTCCCATACGTTGTCATAGTCGGAATCCAATCTCCAATAAGAGCCCGCGGTTTTGATTGTATACTATATTTGTGGAGCGTGAGATGTAAGCGTTCCGCTAGGTTGTTATTTATTTGTATTTAGACACAATTATAATATCTGAATAAGTTATGATTTCAATAATGTTTTGGGTTATAGTAAGGTAAAAACCATCCGTGTTTATGTGTGGGCTGCTCTTACTATTATCCTTTTATTTCAAAAAGGATTTTCCAAAGTTAAACAAGTTGTTTGTGCTGTGAATTTGTCACTAAAAGTATTCCAGACTGACTCGGTGAATTTTTCTTTGCTTCAAATGTGCTCGAGTCAGACCGAGTATATTTCCAGGTTAGGTTTCGCTTGGAGTTTCAGGAGCTGGAAGCAGGATGCTTAACCGTTAGTTGTTTAAAGTTATTTTCCGTTGTGACTGATATATGTTGTACTCTGATGATTGGTATGTATGCACAAATTCTTCTTGTATAAAGAGATATGTTATATTTATTCGTCCCGCTGTGAGATTCTGATGTGTTGTTATACTTCTTTTCTTTTCTCACCCTCTAATTTCTTTCTATTAACAATCTAGGATTTGATTCTTGGGTTTTGGAAGTAATACAGGTTTATGTATTATTGTCAGAAATTCGAGCATTGAATTTTTTTCCTAGGTCGTTACAGATTCTGTATCTGTGATCATCTCTATAGTGTGTGATTCATATAATAGATCATATAAGTTTAAAATTTTCATAAATTCCTCGAAAACACTATTAACACCCCCTCTATTGTTTGTTTTTCCTTAAGATCCACATTCCGCATTCCTTAACAATTGGTATCGAAGCGTAGGTTTTCAAAAGTTCATCATCTAAATTTCGAAAATATTAAATGGGAAAATTTGAAATGATTCATAACACTAGTTTAAATTCATGCATTATTATTAGATGAGTCTGCATTCAATTTTATTGAAAAATCAAGTTATCATAATATGATTTCTTGGAAACTTTAAATGGATATATCACATAATCATCTTGATGCTATTATTTCAAATTACAATTAGTTAATTTCAAAAGTCATCGATTCTTTGAAAAGTTGTTTTGTTTTGCAGGGAAATAAATTACGACTATTAGTCAAAGGATACCAAGATGTTCGTTCTTCAACCAAGAAGAAAAAGAAGAAAGAAACCAAGGTGTTCATTTATCAATCAAGAAGAAAAAGAAGAATATTGACATTCTACAATGAAATGGGTACCTGATTTACAAAACTATTTTTCTTCTTCAATGTGATTCAATACTTCTCTTCAAACTCTCCGCAATGCCTCTGGTTTCGTGCAAATCCATCAAGAAGTAACAAGTTATGGTTAAAATAAGTTTTGGTTCACAAGGAGAAAAAGTAACCAAAACTGTCACTGGTATTCTTTATGTATCACTCATATATTTGTATTATTTCATCCTAACTCCTTTTCCAGATTGTAGTCCTTGTTCTTGCAGTTGTTTTGATGGGTAGATCATCAAATTCGGTCAAAACTGAGTGACATAAGGCAGTTTGAAGTTGGCTATTCAAAACAAAAAATTATATATGGGATTTTCTATTTTCCTCTCACTGATTCAGCCTACTGCACCATAATACCAATCAAATTCTTCACTAAACTATTATTCAATCATAGCCCTTGCTTTCCACTTCAATTTGCCGCTGGTTTCATTTAATTTCATTGAGAAATGAAGTTATGTCCTTCGGAAGATTGATTATAAGTGGAAAAATGAGAAGAAGAAGAAGAGGATAAACTTTTGTTGAGGGACATGACTTTTAGGCCTATATATAGTAGTTGAAGTGTCCACTCATTCAAATTCAAATTAAATTTTTTGGCGCTAAGATGGTTAAATCACTAAATCATCAATATCTTTCTCATACGATCTTCAAATTCAGCATATGAATATACTATGCTGATCAGAAAAATGAACCCGTTGCAATAGAGTAGATCTCATCGTCAGTTTCTAAAAGATGTGAATATATGATTCATGACAATGGAAGAACAAAAAAATGGAGGATTGCCAAAATAGGTATGCTTTACCATATTTTCATAATTATTATTACATTTAGGAATATACATCTATGCACATAGTTAAGTATAGAAATTTAACTCTTTTGTAATGTTAGATATTTTGGTTCATACGTCGATACACAATAATCTACTTATCAACATATCAATCTATTTTTTTAAAGGGGTTTTTCTTATAAATTCAAATTTCACTACTGTTTGTTTTGATTTCAAAAATTAAAATGACATCTTTCCAATATAAAAATGTGACTTCAAATTATATTTGTCAACTTTGTCTATTTGCTTATTTTCTAGTTTCAAACTCTATATATTAAAAGTGTAAAATTTAAGAAACTACTATAGGGCATAGATGTGTTTTAAATAATATAAAATTTTAAAACATTTGATATTGTTATAAAAAATATATATCTTTTAAACAACATAGTTTAACTTATATATTTTTCATGTAATTTCATAACAACTTTGGGTTACATTATCACAAATACTATTTGTAACTTAAAACTAATTTTAATTTCTTATTTTATTAATATTTATAATACTTGTATATTAAACTTATTATTTTGGTATACATATACATATATAATTTTTTATGTCTTAAATTTGTAGTTAAAATATAAGAAGTTATAATTTTATAGTTTACTTTATATTGCCATATTTCATCAAGAATAATTTTATTATAAGTATAAATTTCTTTTATAGTTTTAACTTATAAGTGGTTCTTTAGAAAATCAATATGTTTTGATTCTAAAGTTTAAATTTAAAATTGATTTGTATCAAAATATTAATAATAAATTAAATTTTGAGCTCTTTTAAAATCATCTTTTATACATAGTTATGAATATATGTTTATAGTTTACTTCATATGATAAAATTTTATATTATCTTTAAAAAGACCTTCAACATTTACAATATTGTTTTTAAAGAAACACCCTACTATGATTATTTAACTCCATATTTCTCATAATATTATTCTGATTATTTTACTACCTATCAGGAATATATTTTTAATAACCATTAAACTCTTATCTATATTATTCTTTCAATCTCTTTCATCTGTATCATTAACCGAAGCCTAGAGATAAATGTATATTACCTTTGTTTGATTGAAATAATTTATAATATATATGTATATGCATAATAGTTAGATAATTCATTGAATATCTTTTATTGAAATAGATATCGACACCAAATCATTCTACATATTACCATTACACATCTTATTTCATATCATACATCATTGTTATAAATTACAGTGCATCTCAAATTAAAATCATTCACATCACAAGTTACATTTCATTCAATATATCATCAGGGCCGACCCTGAGTGGTGAGAGGCCCTAGGCAAAAATAAAATGGAAAACAACAAAAGGACGCAGGGTGGTAGCAAGGAAAAACTGGCATGTATTGAAAATGATGCTATGAGGGATCGAACCTGCACCTTAAACTTAACAGCCAAGTGCCTTTACCATCCACCCAGTTTGGTTTTGAAAACAATGCTACTATCATTCTTTATACATGAAGTTCAATATATTTTGAGGCCCACCTCCAGCCCGAGGCCCTAGGCGGCCCCCTGGCCCGCCTATGGCTAGGGTCGGGCCTGTATATCATCTCTTATTGCTTTGCATTTGACATATAGTTCATGCTGTATTATAACCAACCTACTACACACTACAATACATGTTAACTTTTTTACTCTACACACAAGTAAAATATTTATAGAGTTTTTATCTAATTAGAAATAAATAAGATTATAAATTAAATACATAACATATTTGTTTAACTTGATTGACTTGTTTGGCTTGTTTGAATTGTTTGACTTAATTGACTTGTCTGGTTTGTTTGACATGAATAACTTGATTGACTTGTTTGACATGGTTGAATGTTCAATAGTGATTGATAGGTGTGTTAGAAATATACTTGTGCATTTGTAGTTGATAGGAGTTTTATAGGTTTTTAGGATAACTAGAACTTACGAGAAATGTCTGGATTTATTTTTGAATTTATTTGAATTGATGTTTTGTGACAACGAAACATAAATTGGTTGGTTATTTGGATTAAATTGCTTAAATATTGACTTATCATTACTTGACTTATATTAATTTAAGTTGTATCATAGTTTTAAGAATATCTTATCAGAATTATTTATTAGTCTAGATTAAAGTCTCATTAATAGTTTTAAGGGAATTAGAGTTTAGGTTAGATTTAGTCTTGTATTAGATTGAGGTTTTAATTTAGTTACTAGGATTAATTGAAGGTTTAAGAAATGTTTTTAAATTGATATATATTCTTTTGATTTGGTTGATTTGGTTTAGAATTCTTAGATTGATTGTTTGAATTGCTCGTTTGAATTTCTTGTTTGGATTAATTGTAAATATTGTTTGGAGTGCTTAGTTTATTAACCTTTTATTTAGTTTATTAGACTAGTATGGTCATAATTTTAGGGGGAGTTATAATATTTTAAGTTTAGGATCATAGATTTATAGCGAAATATAAGAGAGTATTATATAGTCATTAGGATCATTTATAGCATAGGTTTAGGGGGAGTGTGTGTAACAACCCGGAAATGCGAGCCAGTTTAAAAATTTTATTTTGGCAATTTTAACGAATTTTGAATATTTAAAATGGATTATTTTAAATAATATCGATGAGAAATTTATTTTGAATTGAATTCGACGTATATATTTATATAAGTCGTCGTTTGAATATAAATAATTATATATAATTATAAAAGGAATTGAAAATGGCACGGTAGTTCGATAATTCGATTTCAAAATGTACCGGGTGCAAAATAAACCGGATTTTGGCGAAACAAAAAATATTAGAATCTAATTGTGAATATCTTTCCAACGAATCCGAAAAATCGAAATTTCATAGCGGGGATAAAAAGTTGTGTCCAGTTGAAATTTCAGAATAGTCGCTATGGAATTTCGGCCCTTAGAAAATAGCCATTTTGCAAATGACCCCGGATTTCGACGAAACCACTTTTGTTGGATCCGTGATGTCAAGTTATTGCTAGATTCCAATTTTCATAATTTTTCGAATCAATATGTGAGCGTGGCAAAGGAAAACGTGTTTGACCAGTTTCAGTTGATTTTAATCGACTGGAAAATGGCCATTTTTCAAACTCTCAGAATCTGATGAAATTAGTTTTGTTAGGGCCGTATCGTCAATACGAAGCTAGAAAATATTTTTCTGAAATTTTTCGAGTTAGTATGTGACCCCAGTAAATTGAAATGCGCGTTCAAATTCAATATATAGAGTTATATGTTGATTTTGACGAAAACTGATCGAAACGATCGAATCAGCCTATGATACATATCCCATTGTGTTCGGAATGGGGGTAATTAGCTATGGACAACAGGCAGTGGGCCTTGTTTCGAGGTCGAAAATAAAAGTACCTTTTTGAAATTAAAATAAATAAACAAATAAATTAAAACTTCCTCTCTCTCTCTCTCTCCCTATTATCACTCAGCCCCCCCTATTCGAAATCATTTCAATAGATAAAAAAAGGGGAGGAGCTGTCGCTCCTCCACCGAAGGCCACCGCGGCCTGGCGACGCGCCGCCCAAGGCGGGGCCACTACACCACCCTCCCTCCTCCGCTCCACTCTCACTTCCTCCCCCCTCAACAACGATCGACGCGCCCAGCCCCTAAACGGGCCCCACCATCGCCAGAAGGCCGCCCGACCACCTGGAAGGCGCCGCACATCCCCCCTCCTTCTCACTGACCGTCAATCGCCTGCTTCCCCTTCCCCCTCGATTTCCACTGTAAGTTTTTATTTAATTTATTTTTATTTCTTTAAATTTATTTATATAAAATAATTCGTTATATAAAAACAAAAACCAGTTCTATGTACGATGTTAGTGGACAAAGATTTGGGTTTTAATCGAACCAAGGTTTGAATTTTAATGTGAGGAAAGATTAGATTTTTCCTATGAAGATAAAGAACTAAAAATACGATTTTTACTTATTTAAAAGTAGAGTAAAAGTATACTTTTGTTCTATGTACGTCGTGATAAAAATTTGATCTTTATACACAAGAAAGGTCGGATTTTTATATGTGATTTTAACGAAGTAAAGATCGAATTTTTAGCAAAGTAAAAATCAGATTTTTAACACAGAAAGGTTAGATTTTTAATTAGTGAATGTTGAGATTTTTATAACAACAAAGACGGGATTTTTATATGAATAACATATTAAAAATATGATTTTTATTATATGTGAAGTTTAAAATATAATTTTTATATTATACAAAGGCTAAAAATATAATTTTTATATAGTAGAAAGGTTAAAGATATAATTTTTACATAGGTAAGATAGTAAAAATATCATCTTTATAAATATAGCAAAATAAAAATCTGATTTTTATTATATATATGTTGTAATAAAGATGTGATTTATATAGTGATGAAATAAAAATTAAATCTTTATATTTGAAAAGGCGAAATCTTTATATTTGAAAAGGCGAAATCTTTATATTTGAAAAGATGGAATCTTTATATTTGAAAAGGCAAAATCTTTATATTTGAAAAAGCGAAATCTTTATATTTGAAAAGAAGAAATCTTTATATTTGAAAAGGCGAAATCTTTATATTTGAAATGGCGAAATCCTTATGTAGAGAATAGCGTTGTAAAAATAGAATTTTTATCTATATAGTAGCAGTGTAAAAATAGAATATTTATCTATATAGTAGCGGTATAAAAATGTGATTTTTATATATGTAGTGGCTAGGGGCAACGAAAGTGACAAAAGATGAGAACGACGAAGATTTCTACACAAGAAGAGTCGTGGCGTTTGGATTAGCTATTGGTGAGAACTTCTCACTTTAAATCTTGTTTTTCTAGTTAAAATATATACTAGGATGCAGACGGTGCTTAGCAGCACCCGACACCCGTCATCCACAGACCATGGATGGCTTGTATGTTTGATTGTTTATTATGGTGAAAATTGATTGTGTGGTGTGAAATGAAATAAAATATTTATGTAGTTAAAAATATTTTATCGTTAAAAATATAATTTTTAACGGGTATGTGAATGAATTAAAATATGTGTTTGTTGATTTGAAACCCCATACGGGTGTTGGGATGATATTTGAAGTCCACTCATCCCGATTGATTAGTTGTATGTCGATCGATTGATTGACAGGCTGTTATAAGCGTTAGATATCTATATTCAATGCTTATGTAGTTGTGTGGTGCACTTTGGATGATGATTGATTATTTACCGTTGTGATTATATACATGTGTTGTGTGGAATCCATATAATTAACATTATATGGTAATTGATTGGGCCTCATTCCAATTGGGAAAATGAAAAATAATCATGTGTTGAAAATTATCATGTGTTGAAAAAAAAAAATTACATCTTTGTCATATTTAGAATCATTCTCTTACTACTTTAAAGTTGGAGTCTGATTTGAAAATCAAATGATAGATACCATAATTTTATAAAATATTTTAAATAACAAAAATAGTTGTGCTGACAGTACTCATTCGTTGAGATTAGTCAAGTGTTGAAAGAAATATAGATTCATGTGTTGAATAGAATAAATATTCATGTGTTGAATAGAATAAATATTCATTTGTTGAATAGAATAACGAAGTGATTGAAATATATAAAGCCGTGTTGATTAAAGTTGCGCCATTTTGACGTGAACGGTATTTATATCGATTATATTCGTTTTTATAATGAATATTGAAAAGTGATTTCAAAATTGAAATTGAATTGAAATGAATTCGAATTGAAATTGAATTGAAATGAAATTGAATTGAAATCGATTTGAATTGAAATCAATTTGAAATGAATTTAAAATGAATTTATAAAATACGTTTTAAAAGGAAATCGAAGAAATATATAATATATATATATATATATATATATATATTATATATAATGGCCTGAATAGAACGCGCCGCGCTGCGGCAGTTCGTGGATTTCGACCATTGACTTCGAATTGACGTTGCGGGAGATCCGACCGTTGGATTCTCCTGAAACCGGAACCGTTGGGTTCGTATCGAAAAGAGCTTTCCAATGAATATTAGAAATTTGAAATCTAACAGTTGGATTTGGAATTATGTCCAAATCAAATTTAGAAAAGGTCGTTGTAAATGCAGTTCGATGGCCGTTGATGGAAATCGACTGTACGGGCCTTGAAAAATTATTAAAAATAATAATAATTTGTGTAGAATCATAAGAAATGGTTTGTGAAAAACTGGGATGAAAAATTCCACATTTGAAAGGATAAAATAGATTTTTATCAAAATGAACTAGTTTTGAACTAGAATTAAAATCAATTTATTTTTGAAATAAATAAATTGAATTTGAAAGTGGATTTAAAAATAATCAGAATTTCCAATACGTGAATTGGGATGGATTTGAATCGAAATTATCTTCGGAATTTTTCGATGTTGGATTTTGTGATTATACAGATATTGTTATGGGAATTTGAAAGATATATTTATATCGTTATTTCCAATACGATATTTGTTGGACGTAGAATTTGATATTGAATATAAGCCGATATATTTTCTATTCAGAGCCTTGTGTTTAATATCGATTGTGATTTGGGTTTGTCGTGAATGGTGTCTTCATTAACACTGTTCTTAAGCCCAATAGAGAAAAAGAATAAATCTTTCTATTTAGTTTTAATTAAGTGTACCAATTAAATATTATTTAATTGGAATTGATTTTAAATTGGTTTTG
The DNA here is from genome assembly GCA_030737875.1 of Allium sativum. Taxonomy (NCBI): domain Eukaryota; kingdom Viridiplantae; phylum Streptophyta; class Magnoliopsida; order Asparagales; family Amaryllidaceae; genus Allium; species Allium sativum. The sequence goes on along the minus strand of CM060920.1, from coordinate 854,861,163 downwards.
GGTTTATCGTGAATCGTGTTTTAGATGACATTGATTCTTTAACCCAGTTAAAGACAGGATATAGATTTTTGAAAAGATTAAAACTAAGTGGAGTTTTAATGAATCTTTAATTAGATTGAAATGTGAATTGATAATTTAAATTATCAAATCTTAAAGGTGATCGAGAATGGAGTACCACCAGTTTTGCTCCAAAGCGATAGTTAAATCTTTAATTAGATTTGAACGGGAAATGGTAATTAATTTTACCGATAACACCGTGGTGTTAGATATGGAGTATTACCAGTTTTGCTCCAGGGGATGAATAGGTTGGGATTGGGAAATAAAATAAATAATTACTTCGGTGTGGTTCGCTAATCCCGACTAGTTTGGAAAACCATAAAATGGTTTGAAATGATATCCAAAGGAAGATTAAAGAATAAATTTAGAAGAATTTATCTTTGATAAAATTAATGGGAACCTTTCCCTAAGAATGTGATTTTGTGAATAAAAGAATATTATGAATTGGAATGAGGCGTTTGTTGTGTTTGTGTAACATCTGTTTATTATATACGTGGGTTATTCAGAAAGGCCGGGTTTATACCCATTCTGAATAACCGATTCGGCGATAAGTCGAAGATGAAGACGGTGGTTGAAGACCGGAAATCTTCACATCGTTTGGGTGATTGCTGATGATCTCGATTGGGTTGTACACCCAAGAGGAGAGAAACAGTTGGTGATCGTCCAGACGTACTTGGAGATCGATGGATATGCGAGGAAAGTGCCTCCGGTTTCGTTCCAACCCAGAACGAACTTGTAAATGGACTGTGTGTCTGACATTGGATTTTATTCTGTGTTGATTGATCTCTATTAGATATACATCTGTTTGGCGACGGAGAATTTATTCTCTTGCTTAACGCCCTTCTCTGAGACGTACGAGCTCAGAGGTTGTATATCGATGGACATCAGTCGCATGGAGTGAATTGCCAGTGTGGCATGCGTAAGTGGCAATTGATCAAGGCTTCTGTTGAAAAGCAAAGTCTTGTGGTTGATGATCAAAGCACGGCCTGTGTGGCGTAGCTTTGTGTATAGCGTGAATGCGCGAGCCTCACACCTCGGTATGAGTCAAAAACGGGATAAGGACCCAAGGAGTGCATGACGTTTCTTTCTAGCTATGGGTGGTGTCAGTGCTTAAACTGGCTGACATTTATATACTTTTCACCTGTGTGGTTGTTGGAATGCGAGGCGCCTCGGTTATAGGTCCTATAGGACTGGGAAATGTGTGTTCAGAATTGCCAATCCTCAAAAGTAAGAGAGGACCGGCCTTGGAGGATCCAATGGATTGCTGTGTGCGGTCCTGGGACATTTGCTAGAGTGTCTCGAATCGGAGAGGAGCTTGCCCCCTTGCCTCGACTCATGACGGAAATCCAATTTCCAATACGTGATATTGCGGTTTTATTTGTAGAACTAGTATGGCGACATGATATATGGTACCCATACCGTCTATGATTGATATTTATGATTGAAACTGTTTTTCACACTATACACTTATAATAGTATCAAATGATTTGTTTTAAACGTACCAAGCATGTATGGCTATTATAAGGGAAAACCCTATCCTCCGGCTTGCGTTGCATTGTGTGATGGGACTTGGGTCTTATAATAGCTTCATTTTTCCAAAAAGCATTGCGCTGTTTTGTTATAAGCACTGGTGTTCTTGGGAGGAAACCCGTTCCGTGTAATACGGCGTGGTCCCTTGAATTGCTCTTCTTTAAATTTAAAATAATAATTGTTTTAGTTCTCACACCAGTCACATGACTGACCTGGAGTTTATTGTTTTAACCTCAACTTTGGGTGCTCTTATTTTCCACACGGGCAGCTAGTAGTTTTGGTTTTGCAGATTTATATTCACAGGATCCTGATTTACAGCTGGAACGATGCTTGGAAAGCTCTGTATCCGTGTATTACTTTCAGTTGTGTTTTGTATTGTTTTCCGCTGCTATGTAATTTATTTTAATCTCTGATATTTTTCGGTTGTGTAATATTTATTCATACTCTGTATATTCTTGTAATCTGGTGGAATTTTTGTAATAAACAATGAAATGTTCTTCTGTTTGCATTCCGATGTGTGTTGTCCTCATCTCAATCCGGGCTTTCCTTCACGGGGAAGTTCGGGTCGTTATAGAGTGGTATCAGAGCTTTGGTTTACAGAGCTCGAGAACAAGACACATTAGAACCATACGAAAGAATTCATCAGAAATTGGATTAGTAATATCCAATTAGAATGACTCGTTAGAGATAGGATCAGTAGTATCCTAAAACGAGTGTGAAGGGTATATTTTTCAAATGAAAACAATTTTTTTTTTTAAATTTAAACCATCTTATACGTATTTGAATAATTTATTTATATTGATTTGGACAATCTAGTATATAAAGGTTTTGCATATACGCGTCATGAACGTATATTCGAAGTTCTAATATATTAGATAGATATAGAGTCACACTCTAGTCGCCCGGACATGGTCCTGATGAAGAAGTATACCATCACCAGTTTTTATTTTCGAGTGACGAAGGTGTGATATTTATATATTTCCATTAGACCGGTGTAAGAACCAAAACTAGATAGGTTTATTGTTGTGATTTGGCATCAAAAACATGATTTTTTGTATATATATCAAAGTTATTTGTTTGAAATTCTAATCCACTAATTGATAGATGGTTGTGTTGTTTGTTTATTTGTTTGATATTTTGAACCATTTAGCCCAATAGAATCAAATATTGAATTGTATTGAAAATTGGTCGCATTTGCATGCAAATACGTGTACTTACATTGAACAGGTCATAGCAAGGAGGCTAGAGCAGAAGAATAAAATTTGTTTGCCTGACAAATAGGTACATGTTTACCATAATTTACTGTTTTGTTTGGGTGATGATGATTTTACGAGCCGATTGGCTAGCCGCTTGGCTTTTTCTTTTTCTTTTGAGTTGAAGAAGGCCATGGGAGGCTATATGAAATATCCCGAAGTCCCCGATGCAGGGGAGGTTATGGAGAAATTTTTCGGAAATTTAGGGCATTAGCCAAATTTTTGAAAATTTTGAAAAGTTCGTAGAAACTGAAAAGTTGAAGAACTTAAGCCGTAATGAAAATAGTGAAAGTTGAGTTGATTAGTTAAACAACTTTCGGCTTCGTTCCATTTCGGGGATGAAAAGTTTTAAGTGGGGGAGAATGTTACAACCCGGAAATGCGAGCCAGTTTAAAAATTTTATTTTGGCAATTTTAACGAATTTTGAATATTTAAAATGGATTATTTTAAATAATATCGACGAGAAATTTATTTTGAATTGAATTCGACGTATATATTTATATACGTCGTCGTCTGAATATAAATAATTATATATAATTATAAAAGGAATTGAAAATGGCGCGGTAGTTCGATAATTCGATTTAAAACTTCAATTGAATGTACCGGGTGCAAAATAAACCGGATTTTGGCGAAACCAAAAATATTAGAATCTAATTGTGAATATCTTTCCAACAAATCCGAAAAATCGAAATTTCATAGCGGGGATAAAAAGTTGTGTCCAGTTGAAATTTCAGAATAGTCGCTATGGAATTTCGGCCCTAAGAAAATAGCCATTTTGCAAACGACCTGGGATTTCGACGAAACCACTTTTGTTGGATCTGTGATGTCAAGTTATTGCTAGATTCCAATTTTCATAATTTTTCGAATCAATATGTGAGCATGGCAAAGGAAAACGCGTTTGACCAGTTTCAGTTGATTTTAATCGACTGGAAAATGGACATTTTTCAAACAGTCTCAGAATCTGATGAAATTAGTTTTGTTCGGACCGTATCTTCAATACGAAGCTAGAAAATATTTTTCTGAAATTTTTCGAGTTAGTATGTGACACCAGTAAATTGAAATGCGCGTTCAAATTCAATATATAGAGTTATATGTTGATTTTGACGAAAACTGATCGAAACGATCGAATCAGCCTACGATACATATCCCATTGTGTTCGGAATGGGGGTAATTAGCTATGGACGACAGGCGGTGGGCCTTATTTCGAGGTCGAAAATAAAAGTACCTTTTTGAAATTAAAATAAATTAATAAATAAATTAAAACTTCCTCTCTCTCTCCCTATTATCACTCCGCCACCCCTATTCGAAATCATTTCAACAGATTAAAAAAAGGGGAGGAGCTGTCGCCCCTCCACCGAAGGCCACCGTGGCCTGGCGACGCGTCGCCCAAGGCGGGGCCACTGCGCCACCCTCCCTCCTCCGCTCCACTCTCTCTTCCTCCCCCCTCAATAACGATCGACGCACCCAGCCCCTGAACGGGCCCCACCATCGCCAGAAGGCCGCCCGACCACCTGGAAGGTGCCGCACATCCCCCCTCCTTCTCACTGACCGTCCATCGCCTGCTTCCCCTTCCCCCTCGATTTCCATTGTAAGTTTTTATTTTATTTATTTTTATTTCTTTAAATTTATTTATATAAAATAATTCGTTATATAAAAACGAAAACCAGTTCTATGTAGGATGTTAGTGGACAAAGATTTGGGTTTTAATCGAACAAAGGTTTGAATTTTAATGTGAGGAAAGTTTAGTTTTTTCCTATGAAGATAAAGAAATAAAAATACGATTTTTACTTATTTAAAAGTAGAGTAAAAGTATGCTTTTGTTCTATGCACGTCGTGATAAAAATTTGATCTTTATACACAAGAAAGGTCGGATTTTTATATGTGATTTTAGCGAAGTAAAGATCGTATTTTTAGCAAAGTAAAAATCAGATTTTTAACACAGAAAGGTTAGATTTTTAATTAGTGAATGTTGAGATTTTTATAACAACAAAGACGGGATTTTTATATGAATAACATAATAAAAATATGATTTTTATTATATGTGAAGTTTAAAAATATAATTTTTATATTATACAAAGGCTAAAAATATAATTTTTATATAGTAGAAAGGTTAAAGATATAATTTTTATATAGGTAAGATAGTAAAAATATCATCTTTATAAATATAGCAAAATAAAAATCTGATTTTTATTATATATATGTTGTAATAAAGATGTGATTTTTATAGTGATGAAATAAAAATTAAATCTTTATATTTGAAAAGGCGAAATCTTTATATTTGAAAAGGCGAAATCTTTATATTTGAAAAGGCGAAATCTTTATATTTGAAAAGGCGAAATCTTTATATTTGAAAAAGCGAAATCTTTATATAGAGAATAGTGATGTAAAAATAGAATTTTTATCTATATAGTAGCGGTGTAAAAATAGAATTTTTATCTATATAGTAGCGGTATAAAAATGTGATTTTTATATGTGTAGTGGCTACGGGCAACGAAAGTGACAAAAGACGAGAACGACGAAGATTTCTACACAAGAAGAGTCGTGGCGTTTGGATTAGCTATTGGTGAGAACTTCTAACTTTAAATCTTGTTTTTCCAGTTAAAATATATACTAGGATGCAGACGGTGCTTAGCAGCACCCGACACCCATCATCCACAGACCATGGATGGCTTGTATGTTTGATTGTTTACATTGGTAAAAATTGATTGTGTGGTGTGAAATGAAATAAAATATTTATGTAGTTAAAAATATTTTATCGTTAAAAATATAATTTTTAACGGGTATGTGAATGAATAAAAATATGTGTTTGTTGATTTGAAACCACACACGGGTGTTGGGATGATATTTGAAGTCCACTCATCCCGATTGATTAGTTGTATGTCGATCGATTGATTGACAGGCTGTTAGAAGCGTTAGATATCTATATTCAATGCTTATGCAGTTGTGTGGTGCACTTTGGATGATGATTGATTATTTACCGTTGTGATTATATACATGTGTTGTGTGGAATCCATATAATTAACATTATATGGTAATTGATTGGGCCTCATTCCAATTGGGAAAATGAAAAATAATCATGTGTTGAAAGAAATATTTTAAATAATAAAATTTACATCTTTGTCATATTTAGAATCATTCTCTTACTACTTTATAGTTGGAGTCTAATTTGAAAATCAAATGATAGATACCATAATTTTATAAAATATTTTAAATAATAAAAATAATTGTGCTGACAGTACTCATTCGTTGAGATTAGTCAAGTGTTGAAAGAAACATAGATTCATGTGTTGAATAGAATAAATATTCATGTGTTGAATAGAATAAATATTCATTTGTTGAATAGAATAACGAAGTGATTGAAATATATAAAGCCGTGTTGATTAGAGTTGCGCCATTTTGACGTGAATGATATTTATATCGATTATATTCGTTTTTATAATGAATATTGAAAAGTGATTTCAAAATTGAAATTGAATTGAAATGAATTTGAATTGAAATAGAAATGAAATGAAATTGAAATGAAATTGAATTGAAATCGATTTGAATTGAAATCAATTTGAAATGAATTTAAAACGAATTTATAAAATACGTTTTAAAAGGAAATCGACGAAATAAATATAATATATATATATTATATATATAATGGCCTGAATAGAACGCGCCGCGCTGCGGCAGTTCGTGGATTTCGACCATGGACTTCGAATTGACGTTGCGGGAGATCCGACCGTCGGATTCTCCTGAAACCGGAACCGTTGGGTTCGTATCGAAAAGAGCTTTCCAATGAATATTAGAAATTTGAAATCTAACGGTTGGATTTGGAATTATGTCCAAATCAAATTTAGAAAAGGTCGTTGTAAGTGCAGTTCGATGGCCGTTGATGGAAATCGACTGTACGGGCCTTGATAAAATTATTAAAAATAATAATAATTTGTTTAAAATCATAAGAAATGGTTTGTTAAAAACTGGGATGAAAAATTCCACATTTGAAAGGATAAAATATATTTTTATCAAAATGAACTAGTTTTGAACTAGAATTAAAATCAATTTATTTTTGAAATAAATAAATTGAATTTGAAAGTGGATTTAAAAATAATCAGAATTTCCAATATGTGAATTGGGATGGATTTGAATCGAAATTATCTTCGGAATTTTTCGATGTTGGATTTCGTGATTATACAGATATTGTTATGGGAATTTGAAAGATATATTTATATCGTTATTTCCAATACGATATTTGTTGGTCGTAAAATTTGATATTGAATATAAGCCGATATATTTTCTATTCAGAGTCTTGTGTTTAATATCGAATGTGATTTGGGTTTGTCTTGAATGGTGTCTTCATTAACACTGTTCTTAAGCCCAATAGAGAAAAAGAATAAATCTTTCTATTTAGTTTTAATTAAGTGTACCAATTAAATATTATTTAATTGGAATTGATTTTAAATTGGTTTTGGGTTTATCGTGAATCGTGTTTTAGATGACATTGATTCTTTAACCCAGTTAAAGACGGGATATAGATTTTTGAAAAGATTAAAACTAAGTGCAGTTTTAATGAATCTTTAATTAGATTGAAATGTGAATTGATAATTTAAATTATCAAATCTGAAAGGTGATCGAGAATGGAGTACCACCAGTTTTGCTCCAAAGCGATAGTTAAATCTTTAATTAGATTTGAATGGGAAATGGTAATTAATTTTACCGATAACACCGTGGTGTTAGATATGGAGTATTACTAGTTTTGCTCCAGAGGATGAATAGGTTGGGATTGGGAAATAAAATAAATAATTACTTCGGTGTGGTTCGCTAATCCCGACTAGTTTGGAAAACCATAAAATGGTTTGAAATGATATCCAAAGGAAGATTAAAGAATAAATTTAGAAGAATTTACCTTTGATAAAATTAATGGGAACATTTCCCTAAGAATGTGATTTTGTGAATAAAAGAATATTCTGAATAGGAATGAGGCGTTTGTTGTGTTCGTGTAACATCTGTTTATTATATACGTGGGTTATTCAGAAAGGCCGGGTTTATACTCATTCTGAATAACCGATTCGGCAATAAGTCGAAGATGAAGAGGGTGGTTGAAGACCGGAAATCTTCACATCGTTTGGGTGATTGCTGATGATCTCGATTGGGCTGTACACTCAAGAGGAGAGAAACAGTTGGTGATCGTCCAGACGTACTTGGAAATCGATGGATATGCGAGGAAAGTGCCTCCGGTTTCGTTCAGACCTAGAACGAACTTGTAAATGGACTGTGTGTCTGACATTGGATTTTATTCTGTGTTGATTGATCTCTATTAAATATACATATGTTTGGCGGCGGAGAATTTATTCTCTTGCTTAACGCCCTTCTCTGAGACGTACGAGCTCAGAGGTTGTATATCGATGGACATCAGTCACATGGAGTGAATTTGTAACGACCCGGAAAATCTGAACCAATTTAAAAATTTTAAATTGGCTAAAATAATGGATTTTAAATATTTAAAATAAATATTTTAAATAATAGCAATGAAAAGTGAGTTTGAATCAATGTTTGAAAACGAATATAATTAATTCTAATTATAAACAAGGCCTGAAAAGGCGCTGTAGTTTCAAAAATTGAATTCAAACTTTGTCGGACTGTACCGGGTGCAAAACAAAACGAAATTGAGTGAAACCAAAAATATTTAAATCTGTTAGTGAATACCTTTCTAACGAATCTGAAAAATCGAAGTTTCATAGCGGAAAGCAAAAGTTATGACCAAATGAATTTTCAGAAAGGTCGCTATGGAATTTATATAGCCCTTGAAATTGGCCATTTTGCAAACGACCTCGGAATTCGACGAAACCACTTTTGTTGGATCCGGTATGAGAAGTTATTGTTAGGTTTCAAATTTCATAATTTTTGAAGCCAGTATGTGAGCGTGGCAAAGGAAAACGTGTTTTGGTCAATTGTAGTTAAATTGGATCGACAGAAATGGGCCTTTTTGCAAACGGTCTCAGAATTCGACAAAACTAGTTTTGTTGGGACCGTATCGTCAAAACATAGCCAGATTTATTTTTCTGGAATTTTTCGAATCATTTTGTGGCCCTGGTAAATTGAAATGTACGTTCAAACTAAATATTGAATGTTATATATTTTAATTTGAAAGAAAACTGACTGAAACAGTCGAATGGGCCTACAAAACATATCCCATTGTGTTCGGAATGGGGGTAAAACGCTAGGGTCGACAGTCGTTGGGTTTGGATTGGAGTTCGTATGAAATAACGAGTATTTTAGGATTTTTAAAATTTATAAATAATAAAAAAATCTGATTGGTCCAGCTCATTTTCTCTCTCCCCGCTTCTTCCCCGAGAGCTCTCGTCGAACGGCGGAAAACGTTCTGATCTTCTCTCCTCTTTTCTGGCAAATCCACTCATCAAAATCACAGGCTCCAGTTGGGTTTTTTGTAGAGAATTCTCTCATCTCTAAATCCATACAAACCTTGTCTTCTCTAGTGGAGTATTTGCTGAGATCCAGCTCCTCAAAGTCGAAGACTTCATCTCGCCGCTGCCACGTCATCTCGCCGTCGATCAAGGCTGGAGGACCACCGCCAGGTGCACGACTCGGAGCTGCTTCACGTAGCATGATCTGATCATCCTCAAATTGAACGAATCGTGCATAAATCCATGACCTAGTTTTGAAGAAAACAATGAGGTATACGGCTTGTTTTATTTTCAACTGTTTTAACACCTTTAAACCGTTGCAAACTTTGAAAAATCATATCTTTTTCGTATGTTGACGAAATTCAGTGAAACAAGAGACAGTGGACTCGTGTGGACGTCTTCTACCTTCTAGAAGAGACGCATATTTTTCTGAGCCTTCTGCTATTTTTGGTGGAGTGGAACCTAATGTGAGATTTCTAATTTATAAACGATATGGAAAATGACGATGTATAAATTATATAGTCGATGTATGAGTTATATAAGCGTTGTACACCTCTTGTATAACTGTTGTATAAGTTGTTCGTTCGATATATATAAGTTGTATATGCATTGTAAAAATTATATATGTGTTGAAATAGAAGTGAATTGATATATATATATATATATATATATATATATATATACATATATACACGCCCCTCGTCCACAAACCATGGACGATATTTATTGGTTGTGATTGGTGTGAAAATTGATTGATAGCGAATGGTTGATTGGAATTGTTTGTGGTTGATATTGATTGATTGTGGTTGAAAAATACCCGTTTGTGGTTGAAATATTTGGTTGAAACCACATAGGATTAGTTTGTGGAAATGAAATAAATATACATGCCGCCTGCGTGCGAACTAGATGCATGATTCCCCATTGTCAAAAGCTGCGAGGCTTTAAGGTAGAGCGAGGAGCCGTACTAGGGACGGCCCCGGTTTTAACTACCCTGCCGTTATGCTGCCGAAATTTTGAATAATATTCATGTGTGTATGAATTATTCTCATTTGTTGAAACTATATTTATTCGTTGAATAGAAAACCGTCATGTGTTGAATCGATATTCATTCGTTGAATTGAAATTCATGTGTTGAATGGTATTCGTATTTTTAAATATAAAAATCACATTTTTATCTATATATACAAACTATAGAAAACCTTCATGTGTTGAATCGATATTCATTCGTTGAATTGAAATTCATGTGTTGAATGGTATTCATATTTTTAAATATAAAAATCACATTTTTATCTATATATACAAACTATAGAAAACCTTCATGTGTTGAATCAACATTCATTCGTTGAATTGAAATTCATGTGTTGAATGGTATTCGTGTTTTAAATATAAAAATCACATTTTTATCTATATATACAAACTATAGAAAACCTTCATTTGTTGAATCGATATTCATTCGTTGAATTGAAATTCATGTGTTGAATGGTATTCATGTTTTAAATATAAAAATAACATTTTTATCTATATATAGAAACTATAAAAAAACCTTCATATGTTGAATCGATATTCATTCGTTGAATTGAAATTCATGTGTTGAATGGTATTCATATTTTGAAAGAAATTGTTTTATAATAAAAATCCCATTTTTAACATCAATATGAAATGTATAAAATAATCTTGTTTTGAAATAAATTGTTTTATAATAAAAATCCTATTTTTATCACCTATATTAACTTTATAAAATAGTCGTGTTTTGAAATAAATTGTTTTACATTAAAAATCACATTTTTATTATATACATGAATTGTTAAAAATAGTGAAGTGTTGAAATAGAAGACAGTTGGATAAAAATATCATTTCTATCCAATGTATGAAAAGAATATAGTTTTGAAATCGAAGAATCGATATATATATATATATATATATATAAATGGAATTGAAATATATCGAATATCGACGCTGCAGTTCGTATTTTGAAACCGTGATTTCAAACGATTATACCGGGAGATCCGACCATCGGATTTTCCCGAAATCGCAACCGTTGGGTTCGCTTTGGAAATATCTTTCCAACGGCACCAACTTTGTAAAAATCCAACGGTTGGATTGTCTGGAATGTTTAATTAAAATATGAAGAAAAACAGCGCCAGAATCGATTATATTTATATATATATATATAAATATAATTATATTTAATCGAATAACGACGCTACAGTTCGTATTTTGAAATCGAAACTTCAAACGATTATACCGGGAGATCCGACCGTCGGAATTTCCCGAAACTGGAACCGTTGGATTCGTTTTGAAAAGATCTTTCTAATGATGTAAATTTTGTGAAGATCCAACGGTTAGATTTTCAGATATGTGTAAATCAAATCTGAAGAAAAACAGCGCCACGGCCGCGTTATGGCCCGAAGCGTCGTTGTGAATAAATTGGCTATTTTAAAATAAATAAAAATAGCGATAAATCGTTATAAAATATTATAAACGATATGGATGTGATTTAGAAATTAACTGAAGGTTGGCTAAGTCGAATGGTTTCCTGGTGTTGATCTGATGTTGGTTTCGGCCTTCGGGGTTAATATTTGGGAAATCGTTCTCTTACCGATTGACGGTTAGTGACTAATGAATTGAAATGATGCGTGTGTATGTTAGTGTTGCACTTGTTTATTATACACGCGAGTTGTTCAGAAAGACCGGGTTTATCCCATTCTGAATAACTAAATCGACAATAAGAAATCGAAGATGAAGACGGTGGTCGAAGACCGGAGATCTTCACCTCCTTTGGATGGTAACCGAGGTCCTGATTGGGAAGCATCCCGAAATATGGATAATGAGTGGTGGTCGTCCAGACGTACGTGGTGATTGATGGGTTTGCGAGGTATATAGTGCCTCCGGTTTTGTTCAGACCCAGAACGGACTTGCAAATGGACAGTGTGTCTGACATTGGAATTTATTCTGTGTGATTGATAGCTATCAGTTGCACGGTGTGAATTACCTGTGTGGCATGCTAAGATGCAGTGATCAGGGCTTCTGTTGAAAAGCAAAGTCTTGTGGTGATGATCAAAGCACCGCCTGTGTGGCGTAGCTTTGTGTATAACGTGAATTCGCGAGCCTCACACCTGGTATGAACCAGAAACGGGAGAGGACATCAGGGAGGGCCTGCGTTTCTTTCTAGTTAGAAGTGGCGTCAGTGGTTTTACACGCCCTGACGAGTTTGACTTATGTGGTTGTTGCTGTTGCGAGGCACCTCGGTTAGATCGGACGATCCGGGTCCGATGGAGTCATTTGTTGGCTCATTTACGCCCCAAAGGGCGGGGAAACGTAGTGTTCAGGCATTTTAATCCACATCGGTGGACCGGCCCTGACGATCCAAGGGTCGATGCGCTCTGACCCTGAGACATGGACTAGATTGTCTCGAAGTCGGTAAGGACTATCTTTTGCCTTGGTTCATGACGGAAATCCAATTTCCAAATACGACATCGTGCGGTTTTGATTGTATATATATATGGTGACATGATATATGGTACCCATGCCGTCTATGATTGATAGTTATGATTGAAATTGTTTTTGAAACATATAAACACTAGTAATAATATCAAATGCTTTTGTTTTATTCGTATCAAGCATATTTTGGCTATTATAAGGTAAAACTCTATCCTCCGGTTTGCGTTGCATTGTGTGATGGGAACTGAGTCTTATAATGGCTTCATTTTTATAAAAAGCATTGCGATGTATAAAAGAATGATTTGTTTTAAAGCACTGGCAATCCAATGGAGTAAACCCGTTCCACGAAAGTGGCGTGGTCCTGTGATTAGCCATATTATAAATGTGTTGAGTAGATTTCTCATACCAGTCCCATGACTGACTCGTAGTTTGTTTCACTTTCAAACTCGGGTGCCCCTTTTTCTACACGGGCAGCCTTGTATTCAGGTTTTAGCTCGCTTTCTCTGGATAGCTGGAGCTGAAGATGGATTCTATCATTTATCTCTTTTTATGCTGTTCAACTCCTATTGTACATATTATATTTGTTTTCCGCTGTAGACATTTATGTATAGCTGAACTGTATTTGTACTAAGTATGATCATGTATACTATGTACCTTTGATGATTACTTTTATCCAGTATATTCTATTGTGCATTATCTGGTGTATTTATTTAATTCTGCTCTGCTATTATCTGTTTATGTGTTATATTCCAAGGATTACCCTTGCCACCATCTGTACGGGGTTTGGGGTCATCTCATTTGGTATCAGAGCTTTGGTTAAGCTTAGTGCTGGAATATAACATAATACCGAACTCGTCAGGGATAGAACCAGTAGTGTTCTAGGACGGGTAACTCTATACAGATAGGATCAATAATATCCTAGTATGAGTAAAGAAGAATGAAATTACACCTCGATGGACACATTTACATTTGAAGTATATGTTTCTATGTTTTAAATTATCTTTTCTGTGACCTGACACTTGATTTGCTATTTGCAGAAGTACTAGAAAATGAGTGTCAGAAACAGAAGGAATGTAGAACCGGATATTGAGGCCCTATTAATCAAGTATCGAAATATGGGTGGAATACCGTACTCTGGCGCAGAATCTATTATGAAGACACAGGCTTGGATTCGTTCTGCTGAAAAGATCTTTGACGGCTTAAAGCTAAGGGATGACCAGAAAAGATTGCTGGCCTCCTGGGCACTCAAAGACGAAGCTTTGTTCTGGTGGGATTCGGTTATTGAGAATAATCCAGAGGGTGATATCACCTGGGATAGATTTAAAGTGATTTTCCTAGAAAGATTTACTCCTCCAGAAGCAACTGAGCGATTATGTGATGAATTCTCTTATCTGATACAAGGAGATATGACCATTCCAGAGTATCATAAGAAATTCAACGAACTCTCTCATTTTGCCCCTCATCTGATTAAAGACCCAAAGAGGAGTTATCCGGTTCGGTAAAACTGGAAAGTTGGCGCCCAAATTCATTGGTCCGTTTCCTATTCTGGAACGGATCGGAACTCTCGCTTATAGGGTTAAATTGCCTGATTGGTTGCCTGGAGTTCATGATGTATTTCACATATCTCAACTTCGAAAGCACGTTCATGATCCAGACTTGATCGTGGAAGAAGCAGCTCAACAGGATATTGAAATTACTCCAGAATTAGCTGTGAGAAGAGAGCCGCTCAAAATCATTGGCAAAGAAACCAAAGAGCTGAGGAACAAGAAGGTTCACTTAGTCAAAGTGCAATGGAGTGGAGATCCGCGAGATTGTACTTGGGAAACTGAGGAGAGCATTCAGAAAGCCTATCCTAGATGCTGAGTGGATATCTCTGATTGACTCCGGTGCAAGGTACATTTATCATACTTTGCATTACCAATTAGTTCTCTACTCTGTTGTTATTTTCTTTCCATGGATGTGCACTTTTAATTCTATAGTCTGCTTAATTTAAAAAGAGTGTATGAATGAATTTGTATGATTTTGATAAGTTAAAAACAATTTGATTGTTGTTTGTGTTGTGTGATAGTAGATTTGATTAATTAAATTATTAGAATGATAGTTAATTTAATCAATAATAGAATGAATGGTAGAATTTATTCGATTATATCACACATTGAACTGTTTAGAAAATAGATAGAAATATATATACTTGTGCATTATATATGCTTGAATAGGTAATTAGATTAGCTGTTGAGTAAAGATTTTATTTGCGTGCCCGACAAATAGGTAAACCTTAATGAGTTGGATGCGAAATATTATTATATCAACTCCTGTGAGTGCCATTGGATGCGGAGTACTGGTTGTTCTGTGTGTAATAATAAACGTCGCCATAGGATAGTAACAATTAATTTTGAACTACACTGCATGGCATACTTCTGGAAGATAGGCATACTTCATCATATACCACATAAGCATTTGGAGCTTGTGTGACGAGGTGGAAGATTTACCATACGAGCGAGAGGCTTGTATGGCGATGACTATATTTTACAGGTTGAACTGATGACTGATATGGACTATTTAAATTGTAACGATTAAATTGCCAGATTAATAAAAACCCCACACGGGTCTGGAATTGACAATAACCACGTCTCTCTAGTCATTAGATATGGCACATGGACTATTTATTTCCCACACGGGACGAGGTGACGAGGATTTATCCTCTGGAGCATTTAAAATACACACTCCCTCAGGCTTTGACAAGGTGACGAGAATTTATTCTCTGGAGTTATTATCAATACACACTCCCCTGTAAACACCAGAATATATCACTATAAATATGTGTATGCTTATTAGGATTTATTGGGTACCTAATACGGCCCAATAAATTTCCAAACCCCTCCCCGTACAAAGGAGGTTATGGCGAAATTTTTCGAAAATTCCGGGTGTTAGCCAAATTTTCGAAGAATTTGAGAATTCTCAGAAACTGAAAAGTTGGAGAATGGAAGGCAAATTGAACGTAGTGTTGATTAATCAAACCACTTTCGACTTTGTTCCTTTTCGGGGACGAAAACTTTTAAGTGGGGGAGATTGTAACGACCCGAAAAATCAGAACCAATTTAAAGATTTTAAATTGGCTAAAATAATGGATTTTAAATATTTAAAATAATTTTTTTTAATAATAGAAATGAAAAGTGAGTTTGAATCGACATTTGAAAACGAATATAATTAATTCTAATTATAAACATGGCCTGAAAAGGCGCTGCAGTTTCAAAAATTGAATTCAAACTTTGTCGGACTATACCGGGTGCAAAACAAAACGGATTTCAGTGAAACCAAAAATATTTAAATCTGTTAGTGAATACCTTTCTAACGAATCAGAAAAATCGAAGTTTGATAGCGGAAAGCAAAAGTTATGGCCAAATGAATTTTCAGAAAGGTCGCTATGGAATTTATATAGCCCATGAAATTGGCCATTTTGCAAACGACCTCGGAATTCGACGAAACGACTTTTGTTGGATCCGGGATGAGAAGTTATTGCTAGGTTTCAAATTTCATAATTTTTGAAGCTAGTATGCGAGCGTGGCAAAGGAAAACGTGTTTTGGTCAATTACAGTTAAATTGGATCGACCAGAAATGGGCCTTTTTGCAAATGATCTCAGAATTCGACGAAACTAGTTTTGTTGGGACCGTATTGTCAAAACATAGCTAGATTTATTTTTCTGGAATTTTTCGAATCAGTTTGTGGCCCTGGTAAATTGAAATGTACGGTCAAACTAAATATTGAATGTTATATATTTTAATTTGAAAGAAAACTGACTGAAACAGTCGAATGGGCCTACGAAACATAACCCATTGTGTTCGGAATGAGGGTAAAACGCTAGGGACGACAGTCGTTGGGTTTGGATTGGAGTTCGTATGAAATAAAGAGTATTTTAGGATTTTTAAAATTTGTAAATAATAAAAAAAAATCTGATTGGTCCAGCTTATTTTCTCTCTCCCCGCTTCTTCCCAGAGAGCTCTCGTTGAACGGCGGAAAATGTTCTGATCTTCTCTCCTCTTTTCTGGCAAATCCACTCATCAAAATCACAGGCTCCAGTTGGGTTTTTTGTAGAGAATTCTCTTATCTCTAAATCCATACAAACCTTGTCTTCTCTAGTGGAGTATTTGCTGAGATCCAGCTCCTCAAAGTCGAAGACTTCATCTCGCCGCTGCCACGTCATCTCGTCGTCGATCAAGGCTGGAGGACCACCGCCAGGCGCGCGACTCGGAGCTGCTTCACGTAGCATGATCTGATCATCCTCAAATTGAACGAATCGTGCGTAAATCCATGACCTAGTTTTGAAGAAAACAATGAGGTATACGACTTGTTTTATTTTCAACTGTTTTAACACCTTTAAACCGTTGCAAACTTTGAAAAATCATATCTTTTTCGTGTGTTGACGAAATTCAGTGAAACAAGAGATAGTGGACTCGTGTGGACGTCTTCTACCTTCTAGAAGAGACCGCATATTTTTCTGAGCCTTATGCTATTTTTGGTGGAGTGGAACCCAATGTGATATTTCTAATTTATAAACGATATGGAAAACGATGATGTATAAATTATATAGTCGATGTATGAGTTATATAAGCATTGTACACCTCTTGTATAAGCGTTGTATAAGTTGTACGTTCGATATATAAGTTGTATATGCGTTGTAAAAATTATATATGTGTTGAAATAGAAGTGAATTGCTATATATATATATATATATATATATATATATATATATATATACATACACGCCCCTCGTCCACAAACCATGGACGATATTTATTGGTTGTGATTGGTGTGAAAATTGATTGATAGCGAATGGTTGATTGGAATTGTTTGTGGTTGATATTGATTGATTGTGGTTGAAAAATACCCGTTTGTGGTTGAAATATTTGGTTGAAACCACATAGGATTAGTTTGTGGAAATGAAATAAATATACATGCCGCCTGCGTGCGAACTAGATGCATGATTCCCCATTGTCAAAAGCTACGAGGCTTTAAGGTAGAGCGAGGAGCCGTACTAGGGACCGCCCCGGTTTTAACTACCCTGCCGTTATGCTGCCGAAATTTTGAATAATATTCATGTGTGTACGAATTATTTTCATTTGTTGAAACTATATTTATTCGTTGAATAGAAAACCGACATGTGTTGAATCGATATTCATTCTTTGAATTGAAATTCATGTGTTGAATGGTATTCGTATTTTTAAATATAAAAATCACATTTTTATCTATATATACAAACTATAGAAAACCTTCATGTGTTGAATCGATATTCATTCGTTGAATTGAAATTCATGTGTTGAATGGTATTCATATTTTTAAATATAAAAATCACATTTTATCTATATATACAAACTATAGAAAACCTTCATGTGTTGAATCGATATTCATTCGTTGAATTGAAATTCATGTGTTGAATGGTATTCATGTTTTAAATATAAAAATCACATTTTTATCTATATATACAAACTATTGAAAATCTTCATGTGTTGAATCAATATTCATTCGTTGAATTGAAATTCATGTGTTGAATGGTATTCGTGGTTTAAATATAAAAATCACATTTTTATCTATATATAGAAACTATAGAAAACCTTCATGTGTTGAATTGATATTCATTCGTTGAATTGAAATTCATGTGTTGAATGGTATTCATATTTTGAAAGAAATTGTTTTATAATAAAAATCCCATTTTTAACATCAATATGAAATGTATAAAATAATCTTGTTTTGAAATAAATTGTTTTATAATAAAAATCCAATTTTTATCATCTATATTAACTTTATAAAATAGTCGTGTTTTGAAATAAATTGTTTTACATTAAAAATCACATTTTTATTATATACATGAATTGTTAAAAATAGTGAATTATTGAAATAGAAGAAAGTTGGATAAAAATATCATTTCTATCCAATGTATGAAAAGAATATAGCTTTGAAATCGAAGAATCGATATATATATATATATATATATATATATATATATATATATATATATATATATAGAATTGAAATATATCGAATATCGACGCTGCAGTTCGTATTTTGAAACCGTGATTTCAAACGATTATACCGGGAGATCCGACCATCGGATTTTCCCGAAATCGCAACCGTTGGGTTCGCTTTGGAAATATCTTTCCAATGACACCAATTTTGTAAAAATCCAACGGTTGGATTGTCTGGAACGTTTAATTCAAATCTGAAAAAAAATAGCGCTAGAATCGATTATATTTATATATATATATACATATAATCGAATAACGACGCTGCAGTTCGTATTTTGAAATCGAAACTTCAAACGATTATACCGGGAGATCCGACCGTCGGAATTTCCCGAAACTGGAACCGTTGAATTCGTTTTGAAAAGATCTTTCTAATGATGTAAATTTTGTGAAGATCCAACGGTTAGATTTTCAGATATGTGTAAATCAAATCTGAAGAAAAACAGCGCCACGGCCGCGTTATGGCCCGAAGCGTCGTTGTGAATAAATTGGCTATTTTAAAATAAATAAAAAGAGCGATAAATCGTTATAAAATATTATAAACGATATAGATGTGATTTAGAAATTAACTGAAGGTTGGCTAAGTCGAATGGTTACCTGGTGTTGATCTAATGTTGGTTTCGGCCTTCGGGGTTAATATTTGGGAAATCGTTCTCTTACCGATTGACGGTTAGTGACTAATGAATTGAAATGATGCATGTGTATGTTAGTGTTGCACTTGTTTATTATATACGCGAGTTGTTCAGAAAGACTGGGTTTATCCCATTCTGAATAACTAAATCGACGATAAGAAATCGAAGATGAAGACGGTGGTCGAAGACCGGAGATCTTCACCTCGTTTGGATAGTAACCGAGGTCCTAATTGGGAGGCATCCCGAAATATGGATAATGAGTGGTGGTCGTCTAGACGTACGTGGTGATCGATGGGTTTGCGGGGTATATAGTGCCTCCGGTTTCGTTCAGACCCAGAACGGACTTGCAAATGGACAGTGTGTCTGACATTGGAATTTATTCTGTGTGATTGATAGCTATCAGTTGCACGATGTGAATTGCCTGTGTGGCATGCTAAGATGCAGTGATCAGGGCTTCTGTTGAAAAGCAATGTCTTGTGGTAATGATCAAAGCACCGCCTATGTGGCGTAGCTTTGTGTATAACGTGAATTCGCGAGCCTCACACCCGGTATGAACCAGAAACGGGAGAGGACATCAGGGAGGGCCTGCGTTTCTTTCTAGTTAGAAGTGGCGTCAGTGGTTTTACACGCCCTGACGAGTTTGCCTTATGTGGTTGTTGTTGTTGCTGTTGCGAGGCGCCTCGGTTAGATCGGACGATCCGGGTCCGATGGAGTCATTCGTTGGCTCATTTACGCCCCAAAGGGCGGGGAACGCAGTGTTCAGGCATTTTAATCCACGTCGGTGGACCGGCCCTGACGATCCAAGGGTCGATGTGCTCTGACCCTGAGACATGGACTAGATTGTCTCGAAGTCGGTAAGGACTATCCTTTGCCTTGGTTCATGACGGAAATCCAATTTCCAAATATGACATCGTGCGGTTTTGATTGTATATATATATGGCGACATGATATATGGTACCCATGCCGTCTATGATTGATAGTTATGATTGAAATTGTTTTTGAAACATATAAACACTAGTAATAATATCTAATGCTTTTGTTTTATTCGTATCAAGCATATTTTGGCTATTATAAGGTAAAACTCTATCCTCCGGTTTGCGTTGCATTGTGTGATGGGAACTGAGTCTTATAATGGCTTCATTTTTATAAAAAAGCATTGCGATGTTTAAAAGAATGATTTGTTTTAAAGCACTGGCAATTCAATGGAGTAAACCCGTTCCACGAAAGTGGCGTGGTCCTGTGATTAGCCATATTATAAATGTGTTGAGTAGATTTCTCATACCATTCCCATGACTGACTCGTAGTTTGTTTCACTTTCAAACTCGGGTGCCCCTTTTTCTACACGGGCAGCCTTGTATTCAGGTTTTAGCTGGCTTTCTCTGGATAACTGGAGCTGAAGATGGATTCTATCATTTATCTCTTTTTATGCTGTTCAGCTCCTATTGTACATATTATGTTTGTTTTCCGCTGTAGACATTTATGTATAGCTGAACTGTATTTGTACTAAGTATGATCCTGTATACTGTGTAACTCTGATGATTACTTTTATCCAGTATATTCTATTGTGCATTATCTGGTGTATTTATTTAATTTTGTTCTGCTATTATATGTTTATGTGTTATATTCCAAGGAATACCCTTGCCACCGTCAGTACGGGGTTCGGGGTCGTCTCAGAATTGCTAGTGTGGCACGCGTAAGTGGCAATTGATCAAGGCTTCTGTTGAAAAGCAAAGTCTTGTGGTTGATGATCAAAGCACGGCCTGTGTGGCGTAGCTTTGTGTATAGCGTGAATTCGTGAGCCTCACACCTCTGTATGAGTCAAAAACGGGATAAGGACACAAGGAGTGCACGACGTTTCTTTCTAGCTATGGGTGGTGTCAGTGCTTAAACTGGCTGACATTTATATACTTTTCACCTGTGTGGTTGTTGGAATGCGAGGCGCCTCGGTTATAGGTCCTATAGGACCGGGAAACGTGTGTTCAGTAATTGCCAATCCTCAAAAGTAAGAGAGGACCGGCCTTGGAGGATCCAAGGGATTGCTGTGTGCGGTCCTGGGACATTTGCTAGAGTGTCTCGAATCGGAGAGGAGCTTGCCCCTTCCCTCGACTCATGACGGAAATCCAATTTCCAATACGTGATATTGCGGTTTTATTTGTAGAACTAGTATGGCGACATGATATATGGTACCCATGCCGTCTATGATTGATATTTATGATTAAAACTGTTTTTGACACTATACACTTATAATAGTATCAAATGATTTGTTTTAAACGTACCAAGCATGTTTGTCTATTATAAGGGAAAACCCTATCTTCTGCCTTGCGTTGCATTGTGTGATGGGACCTGGTCCTTATAATAGCTTCATTTTTCCAAAAAAACATTGCGCTGTTTTGTTATAAGCATTGGTGTTCTTGGGAGGAAACCCGTTTCGTGTAATACGGCGTGGTCCCTTGAATTACTCTTCTTTAAAGTTAAAATAATATCTGTTTTAGTTCTCACACCAGTCACATGACTGACCTGGAGTTTATTGTTTTAACCTAAACTCTGGGTGCCCTTATTTTCCACACGTGCAGCTAGTAGTTTTGGTTTTGCAGATTTATATTCATAGGATCCTGATTTACAGCTGGAACGATGCTCGGAAAGCTCTGTATCCGTGTATTACTTTCAGTTGTGTTTTGTATTGTTCTCCGCTTCTATGTAATTTATTGTAATCTCTGATATTTTTCGGTTGTGTAATATTTATTCATACTCTGTATATTCTTGTAATCTGGTGGAATTGTTGTAATAAACAATGAAATGTTCTTCTGTTTGCGTTCCGATGTGTATCGTCCTCATCTCAATCCGGGCTTTCCTTCACGGGGAAGTTCGGGTCGTTATAGAGTAACTTAGTTTAGTCTAGTATAGTCTATTATAGGTATAGTATAGTCTTGTATATGGTACTTTTTGATAATGACAAAGGGGGAGAAATTATAAAAAGGATATAGTTAAGATATGCATAGCTTAAGGGGGATTCAGAAGGAATTCATGGTGAAGGGGGTGTAATCAAGGAATCAGATCAACAGGTAATATTAGGTATAAATATTTTATAAACCAAGGTCGTCATCATAAAAAGGGGGAGATTGTTGGAGAATGGAGTTTTGATGACAACAACCTTATTTAAATTATCATTATTAATTGATCATAAAATATATACAAACATATCTATCTAGAATATATATACATATATATGCAGGATTTGTATACAAGACTTAAATACTAAAGACTATACAGTTTTAGAGTTTCAGGAGATTCAGGATTCAGAAGAGATTCAAGACTCATGAGTTATCAAGTTATCATGATACCAAGATTTCAAGAGTTCAAGAAAAACATAGTAATAGAGCTAGTTTATTTGCAAGACTCTGAATAACACTCCAGGTCAAAATTGTGTTTTTTAAATTATGATTTTCAAATTTCATATTCTGTTTTCAAAATTCAAATCCTGATTTCAAATTATTTTTCTAAATGACTTCAAAATATTATCTTACTTATGATTCCAAACATATATGTTTATAAAGTTTTAAATATATATAAGTTTATATATAGTTGTATAGTTTTAAACCTTATAACTTTATAAATATGTTTTTATTACGATTTCATATGATTTTACACTTTAGAATATTTATTTATATCACTAAGATTTGATTCAAGAATTTCCAGAATAATATATATATGTTTAAACACTTGAAAAATAGTTCAAAATTAAAATTTCAACATACATATGTTGAAATGCGTCATTGGCTATGTCGACATACAATTGTCATTTTTTTCAATTTTCAAAGGAAGTGACTTTCCACTATTTGTAACGTTTCTGAAACGTTGCAACCATTCAAATGTTATAAATAGGGGTGGAATTCAATTTTTTTGTAGTTCTTCTTCTCCATCTTCATCCATCTTCATACCACCATAAATATTTCATATTTTATTGATTTATACACTTCTACTTTGTCGATTTCTACTCTAATCACATCAAACTTCATCTTTTCTCAATCTCTATCTACTACTCTCTGAATTGAAGTGCTATTGAAGAGTTATAGGGTTGTTGTAATCATTTGGGAATTGTTTGGAGAAGGGTGTGTTCCTTGTAGCCCTGAAATCAAGGAAAGGGAGCGGTGTTAACCTTGTAGCCGTGAAATCAAGGGTGATTGGGGCGGTGTTAACCTTGTCGCCATGAAATCAAGGGTGGTGGAATCGGTGTTAACCTTGTAGTCATGAAATCAAGGTGTTGTATTTGCATATTGACAATAATAAAACTCTGCATCTAGCGTTGCGTGAGACTAAACGTAGGAGTAATCCGAACCAGAATAAAATCTGGTGTGTTCTTTCCTTTTTCTGCATTTTATATTTATCTATTTCTGTGTTTTTGTTTGATTTTGTGTCTGTGATCATCGGTCTTTGGGAAGTATCACGATCATCTAATAAGAAGGGTTTCAATTTATTCAAATGAACGATTTGAACACCTATTGATTCTAACAACTAATTGCAGGGTTGATCATTTAGACATTTTAATTCATAGATGTGGATCTTGAAAATAATTAGATAGTATAGCTTGTATCATGTCAACTGATAAAGAAAGAGCGAAATCGGGATAAATACCAATTCCTATTATGGGTAAAATGATACAGATTGAAACAAATAGTTCTCTTGGTCCAGAATCCACGAAATTTGAGTTTAGAACATTGAAAAAAAATTGTTTTGTGTGATTTATATAGTAGATCATATAAGTTTAAGATTTTCATAAATTCCTCGAAAACACTATTCACCACCCTCTAGTGTTTGTTTTGCCCTAATATTCGCATTCCCTAACTTCTTATGCAGATCCACACCAAGCCAAGCCACTTCGTATCCCTGAGTGGGATACTATTATCTTTAGAAAACCATGATACGAAATGATTATTTCATAATACCAAACCAGATGAAGACCAGTACATGCCTCGGGGATACAAAATCCTATCCTTAAGCAAGATACGAATTTGTATCCCCAATGCATGATACGAAATATGTCGCCGTATCACGTGCCTTGTTGTAACTTCGTATCCCTTAAGCAGATACGAATTCCTGAGAAGTAACTAGGGATACGAAAATCGTATCCATATTCTATGCC